>CM019691.1:52673501-53873501 GCA_009760885.1 Achatina immaculata | reverse complement strand
GTATTTTTGGAACCTGATAAAAAGAATTATGGGAACAAAGAAAAGTATATTACTTCACTAAAATGAAAATGTAATGTTAACATAACGTGTGAAAATCACTTTTTCAGATGTATGTTACCAAAAATTGAAAAAGATCAACTTTTGTGAGTTTACCGGAAATAAAACAGATTAAAAACTGCCAGGAACCTGGCATTAATATTATTAAGTATATAAATGGGGAAAAAAATCCAACTGTGATGAATTGAAAATGACTTTTACAGCAGTGAATAAATTTTTTTAGGTCACATAACTGTTCAGTTATCTTTATGACGTAGACCCTCTGTAGTGGACAGTGATTGTGAGATATGTCTGTTACCCCATACCAGAACTATGAGATCTAGAACCAGTCCAGCTGTGAGAGGTTAACGTCCCCACTCTTGCATATATAGAAAAAGCTTATTCTTCTTTCATCATTTGCTGCCATGTAACCTGGATTAGTAATGATAATGTGAGACAGATGATGTTTTAAGGACCAGCAAGCTGTAGCTGATAAAGACCCTGTCCTTCCCACAGAATGTGACTCCGGTAAACATATGAGGGAGAGTCAAACGAAAACCTTAAATATTTTTTATCGTGTAATTTATTGAAAAAAACTTTATGGAGCTACAGAACATCATGGACAATATGGTGTGCTAATCCATGACTCGTATCCAAACAAGAGGCTATTTCATTCACTGTTACGTGCCAATTTTTCATCACCATGGCTTTCATTGCTGCAATGGCTTCTGGTTTCATCACTCTGCGTGGCTGGCCTGATCAAGGAGAGTCTGTCACAGAACTAACGCTGTTTCTAAACTTCCTACTCCCTTTGTACACTTTCTGCAGTGACAGACATGTATCACCATACAGCACTTTCATTCTTTGGTGAATTTCAATGGGACTGATCCCTTCACTACACAAAAAAATGAATAACAGAACACTGCTCTTCTTCAGTACGTGTTGCAAGTGGGGCTGCCCTGCCCTGCCCTTGTGTAGCATTCCAGCTTCCTGCTGCCACCTGTCAACCAATCTTCAGACCATGCCCATCACCATTACCAGTTTCCAGGACAATCGCTCTCTGTTTCTAAATCTTATATCACTTTTAAGGTTTTCCTCTGATTCCCCCTCATATTTGTAATACCAGTCTGGTCAAGGATGTCCCTTCTGTGGTGACAGGGTTAAATATGGCGCAGCTTCTTAGGTCCCCTGTGAAAATTAAACAAAAGTAACAGTAATTCACCCTTGATCAGATATGATGTCCATGTTACAAGGTCTTCATCATTAAGTGAAGATAAAAACAGGCACTGTAGAAGAACCAGAAGGCTTTTGCTATGTGAAAGGAACTATAAGTCTAGAGTAAACAAGGATTTATACTCATACTTTATCAAATACAGAATTTTCAACGAAGTGAGGTATGAAAGTATGCATACCAAACATATGCTAGAATCTGAGAATTAAGAACATTTGCAATAACAAATCAGTAACAATAACTTAAATGTGATCAGAAATTTTTAAAAAAAGAGAGATTCAGGCATATGCAGGTTAATTTTTTTTTTTTTTTTGGTTGGATCTGCAGTTTATCTTTACTCTGAGAATAATATTTGAAGAACATACTGAAAAGCAAAAACCATTAATCCTGAACTTTATAGACTTTAAAAAAGCATTTGATAGCATACACAGAGATTCATTGTGGAGAATTTTAAGACTGTATGGAATACTATCTACAACTGTCAACATCATTAAGGATCTCTACAACTTTGTGCAGTCAACACAAAAGGAGGAATGAGTGAATGGTTCCAGATTGAAACAGGCATGAAACAGTGATGTATATTATCTCCCTTGCTTTTTGGAAGTACCATAGACTTCATAATGAGAAAATGTTGCACAGGTAAAATGGACACTGATTGGGTACCCAACTAGAAGATCTTGATTTTGCAGATGACATAACTCTTATCAGTGACAATGTGAATTTGATGCAAAAAAAAACAAAACAGATGCCCTGTCTTCACCGACTTGCAAAATAGTACTTGAAATTAACAAGAAAAAAATAAACATAATGAAACTTCACATTAATCAAGAAGGAAAAATATACGTAGAAAGAACAGCTATTGAAGAAGTAAATCAATTTGCATACCTCAGCAGCTGCATAGCCAGGATGGTGACATCAGAAAGGAAGTTAAAATTAGAATTGCAAAAGCAGCATTGACCTTCAAGAATCTTGAGAACATAACGGTACTCAAAAGTTATAAGCACAAAAACCAAGTTAAGATTATTCAATTCAAATGTAATATTCCACCCTCATTAATGCACGTGAAAGCTGAAATACAACTAAAGAAATAGACAAGAAATTAGACTCTTTTGAAAACACATGCCTAAGGAAAATACTCGGTATAAAGTGGAACGAATTCAAGAATATCGCAGAGATAAGGCAGATGAGTGAACAACTTGTCTCATGGGTGATCAGAAAAAGATGGACATATATCAGTCTTGTGATGAGAAAAAATAATAAGAGAATCCAAAACAAGCTATCAAGTGAAACACAACAGGCCAAAGAGTTCAACCACATGAAACTCTAAAGAGGACATTGTTAAGAGAGGCCAAATTAGTAGGCATAAAATCCCTTGATGAGGTTGAAAAGCTTGTCAAAAACAGGAAAACTTGGCAAACTACCACGCAAGCCCTATGTGATGTTTAACAGCACAAGAAGGATGTAAGATTAAAGAAATTCATCTTGTTATTGTATAGCAGGATCTCTATGCATAACAAGTCCTTTGCAACCGATGCTATGGTGAAGAGCTTGCAGTAAAGGCATTGTGTCGGATAGAGATGGCTTTCCTTATTTCATGGTGCAAAATAAGATGCAGGTTAACCAGCAAGCTCCCCTGGGAACAACTGTGTTAAGAGCACACTTATCTTAACATAGTGTTTGTGAGACAGGGAACATAGATCTGTTTGCTTAAAAACTCTGACCTACCTCTGTAGCCCAGAAACTTGTAGCAATCAACACTAATTGTAATTGTAATTGTTATTTTTGCAAAATGTAATGTCAGGTTGGTGGACGGATGGGGACATGGAGATCTCTGGCGGGGATGAGGGAAGTCTGGTGTGAAACCAATGAATCCAGGACGTGACAAGCCTATGGGTCTTTACAACAATGGCTATCAGAATGATGTAAACAAAACAGAGCCAGTAGACTATAGGTGGCGGGGAATGGATATCGTTGAAGCACTCATCAGATTCCTCATCTCAGAGTCAGAGTGTCTTTGTGGAACTGTCTCAAACCATCTGACATGGAGAAGGGGCTTAAGTACAGCCACCAGAGGCTGGAAAACAAAGTTTTGGCCAGGCCAGCCACACTGTCTTCATGGCAGTCCGAGCAAGACCACAGTCTGCCCTAGCAAGGAAAGGTGCTGAAGTCGGAGTTACCCAGCCAAAAGGCGCATCGCAAAAATCAGGGTAACACACATTATCGCTAATGAAATGTCTATATCTACAGTTTTCAAACATGGTGCTCGCCCTGTGAAGACTAACCAGGCAGGTGCAGTGCCGGGCCCCCTGCCTCGAAAGGGTCCACCCAATGCTACTGGAGGTCCTCTCAGTTTGTCTTGTGGAGTCAGGAGACATGAGAGTAGAGCTACTGGCCAAAAAATACAACAGAAGAAAACAGCCAAAAAGCAAGAACTTAAAATAATGCAGTGGAATGCTGAGGGTGTCAGCAGTGTTAGAGATGGCTATAGCAAAAAGGTTGAACTAGAGAACATACTTTTTGCAGAGCAGGTAAGTATATGCTGCATACAGGAGACACACCTAACCAAAGATGCCGCCTTTAAAATCAGAGGCTACCAGTGTTTTAGATCAGACCGACAGGACAGAAGAAAAGGAGGAGTACTCACACTTGTTAAGAATAACATCAGCGCATGTCAGGTGGGAGTGTACATGGAAGGAGCCGAATACCAGATGATCCATCTAAAAAGTAGTAATACAGATTTCCACCTCCTTAACTATTACTGTCCTAATGACCGCCCACTTGCTTTAGGAACAATCCCACACAAAGAGAGACTGATGGTCTGTGGTGATTTTAACAGTCATTCCCAGAGTTGGGGCTATGACCACATAGACAAGAGAGGAGAGGAAGTTGAGAGCTGGCAGGATGATAATGGACTTCTCCTGATCAACCAGCCAATGGATGCCCCAACATTTTACTCAAGGGCTTGGCATACAAAATCAACACCAGATCTGGCATTCCACTCTCCAGATCTGAAGTGGAACATTACACGTGAAGTTGGAAAACAACTTGGAGGTAGCGACCATCGACCAGTCTTCCTGACAATAGAAAATGAACTCCTTAACACCAGTAACCCTCTCCCCAGATGGAACTAAAAAAAGCAAACTGGACAATGTACAGACATCGTACAGGTATCCTGGTGGGACAGCTGTCCATAGAAGGTAAGGATATTAACAGCATAGTGAAGGAATTCAATGCTTGTATCCTTCAGGCCGCTCGTGAAACCATTCCCAGAGGAGCTCGCAGGGACTATAAACCATACTGGTCTAGTGAGCTGGGAAAACTCCATGATGACGTGGAAGCAGCTCGAAAGCAAGCAGAAAATAGACCATGCCAAGAACACCACAATAATTACCAACATTCTAAGGCCAAATTTCAGAGAGCAAAGCTGCAAGCCAGACGGGAAAGTTGGAGAGAGAAAACAGAGTCCCTAAACTTTGAAAAGGATGGAAGGAAACTGTGGAAACTAATCAAACAGTTAAATGATGAGAGTACTGGAAGAAGTACAAAGATTACACTAATAGAGGATGGGAAAACTCTTACAGGTAAGCAGGTAGCAGATCACTTTGCTCGCATGTTTGCACAGGACTGCAACATTGATATCCATCCAGAGAAGGAGCGTACAGTGCGCATCGAGCCACAGAAAGAGGAGGAACAAGTCAGAAAAGTGGAGGTCATGGATGCACCAATCACACGCAGTGAGTTAGACCTAGCAGTTAGTAAACTGAAACCAAGGAAATCACCAGGACCAGATGGAGTGTCCAATGAAATGATCAAGAACCTGGGAATGGCAGCAATGGGAAAGCTGTTGGATATTTTCAATATGTGCTGGAGCACAGGTAAGTTACCTCAAATCTGGAAGGAAGCAAGCATGGTACCACTGCTAAAACCAGGGAAAAACAGTGATACTGCCTCCAGCTACAGGCCAATCAGTCTCACTAGCTGCCTATGCAAAACAATGGAACGCATCATTGACCTGAGGCTAAAATGGTACCTAGAAAGTGAAAACCTTCTCGTTCCACAACAAGCAGGATTTAGGCAGTACTACAGTACGGAAGATCAAGTGACCTATCTCTCTCAAGAGATTGAGGATGCATTCCAAGAGAAAAACCTTGTACTAGCAGCGTGGATAGACCTGAAGAAAGCCTTTGATAAAGTATGGAAAAAAGGTCTGTTGTGGAAACTAAGAAACTGCAATGTGAATGGAAGACTGTACAACTGGATAAAGTCCTATTTACACAATAGAAGAGCTAGAGTAGTAATGGATGGACACAAAAGCCAGAAAGTACTTCTGCGACACGGTGTACCACAAGGAGGAGTCCTTTCGCCTACACTATTCCTTGTATTCATTAATGACCTGGTCAAGGAACTTCCCTATGGAATCAAAGCAGCACTGTATGCAGATGATCTGGTCATGTGGTGTACAGATGAATATGCGACAGTTGCTACACAGAGACTCCAAAGAGCAGCAGACATCTTGACATCATGGACAAACAAATGGTGTGTAAGTATCAACACAGAGAAATCAAGCACCACTCTGTTCACCCTCTCATCTAAACAGAAAGCAGGTAAGATCTTTGTAAATGAAATACCCTTAAGGATGGACAACCAACCCACTTACTTAGGAGTGACTCTTGACTCAAAACTGACTTGGAAGCAACCATCAACAGTGCAGAAGCAAAAGCCAGAAGAAAACTAGCCATATTAAGAAAATTGAGTGGGACTACATGGGGAGCTAGTGAAAATCCTCAAGAATGTATATCAGCAAAGTATTCTACCACTTTTAGAATATGGCTCAACATCTTGGTGCACTGCATCAAACACTACGCTGCATAATCTAGACAAGGTTCAAAATCAGTCACTACGGATTATCACAGGTGCCATGAGGTCCACACCAATAGTAGAAATGCAGAAAATAGTTGGTGTTCAGCCGCTAAAGGAACGTAGAGACACAAAGATCATGACCATGGGAGAAAAATTCCTTAGCTCTGTAAGCCATCCCCTGAAGGAGAGATTCAATAACTTGGCATTAGGACGGCTTAAAAGAAGCAGCTTCATTCATCAGGCCAAGCGTATGCGTAAGCTGATACCTGACCTTCCAACTGTAGTCACTCCATTATCATCTGTACCAGAGCATACACCATGGAAAGAAGCAGATTATACACAAATAACTATTCAGACTGAAGTGAAAGGTGTGCAGAATGGTGAGATGCAGAGCAGTCTTGTAAGATCAACAGCCACACTTAGTGTTCTAGATGACAAATATCCATGTGACACCTGGATACGTGTGTATACAGATGGATCTGCACATAATGCCATAAAGAATGGTGGGGCAGGAGCATATATTGAATATCCAAACAACACCATTGACAAGATTTCCATACCCACTGGTAAATACTGCAACAACTTTGATGCAGAAGTTAGGGCAATTATTGCTGCAGTTGAAAAACTATCAGACTCCAGAATTGATACATGTCCTGTAGTAATTCTCACAGATGCAAGATCAGTACTGGAGGCTCTTCAGTGCAACAAACTACCAGACCTTAAGGATGCCTTGTCAAAAATTGGCTTACAACATGGAGTCACTTTGCAATGGATTCCCTCCCACTGTGGGATACCAGGCAATGAGAAAGCTGACCATCTGGCCAAAGAGGGCACTGAAATGGAGCAACCAGACATACCAGTCACCTATAATCAGAAGAAAAGCATGATAAAAACCTACAGGAAGCCACAAACACCACCACATGATGACTATCACATGCTAAACAGAAAGGAACAAGTCACCATCTTCCGTCTCCGAACAGGACACAGCCGACTCCGAAGTCATATGTATACAAAGTTTAAGGTTGGTACTACTAATCTATGTACATGTGCCCAGGTGCCCCAAACCGTGGAACATATCCTCCAGAACTGCATCAACTACGAGACACTGAGAAATAATTACTGGCCCAGTGAAACCACTAAAGAAGATAAGCTCTACGGTTCCATACATGAGTTACAAAAAACAGTGAAATTTATCCAAGAGACAGGACTGCAGATATAGACAGACAGTGCGAACGAAGAAGAAGAAGAAGAACCAGCAAGCAACACTGATTGGAAACACATCCATCTCTCAGAGATGAGTTTAACTTAAGAGTGTTAAGGGTAACAGTTTCAAACTATATCTAAGACCCTAACATATCTCCAGGCATTGCTACCAGTAAATAAGCTATTGTGTTACTGCCGTCTAACAAATGGAAAAGTTCCGTTATACAGCAAAGGACTATAAAATACATTACAAAATGAAATGTATGAGGTGAAAAAAATAAGAAAACAATGTATATGACATTTGGAGAGCAATTAAGCATAAATATGTCAATCTATGTATTTCTCACACAATTGCATGAATGTATGTGTGTGTGTGTGTGTGTGTGTTTGTTTCTTTCATGTATCCAAAATATCTTTAGTTCCCTTATCTCATTCTCTTCATTGCATTCGCCAATGACAGAGGATACTTCAACTATTAAGTGTCTTATACAGGCTATTTGTTAAATTAAGCAAGTTTTGCAGATGTGTCTCATACTTACTTGAGCAAGTGGGATGTGATAGGTTAGGTAAGTATACAGCATTATTTTCTTTCTCACTGCAGAAAAATATTTAACACAGCTTTCTTTAGTATCTGTTAAGGATATTAGTTACTATGCTACCATGCATCTATAAAATTAATTTTCAGTTGTCTGTTATCTTGTGATAACATTATTTGTTCTTACAATATCAGATTCTTTTTGTTCTTACAATATCAGATTCTTTTTGTTGTTGAACTGTTCTGTGGCATAGCTTTTTCACAACTCAAATCTAGTCTAATACTCCTGCCATTTTCTGTTAGTCTGTGTAGCCATCATTTAAATGTCAGATTAATATATATATTAAGTAAAAGGCAGCGAGGAAAGGAACTGGTCACCCTACCTCACACGCTGATGACCCAGCATAATGAGGTCTCTAACGCTTCACCCCCTACGGCATTTGAAATGCTATGGGACTATCTTTACTTTTACTTTATATATATATATATATAAAGATAGAATGTTAAGCCTAGAATCTGGATCTTCAAGTAGATATAGCAAATTTAAAACTATCAGAACTGAAAATATTATGGCTGATTTAAGGAATCAGAAAATCCTGGCTGATGACAGATAACACTGTTCTGTACTTATCAGTTCAGTTCAGTTATTTGCATTTCCCTTGCAAAGCTTTGTCTCCTTAACAGCACTCCTGTAGGCTTCTCAGTTGTAAGCAAGATGCACTGCTGCTGATGCATCCATTTGCATATTATCAACAATGTCTTGCAGCCATCTTCACCATGGTCTTCCTCTCTTTCTTTTTTCCCATTATGTACCCTTCCCAGACTGTCTTCTCTAAATTCTCGTGACATTTAACATGTCCAAAGTATTTAAATTTTCTCTATTTAATCCTCTTTACTAGCCAACCTTCTTCAATATTGAGTTCTTGTAGTATGGATATATTTGTTCTTTTTTGTGTCCATGATATCTGAAGAACTCGTCTGAAGCATTTACATTCAAAAGCATATATGTGTTTCTGTACTTATATACACCATTTTTAACTAAATGTAATACCGTATATCAAAATTTTATACAAATATTGCGAGCATTCACTTGCATGATAGAGACTCCAGCCAACATATGTCTGTATATTTCATGTACAAAGGTTGATATATATATATATACCATCTAAAATTGTCAACATCATTAAGGACTTATACAATGGATATGGTTGTGCAGTCAAGACAGAAGAAGGGTTGAGTGAATGGTTCCAGATTGAAACAGGTGTGAAACAAGGATGTATACTGTCTCCTTTACTTTTTGGGATTACAATAGACTTCATAATGAAAAAATGCTGCACAGGTAACACAGGTATTGACTGGGTACATGGGACCCAACTAGAAGATCTTGATTTTGCTGATGACATAACTCTTATCAGTAATAATGTGAATTCCATGCAAGAAAAAACAGATAGCCTGTCTTCACTGGCTAGCAAAATAGGACTTGAAATTAACAAGGACAAAACAAAAATAATGAAAATTCCCATCAATCAAAATGGAAAAATACACATAGAAGGGACAGATATTGAAGAAGTCAATCAATTTGCATACCTTGGCAGCTACATAGACCAGGATGGTGACACTAGAAAGGAAGTTAGGATCAGAATTGCAAAAGCAGCATCAATCTTCAAGAATCTTGAGAACATATGGAATTCAAAAGTTATAAGCACAAAAACAAAGTTAAGACTATTCAATTCAAATGTAATATCCACCCTCATTTATGCATGCGAAAGCTGGAAAACAACTAAAGAAATAGAAAAGAAATTAGACTCTTTTGAAAACAAATGCCTAAGGAAAATACTCGGCATCAAGTGGAATGAATTCAAGAACAATGCAGAGATAAGACAGATGACTGAATAACAACCAGTCTCATGGGTGATCAGGAAAAGGAGATGGACATATGTTGGTCACTTGATGAGAAGAAATGATCAGAGAATCCCAAAACAAGCTATCAAGTGGAACACAACAGGCCGAAGAAAAAGGGGCAGACCGCGGGAAACTCTGTATGAGGTGAAAAAAATAAGAAAACAATGTATATGACATTTGGAGAGCAATTAAGCATAAATATGTCAATCTATGTATTTCTCACACAATTGCATGAATGTATGTGTGTGTACGTGCGTGTGTGCGTGCGTGTGTGTGTGTGTGTGTGTTTGTTTCTTTCATGTATCCAAAATATCTTTAGTTCCCTTATCTCATTCTCTTCATTGCATTCGCCAATGACAGAGGATACTTCAACTATTAAGTGTCTTATACAGGCTATTTGTTAAATTAAGCAAGTTTTGCAGATGTGTCTCATACTTACTTGAGCAAGTGGGATGTGATAGGTTAGGTAAGTATACAGCATTATTTTCTTTCTCACTGCAGAAAAATATTTAACACAGCTTTCTTTAGTATCTGTTAAGGATATTAGTTACTATGCTACCATGCATCTATAAAATTAATTTTCAGTTGTCTGTTATCTTGTGATAACATTATTTGTTCTTACAATATCAGATTCTTTTTGTTCTTACAATATCAGATTCTTTTTGTTGTTGAACTGTTCTGTGGCATAGCTTTTTCACAACTCAAATCTAGTCTAATACTCCTGCCATTTTCTGTTAGTCTGTGTAGCCATCATTTAAATGTCAGATTAATATATATATATATATATATATATATATATATATATATAGAATGTTAAGCCTAGAATCTGGATCTTCAAGTAGATATAGCAAATTTAAAACTATCAGAACTGAAAATATTATGGCTGATTTAAGGAATCAGAAAATCCTGGCTGATGACAGATAACACTGTTCTGTACTTATCAGTTCAGTTCAGTTATTTGCATTTCCCTTGCAAAGCTTTGTCTCCTTAACAGCACTCCTGTAGGCTTCTCAGTTGTAAGCAAGATGCACTGCTGCTGATGCATCCATTTGCACATTATCAACAATGTCTTGCAGCCATCTTCACCATGGTCTTCCTCTCTTTCTTTTTTCCCATTATGTACCCTTCCAAGACTGTCTTCTCTAAATTCTCGTGACATTTAACATGTCCAAAGTATTTAAATTTTCTCTATTTAATCCTCTTTACTAGCCAACCTTCTTCAATACTGAGTTCTTGTAGCATGGATATATTTGTTCTTTTTTGTGTCCATGATATCTGAAGAACTCGTCTGAAGCATTTACATTCAAAAGCATATATGTGTTTCTGTACTTATATACACCATTTTTAACTAAATGTAATACCGTATATCAAAATTTTATACAAATATTGCGAGCATTTACTTGCATGATAGAGACTCCAGCCAACATATGTCTGTATATTTCATGTACAAAGGTTTATATATATATATATATATATATATATATATATAAAACACACGATAACTACAACGGATAAAAGCATACATAATACGGCTCGTTCGCAGTGACTGATGGGTAATTCGAACACATACTGCGCAGCGGCCTGCCCTTAGTCTGGTTGAAGCCAAGGTCAAATAACCATGGATACTTCTCCGCGGAAGTGCATCATTGTGAACAACACACTGTAGTGTGATTTTTTTGGGAAGAATTCTGCTGAAATTCACTGTATGATGCTGGATCAGCACGGAAGTGAAAACAGCACGATGGAACTAAAAATATATGAATGGGGGGGGGGGGGGTAAAAAAAGGAATGCTGCCAAAAACAGTCTTGCTGTATCGTGGCAACGCAGCAGCCGCAAACGGTGGAGGCAATGCAGTAGCTGTGATTTGAACATCTTCCCTTACAGCCTTGATCTGATGCTACACGATCATCACGTCTTCAGTCCCATGAAGAGGTTCTGCTCGGTTGCAAGTTCACTTCTGATAGTGAGAGTAAGGAATCAAGAGCAGTCAAAATGCTTTTTTTTTCCTCTCAAGGAATGGAGAAGCTAGTGGAACGATACGAAAAGTGCATTGACCTGCAGGGGGACTTTGTGGAGATGTGATTTAACCAGTATGTTCATTTGCTCACAAATACCCTAGGATATGTTGCCTTTACTTTTTCTTTCTTCGAATATTGCACACGTGTAACGATAGTCACTTTCTATACCTTTTCTTGATGGAAGAGTGGTAGAACTAAATGACAAGGCAAGCCCGGTGAGAAGGTGATTAAGTGGGGGGGGGGGGCTGAGAACGGGTTGTACCACTGTGGTCCAGGCTGTTGAGGGAGCCCAACGACCTTGTTTCCCACTCTTTTCTTATTAGAAACAAGATTATATGAGTTACTTTCCGTGTCTGGATAGGGGGCTCGATAGTAAATGACCCTGGGGGCCCCAGCCTGGTTTTCCACTGCTGATTCTGATTACTGACCATTCGCACAAGCATCAGCGTTTGTTTCTTTTTGCGCAGATGTGCGCAACTTAAAATCGTTTAAAAACCCGACATTTGTACAGCAAAAATAAATAAATCACCCAGTCGAAGTAAAACAACTTTCGTGTGTGCACTTCTGGTCGTAAATAGAAAGAGGAAACAACATACCTATTTTTGGCAAACAAATTTTACTATTCCCTAGTTACAGTTAGTTGGAACAGGTAACACCACCTCTTCATGATCGCGATGAAGTGGCTTGATTTACTCAATGTCGCCACAGTGCTAAGAAAAAAAGTATTTAAAATGTAGATTATCAGTAACTTTATTACTGAAGGCAATGAATTTTGCATTTATTTTAATTCACAATGTGTTGCAGTGAGCACCAGTTTCGCGTGTCATTTTTAGGTACGGAAATCCCTAGTTATTTTACTGGAATTAATTGCTCAGCTCCGACCATGATTTAGAGCTACGTTATAGATTAATGTCATTTAAATCACCCAAGAACACGAATACTGATAAATTTGTTCCATCCTCATAAAACTCGTAGTTTCACCAGACATTCAACATCATCATCATCATCGCCTTTCACTACCTTGAAAGCATAGGCCACGGATAAAGGCTCTCTAGTCATCCCTGTTCTTTGAATTATTCTCGGTTTTGTTCCATGTGTATTCCTTGTTTCTGAGCACTGTCATGATTTCTCTTCTCCAGACACTGAACATGTAATATTATGGAAGTGTTAAGTATAATTGAATATAAGAAAATAGTAAAGAAAATGTAGCAGTAACACAGTCTTGCAAACATTACAGTTTATTTCATTCAGTGATATTTTACGAGTGCAGGCAAATGTAGTATGTGGTTTTGAAAAGTCTGGAATAAGTTTAAAACATCAGTATATCATCATCATCATCATTATTTAAAATAAATTATAAGAAATAATTATAAGAAATTATGAGAATAGCAGTTAAAAAAAATGACAAAGATAATCAGATCCAAATACATTACAGGCGAAGTTGGAAAACAACTTGGAGGTAGCGACCATCGACCAGTCTTCCTGACAATAGAAAATGAACTCCTTAACACCAGTAGCCCTCTCCCCAGATGGAACTATAAAAAACCAAACTTGACAATTTACAGACATCGTACAGGTATCCTGGTGGGACAGCTGTCTGTAGAAGTTAAGGATATTAACAGCATAGTGAAGGAATTCAGTGCTTGTATCCTTCAGACCACCCGTGAAACCATTCCCAGAGGAGCTCATAGGGACTATAAACCATACTGGTCTAGTGAGCTGGGAAAACTCTATGATGACGTGGAAACAGCTCGAAGGCAAGCAGAAAATAGACCATGCCAAAAACACCACAACAGTTACTAACATGCTAAGGCCAAATTTCAGAGAGCCAAGCTGCAAGCCAGCCAGGAAAGTTGGTGAGCCCCTAAACTTTGAAAAGGATGGAAGAAAACTGTGGAAACTAATCAAACAGTTAAATGATGAGAGTACTGGAAGAAGTACAAAAATTACACTAATAGAGGATGGGAAAACTTTTACAGGTAAGCAGGTAGCAGATCACTTTGCTCACATATTTGCACAAGACTGCAACATTGATATCCACCCAGAGAAAGAGCGTACAGTGCACATTGACCACAGAAAGAAGAGGAACAAGTCAGAAAAGTGGAGGTCATGGATGCACCAGTCACATGCAGCGAGTTAGACCTAGCAGTCAGTAAATTGAAACCAAGGAAATCACCATAACCAGATGGAGTGTCCAATGAAATGATGAAGAACCTGGGAATGGCAGCAATGGGAAAGATGTTGGGTATTTTCAATATGTGCTGGAGCACAGGTAAGTTACCTCAAATCTGGAAGGAAGCAAGCATGGTACCACTGCTAAAGCCAGGGAAAAATAGTGATGCAGCCTCCAACTACAGGCCAATCAGTCTCACTAGCTGCCTCTGCAAAATGATGGAACGCATCATTGACCTGAGGCTAAAATGGTACCTAGAAAGTGAAAACCTTCTCATTCCACAACAAGCAGGATTTAGGCAGTACTACAGTTCAGAAAATCAAGTGACCTATCTCTCTCAAGAGATTGAGGATGCACTCCAAAAGAAAAACTTTGTGCTAGCAGTGTGGATAGACATGAAGAAAGCCTTTGATAAAGTATGGAAAAAAAGGTCTGCTGTGGAAACTAAGAAACTGCAATGTGAGTAGAAGACTGTACAACTGGATAAAGTCCTATTTACACAATAGAAGAGCTAGAGTAGTAATGGATGGACACAAAAGCCAGAAAGTACTGTTGCGACATGGTGTACCACAAGGAGGAGTCCTTTCACCTACACTATTTCTTGTATTCATTAATGACCTGGTCAAGGAACTTCCCTATGGAATCAAAGCAGCACCGTATGCAGATGATCTGGTCATGTGGTGTACAGATGAATACGTGACAGTTGCCATATAGAAACTCTAAAGAGCAGCAAACATCTTGACATCATGGACAAACAAATGGTGTGTAAGTATAAACACAGAGAAATCAATTACCACTCTGTTCACCCTCTCATCTAAACAGAAATCCTTAAGGATGGACAACCAACCCACTTACTTAGGAGTGAATTTTGACTCAGAACTGACGTGGAAGCAACACATCAGCAGTGCAGAAGCAAACGCCAGAAGAAAATTAGCCATATTAAGAAAATTGAGTGGAACCACATGGTAAGCTAGTGAGAGAATCCTCAAGAATGTATATCAGCAAAGTATTCTACCACATTTAGAATATGGCTCAACATCTTGGTGCACAGCATTAAACACTACACTGCATAATCTAGACAAGGTACAAAATCAGTCACTACGGATTATCACAGGTGCCATGAGGTCCACACTAATAGTAGAAATGCAAAAAATAGTTGGTGTTCAAGCGCTAAAGGAACATAGAGACACAAAGGTCATAACCTTGGGAGAGAAATTCCTCAGCTCTGTAAGCCATCCCCTGAAGGAGAGATTCAATAACTTGGCACTAAAATGGCTTAAAAGAAGCAGCTTCATTCATCGGGCCAAGCATATGCATAAGCTGATACCTGACCTTCCAACTGTAGTCACTCCATTATCATCTGTACCAGAGCATACACCATGGAAAGAAGCAGATTATACACAAATAACTATTCAGACTGAAGTGAAAGGTGTGCATAATGGTGAGATACAGAGCAGTCTTGTAAGATCAACAGCCACACTTAGTTTGCTAGATGACAAATATACATGTGACACCTGGATACGTGTGTATTACAGACGGATCTGCACACAATGCCATAAAGAATGGAGGGGCAGGAGCACATATTGAATATCCAAACAACACCACTGACAAGATTTCCATACCCACTGGAAAATACTGCAACAACTATGATGCAGAAGTTAGGGCAATTATTGCTGCAGTTGAAAAACTATCAGATTCCAGAATTGATACGTGCCCCGTAGTAATTCTCACAGATGCAAGATCAGTACTGGAAGCTCTTCAGTGCAACAAACTACTAGACCTTAAGGATGCCTTGTCAAAAATTGGCTTACAACATGGAGTCACTTTGCAATGGATTCCCTCCCACTGTGGGATACCAGGCAATGAGAAAGCTGACCATCTGGCCAAAGAGGGCACTGAAATGGAGCAACCAGACATACCAATCACCTATAATCAGAAGAAAAGCATGATAAAAACCTACAGGAAGCCACAAACACCACCACATGATGACTATCACATGCTGAACAGAAAGGAATAAGTCACCATTTTCCATCTCTTAACAGGACACTGCAGACTCCGAAGTCATATGTATACAAAGTTTAAGGTTGGTACTACTAATCTGTGTACATGTGCGCCCAGATGCCCCAAACTGTGGAACATATCCTCCAAAACTGCACCAACTATGAGACACTGAGAAATAATTACTGGCCCAGTGAAACCACTAAAGAAGATAAGCTCTGTGGTTCCATACATGAATTACAAAAAAACAGTGAAATTTATCCAAGAGACAGGACTGCAGATATAGACAGACAATGTGAACAAAGAAGAAGAAGAAGATCCAAATAGAAGGTATAAGGATTAAAAGAACAGAATCATTTGGGTATTATTCAGTAGCTCCAGCTTTATAAGAGATGAAATTAGAGCTAGGATACCAGCAGGAAACAACACTTATTTTGCTCTTAGACACTTGTTGCAATAAAAAATTCTGTCCCACAAAACCAGGGTAAATATGTACAAGACACAGATTAGACTAGTTGTCTTGTATGGCTCAGAAACATGGAGCACCACAAAACAAGGTGAAACACAGCTACAAAGTTTTAAAAATAGAATCTTGAGAAGGATTTTTGAACTGATTAGTGATCCTATGTCACAAGAATGGAAAATTAGAAATAACAAAGACACACTAGTCTAATCCACTTTTAATTACAGTTATGAAAACAGATTGAGATGGCTTTGACACTTGGTGAGGATTGCTGAGAATAGACAGACAAAAAGGGCTTATACAGAAGTGATAAAAGGAGAGAGATCAAGAGGCAGATCTAGACAGCAATGGCATAAAAACCTGGAAGAAAATCTATGAACACTTGAAGTGGACAGTTAGCAGGAGAAGACTAAGAACAGAGAGGAATGGAAACAAGTCTTTGTCTGCAGCAAGAAGCCACAGTGGCTAAGGAAGCTGAATGAATGAATTTATTTAACACTAAATGAAATTAACTGAATAAAAGAGAGCTTACATAAAATATTTCCTGGAGCTTATCAGGGGAGTTTCACAAAATCTGTGCCCACCCATGGCAGTCATAACCAGTTAATGACAGTAGATTAATAATTCTATAAGTAACACATGTATGGCGTGATTATGTTAATAAAATAAAGAGCACATTGAAGGTACTGAATATGTTCTGTTCATCCTATGAAGATAAACACGAACATTTCTCTGGGGATTCGGCCAAGACAGTATGGATATAGTCATAAAAAGAAGAGTGACTACAACTGGTCAAGCCTGTCTCCATACAGAGCTCCAGGTGTTAGCTAGCTGTGTTATTATGGACTAGTCAGTGAAGTAGAGATTAATTTGTTTCCTGCAACAGTGGAGCCCACCAGTAAGCCTGCTTCTTAGATTTTCTCCATGAGACCACAGTGACAGACAATCTTCATCTCTTATTATATCTTATTATAATATTTTTAGCATAGAACCATCTGAATGCTCATTTAGTTCACATATACAGAGAAATCCTGCAACAACAACAGCAACAACAGTTAAGGAAACTTTCTGTGATGTTAAGAATAATCTATTATGGTGACTTTGAAGTATTTTTTTCTTGCTATTAATATGAGTGATATTGTCAACAGACATCTTTAATGTATTTACACCCAAGCATCTGTTTTTTGGTTTGTTTTTTTTTTCAGAGTGTATGTAAAGGAAAATGTACAGACAAATGAAAGCCAAAATTGTGAGCGAAGCCTCAAATAATTCAAATCCTGTTGATGAAGCAGCAATTGGAAGATTTTCCCACACATTACAAGATGCATCATCAAATGCAGTATCAGAGTCTATTTCTCTGCCAGATAATGAAACACAGTTATCATCAAAAGGTATGGGTGTTGAGAATCTTAAGCAAGGCTCACAAAAACAAGATCTAGATAAGAAAAGCATTTCACTTGCTGGCTTTTCAGACACATGGAAGCATGGGGTTTCAGAGGATAAAAGTCATCCAGCTGTGGGCTTGGTGCCAATGACAAGAGAAAAACAAATGCTGAAAGGAGAGCCCCCAAGAGGCAGCACGAATAAAACTGAGCATAAAACTATGCCATTAGAACAAGATCAAAAAGAAACAATATTTCCAGAGGTTCCTATACAGGATTCTTCAAATCCACCATTACAACAAAATGAAACAGAACCACTAACACCACTAGTACGAGATATGAAAGAACCACCACTGCCATCAAGTAACAGTAGCAAAATTCCACCACCACCACCATCTCAGATTAATCAGGGTAAGAAAGTTTCAGCACCAGAAGTGCCTGCTCCAGAGTTGCCTTTAACACAAACATTTTCAAGTAGTGAACATGAAGAAGAAAGCTGTAATCTATCAGGGGAATATATGCAGGGGAATCAAAAACTGCCTTTTTATCCACATGATTTACTGAACCAGAAAAGACTATTGAAGAAGGTTGATCGAATGGCTGAATACAATCCAGGTAAGGGATTGCTAATTTGTATTTCCACATACATATGTTAATAATGCTATATTTTATGTACACTTTACTTGCTGTTACATGTAATGTTATCTGTTTCCTACAAAAATAGTTTTTATTTATCATAATATAATCCTAATATAGGCCATGCATTTGAGATGCTTCTGTAATAAAATTTATATGCCTGAGTAATCTGTTTTACTGCTGCATATGTTCTCAGTATTATCAGTTTTTGTTCCTGTAGTTAAGATTAAACCACTGTTGTAGCTCCCAAGAACAATTATGCTTATTCAGAGTAATAGATTTGTCATGAACGACGTTAATGGATGTTCCTCTGGAACAGCCTCGTCTGGTAGGGCAGCTCACGAGCCACAGGTGAGGCCAGATCGTCATCAAGCTACTGGTGGCAAAACTAACAAGTTCAAAATAGCAACATGGAATGTTAGAACTTTATTCCAGGCTGGAAAATTAGAAAATGTAAAGAAGGAAATGGAAAGGATGAAGATCAACATATTAGGAATGAGTTAAGTTAGATGGACAGGTGCAGGGAAGATAAACTCTGATAAATATACAATAATATATTCAGGAAGTGAGAAACATGAAGGAGGAGCAGGAATAATATTTGATGAACAAACAGCAAGGATAATTGTAGGATATTTGAACATCTCAGACCGAGTCCTGCTAGCCCAACTGAAAGGACAACCAATAAACATAAATATTATCCCCCTGGGAACAACTGTGTTAAGAGCACACTTATCTTAACATAGTGTTTGTGAGACAGAGAACATAGATCTATTTGCTTAAAAACTCTGACCTGCTTCTGTAGCCCACAAACTTGTAGCAATCAACACTAATTGTAATTGTTATTTTTGTAAAATGTAATGTCAGGTTGGTGGACGGATAGGGACATGGGGATCTCTGGCGGGGATGAGGGAAGTCTGGTGTGAAACCAATGAATCCAGGACGTGACAAGCCTATGGGTCTTTACAACAATGGCTATCAGAATGATGTAAACAAAACAGAGCCAGTAGACTATAGGTGGCGGGGAATGGATATCGTTGAAGCACTCATCAGATTCCTCATCTCAAAGTCGGAGTGTCTTTGTGGAACTGTCTCCAAACCATCTGATATGGAGAAGGGACTTACATACAGCCACCAGAGGCTGGAAAACAAAGTTTTGGCCAGGCCAGCCACACTATCTTCATGGCAGTCCGAGCAAGACCACAGTCTGCCCTAGCAAGGAAAGGTGCTGAAGTCGGAGTTACCCAGCCAAAAGGCGCATCGCAAAAATCAGGGTAACACGCATTATCGCTAATGAAATGTGACATAAATATTATACAAGTGTACGCTCCAACATCTGAAAGTTCTGAAGATGTACAGCTATTTTATAATGACATAGAGACAGCCCTAAAACACACAAAGTCACATGAAGTTACTATGGTGATGGGAGATTTTAATGCCAAAGTTGGTAAAGGAAGAACTTCAGACATCGTTGGTGACTATGGACTGGGGGAGAGGAATGACAGAGGTAGTAAATTAATTGAATGGGCAAGAATACATAGCATGGTTGTAGGAAACACCTGGTTTAAACAACATCCCCGAAGACTGGCAACGTGGTGCATCCCAGACAAAAAGACTTTTAACCAGATAGACTTCATATTAATCAACAAACAATTCCACAATGCATTACTGACAAGAAAAACCATGCCAGGAGCTGACTGCAATGGTGACCATGACCCCACTGTGTGGAAAAATTAGAATAAAGCTAAAGAAAGCATGCAGAAAAGTGAGAAACATCAAACTGAATACAGAGCTCCTTAAAAATGACCAAGAACTGTGAGAACAGTGCAGAGTTATTATAACAAATAGATACAATGCAATAGCAAAGATAAATAGTATAGATGAACAATGGGCACCAAACTGTTAAGGAGATAATACCACCAAAAAAGAAGCCCCTAAAAATAAATGGATGACAGACGACATCTTGGGACTGATGGACAAGAGGAGCAGGAGTAAAAATAACGAGGAAAAATATAGCAAGATAAATAAAGAAATAAGATGCAAATGCAGAGAAGCAAAGGAAGTGTGGTTAAATGAACAGTGCAGACAGATAGAGGACTCTCAAAATAAAGACAGCAAAAACATGCACAAACGAATTAGTGAACTCACAGGCAAGAAAACAAAATATACCACCCGGTGCCTGAAATCAAAAGAAGGTAAAATGTTAATGGGAAAAGAAGACATTGTGGACAGGTGGACAGAGTACATCGGTGAGCTATATAGAGGAGAAAGACCAGAATTAACACAAGATACTGAAAACTGTGATGGACCACCAATACTTGAAGATGAAATCATAGATGCCATCAAACACATGAAGAAAGGAAAAGCAAATAGGCCTGATAATATAACAATAGAAGAAATAGAGGCGATAGAGGAGACAGGAATAAAAATAATAACCAAGTTACTGAATGACATTTAAAACAGTGGTTATATGCCCAGTGACCTGATTAAATCCACGTTTATAGCACTACTAAAGAAACTAGTTGCAAAGGAATGTGACGACCACCGGACTATCAGCCTCTCATGTCACATAACGAAGCTACTTCTGAGAATCATTATGAGAAGAACAAGGAAAAAGATAAAAATGTAAATAGCAGATGAACAGTTTGGATTTGTTGAAGGAAAGGGAACATACAATGCCATTTATGCTTTACAAACACTAACAGAAAGAGCTTTAGATGTACAGAAAATCTCTACTTATGCTTCATTGATTACACCAAGGCATTCGACAAGGTGAAACATAATGAAATTATTAAAATGCTTGAAGACATCAATATAGATGGCAAAGACCTGAGGATTGTAAAACATCTATACTGGCAGCAAGAAGCAGCAATTCGAGTTGAAAATAGAATTGGAAAATATCAACCTATAAAACAAGGGGTACGACAAGGGTGTATACTATCTCCAGACCTTTTTTCTCTGTACAGCGAGAATATTCTAAGAACAATCATCACAGAACCAGGCATAAAAATTGGAGGATACAATATTAACAACCTTCAGTATGCTGACAACACAGTACTGATAGCTGAGAACCAACAAGACCTGCAAAATTTCTTGGATAGAGTCACCAAAGAAAGTGAACAGAAAGGCCTTACTTTGAACATCAAAAAGACAGAAACTATGGTTATATCTAATAACAGAATCCACCAACATGCAGTATAAAATTAAATGAAACTATTCTAAAGCAGGTGCAGAAATTCAAATACCTTGAATCAGTAATAACTTCTGATGGGAATTGCAGAACAGAAATTAAGAACAGAATAGGCCAGGCAAAGACTGCATTTCAGAGAATGAGAAACATATTATCCAACACATCCTTATCAATGAATGTTAGAAAACGGGTCCTAAAATGCTATATTGAACCTATCTTGTCATATGGAAGTGAATTATGGACAGTAGGCAGGTCTGTACAAAAATCATTGGAAGCAGCAGAAATGTGTTTTATTAGAAGAATGTTGCGGATCCCCTGGACAGCAAAAATAACTAATGAAGAATGTATGAGAAGAGCTGGAGAGACAAAAAATCTTGTAAAAATAAGAGAGAGACAATATACTTTCATAGTACATGCAATGAGAAGAGGGGGCATTGAAAATATTATAACAACAGGAAAAATAGAAAGAAGAAGATCAAGAGGAAGACCAAGAGAAATGATAGTGGACAGTCTGATGGGATGGTGTGAGAGGAGATCACCAACTGAGCTAATGGCCTGCATGAAGGATCGTCTACTCTGGAGAAGCATAATAGCCAATGCCACTCGGCATGGCACATGATGATGATGATGATGATGAGTTAAGATTACTTATTTTTATTTTGTTTTATGTGTCACAATACTTTTGCAAGCAACTATCTTTTTTCTTTAATCTTTAAATCACTTAATTATTTATTAATTATCTGCACTTGTGTAAATCATTTTCTGGTTTTATAGTAGTGGATTGCTGACCAAATTAACTGTTTTTTTTCATCACATACTATGTTATGTCTCAAAAAGGCTTTTGTCTAGATATTTCTCTTTGAACTCAAATCCAGACCTAAAACACTACACTAGAACCAGAATTAAAGTATTTCAGAACTGTCCAATTATGTCACATATTAGCAGCAAACACAGGAAAACTGAAGACAGAATGGAAGGAAATAAACCTGGCATAACAAAGCCCAAATCAACTTGAGAAACATGTGCATCTAATGAAGATGGCTAGAAGGCCACTTATAAATAACCAAAGGATCTTTTCTATTATTGTCTTGTCTTTAATCATTTTTTTGCGTGTTTTCAATTTTTTTGAAAACTTCTGCCTCACTGTTGACAACTTATTGTATTACATTATATAAATACTGAATGCATTGCATTGTATAAGTTCATGAATGCACTGCACTGTATAAATTCATCTGTCAAATTAATAATAATTAGCAACATAATTTAGTTTGTTCATACATGTAAAATAGACCAGGATGGTGACACCAGAAAGGAAGTTAGAATCAGAATTGCAAAAGCAGCGTCGATCTTCAAGAATCTTGAGAACATATGGAATTCAAAAGTTATAAGCACAAAAACCAAGTTAAGACTATTCAATTCAAATGTAATATCCAGCCTCATTTATGCATGCGAAAGCTGGAAAACAACTAAGGAAATAGAGAAGAGATTAGACTCTTTTGAAAACAAATGCCTAAGGAAAATACTTGGCATCAAGTGGAACGAATTCAGGAACAATGCAGAGATAAGACAGATGACTGAACAACAACCAGTATCATGGGTGATCAGGAAAAGGAGATGGACATATGTTGGTCACTTGATGAGAAGAAATGATCAGAGAATCTCAAAACAAGATATCAAGTGGAACACAACAGGCCAAAGAAAAAGAGGCAGACCGCATGAAACTCTGAAGAGGACATTGTTAAGAGAGGTCAAATTAGCAGGCATAAAATCCCTTGATGAAGTTGAAAGACTTGCTGAAGACAGGAAAAATTGGCGAACTACTTTGCGAGCCCTATGTGACGTTTAACGGCATGGGAAGGATATAAGATATAAGATAAGATAAGACACATGTAAAAAAATTGGAACGTTTTAATACATGTGTTTGATCATACATGTAAAAAAAAATTCGAACTTTTTAATACATGTATTTGATATATGTGTGTGCACTGTCATAGGTATGTAAATGTCTCTTCAGTGCCTCAGTCATTTTATGTGCTATATACATTTAAAAATAAATTGTTTGTTAAATATAGTGACTTTGGGGAGAAAAGAACTGTTTGAAGATGAATATTCAAAACAAGGAGATGCTTCCCCAGAGTACCTACCATTACACATTGTGAAGGTGAGAATTAGTTTTCTTGAACTGTATTCTGTATCATATTTTGTTTTTCCGATTTTCAGGTTTTGTTGTTAATTAATGACAATTGATATCTAATTTTGTAATTAATGACAGTTTATAATATCCAACTGTCTTTTTTATGCATATGATATAAAATGCCAGTTATTTATTTGTATTAATCATGCTTTCTTATTGTTTTAAAAAAGGGTGCAACTATTCACAGTCATGTGCGAAAAGTCACCCCTAAAAATATTCGCTTTTGCATTATTAGTTTAAAA
This sequence comes from Achatina immaculata, assembly GCA_009760885.1. Lineage (NCBI taxonomy): Eukaryota > Metazoa > Mollusca > Gastropoda > Stylommatophora > Achatinidae > Lissachatina > Lissachatina immaculata. The sequence continues at coordinate 53,849,440 of CM019691.1, read as the reverse complement.
TGCACAATAAATCTTCCCCAGCCTGCAATAGCATCACAGAATATATCAGCTGACTTGGTGACTTTAAATTTTACTGGAATAGATCAGCTTACAGACTCACTGTTTCCACTCTTGCATGGTGGAGGTTCTGCCCCATTTAGCAGCTACACAAAATTGAAGAAGATAATACTTGTTGGTAAGCATTTTGTTCATGTTTTATTTTATTTTTTTAATTTAGTCATTTCTTCATATCAGTGTTCACCTGGGAACAGCTGTGTTAAGAACACACTTATCTTAACATAGTCTTTGTGAAACAGGGAACATTAGATCTGATTGCTTAAAAAACTCTGACCTACTCCTGTAGCCCGCAAACCTGTAACAACCAACATTATTTGTTATTGTTAATATTATAAAATATAATGTCACCCTCTTATAAGGCAGAATTTTTAGGGAACAGAACTTTCTGTAAAAGAAAGAGGGAACATTCATTCATTCATTTGCATGTGGTGGTTCATTCATTCATTCATTTGCATGTGGTGGTTCACCCCCTGGCTACCCTGAGTGAAAAATCAGCTACGGGGGGCACACTAAACATTCTTCAGATCAATATTTCTGGACTTAGGCCAAAGGCCACAGAATTAAGCAGACAGCTTAAAAAAAGTCAACATTCATATTGCGATCATACAAGAAACTCTTCTATATGGAAAACATCACTCAGTGCCTGAATACACCATGTACAAATGTGAATGTGTGTGGTAAATGCAGGGGTATTGCCACACTCTTGAGAAATGATATCCAAGGAGAAGTTAAAAACAGAAAGTGCAATGAGAATGATATCCAAGAGATAACAGTATGGCATGATGGACTGCGGTACACTCTGTATAATGTTTATTGTCCCCCAAATTCTAAAAGTCAAATCAATATACACAGCACAGACATTCAGAAAACTATCATTGCAGGAGATTTTAATGCACATCTACCATCACTAGGATACAAAGACCGAAACCCTATGTGAAACAACATTGAAGAGGTATGCAACACCAGCAACATGATAATATTGCAAGACTCCTCCTCCCCACCAACAGTCCTCTACAGAGCCACTGGATGCACATACATACATGACCTCACCATTGTCTCAGCAGATATCCACAATGATTGTACTCTGAGAGTGCTTGATGGCATAGGAAGCGACTATCGCCCCATTCTTCTACAAATTTCTCACACAAAACCAAAGACCACACAAACTCCCTCACTGGAATTATAGAAAAGAAGATTGGGAAAAATTCAGAACACAAACAGATGAAAACCTATCAAAATTAAATGACAACACAAACATTGACACACTCTACACCAACATAATCCAAGCCATACTTGGAGTAGCATACAAAACAATCCCCCGATGATGCAGAAAGAAATATAGCCCCTTCTGGATAAAATCTCTGGAAGACTTAGTCAAATAAAGAAGACCAGCTAGGAAGAATGCAGAGAAAAACCCTACTCCAGAAAACAGAATAGAGTAAAATAAATTAACAGCTAAAGTAAGACTTGAAACTAAAAAAGCAAAGAAAGAGAAGTGTGCAATCTCAACCTCAGAACTGAAGGAAAGAAGGCTTGGAAACTCTTAGATAACATGCCAGGAAAAAACAAACTAACCTTAAACCAATGTGAATCTCTGGTCGAGTCCTCTCAAGTGACTCGGACAAACTCTTTGCTGCCACCAACAAATCCTCCAACAGGAAAGTACTTGACAAGGTGCTGGGAAAAGTTCTGAGAAGTAAAGAGAAATCTAGCTTGGCAAACATTCCACTTTTTGAGGAAAAATTTACCATCCATGAACTCCAGAGTGCTATGGGTAAGCTACAGCTAAGAAAAGCACCAGGACCAGACAAAATATCAAATGAAATGATCCTTCATCTGGGCCCTGTAGGAAAGTCCACATTGTTCAACTTCATTAACAAGACCTGGCAAAGTGGAGTACTACCAAAAACTTGGAAGTCAGCCATAGTTAGACCTATCCTGAAAAAAAGGAAAGCCGGAAGATGACCTAAAAAGCTTTAGACCAATCTTTCCAACATTGGAAAGCTAGCAGAATGAATGCTTAACGATAGGCTGTACTGGTGGTTGGAATCCTCGAGGTCCCTCAATAACTTTCAGGCAGGCTTCCATAAAGGATCAAGGAGTGTAAAAGACAGTTTTTTACACAAGAGAAACTCTGTAGCTGTCTTTGTAGACTTCCAGCAGGCTTATGACAGGGTCTGGCAAAAAGGCTTACTGTTAAAGATGCAAAACATGGGCATACATGGACAAATGTATCATGGGTTAAAAGCTACCTGAGTAACAGGACCATACAAACTCAGGTCAATAACAGACTGTCCAACAAATGCACCCTGGAGGAAGGTCTGCCACAAGGTTCTGTTCTTAGCTGCACCTTGTTCCTAATCTTTATAAATGACCTCCCTGACCTGTTGAACAACCACAAAGCCATGTTTGCTGATGACATTGTCATATGGACTAGTGGAACAGACCTGCAGCTGGCTGCTGAAAGACTTAATAGAGCCCTTCTCACCATATCAGCCTATTGCAATTTCTAGAAGTTGAAGATCAATGTTAGTAAAACTATATATACAGTCTTCACTCTTAGCAACAAACTAGCAAAGACTGAACTGAAAAAACTCATGATAGTGCTCAAATCATGAAAGAAAAAATCCTACATACCTCGTGAAACTAGACAGGAAATTGAACTTTAAAGAATTCATGGATGGACTAGTAGAAAAAGCATCCAAAAGACTAAACCTACTTAAGCGGCTTGCATGTACATCCTGGGGTACTGACAAAGCAACACTCGGACAACTGTACACAGGATATGTTAGATCTATGATTTACAATCTCCTCCTACAGGTCACAGCATCAAAGAGCTCTCGTACACAAGTAGACAGAATCCAGAACCAAGCTGTTTATTTCATTTGTGGAGCAATGAGATCATCACCTTCAGCTGCATGTGAAATTGATGCAAACATAGAGCCATTAGATATAAGGCGCGAAAAGTCAACTATTGAGTCAGCAGAAAGATATAAACACTTGCCCCCAGACCATCCTAACAGAATAGTGGTTGATAAATGGAAGCATAATAATAGACTGAAACTGAAAACTCCAGTGCACACAGCAGAACAGTTAAACACAAGACACAAACTCCCTGAAGAGAGAGAAGAACTTACAAAAGTACCAGACTTCCCACCAAACACAAACTACACACTTCCTCAAACTAACACCAGACTCAAGAACAAATTAATGAACAAATCATCAGATCCCAACACCCTAAAGCGATGTGCACTGGAGACCATAGAATCCTACCCCAAAGACAGGATCCATGCATACACTGATAGGTCAGCATTCAAGGAAACAGATAATGCAGGATATGGGGTATTCATTATGTTTCCAGACAAGACAGCAAGCCATATTTCTGTTCCTTCTTGTGGATTTCACTGCTCCAATTATGATGCAGAGATGCAGGCAACATTAGCAGCCCTGGCAGCCGCCACCACCAAATACAAAATCAGTGCCTCCCACCCAAAATGTCTTGTTATTTTCTCAGACTCCCAGTCTGCTCTCCAGGCCCTTGAAAACTGGATGCTATCAGCTGATCACATTACAACTGACATACTCAGTGCAGTAAACCAGCTCACCTCAAGACTACCCTACAGTGGATACCTGGGCACATAGATATCAGAGGAAATGAACGTGCTGACAGACTGGCAAAGAGTGGAGCCACCATGTCGCAGCCCCACATCTCCACCAACATGAGAACAGCTAAACACATTATACACAACATCTGCAAGCAGCAGTGGATGGACAGCTGGACCAGTAATCCAACTGGAAGATTACTATATACACACTTGTCAAAGCCTAACCCCGGAGACCAGATCAACAGCTTATGTCGTAGAGACCAATGCACAGTTTTCAGGTTGAGAACAGGACACAACACCTTCAGTAAGGACTTACACAGAGTGACTGTTGACCACACACCATACTGCATGCACTGCAGCAGACAAGCAGAAGAAACTTAAACACCATCTGCTGGACTGCAGTGCATTGAAAGACCTTCAGAAGAATTTTGATACCACCAGACTCCTCAGTCACCAACATTCTGTATGGAAATTTAGAACAGCTTAAGAGGACCTGTGTGTTTCATTATCTGACACAGGGGAAAAAGAGTGAAAACTCATAAACCTGGGGATCGGAAAAGTTAAAAAAAAGTCATATTAGGGTTTGTTAAAGAAAAATATTAAAAAGCTAAAATAAACTCTGCTTCATGCTCCTATGTATTTTTAAACTAACATCTTTGAACAGATATAGAATAATAGTTCATTGCTCTACATTCCACCCTTTTCAGGATGCATTAATCTCACAGATCAAGGTTTGATATGGATTTCCAGACTGTTCACTGATTTGCAAATGGTATTCTTTATTTTCCTTTCTTTTCATTTGTTATTTTAATGTCATTCAGTTTTATATTGTTGCACTTATAAATTTACTTTCAATTTGGAAACCTAATTTCCCCCTGGGAGCAACTGTGTTAAGAGCACACTTATCTTAACATAGTGTTTGTGAGACAGGGAACATAGGTCTGTTTGCTTAAAAACTCTGACCTACTTCTGTAGCCCAGAAACTTGTAGCAATCAACACTAATTGTAATTGTTATTTTTGTAAAATGTAATATCAGGTTGGTGGACGGATAGGGACATGGGGATCTCTGGCAGGGATGAGGGAAGTCTGGTGTGAAACCAATGAATCCAGGACGTGACAAGCCTATGGGTCTTTACAGCAATGGCTATCAGAATGATGTAAACAAAACAGAGCCAGTAGACTATAGGTGGCGGGGAATGGATATCATTGAAGCACTCATCAGATTCCTCATATCAAAGTCGGAGTGTCTTTGTGGAACTGTCTCCAAACCATCTGACATGGAGCAGGGACTTACATACAGCCACCAGAGGCTGGAAAACAAAGTTTTGGCCACACTGTCTTCATGGCAGTCCGAGCAAGACCACAGTCTGCCCTAGCAAGGAAAGGTGCTGAAGTCGGTGCTATCCAGCCAAAAGGCGCATCGCAAAAATCAGGGTAACATGCATTATCGCTAATGAAATGTCTCTATCTGCAGTATTCAAACATGGTGCTCGCCCTGTGAAGACTAACCAGGCAGGTGCAGTGCTGGGCCCCCTGCCTCGAAAGGGTCCACCCAGTGCTACTGGAGGTCCTCTCAGTTCGTCTTGTGTAGTCAGGAGACATGAGAGTAGAGCTACAGGCCAAAAAATACAACGGAAGAAAACAGCCAAAAAGCAAGAACTTAAAATAATGCAGTGGAATGCTGAGGGTGTCAGCAGTGTTAGAGATGGCTATAGCAAAAAGGTGGAACTAGAGCATACTTTTTACAGAGCAGGTAAGTATATGCTGCATACAGGAGACACACCTAACCAAAGATGCCGCCTTTAAAATCAGAGGCTACCAGTGCTTTAGATCAGACTGACAGGACAGAAGAAAAGGAGGAGTACTCACACTTGTTAAGAATAACATCAGTGCATGTCAGGTGAGAGTGTACATGGAAGGAGCCGAATACCAGATGATCCATCTAAAAAGTAGTAATACAGATTTCCACCTCCTTAACTATTACTGTCCTAATGACGAATATAAAGTATGAGAATGTATAAATGAAAAACATACAACATACGCTACATAGACGATGGCATTGGGATCACATCAATGCCAGAGGAAGACCTTAACAACTTTATCAGTTTTGTTAAAGAATACAATCCTGTCATTTCTTTCACCTCCCATATCTCTGCTACTTCTGCTAATTTTCTTGACATTGCCGTCACTATCGGCCCTTCCGGGCTTACTACTTCTATCCACTATAAACCTACAGCCTCTCACAGCTACCTCCTGTACTCTTCCTCCCATCCCAGATCGTGTAAGGACTCTATTCCTTTTTCCCAGCTTCTTAGGTTGCGACGTTTGTGTAAGGAGGATTTGGATTTCCAGGATCAAGGCCACAAATTGCTAGATTTCTTCCGTCAACGCGGCTATCCAGACCACGTTCTCTCGTCATCTTGGAACCGCATTAGCCATATATCGCAGCAACAAGCCCTCACCCCTAAACCGCACTGTAGCTTGGACAGAGTGAAACTAGTACTCACGTACCACCCTCATAGCTTGGCAGTTAAAAACATACTGTTTCGCCATCTCCACCTCCTCCAGACCGAGCCTGAGACACGTGAACTTTTTGAGGAACCCCCATTGGTGGCTTACAGACGGGACAAGAACCTCAGGGACCTTTTAATTCGTAGTCATCTTAAGACAGATGACACTTTTTATGGTACCAGATGTTGTGGACGCCATAGATGTAACACTTGTCCGTTTGTTGTCGAGGCCAGTCAGATCTCTTTCCCTAAATCCACGTTATCAGTACAGGAGGGTTTCACCTGTACTTCATGTAATGTCATTTATGTTATCATGTGCAAACGTTGCGGTTTGAAGTACATAGGGGAAACTGGCTTACAGTTAGGAGATCGATTTCGCCAGCATCTCAGTGATATTTCTAAGAGGGCCTGGACACCTGTGGCTAAACATTTTTGCCTTGGTAACCACAGGGGCAAACAGGACATTTCGGTTAGGTGATCCGCTCTTGTTCCGCAGATGTACGATCTCGGAGGGTCCTAGAACAGCGCCTTATTTTCCAGACTGGCTGTCTCCACCCAGCTGGAATTAACAATGTCTTCAGCTTTCTGTAACTTCTTTATTTTTCCACTGGCCTTTTTTATACTCTACTTTCTTTCTCTATGCTACCCCTCCCTACCACCACCCTATTTCTTTCTCTGCCAACATATTGGTCTTGTCCTATTCACCAGTTCCACATTTCCTCCCTGTAGGTGTTTGAGTTCTTCATTCATTATCTCTCCGCGTCCCCTTTTCTCTCCCCTTCCCCCCTCCCCCCTCCACCTCTAGCGGCTATCATGTTTCTATTGCCTTCCCCCAACCCCTTTCTCCCACTTGTTCTCCTCCTCTCTCTCCGCTTCTTCGCTATGATTGGCTATATCGGGAATCTTTTCTCTGTAGGCAGTGTGGTTTTTTTTTTTTCCTCCTCCTCCTTCTTCCACACACATTTCTGCTTCACTGGGAGCAAGACTCTTCAGATAATTTATATATGTTGTATTTCATTTTGTATGTATCTTCGAATAAGGCTCACGCCGAAATATCGGATGTTGTATGTTTTTCATTTATACATTCTCATACTTTATATTCATTTTTTTCTCACCTTGCTCACTTCCTCCCTCACTATGTAAAACTGCACCATACACCTCTGTCTACCTTATTTATATTAACCAGTTTTACTGCAGTCGCCATCCCTTTTATGACCGCCCACTTGCTTTAGAAACAATCCCACACACAGAGAGACTGATGGTCTGTGGCAATTTTAACAGCCATTCCCAGAGCTGGGGCTATGACCACATAGACAAGAGAGGAGAGGAAGTTGAGAGCTGGCAGGATGATAATGGACTTCTCCTGATCAACCAGCCAATGGATCCCCCAACATTTTACTCAAGGGCTTGGCATACAACCTCATCACCAGATCTGGCATTCCACTCTCCAGATCTGAAGTGGAACATTACACGTGAAGTTGGAAAACAACTTGGAGGTAGCGACCATCGACCAGTCTTCCTGACAATAGAAAATGAACTCCTTAACACCAGTAGCCCTCTCCCCAGATGGAACTATAAAAAACCAAACTTGACAATTTACAGACATCGTACAGGTATCCTGGTGGGACAGCTGTCCATAGAAGGTAAGGATATTAACAGCATAGTGAAGGAATTCAATGCTTGTATCCTTCAGGCCGCTCGTGAAACCATTCCCAGAGGAGCTCGCAGGGACTATAAACCATACTGGTCTAGTGAGCTGGGAAAACTCCATGATGACGTGGAAACAGCTGGAAAGCAAGCAGAAAATAGACCATGCCAAGAACACCACAATAATTACCAACATTCTAAGGCCAAATTTCAGAGAGCCAAGCTGCAAGCCAGACGGAAAAGTTGGAGAGAGAAAACAGAGTCCCTAAACTTTGAAAAGGATGGAAGGAAACTGTGGAAACTAATCAAACAGTTAAATGATGAGAGTACTGGAAGAAGTACAAAGATTACACTAATAGAGGATGGGAAAACTTTTATAGGTAAGCAGGTAGCAGATCACTTTGCTTGCATGTTTGCAGAAGACTGCAACATTGATATCCATCCAGAGAAAGAGCGTACAACGCACATTGACCCACAGAAAGAAGAGGAACAAATCAGAAAAGTGGAGGTCATGGATGCACCAATCACACACAGTGAGTTAAACCTAGCAGTTAGTAAACTGAAACCAAGGAAATCACCATAACCAGATGGAGTGTCCAATGAAATGATGAAGAACCTGGGAATGGCAGCAATGGGAAAGATGTTGGATATTTTCAATATGTGCTGGAGCACAGGTAAGTTACCTCAAATCTGGAAGGAAGCAAGCATGGTACCACTGCTAAAGCCAGGGAAAAATAGTGATGCAGCCTCCAACTACAGGCCAATCAGTCTCACTAGCTGCCTCTGCAAAATGATGGAACGCATCATTGAGCTGAGGCTAAAATGGTACCTAGAAAGTGAAAACCTTCTCATTCCACAACAAGCAGGATTTAGGCAGTACTACAGTTCAGAAAATCAAGTGACCTATCTCTCTCAAGAGATTGAGGATGCACTCCAAAAGAAAAACTTTGTGCTAGCAGTGTGGATAGACATGAAGAAAGCCTTTGATAAAGTATGGAAAAAAAGGTCTGCTGTGGAAACTAAGAAACTGCAATGTGAATGGAAGACTGTACAACTGGATAAAGTCCTATTTACACAATAGAAGAGCTAGAGTAGTAATGGATGGATACAAAAGCCAGAAAGTACTTCTGCGACACGGTGTACCACAAGGAGGAGTCCTTTCGCCTACACTATTCCTTGTATTCATTAATGACTTGGTCAAGGAACTTCCCTATGGAATCAAAGCGGCACTGTATGCAGATGATCTGGTCATGTGGTGTACAGATGAATATGCAACAGTTGCTACACAGAGACTCCAAAGAGCAGCAGACATCTTGACATCATGGACAAACAAATGGTGTGTAAGTATAAACACAGAGAAATCAATTACCACTCTGTTCGCTCTCTCATCTAAACAGAAAGCAGGTAAGATCTTTGTAAATGAAATATCCTTAAGGATGGACAACCAACCTACTTACTTAGAAGTGACTCTTGACTCAAAACTGACCTGGAAGCAACACATCAACAGTGCAGAAGCAAAAGCCAGAAGAAAACTAGCCATATTAAGAAATTTGAGTGGAACCACATGGGGAGCTAGTGAAAGAATCCTCAAGAATGTATATCAGCAAAGTATTCTACCACATTTAGAATATGGCTCAACATCTTGGTGCATAGCATCAAACACTATGCTGCATAATCTAGATAAGGTTCAAAATCAGTCACTACGGATTATCACAGGTGCCATGAGGTCCACACCAATAGTAGAAATGCAGAAAATAGTTGGTGTTCAAGCGCTAAAGGAACGTAGAGACACAAAGGTCATGACCATGGGAGAGAAATTCCTTAGCTCTGTAAGCCATCCCCTGAAGGAGAGATTCAATAACTTGGCACTAAGACGGCTTAAAAGAAGCAGTTTCATTCATCAGGCCAAGCATATGCGTAAGCTGATACCTGACCTTCCAACTGTAGTCGCTCCATTATCATCTGTTTCAGAGCATACACCATGGAAAGAAGCAGATTATACACAAATAACTATTCAGACTGAAGTGAAAGGTGTGCAGAATGGTGAGATGCAGAGCAGTCTTGTAAGATCAACAGCCACACTTAGTTTGCTAGATGATAAATATCCATGTGACACCTGGATACGTGTGTATACAGACAGATCTGCACATAATGCCATAAAGAATGGAGGGGCAGGAGAACATATTGAATATCCAAACAACACCACTGACAAGATTTCCATATCGAGTGGAAAATACTGCAACAACTATGATGCAGAAGTTAGGGCAATTATTGCTGCAGTTGAAAAACTATCAGACTCCAGAATTGATACATGTCCTGTAGTAATTCTCACAGATGCAAGATCAGTACTGGAAGCTCTTCAGTGCAACAAACTACCAGACCTTAAGGATGCCTTGTCAAAAATTGGCTTACAACATGGAGTCACTTTGCAATGGATTCTCTCCCACTGTGGGATACCAGGCAATGAGAAAGCTGACCATCTGGCCAAAGAGGGCACTGAAATGGAGCAACCAGACATACCAATCACCTATAATCAGAAGAAAAGCATGATAAAAACCTAAGGAAGGGACAAACACCACAACATGATGACTATCATATGCTAAACAGAAAGGAACAAGTCACCATCTTCCGTCTCCGAACAGGACACAGCCGACTGCGAAGTCATATGTATACAAAGTTTAAGGTTGGTACTACTAATCTATGTACATGTGCCCAGGTACCCCAAACTGTGGAACATATCCTCCAAAACTGCACCAACTATGAGACACTGAGAAATAATTACTGGCCCAGTGAAACCACTAAAGAAGATAAGCTCTACGGTTCCATACATGAGTTACAAAAAACAGTGAAATTTATCCAAGAGACAGGCCTGCAGATATAGACAGACAATGTGAATGAAGAAGAAGAAGAAGAGGAAACCTAATTGCTTGAAATTTAAAACATCAGCACTACATATATTTTTATTCTTAAAACTCCATGCATTACATTTGTTCAGTCTGCAAAAATATTTTGCACATAAAAAAAAAGCACTTGAAATAATTATTTTATTGCTGTTAGTAGCATTAGTTGCAGTTCAAATAGTAAAACATTACTTTTTTTTAAAGGGTAAATGGAAGAGTGAAGATCTCAGTTATAATCCTCTCCTTGTGTTTAAAATTTCTGTTTGATGTCTAAATGCAACATTTTGCATAGGTAATAATTTCTGCTTAAAGATCATGTTGTCAGTTGATAGTGCTTGGCTCTTATAGTAATTCTGACTACTAGCCCAATATCCAAGTAGCAGTATTGATTAATAGTATGTATCACTATTACATTTCAGTATATGAAATTAAGAAGTGGATTAGCTTACACAAGCTACTAAAACTAGAAAAAACTAGTTTTAATATATTCTTTTGTATGATTTTAAGCTTTGACATTTTAAATTTTAAAATAATACTATTCAGAAGGTAGAGAATTTAACAGCTGCTAGAAAACTCAAGAGAAAACAGAAAAAAGAGCACACAACCAGGGAGAAAATATCTTCCTCTTTCAGTTTCATATGTTCGGGCATATAAATATGGAGTCCAGTTGTTTCCATGAATCCCAAAATCAACATGAAGTCTTTATACATGCCATCCAGCATTTTTGGGTAGACTCTTTTGGGATCTGTCACTATCTCCATGAGATGGGGATCTACAGGGGCAACAATATTTCATGTATGATTGAGCATATTCTTTAACTGCACTCATGTCCCATTTCCATTCCTGGACACTCTTGCCAGTTAGGCTGACATTTTCCGTCTTAATAAGTGGGGAGTGTCTAAAAGGGTATGTCAAACTGCATAGAAATCAAAAGGTAGCCAATCTGCACAGAAGTACTGACAGAATGGAAAAGCATGAACCCTAACATCTGACTCTAAAGAGTGGATAAACATCATGTATGAAGAAAATGCTTATTTTATCTAAAATAAATTTCTTTTCAACTAATAGTTTGCTGAACTCTTGCTGTTAGGGATTTATGTAAAAAATGCTGTATCAGCTATTGCATGTATTATATGTGCCAATAAAAGAATATTTTTGATAAGATATTTCTCTTTTTTTTTCCAAGATTGAGATCAATGCTTGCAGAAAGATTACAGAGAAGGGTTTACATCATATCTTCATTGGTTGTAAAAACCTTCAAAATGTGATTGCAATGGCCACCAATGCTTCCCTCATTCCAGACTCGATCAGTAATACCATTTTATAGAATATTTTATATTGTTTATTGCTGAATGCATAGTATTTTTTTCCATTTAAAGTAACCTTTCTTTAAAGTAGTTTTGCTGTGAATGCATTTGGGTTTAGAGTTGAAATATGTACATAGTGAATATATGTAGTCAGAATATAACTGTTATAACAAGTCTTTGCTCTTTAAAGTAAAATGACTGTAACTTTGCGTGCTATATATTGTTTTATGTAAGATGTCATGAGCAATATATTATATATATTAATAAAATGTAAGGTTATAGATAGCTAAAATAGACAGACACAAAACTGCTACAGACATAAATTTTTAATAGGAATTTATATTTTCTATTGTTTATTTTGTGTATGAAAAGAATCATTATATTTAGTTTTGTTCCCACAAATCTTGTATTTTACTTTCACTTTTGTTCCTCTTTTAGCTTTAGGGTTTTTTTTTTCAGCATATTTTTTAAAACTTGACCTTCTTCACTGTTGATAATTGTTGATGGGATATGACCAGTTGGTTTAACTCGCACATCATTTCTGTTTAAAATTTTGCTTGTATTCTGATTTTTTAAAATTGCCTTTTAACATCATGCACTCAAAAACTTCAGTGGTGCATAAGTTTCTTAACACTGAGGTTTTAAGTATATTTCCTGTTTAGTTGACTTACAGTGAAGCTTTTTATAGCTATCAGATAGAGTATGGCATAATGAATACTTTTATAAAGCTTGATTGGCATCTTGGGGATATTCTTTAAATATTTTTTTATGAAATAAAAAAAAATCTAGATAACGTTTTCTAAAAATTGCTTGATATGTGTTGTTTGTTTTCTTTTAAGATTATGGTGGTTTGTTGAATCAAATTCTGAAGATAAATATATGCCAGTTTTTACAAGAAGCAATTTTAAACATTATTTTTTCAGTTTTTATTTGTGTGAATGTAATTATTTTTTTTTTTTTTGGCATTAGTGCAGACCAAGGTACCTACAGGCAGCTTACAGTGGGGAGGTTGTCCCATTATCTCACAGGGAAAAGAATATTGCATTACTTACCATGGTGAGGCAAAGATTTCAGTTAAATGTTTTCAGTGTTTTTACATTTCATGTCTTGAAGTTTTACTCATCTTATATCTTATATCCTTCCCGTGCCGTTAGACGTCACATAGGGCTCGCAAAGTAGTTCACCAATTTTTTTTTTACTCATACAGAAACATTATTTCACTCTTTGATTTCTGTTGCCATAAGGAAGACAAAATAACTTGCTTAAGTTTTTTTTTTGGTTCTTTTTCACCGGAATTGTGTGTTCCAAAATGCCTTTGTTTAACTTAGTGATAACTTTAGTATGTGAAACTCTAAAGAGAACATAGTTGAGAGGGGCTAAATTAGTAGACATAAAATCTCTTGATGAGGTTGAAAAACTTGCTGAAACAGAAAAACATGGCAAACTACCATGCGATCCCTATGTGATGTTTAACGGCATAGGAAGGATGTAAGGATAAATTTTTTTGATGATAGTGGTATTTATTAGGTAAATTTTACATAAAACATTAATCTGATGTCATTACATTTCATATTGTTATTAGGCAGTGATCCAGATTCTTACTTTGAGCCACAGAAGAGAAAGCTTTTAATTCTCAGGGATAAGAGTGTAGAGGAAGCAGTTACTCCCCTTTTGATCAGAACCAAAAGTATGGGAAACACATTCTTCAGTTATCATAATTCATTCCCAATACCTGGAAGTGACCCATCCTCTCCACAGACCTTCTTCAACATATTTGAAACAGTTGCAGATTCTGTAAGTCATATGTCTTGTTTTCTTACGTTTCATGATACATTTCATTAATGTAAATTCACTACAACAGAACAATGTAACTGTAATTTTAGCTAAAACTGTGCTTAAGTAATGGAAGTGTAATAAAGAAATGCTTAGGTTTAAATTACAAAATAAATGTAATGATCAAACATGAACTACATTATGAGGGAGCACATGTGATAATTATCAAAGCATCACAGAATGAACAGAGTTAAAATGCACCCCCTGGTCTTTAAGAGAATGAAAGGATTAAAAATTATGCTCAGCTTGACGATAAAGAGGTCAGGAAGTGTAGACAGAGGACTGACAGTGTTATCAAAAAAGGAAAAAAGAGATAAGTTTTTAGTGATTTAACCTTTATATTTGGAAACAGGCTTCTAAGATAACTGGCTATGAGTTGTTTCACAAGAAAACCCCTCTGAAGAGTTAAGCTTAAATTATGTCAGATGTCCATATTGTAATTGCTTCGCTTCTTGCACATATTTTCTTTCTTGAATCTGTCAGCCTGTACAAGACAGCCTGGTGTCAGAGGGCACAATTGTTATGATAACCTACTCTTTATCTGAAGATAAGGATAATCTCTCACATGTTGCACACAGGATAGCAGACATAATTGCTTCTGTTATTATCAAGGTAATATTTGTGCATAACTGTGAATTGTTGTGACATACCTATTATGACAGAATGATTAAGTTTATTTTGAGATTAATTTTAAGTTTAAAACTAAAGAAATGTATATTATCTCAGAAGTGTCACTAAGCAATTTGTTTCTCTCTCTCTCTCTCTCTCCCTCCCTCCCTCTCTCTCACACACACATATGCACACACACACGCACACATACACACACACAATTCTCCTGCATTTCTGCTTTCCCCTGTGGTATCACCTTGTTGTTCTTGTGCTTCTACTGTCACAGTATTTTAACTTACGCATTAAAGAGGATCTCAACACATGTAATGCATATCAACAATGGGAATGGAGGTGAAACTTAGTGTGCCAAAATCAGAACAATCATTCAAAAACTCCAAAAGCATGATCAGTCAACACAGGGCATGTGTAAATCAGTCACTGTACCTTACAGGAGATATTCAGAGAGATCTGAGCACCTATAGATATGTCCAGAGTGCATAGATGATGGCCATTTCAAACTATATCAATATTTTTTAAAAAAAAAAACTATAACTGAAGTCAGTATTAAATTACAATATATAAGAATGTATTTCAATGATTATTACAAAAATAACACAAAATATCAACAGGAATTTAGGAATGAAAGAAATCACCAAGAATATAACAACTTTCAGTAATATTTTTGATACACTGTAAGGTGAACTATTTCCATTCGAAGAATCTGGGTAAGCAAGCAACAGATGACAAGACTTAAACTGAAAAAGGAATGAAGAGTCTAGAGGAGCAGTTTGTTGAGACAGATGAAAAAGGTTGGAGATGGATAGAATGAGGTAGATGGAGTATGTTCAAAGCTCAAACTGCAGTCAGTCTCCAGTACAGACAGGTCATATGGTGATGATAGTCAGATTATACTAAAAGTGAAACTACAAGTATATGAAAACAGTGTGAACGTTCTAATTTTTTTTTTGAGGGAGGGGTCAACAATTAATAGTACTTATTTTAAATGAATTCTCACTAGCGACAACCTAGTAGTATGCTACCTGTGTCTGATAGCAGTTAAATGCATTTACATAAATCCATTGTGTTTCTGTATTAATTTAGACTCCTGATGTGATGTTCTTGCTTGTTGAAATGACAACCAGTGGTAATAAAAGCAATATAACTGAGCTAGTTAAAGATCGCATAGAGTACCTTGCAGAAGCATTGTATACCTCAACTTACAAGCTCTACACGTAAGTTTCTTTTTGTTGTGCATAGACCACATACATTCATATACATAATAAAATAATACGTCAAGAAAGACTGAACATTACGAAAATATTACACCAAAATAATTATTTTAGAAATAATTGATTTCTGTTAAATTGTGCAGATTTAACCTGCAATTATATTTTTTATCACTTGAATTCTTTGCATTTTTGCATGATATGTTGAATTTTAAAACTTCAGAATAGAGTTTGCTTAGTTTATAAAGATTCAAATGTACGAATATTTAATTTAATGTAACTCTAAATATAAAGAGGGAATGGAACAGGAAGATGAATAAGCAGGTAAAAATAGTGGATTGTGCAAAATAAATCTAAGTTTGAATTTTTTTGATGAAAAAATCTTTTATTTTATACTGACCTATAATTTTTTCAGTATTAAAAAAAACCACATTAAAGTGCATCAGAGCAATTTATTTTGGCATATTTTTGCAAATTATTATCTCTCTCTCTCTCTCTCTGAACCTTAAGTGCCCAGGGCACATGGGGCTTCCGCAAGGGTTTTCCATAAGTGCCTGTCCTTCACCTTTTTTTCTGCTCTTGCCCAGGTGAGCCCTCTATTGCTCAACATCCTTTCTGTTGTTCTTCTCCATGTCTCTTTTGGTCTACCCTTACTTCTGCTCCCCTGTGGTGTCCATCTTAGTGCTATTTTTGGTAGTGAGTTGTCAGTCATTCGGAGCACATGTCCCAACCATCGCCAGCGTCTTTCCTCAATAATTGTTGTCAGTGGTTTCATCTGCATTTCTGCTAATAAGATGTTATTTCTTATGGTGTTTGGCCAAAATATTTTTCTAATTCTTCGTAAACATTTAGTCTGGAAAGAATTCAACTTGTTTTCTATGGTTTTGGTGATTTTCCAGCATTCACTTCCATGGAGTAGTACATTTAGAACATTACTCTTAAATATCCTGATTTTCATATTTATGCTTAGTTTTTTTTATTTCCATATAGTCTGCAGCATTGCAAAAGCCTGGTTTGCTCTAGTAAGTCTGCTGTTGATGTCCTCTGTGCTGTCTCCATTTTCTACTACTCTGCTGCCAAGGTATACAAATTCGTTGACCTCCTCCACTAACTTGTTATCTACTCTGAGTACATTTCTGTTGTTCACATTTTGCTTCATTAACTTTGTCTTTCCTACGTTGATCAAAATTATTATCTAATAGCATGATTTTTTTCTTAATTTTTGAACTGTTATCATATGAATGACTTTGTATAATGCATAACATATTATTTTTTTTTATCATAGGAGGACATGGCAGTTAGAGTTTTTGGACTTCAAAGGTCAGCAAGGTCTTGGATGGGGCATTACCAGCTTGGAGGCTCTAGAAAACCTTGTCAGACCTGAAGACAAAAGAATGATGACCATTTGTGTGGTATCAATGCATATATGTTCTTGTTATCTATATTTTTTTAAATCTACATCCCTGTCTCTATTATGATGTTTTTTTTTTAATAGATGTTCTACAAGTGACCTACTGGTTGTTACTTGTGATTGTCCTCCACCATATTTCTAAGATAATTCCTTTTCATTATTTCAGCATGTGAATATATTCTAGACTCGTAAAATCATGTTGAATTTTTCCCTTTTTTTTGTCTTTGTTTTTGGGCTGAAACTTTTCATCTAAGACTTAAAAAGAAGTTAAAATGTTCAACTAATAATTATATTTGCTAGCTCTGAAATGTTTTAAAATAATGCATGATTTATTTAAGGAATAATCTTAATTAGTGTCAGTTTTCTGACAATACCATCATTTTTGTATTTTCAGTTTTTCTACAAGTAATCCTATTCCCATGAAATTGCTGTTCAAATTTGAATTCATATATGCAGAAAATCAAGTATTCATTTTCATCTAAATACTTAAAAATGATCTTTCATTTCAGACAAAAGAAAGTTTTAACAGAGAAGTTGCTACTGCTTTATCCAAATATGCAGCTGACATCAAGGGACATGTGCCTTGGGTCTACTGTGGATGGTCTAAAGAACTGCAGAAAATAATAAAAAATGTAACATTTCAGCCCGTTAAATTTGCTTTTTTTTAAAAAAAAAGTTAATAAAGTCTTTCTATCAGTAGCAAAGGACATAACCCAATTTAAATGTCTTTGCAATCATAAGTAATATAAGCAATATAATGATAAAATGAAGTAAAATTATTATTCACTTTTTCAATGAGGTTATTGTTTTTAAAGTTTTGCTTATGATACTGGCATTATTTAATGATTTATAAATAGGCATGTTATTAATGCATATATTTTCTCACTCATAACCTTCTGTACATATTTTAGGTTTATGATTCTCAGAAAAATAATAATTTGACTTTCATGTCTTCTGTCTTTGATATATGTCAAAGAAATTTATTTTGTTTACATTTCTTGTATCTACTAGATCCCAGAAACTGCAGTGAGAAGTCAGACATCAATTTTCCATGAAACAGACAGAGAAGCCAGAATTCATAAAGACAAAAGATACTCATTTCCTCAGCTGGGGAAAGTGATAAATTTACTACATAACTGGGTAAGTGTATTAGTTAATTGTTCTAGGATTTTCTCTTGACCACAAGATTGACTATTTTGGTAGTGAATCAAGTATATTTGTGTAAGTTTAACTCAGTTGTTAATTTTTATTTCATTTTATCAAGCTGATAGCATGAAACTTTATTATTTTCTTGTGGTGTGAGTTTGCACTTCAGTTATTATTTTGTCAGAGTGGGAACATGTACCATGTTTACTGATAATTAAGAGTGAGAGTCATGCATCTTTTTATTACTTTTTTTTCAGAGTGAGAGGCTAAACCTTGATTAATTTTTTTTTTTTTTTGGTCAGAATGAAAGAATGTACCTAACTCATTATTTGTGCTGATAATAGCTGGTACATTATTTTTTCATGGAATATTTTTGCTTTTTTATATCATTGGTTTTTATGAGAGTTTGTAATTTTGTTAATATTTTCTCAGTAATAGCGCTGAGTTAGTTTTCAAGTGAGAAAATAGTAGTTTTTGTCTTGGCTACAGTAGTAAGTAGCAGTGTCAGCAAGTTTGTATGATGGGTTAGATATATTTGTAACATGTTGTCCCCTGGGGCAAAGTTTGTTTGTAATTGTTGTGTAGCAGGGGTATCAGTTTTGAATTGGTGTATCATGATTCTGTGTAATGTCCTTCCAATGAAATTCTGTAAATTGTGAGTATTGACTTTTTTTTGTATATTATCCTTTAAGGTTTTTCTTCCAATGGCAAACCAGTTCTTGCCGGAAGGCTTTTTATGTTATCTTGTCACCTGCCATGTGGCGGTAGTCTTGCTCACCACCATCTACTCATCCGCATCTTCTCATCAATAAAGTTTATGTGAATTTGTCAATTGCCAGTTGTCTGTTGACCTCCTAATCATCAACCATTTTGTCCAAGATAAGTTGTTGATATTATTTGGTGTCGGAATGCCTGGGTTGTGCGTATAACTAAAACGCGAGGTAAAGTTCCAAAAATAAGTACTTTAATTGTCACTAAACAAATTAAAAATTCTTCAGTGGCTCTCAACCACAATTCATTAAGCCAGCCAACTCTCTTGTTCTAGTAGATGTTCAAATAGAGAAGTATGTCTTCAGTGTTATCTGTGTCAATAATAGCTTGTACATTATTTTTTAATGGAATACTTTTACTTTTCTTTTGTATACCTGGTTTTTAAGAGAGTTTGTAATTTTGTTAATATTTTCTCAGGGTGACAGCCTGTATCTTTGGCATGAGCACAATTCTCTCTGTATCACAAACATACAGGCTTATGAAAGCTTGTTTGCCAGACTTCTCACTTGTAAACCACCTGACAAAGTTAAGGTTGCTTTCTTTGGTGGTGAGGTCTCATGCTGGAATCTGTTAACTATTGAGTCTGTGATCCAAGCTGAAAAACTGGCAGTTGAGGTATGTGTGTCAATATACACAGTATTACTTTTAAACAGATATTCAGAAAGTTACCATTTGAAATATATTTATTCTCTGTTAATTCTAGAGAAATTAACATATTATTGTTCAAAGAAAAGACATGACCTTTGGCCTCATTTATTAGGCCTGCCAACAGTTTATCAGCTCCTTGTGAATCAATAAGCTTTTTCATATTATGTATCAGCAAATAAAAAATATTGCACACTTTTTGATATGTCAGATATAAAATCCATAAAATGTGCTCACAGATCAGATCAGCCAGTGGCTTGCTAACTATCACCTAAGCCACCTAGGTGAAACTTAGTAGGGGCCATTGCTCCTCTGATCTGTACTGTTCATTTCCTGATATTAAATTCATAAAACAAAGATTTGTATTTGCAGACTTCTTTTTCTTGATGCCAGGGCCCTCACTTTAAGCGTGTATAGTCAAATGGATAATCTTCCACCGAGATCAGCATGTCTTTTGAACACACCTACTATTTGGGATTTAGCCATGTTATCTTGGATTATAGGCTCTAAAATATTTATTTTCTAGCCCATCATTTAACTATGCCATTTCTTAATTTCATATCATTTTATTCAGAGTTGGTTTAGATGTTCATTACTACATTATCCTCATCAAAGATAAAGGACATAATGGATATAAATCTTTATAAACCTCTGGTATTTGTATCTGTAATCATTCATTCAAGACTGTGGAGCTGAAATCCCAGTCTTTGCCATGTAAAAATAAAAACTGTATCATGTTTTGAATGGAAGATAGATTTAATATATTTCATAACATTTCATTTTTTAATGACAGATAAATAGGGTTACTAGAGCCTTCATTAGTGTAGCTTTGTATTAGCAGTCATTGCTGGTGTGGTGGTAGGTGTGAAAAACTCTTCATCATATCACCCAGTGAAATGTTGTTGTATGTGACTGTTATCATATTTTCCACAGGTTTCAGATGCTGTAGCTGTATTACAACACCAAGGGATGTTACTTACAGTACCAGGCCACATGACTGATGATGGTCAGTCTGAAAGTGTTTTCTTAATAAGGACAGATGATATTCCTGATGAGCATGATATACTAGTTAGTATTTTCTTCAGTTTTTGCTAATATTGTTTCCTCCAAATACAGTATATGTCATTGTAATTTGGTTTTAACTCTTCCTGAGCCACAGAAAAAAATGCGGATGTTCCAATTAGTGCCAAGTTAAAAGCGTGGGTCTTGATCTGTATAGGGGGTACAGTTGTAAAATTGAATGTAATAAAGTATTTCCACATATTTCCACATTATAAGTATACATATTATCTCTTACAGAGTCATTGGTCGGATTTTCGACACTTCCGGCTCTCCCGAAAATCCGACTTTGGTTTGTTTCAATGAAACAACTGGTGTAACATTTAGATTATACATATTTTGTCCGCATTTCTTTTCAAAATGGTGGAAGAGTCCTTAGTTATGAGCGATGCCAAGCGAGAAAAAGGAAGAGAAACATAGAAAATTTTCAATTTTTGATGATGTAGATAGGAGTATGGACATGGCCCGTGACCACCCCACTGCTCTTGAATGTATCCTAAGTAGATTTAGACAAAATGACTGGAGAAGTAGTTAGGATGTTATTTCAGACATTAATTTAGCTCGAATACAACATAGAATCACAATACGAGATTGACAAGTAGATCTAGACATCTCAGATGGTAAGTAGTGCATATCTAGACCTAGCCGATGGTGAGCTGGGCACAATCATTGTCTAAAAACATCACATTACTTCTTTTTTCCTAAAAAACTCTGCATTTATGAAATTTTCAGATTTAGTTATACTTTGAAACATAATAAGTACACAGAAGTACATGGAAATACTGTTTTCCATTCATTTTACAGCTATACCCCCTATACTTCTAACTACCTTTTCAGTCCATTTTATAGGTCAAAATAGTAGTTTTTGTCTTGGCTACAGTAGTAAGTAGCACATTCAAGAACAGTGGTCTTGTCACATGGCATGTCCATAACCCTATCTACATCACCAAAAATTAAAATGTCTTGGTCACAAACTTCATTTTTCATCCTCGATTAGGTCTTAAGTAAGCATTCTTCCATCATTCTGTAAAGGGACATAAGCAGTTAATGTGCAAATCAAAATGTGAATTACAGTTATACGAAACAAAACATATGACACTATAGTGGCTTAATGCATGAAAGTCAAAATCGACTTTGGCAGTATAGTGGCTTAACGCACAGAAAGAGTTAATCATCTGACAGTTTATGTCATTCTCTTACAGATACATTTTAAAACGAAATATTAATTTTCTTATGATATAAGTCTTCATCTGTTGCTCTGTCTTTTAATGAACCCATATGGATGCTGTAAAAGTTGCTTTTCTTACTTTAATTTGCATTCATGTGTCATGGGCATATTTATTAAAATTTACTAAATAATGAAGGTTCAGAGTTTTAGACTTTCATCTGAATGTTATTTGTTCTTAAGTGAAGGATATCTTTCAAGGATAATAATATTGAAAAGGTTATATCATTTAGTGTGTCCAAAATAGTGCTGCAAGAGAGCCAGAGATGTGTGGCAAATTTTACCAGTAAAAAATATTTTCATTCAAATTACAGTGCACTTTTGCCTGTTAAAAATGTATTTGCTTAAAAACTGTCACCAGTCTAACATTTGTGTAATATGAATTAAATGTGTATTTGTCCATTTCTTCTCAAATAAAGAAATATGTCTTCAGCAATGCTTACATTTTACACTGAAAATAAGGATTTGCATTAAAAATTTGGAATCTTTCAATAATTTGTTATTTTTGTCATTTCTATATTTTCTATGCTCTTTTTTCTACAATATAATCTATAAAATATCATAAATTTACAGTTAATTACATGAGAATACTTTTACAGGTGTGCCATTACAGAAATTTGCATTGCCAAGTATGCTGCAGTCTAATTAAGTTTGAAAACTACTGATTTAGAAAATGCAGCTTCTTCATTTGGTACATTTTTCCATGTTTTTTTCACTTGACTTTTTTCACTCATGTTTGATAGCCAGCATTATTACCACATTTATCAGGAGTTTTATAACTAATCAACAAAAAAAAGTGAGAAGATGGTGAGAGAAATGAAAGTCAGTTATGCACATTTATATTAAGAACATCTTTCTTCAGATATCTTTGTGGCCAGAACCATGCCCCAAAAAGGGAATACTACAAACAACTCGCTGTTTCAACTTCCTTCCAACAATTCCACCGGGTTTTATGCCAAAACTTTTCAGGTATGTGAAGTTAATATCCTTAACAAATAATCGATAGAACATTAGAGAAATCCTTAATTGTAAAACATATATCAATCTTCAAGAACCCTCTTAACTCTTCCCGTGCCATAGTCGCTATAGTGAGAATTTCCGGTTACTGAGTTACGTGCCATAGTTGTTATAGTGACAATTCATTTGTTTCAATAAAACCAACTGGTGTAACATTTAGATTGTACATATTTCGTTTGCGTTTCCGGTGACACTTTTCAAAATGGTGGAAGAGTCCTTAGTTTCGAGCGATGCCAAGCGAGAAAAAGGAAGAGAAACATCGAAATTTTTCAATTTTTGACGATGTAGATAGGAGTATGGACATGGCCTGTGACAACCCCACTGCTTTTGAATGTATCCTAAGTAGATTTAGACATATTAGATGACTGTAGAAATAGTTAGTATGTTATTTCAGACATTAATTTAGCGAGAATGCAACATAGATCACAATACGAGATTGACAAGTAGATCTAGACATCTCAGATGGTAAGTAGTGCATATCTAGACCTAGCCGATGGTGAGCTGGGCACAATCATTGTCTAAAAACACCACATTACTTCTTTTTTCCTAAAACAACTCTGCATTTATGAAATTTTCATACATTTAGTTATACTTTGAATGAAACATAATAAGTACACCGAAGTATATGTAAATACTGTTTTCCATTCAATTTTACAACTATACCCACTATACAGATTAGGACCCGTGTTTTTTGTGTGGCACGAACAGGAACGTCTGTGTTTTTTTCTTGGGCACGGGAAGAGTTAATGATTAAGTTTGCCTGAATGTTCTGTAGTGGTTTTTTAAAATGATAAATAACTAATGAAGCCATATAGCTTGTTTAAAAAATATTTGCCACAATTTTCAATAAAATGTTTCTATACAGGACACTTCTGAAAGTTTATCAGCCTCTGTATGTCTGGAAGACAGGATTTCTGGTTAGACAAGGCCCTGTAGATGTCAAGGCCTGCCTGCGCAGATACAAAAATGACAGTAAGTTTATATATGAAACAATGTTATCAGGAAAATATACTTACGGAAAAAAGTAAGTGTGCAATGCTTTAAAAAGCACAATGAACACGCTCAGGTGATAATTGAAAGAAAATTTGGCACACATTATGTTTGATTATCCAATAACAAATAAAATGATAAATTTCATGCCAGTCACATGTCACAAAAAAGTGGGAAAAAACTCGCCTAATGTGGCTCACCACCCAAAGAAAAGAAAATCAGAGTTTCAATATCGTATGTCTTCTCCTCGGGCAGTTATCACTGCTTGATACCGCCTTCTCATCGAACCAGTGACACATTGTATCAATTGTTGAGGCATGTTATTCCATTCTTCTTGCAACTCTTGGGCTAATTCTTGGTGGTTTCCAAGACGACTGTGTCGTCTTCGCAACCTGCAGTCCAGTTCATCCCAAATGTGCTCGATAGGTGATAGGTCCGGTGAAACTGCTGGCCATGGCAAGTCAGTAATCTGGTGCTGCTGAAAGTGGTCCCTGACCACACGTGCCACATGTGGACGAGCGTTAACCTGCTGCAGTATCACGCCTTGTCCATTAACATCCATTAACATTACGTGGCGTGTAATGATTTCGTCCCTATATCGTAAACCTGTAAGGTTGCCATTGAGGATGACTAGGTTTGTTCAGCCAGCACAGGAAATTCTTCCCCAAATCATTACACTGCCTCCTCTCCTCCTATCCACCTCTAGCACTCACTTGTTTGCAAAGCGTTCTCCTCTTCGCCTGCACACTAAAGCACGCCCATCATGGCCTTGCAGACAGAATCTGGACTCATTAGTGAATAGGATCTGTCTCTGTTGATGATAAGGCCATGCCACGTGGTGCCTGGCCCAGGTCAAGCAGGTTTGCCTGTGGCGAACTGTCAGTACTGGTCTAACTGCAGGCATATGAGGTAAGAGATTTACCTCTCTGAGCCTGTTCCGCACGGTCCTGCTGACACACGTCTTAAACCTGGAATGTTGCTGGAAGTCCATGTTGCCTGGAGAAATCTGTTATGAAGGTGCATGAGGTCTTGTGCAAGGGTGGTAACTCGTGGTCTACTGCTTCTATGGCAATCAGCAATGGAACCATTTTGGTTAAAACGACTTTGAAGGCATGATATTGTGTTTCTGTGAACATTAAAATGTTGAGATGCTGCTGCTACTGTTGATCCAGCAATTAACATCTCAACAGCTATTTCTCGCTGGTGTTTGTTCAATCTTGGCATGATAAAAAAAGATATTTATGTTGGAATTCCACTACTCCTTTCTTCAACGATTACGTGAAGAGATCTCTGAGAACAGAATTACACACTATCTTCATTTTATCCGTGGTCAGTAACCAGTCATGGATCACTGCACATGATTTCACTGGAGCTATGGTTATCTCCCCATGAATAGTGCCATCAACTTCATGCAGCACGAGGAAGTGGACAACACTCAGACAAAACTTTGTGCCAAATTTGATTTCATTTCACTCATGACAACGTGATTAGTGAGCTTGAAACCACTGCACACTTACTTTTTTCCGTGAGTATACATTTAAGTTCAAGATAGGTATTTTTTCATTTATTTTAAAACCTCAAGCTCTTTCTAAAAGCAAGTTAAGAGTGAAGGTCCTCCTTCATCAACTGTCTAATCAAATTCTAGAAACTGTAACAATATCTGGTGCAAACAGTTTAAATACTTCAATAAGCTAGTAAGACAAATTACACTTATTTTCAATTTTAAGAAATATGGAAAGTGCTTTTGGACCAGATTAGATTATACACCAAGTGTTTAAAATTATTGTGCGCTGTCATTTCATTTTGCTGATTTTATTTTTCAGAAACTCCAGTTTTACTTCTTTCAGCTCGAGTAGTTCAAATGAATGCACATTTTGCATCACGTTCAGATGAATACTGGCAAAAACAGGAGCCATCCAGTGTTATGTTTTCATGTTTGAGACAGATTATGATATTAGTTGACTTTGTGTGCCAAAAGACCAAGGTGTACTCATTTGTAAGTTTGTGAGTTGTAAAGGTTTCTGCATTTTTATGTAATTTAATATCTAAAATCTCGTATGAGTGAGACAACTTTTCTTAATGTTTCAGTTTCTGATGATGTAATTAAATCATTTTATTTTTTAAAAGGATTGTATAATATGTAAACTATAAGCATTCTTTACTTTTAATGGTTTTTTCCTTTTGATCTTCATTTTCATGAAATATTTTATCTTGTCTTCTGTCTCCCTGGAACTGTGAGCTGATGTTATTTGCAGCCAATTCTGTAAAAATGTTGAGACACAGCATCATATCAGTCTGGAAGTGGTTTATGGCAGCTATTTTTTCAGCCCTGGAGTGCAGCTAAAAAGCAGGGGATGTGAAATGCCTCTTCAGCAGACCACCACCATGGGGACTGTGGTGATACCTGCCTCATTAGTCAGGTGGTACCAACAGAAAGGTGGAACAGGGTCTTGATCAGCTATGGTTCACTAATCCAGATGCTAGAATGTCAGCTATGGTTCACTAATCCAGATGCTAGAATGTCAGCTATGGTTCACTAATCCAGATGCTAGAATGTCAGCTATGGGTCACTGATTGTCAAAACAGACAGCGTATTCTAACATGAAATTGCATTTTTTCATGAAATAACAACATTAAATTAACTTTTTTCAATACTTTAAAATATTTCTGTGTATGCATGCCTTCTTTACCTTATTCACAAACAGTGGTGATGTTTGTCCTTCTGCATTTGTTAGATGTAGATTTTTTTTTTTTTTCGTGTTTGTGATGTCACCCCAATAAGTTTTGAAAGTATGAAAGACAGACACAAAATGCCCCCATACAGGTGAATGAAACTGCAAAGCGAAAGTCAGTGATTGGCTGAGAAATGACAATGGATACCATATGGTAAACAACATGGCATTATGCCCCACAGTAGCCCCAGCTTACCACCATCAGATACCTATAACATAAACAAAAGCTGCCCAGTTGGCATAGATGATAAAAGAGTGAGAAGACAATATGGGGAGGGGTGGATGGAAAAAGGTAGAGAACAGTGAGAGGACAAGATTGCTTGGTTAGGAGGACTAGACAAGGGAGCTAACAATGCCTACTAGGGGCTACAGAAGGATAGAAAGAGGTGGAAAATCTTAAATTGCCTGCAGAAGAATGAAAAAATGCAGCGAAGTGGGTTGGGCTAAGACAAGAAAGTTGAGCATGAAAAGCAGAAAGAAAAAAAGAGGTAGCTATTAGGTGGAAATGTAAAGTAGAAAGCTGAATTTATTGTTCATTCCAGCTGGGTGGAGACAGCCAGTCTGGAAAATAAGGCACTATTCCAGAGATTGTTAATCAGAAGAACAGAACCAGATTGCAGTTACAGAAATGTTCCATTTTCCTTGATGGAAGTGCTTGGAGTTTTAAATATAAATCACTTTGTTTCATTTTTTTTATTTTAAAAGGTTTTTGAAAACTCCAGTGCAACCAAAGAGTCAGATTCCCCAAAGACTTTTTAAAATTCATTACAGATCACTTTGCCATGCCCAGAGTGCGCAGAATTTGGTACAGAGGGGTTTGTGAATAGTGATAAAAATGGGCATTTTCCATACTACGTGTCACTTGCAAACAAGCATAAAAGTTGTAAGAAACATAAGCAAGTCACTGCATCCTGTCTGTGCGATGTGGATGAGGAGAAAGGGGGTAAATGATTGTGTTTACAACTTAATGGCCTTTTTAATGCTTTTTTTTTTTTAAAGCTTATTTCTAAACACTTTTTTTTTTCGGTTTTGTGTCTTAAATACACATGTAGTTTTTTAAATTTCAAATCAAGTTTACTGTGTAAATGACTTCAATGCAAAACAGATTTTTTTGTGTTATAGTTATGCAGCAGCTGTTGAATAATGTCAGGTTCCTTCTAGTTCTTCTTGAGACTGAGTGGTTGAGGCATCTGTTATGAGTATGCTTTTTTTGATACGATCTTACCTACTGGCTGTACAGACTCGCTGGAAATAGCTCATTCATGTGTATGTTTACTGAAGAATGCTATAGTTCTGTTGATAGAGTTCATTAGTATGAGTTCTCTCTCTCTCTCTCTCTCTGAACCTTAAGTGCCCAGGGCACATGTGGCTTCCACAAGGGTTTTCCACAAATGCCTGTCCTTTGCCTTTTTTTCTGCTCTTGCCCAACCATCGTCAGCATC
The DNA here is from genome assembly GCA_009760885.1 of Achatina immaculata. Taxonomy (NCBI): domain Eukaryota; kingdom Metazoa; phylum Mollusca; class Gastropoda; order Stylommatophora; family Achatinidae; genus Lissachatina; species Lissachatina immaculata. The sequence continues at coordinate 53,821,307 of CM019691.1, read as the reverse complement.
TTTCCTCAATAATTGCTGTCAGTGGCTTCAGTATGAGTTCAGTTTGTCCATTATATTTTCAGTGAATATATTTATCTTAAGTCTGTCCATTATATTTTCAGTTTAAAAATGTTATTGTAATGCAGTTTCATAAATGAAGTTAAATTTGAACATTCCAATTTCTGGTTCAAATAGTGGGTTCACTTGTGCCTCTTCACAACTATCCATATCACCTTGCTGCATCAGCCATCATTGATGAAGAAACTGAAGCTAAACAACATCGTCCAAAAGATCCTACTGAGAGGTATGAAACAGACATCATTTATTAACTCTTCCCGTGCCTCAGGAAGAAATGCAGACATTCAGTTGGGTGCCAGATTAAAAGCATGGGTTTTAATATGTATAGGGGCATATTAGTAAAATGTGAATGAAACAGTTTTTCCTGTGTGAAAAGTGTATTTATTATGTTTCAAAATAACTAAATATGTATGAAGATTTCATAAATCCAGAGTTTTTTTTAGGAAAAAAGAAGTAATGTGATGTTTTTAGACAATGATTATGTCTAGCTTACAATTGGATAGGCCTAGAGGTACAATACATACCATCTGAGATACGTAGATCTACCTGTTGATGTCGTATTGTGATTGAATATTGCATTATTGGTTGAATAATGTCTGAAATAACCTTCTAACTACTTCCCCAGTTGTCTAATATGTCTAGATCTACTTGGAATACATTCAAGAACAGTGGTCCGGTCACAGGGCATGTCCATGCCCCTATCTGCTCCTTTCTCCCTCGTAACTAAGCATTCTTTGGTCATTTTGAAAAAGATCATGGGGCATGCACACTAAATGTTTACAATCTAAATGTTACACTGGGTTTTTAATTAAACAAACCAGCCATTGCTAAAGCAACAAAAGGCACCATGTGAGAAACCAGAAGTGTCGCTTAGGCGATGAAAGGTACGGGAAGAGTTAAACCCAGTTGTTTAGTTAAACATTCTTTTTTTTTTTCACAGACTTGTTAATTTAATTTGGTGTAATTCTGACAAATTTTATACTTAAGTCCACCTTGTTACATAAATTCTGGAACATTTTAAGGATTTCATGATAATAAATAAGCATATGTGCTGTAGAAATAATTACCAGACATCCTCTGAAGCTGAAGAAGGGAAGGAGGTCAGGTGTGATGCTGACCATATCACCTTCTAGTGTGCCGACAGGTCAAGCAAAATACTGGCACCATCACCATATCCCTCAGGTGCCTCCATGGCATAACAGGGTTGCCTGAACATATATGTGCAGCTGGTTTTTCTTTTATGTAATATTTTAACTAAATAGTTTAGTTTCATTGTAAAAAAAATTGTTACAGCCTCAGAGACGCATTTGTCTCTTATCTAGATCTGTCTGTATAAATGACATATAAAATTATGTGCTGTTTTAAATATATTCAAGTAAATTTATCTGGCTTTCACAGCTGGTCAGTAAATTTAAGGACAACATCTGACATCATATTTTATATGTTATTTTTAATCAAAGGTCAGTAATTATACCTTTTACAGATGATCAGTGAAAGGATAGGAATTAGTGGAATTATTAATAATTTTTCACAAATCATAACATTTTTTTTTAGTTTTTTTTCCCCCTCAAAAAGCCATGAAAATGACAATAGTTTGGCTACCTGTAACATTACAGTCAATTCAGTCAGTTTATTTGTCAAAGGTTTATTAATTTTGTAAACATGTGAATGCTCTGCATTTTGTAGTAAATGCTTTTTTTTAAATATTGCAGATGTTTTTACTGTGGTGGCAATCTGGATGTTCCTTGCTTGCATTGTCTCATGTGTGCCCATTGCACAAAACTGTTTGCTGTAAGACAACAAAGGAAAAAAGAGTCTGAACATGCATATATGTGTTAATTTATTTAAAGTTTACCAACGCTGTTGCCATCTTTAAGTTTCAAGAATTATTTTGACTGTTTGAGTTGTAATTCTAATGTTAATTATTCATAGATAGAGTGTATGGTGCAGTTTTACAAGGCAGTAGAGGGAGTGAGTAAGTGAGAAAAAAAATGAATAGAAAGTATGAGAGCAAGATGAGAATGTATAAATGAAAAACAAACGGATGTTGTATGTTTTTCATTGATACATTCTTGTAAAACTGCACCATACACCTTGTCTACCATTATTATGAGGGTTGATTGATAAGTTCTTGGCATAAGGTACAGTGGATTATTTGTGGACAATTTTTTTTTGGTTATTTCTCAACTTGTGCCTTGCAAGTTTATGCACTTAGTCCATCGATCCTGGAGCATACGTAACCCTTCTTTGTAAAAGTCAGCATCTTGTGCCAGTAGAAAGTGATCTACAGCATGAATGATGTCATCATCTGAAGCAAATTTGTGACCACTGAGCTTCTTTTTGAGCTTGGTAAACAGGTAATAGTCCGAAGGGGCTAAATCTGGGGAATAAGGAGGATGTTCAAGAAACTGGAAGCCATATTCATGAATGGCAGCCATTGCCACTACTGACTTGTAAATTGGAGCATTGTCTTGCTGAAAGATGATTCCTCTCATCAATTTCCCTCAAGGCTTTTCCTTCAGTTTGACCCACAGTTGCTTCACAAGATTAGCATAATAGGCCCCAGTGACTGTTCTGCTCTTTTGAAGATAGTCTACCAATAGCACACCTTCTGAATCCCCAAAAATAGAAGCCATCATTTTGCCTGCAGACAGAACCACCCTTGCTTTCTTTTGAGGTGGCGAACCATGGTGTTTCCACAGCTTTGACTGTTCTTTGGTTTCTGGTTGAAAATAATGAACCCACATCTCATCCATAGTCACAAATTGCTGAAGAAACTTTTCAGGATCTGCAGAAAAATGGCCAAGATTGTCTCTTGACAGTTTGAGATGATGTCATTTGTGATCAGCTCCAAGAAGTTTCGGGACCCATCGAACAGAGACCTTTGTCATTTGAAGATAATTGTGAATAATGACATGAACATGTTCTTGGGAGATGCCCAACTCAGTAGCAATGTACCGCTCAGTTAGTCATCGATCCTCCATTATCATGTCATGGATTCTGCTGGTGGTTTCATTGGTGGTTACCATTCTTGGTCTTCCTGGATGGGGATCATCTTCCAGACTCTCCCTTTCATGTTTGAATTGAGCTGCCCATTTCTTCACTGTGCTGTAAGAAGGGGCACTCTCCCCTAGTGCTTCTACCATATCCTCATAGATCTCCTTCAGTTATAAGCCCGTGATGCAGAGGTAGGGGGTAACTGCTCGATGAGAAATTTTATCCATTTTCTCAATTTCTGCCACCCTTACCACTTCAGTAGTCTGTAAAAAAAATTGGTTTCAGTTAATCTTACATTAACATGATCTACAAATGAAATATCAACCGTGTGTTCCAAGTATTTGTACCTTATGCCAAGAACTTATCAATCAACCCTCATATTTGAACCAATTTTACTGCAGTCACCATCCCTTTTGTTTTTTACATTCTCCTACTTGACTGTGACACTGTTGTGTAGATTTTTGTCCATTTTCGTTGACTTGTGCCTTGCTATCTATCCCTCTATTCCTTTCCAAACACTGTACCTCTATCTATCCCGCTATTCCTTATCAGACTCTGTACCTTTTTTTCTGATATATGTTTTATCTCCCTCACCTGTTAAAGACAAATTTTTCATTTTATGTTAGTTATATGTCGTTTTTTGTTTGTGTATATAATCCTTGAAAAAGACTCACACCGAAATATTGGATGTTGTATGTTTTTCATTTATACATTCCATCTTACTCCTATACTTTCTATTCGTTTTTTTCTCACTTACTCCCTCTACCATCTTGTAAAACTGCACCATATACCTCTGTCTACCTTTATTATTTAAACCAGTTTCACTGCAGTCGCCATCCCTTTTAATGTTAATTATTGGAAATTTAGAAGTAGATAAAGTGGCAAATTTGTTAGATGTTGCTGTGCTTAAGGATAAGTTAAATGCAGATTTACAGATACACAGGTTATTGTAAATTTAAAGATAAGTTGATTTTTCTGCATCATCTATAACTTGTCACCACTTGCGTAATTTACCAACAGAACAAAGTTTGAAAATCTCATTTTGTTTCTGTGCAGAAATTTGTCAAAGTGATTGAACCTGGACAGATAACCTCCAGGTCTTTTAAACTGCAGCTTTTGAAAGATGGTGAGCTGACAGATGATGAACGTATCATTTACAACACCAAGGGATGTGTATACTACTACAAAAAGGGCCATTGCATGCAAATACATCAGGCAATGGATCCAATCTACTGGAATGAAATATCCATCACAGTTCTGAAAGGAGCTACCTTCTTTCTGCATATGACATTGTATGTGATACCTACTCTAGCATCAGTTTTGAAAGGGTTAATATATACTGGCATGAAATAAAATATTTCTAAGAGAAAAGCAAATTTGTGCTTATGTACCTATAATTTTCCATAGTTCATTTCTTTAGTTTACTTGCTTAGCATAGTTGTTTTTCAATACTTATCTTGAAATATTTCTGTGATGTCTATTTACCTTATTCAAGAACAGTAATGATGTTTGTTTCTTTACATATGTTTGCTGTAGATGTTTTTTTTCGTGTTTGTGGTGTTGCCCCAACCAGTTCTTTCCCTTCTGTCAGCCCTGCGGTATTGCTTAACTTTGTTGGCTGTAGAATTCCTAAGATTCTTAAAGATAAAAAATGCATTGTTATAATTTCTTACATAGGTACAAACGTCACATAGGGCTAGCATGGTAGTCTGCTAAGTTTTCCTGTTTTTGGCGAGATTTTCAATATCATTAAGGGATTTTATGCCTACTAAAGTGGCCTCTCTTAACAATGTCCTCTTTAAAATTTCATGTGATCAGCCTCTTTTTCTTTGGCCTGCTGTGTTCCACTTGATAGCTTGTTTTAGGATTCTCTTACTGTTTCTTCTCATCATATGACTGATATATGTCCATGTCTTTTTTCAGATCACCCATGAGATAAATTGTTGTTTGCTCATCTGCATTGTTCTTGAATTTGTTCCACTTTATACCAAGTATTTTCCTTAGGCATTTGTTTTCAAAAGAGTCTAATTTGTTATTTATTTCTTTAGTAGTTTTCCAGCATTCACATGCATAAATGATGGTGGATATTACATTTGAATTGAATAATCTTAGATTGGTTTCTGTACTTATAACTTTTGAATGCCATCTGTTCTCAAGATTCTTGAAGGTCAGTACTGGTTTTGCAATTCTAACTTCCTTTCTGATGTCACCATCCTGGTTGATGTAGCTGCAGAGGTATGCAAATTGGTTTAGTTCTTCAACAGCTGTTCCTTATACATATATTTTTCCATCTTGGTTAATGGGAAGTTTCATTATTTTTGTTTTTTTCCTTGTTAATTTCCAGTCCTATTTTACAAGCCAGTAAAGACAGGATATGTTTTTTCTTGCATGGAATTCACACTGTCACTGATAAGAGATATGTCATCTCAAAATCAAGATCTTCTAGTTGGGTCCCATGTACCCAATCAGTGCCTGATTTCCTGTGCAACATTTTTTCATTATGAAGTCTATGGAAATTCCAAAAGGCAAGAGAGATAGTATACATCCTTGTTTCATGCCTGTTTTAATCTGGAACCATTCACTCAGTCCATCTGTTGACTGCACAAACATATCTGTTGTAGAGATCCTTAATGATGTTGACAATTTTGGATGATATTCCATACAGTCTTAAAATTCTCCACTTAAAATTGATTTATATTACATATGAGTTAATGTCATTGTTTAGTATTTAGTTAATTAATCTTGGAAAACTGTAGCAGGTACATTATGCATTAATATCACAATTTGGCTATTTGTTAAAAACCAGGTAACTTTCTATTCTGTTTTGAATGTGATAGTTTCATGCCTAGATTTTATATTGCTACAATATGAAAATTGCTATGATTAAAACTGCTACATACCTTTTAAGAGTTATACAGATGATATTTTTGTACAGATGATACTTCAGAATTTCCCCTTTCTTCAACCAAATATTAATGAGCAGTATTGGTGGAAAAATATGAACAGTAATTATACCAGCACTGATGGCAGTCACTTTAATTTTAGTGGCAGGGGAAAGAAGCTGGAGTACCATGGACATGCAGCCACAGTTGTGGACCAGGAAGGACAGATACATCAAAATGAGGTGTGGAAGAGTCGAGATACAAATGTTATCAGCATCAGACTTGAGCCGGTAGTGGTAAGCATAATTAACATTTTATACTAATGTTCTCACTTAGTAATTGAAAAGACAAATAGGGTAATATTTTTTAATTATATCACTTAATGTTTCAAGTTCAGATGAAGTTTAATGAAAATCCATAATTGTTAGGAATCATTTGGCAGCTTGTTCACGTAAAATATGAGTGGTCACTTGTTATGCGTATGATTAAAATGTGCACTGGTCTTAGCAAACACAATTGATTTACTGTCTGGTAGCTTATTATACACTCTAGATTGAGTCAAACTACAACTGTTTTTCTCATTTATTCCAAATCAGACACATGTCTTCATTTTTTACCCCATTAGAATTTGTCTCTGGACAGATCACTGAATTTAAAACATGCAATATGAAACTGAAGATAGAGTGTCTGTGGCAGTGAAATGAATGACATTTTAATGTTTCTATTTTGTCTCATTTCTTTTGAAGAAATATATATTTCATTTGTCACATAAATTACACTTTCCAGTGTGTGACTACAACTTCTTTTTCCACTTGCAAAGTTTGTTTGCGGACAACCCATTCCAGATATACTGAAGAATATTGTGTTTGGAATTATATTTTAATTACAATGTACCAACAAAAACACAAAAATGCCCCAGGTTTCTTTCATTCTTTAAGATTGTGCATAAAAATCTTATTTTTTATTGCAGATTGGCAAACGAGTGAGAGTCATGATTTGTCTTAGAGGTCTTATGGTTCACAGTGAAGAAATAGATGGATGTCAGATGAAATTAAATATTAATTCTGAAAAGGCAGGCATATACATTATCCATGTACCAGGAATGAAGGCAAGTTTTGAAAGGAAGTATCTTTTAATCGACATAATCAAGTTAATCTACAGTTTCTGTGAATCCTCTGCTCATTTTTATAAATGTATGTAAAAATAAACTGACCAGTTCAGAAATGTGTAACTTGAAGACTGAATATGTTGTAACATTTCTGTTATATTCACCAGTTTCTGCGCAGTATTTGTCTTTTGAAATTATTATCACATGACAACAGTTATAGTGTATAAAGTTGAGTGATGAAAATGTCAGGAATAAACAGATGAAATGTTAACATTTTATAGCAGTTGTATCAGTTTTTATATAATTTTTAATCCAACCTTTTACAAAGGTTAATATAAAAATTTTAATTCTATATTGTCCATGTCCTCTATAATTCTGTTCTGTAGGAAGCCTGGCATATGAATGAGCATTCTTTTACGGTAGGATCTTCTCTTGAAGTTGCTGAGAATGAGCATACTATACATCCTGCTATCATTATGGAGAAGACAAATGAGGGCTACCTGATATTAGGTAAGATGATGCAGAATAAGGAACAGTTTTAAAAGATATAGGAGAACATATTTTAAGTTGTTGATCAAAGTTTAGCCAACTTTGCATATATGGTGTTTCAGTCTACTAGATGAAACTAATAATGATTCATTAATTTATTTCACTAATACAGACTATATATAAATCTAAAAATCATTGTTTTATAATTCTCAAGATATGAGTGGTGTGCAGAGGCAGCACATATTCACCAGTCCACAACTGATGCCAACGGGAACAACTTTGGCTATGTCATCATCTCTTGTATCTACTGTTCTTCAAGGTGAGGAAAGAAAGATTGAACACTGTCCTACTACTTCAGATTAATTGAAGAATGCCAAGAAAATATTTTGATAAGGTTTGAATTTTTGTACTAACATATATCTATGGTGTGAGATGAGATCACTTTCTGAACTTTTAGCCTGCATGAAGGATCAGGCACTATGGAGAAGCATAATAGTCAATGCCATTTCGCACAGCACCTGATGATGATAATGATGATTGATAGGGATAGCCATTGTGGATCATGTTAATATATGTACTTTAAGAAAATAAAATTACTTACTTATACATTATTAACTGAAACATATCATTTTCACATAACATCACACTATGATTAAGGAGCATAATTTTTTGACATTCAGAATAAAAGACTATAGCATTTCATCATGTCAGAGATATATCCAAAGGTAAATGTGAAAAAATGACTCTATACCTTGATTTGATTAACATTTTAAGTGATGCAATATTTCAAGTCATTTATCATTACTATACTGCCCGTTCTTTTCCCCAGGTGTGTTGTAGAAGTTCTTACAATTTTTGTTTCTCATTATATTGTAATTATGTGGGAGGAAATAAGTTTGTTGATATAAATATTTAAATGCTGTCATACTTTTGTATTTTTGAAGATTAAAATATGAAATTGTGATTTTTCTGAAATTTCAACATTTTAAAAATTTTACTGATTATATGCTAAAGGTTTAACTTTTTAAAAATGTTAAATTTTGGGTTTTTAAAAATCTTTCAGAGTCACAAGATGGCAGAACTGAACTTCAACCTTCTGTCCCATCATGGGCATTTATGGGGGTTAGTGACTGACAACACACAGTTTAAAATTATTTATAAATTTGAACTACAGATATGTCAACATTTCTAAAGAAATGAGATAAAATAAACAACCTAATTCATGTATATGAAAAATATAGTAAATTGGAGATGTATTGCCCGTTGAAGGGAAAAGGACAAGTCATAATCTTTGTATTTTAAAGAGAACCATCAGAGTTAGTAACACATTTTGTCAGGGGCTACTGATGTGCGCATGATGACGCTGAGAAAAATAGCAGTTAAATGCCTGTAGCAGAAGTGCCCAAAATATAAGAACAAAGAGACTGTATACGACCTTTACTATAGTCAAACTATGAAAGTGATATTAACAGTCTCAGACTGACCACTAATTCTTTTAGGCATATTTACATTGATGGCTGAGAATATTTACAGAGAGAAAGGATGCATGGTACTATTTCCACTAATCGTGACACATTCGTGTAATTAAGTGCTGTCTTTTATGGAATGAAAATTATCAATAATTTTTACTTGTGAACCTATTATAGAATGTGATAATTATGCCTGACATAAATAATGAAGAGTAACTTCACATGTAATCAGATTAAATGCTATTATATATTACTTACTTCTTGTTAAAAAAAAGTTTCAGGTACCCTGTGGATTTGAAACACTATTGAAGTCCAAAATATCACAGGAAAGCACCCACGTAAATGAAAAGGACAGAGAAAAGCAAGAAAGGGATCTCCTAGGTTTAATCTGCCCTTGCACAACCATGGATTTCCCATCAGGTTTTTGAATGTTCTAACTCTCTTATTTAAGGAGACAATTTTCAAGATACCATGAATATAACACTACAGACAGGGAAAGCAACATTTGTAATCAATATATATATATATATATATATATATACATAAAATGTTAAAATTATGACTTCTGGCATGACAATTAAGATACTACTGAGTTTTGTTATGAGTTTCAATGCACTATACGTGATATCATTAAACTGACATTTGAAATTTAACTAAAACTAAAATCTTTACTGTGAATACAGTGAACCACCAATGTCTAATGTGATGTATGTTTTTTAAATTGATGTATTATAATGTTAGTAAATTTAATTTTTAAAAAATGAATAAAACATGTATACAACTCATATGCATAATGGCGGATATTTTTTTGCTACACCTATTACTTACATATACGAGGGTTATACCGAAAGTATTGAGCAAAAATTTTTTAAAAATCAGAATTTGTAGATAGAGAAAATATAAATGTATCATTTGTAGATAGAGAAAATATAAATGTATCACCTTAATCTGTATCCTTTTGCACTTCATGTAGAGGTCACATGACATCACTATCATGTGTCAATCACCACGTGGAGTGTAAACAAAATGGTGAGTGCTGAAGTTTCATTTCGTCAACATGTTGTTATTGAGTTCCTCATTAAAGAGGAAATGCCCACTGCTGAAATTCACCAAAGACTTCAACTTGCTTATGGAGATGTGTATGGGTACTAGCAGTGTTAGGAGATGGGTTAAACATTTCAAAGACGGAAATATGAGCATCAAAGATATGCCTCGCAGCGGTTGCCCTCGAACTGCCTCCACTGAACGCAATGTGGAAAGGATTGACGACATCATTAAAGAAGACAGACATGTCACAGTATCTAAAATCACTGTAAATCTTGGAATAGGACACAATGCAGTACAGGAAATGATTGAAACCCTAGGCTATAGAAAAGTTTGTGCCCACTGGGTCCCACAGGAGAGAACGTCCAGAAAGCAGTGCGTCTGTGCCGTTGGTCAGCTGGAATGGAATTCTGCTGGGAGGGTATTTTTGAATTTGCAGAGCAATGGGAAAAATGTGTGCAGAGAAATGTAGATTATGTTGAAAAGTGAAGAAAAGGATGCAGATAAATGTGATACATTTATATTTTCTCTATCTAAAATTTTGAGTTTTACAAATTTTTTGCTCATGACTTTGGGTATGACCCTCATATATATATATATATTCATGGATATTTGTTGCTAAAATTGTTATTTATAATGCCTGGATATTTTTTGCTAAAGTTATTACTTATATGTATAATTCCTGGAAAGTTGTTGTTAAAATTATTATTTATATATATAACACCCGGATATTTTTTGCTATATACATTACTTATATTTGTAACACCTGGATTGATTTTTTTTTTTTGTGCAAAAATTATTACTTACAAAATGCATTTTAAAGAATCAGAATATGAAAGTAAAAGGTAGAAAAAAAAGCAAACATGAACTTGTCATCTTAGTGGAATTTGAGTTCCAAAGGTAAAAATCTTTATAATGCTCTCTGTATCTAAGCTGGAATATATTTATCTCATAAGTATGTAAAATAATTATTTAGAACATAATTTAAGAGTAGGTCAATGGCTTTTACAAAATCATCTAAATAGACACATCAGTGGCAGACAAAAATACATTACCATATTTATTTACACAGTATGATTAAATTTCTGAATGATATAAATAACGTCCTTGAAATTTTATATGCAGTCACAGTTAGTTTTTTCAGAACTGATTCAGGCAGCTTTTGTACATGATCTATATTAAACCCACTTAGTCTGAGAGAAATAGGACACATAAATGTTGTGATTACAAAATAGGCATACTTTCTGAAGCAAAAAATAACAGGTGTTAACGTGTGATCCATATAACAGATGATCAAACTGTATAAACAAGGAGTAATTCTGTCAGATTTATAAATTATTTAATGGTTATGTGTTTGGGATCACCATTTTACAAGTGAAGTGAAGATATTTTACAAAATCTTGGAATGATACTGATTGTATTGATTTATTTCTTCTCTGAGTTATGAAAGAAAACAATTATGTGTGAATAAAGCACAGAACAAAGTTAATATATGTAAATATTTTCAATATGCAATAAAACCTCATTATAATGTACCTCAGGGAAATTGGCAAACTAGTCAATTATATTCAAAATCTGCTATATTCAGAATAATATGTGTGTGTGTGTCTGTGTCTGTCTGCCTGTTTGCCTGTCTGTCTGTCTGTCCTATCCACCAAGATTGCCCCATGTGCTTCTGCATTTATTTTGATCCTTGAGATAAGTCTCATTTAGCATGGGTTCAGGCCACACAGGGCTTGAGTCTCATTCTGTGCATATATATATATATCTAGCTGGGACCTGTGGACTTGGTCTGTTATTTATCAAGGCTTTTTAGAAATGGGGTCTGTTATAATGGGATTTTACCGCAACATGATTAGATGTGATTGTTGACTATTGACTCTCAACAAGTGTCATACTGTGAATTATTAAATAAAGCAATACATTTTCATAGTGTTTTGCTGGCAAAGTATATGGGCAATAAAAGCATATAACCCACTGATTGAATCAATATGTGCTTCTTGTTATTACTGCAAGATTTGGTACACTTTTTTTATAAACATACTTTATAGGTTGAATACAAAGCTAACTGACACTAAACTTAGGAAATGCAAATTATAAAGCAGGTTTTTCATAATATGTCATCTTATTTAGAAATTAATTTGATTTACTTTTAAGTAGTTTTAAGTGCTGTGTTAATACTTGATGAAAATGTTATAGCACATTAAAAAATGAGTGTTATTTTAACTTTTTAAAAAATGAAAATAAAATACATTAAATTTTCAGTAAATTATCCTTCACAAGAGGCAAACCTTTCAAAGAGATAATTTTTAGCATATAAAGCATGCATATCAAAAATAGACAGGCCATTATGTTTGGTGCTCTTTTACTTACCAAACTTCTCTTTAGGGGAGCAAGCTTCTCTTTAGCTGTGAACTGTATTGTATGTGACTCTGACAGAATCCACTGGCAGTTAATAAAATGTAGATCTGAAAATATGAGTATATAGCTAAAACTGTGAAAAAAAAATTAAAAATTGAAAAATCATTTCAGGTGATGCAAACACAGTAATGTGCTCAGGTCCAACAGTCCCTCAGTCAAACACTTTAGCATGTTTTCATTGTGTTCACATACTGAACAACGAAGGATTTGAGTTTGATACGTTTGGCTCAGATGAAGCACCAGACTCAAGTCTCAGCATCCTGTGGGCCTGGACTTTGATGTTGTTGAGACTTCAGCATGTAAATATTATATGATTTTTATTGTAAGAAAATATATCAGTTATGAGATCTGATAAACAGAAATCTTGGATGTGACTTGAAATATTGTATCACTTGAAATCTTAAATATGAATCAAATAATGCTGTGAAGTCATTATTTCACACAGAACTTATGATTTTTATGATGGACCTGATCTAAAGCCTATTTTTGTGTGAAATTTTGTTTTACATTTGAAAAGACAGCCACAGAAACACTTCAGTTTTTGGAAACTGCCTTTGGAGAAGATACTGAAAGTTTGCCCATGCTTTTTGAGTGATTCATGTACTGTAAAGAAGGCAAACTTCAACAATCAAAGATGATGAAAGACCATTTCAGCAGTATGTGGCTGCTGCAGGTGACCATTTCAGAGAGGCCATTTTAATTTAGAGTAATCTTTTTTAATTAATAACATTTTATGGCACTAATGCCAAGTATTTTTTTATCAAGCCTGATGCTATGCATGTGGAATAAACTTGTCACATATACACAATATATATTTGTTAAATATGCATGATATCAGTCAAAATACAACATATACGAGGAGTGATTGATAAGTTCTCAGCATAAGGTACAAAGGATTATTTATGGGCAACTTTTTTGGGTTATTTCTCAACATAGTCCCCTTGCAATTTTATGCACTTAATCCATCGATCCTGGAGCACTTAGTCCATTGATCCTGGAGCATATGGATCCCTTCTTTGTAAAAGTCAGTATCTTGTGCCAGTAGAAAGTGGTCTACAGTATGAATGACGTCATCATCTGAAGCAAATTTGCGGCCATTGAGCTCCTTTTCGAATTTCGTAAACAGGTAATAGTCTGAAGGGGCCAAATCTGGGGAATAAGGAGGATGTTCAAGAAGCTGGAAGCCACATTCATGAATGGCAGCCATTGCCACCGCCGACTTGTGAACTGGAGCATTGTCTTGATGAAAGATGACTCCTCTTGTCAATTTCCCTTGACACTTTTCCTTCAGTTTGACCCACAGTTGCTTCACAAGATTAGCATAATAGGCCCTGGTGACCGTTCTGCTCTTTTGAAGATAGTCTACCAATAACACACCTTCTGAATCCCAAAAGATGGAAGCCATCACCTTGCCTGCAGACAGAATCACCCTTGCTTTCTTTAGAGATGGGGATCCATGATGTTTCCACTGCTTTGACTGTTGTTTGGTTTATGGTTGAAAATGAAGAACCCAAGTCTCATCCATAGTCACAAATTGCTGAAGAAACTTTTCAGGATCTGCAGAAAAATGGCCAAGATTGTCTCTTGACAGTTTGAGATGATGTCATTTGTGATCAGCTCCAAGAAGTTTTGGAACCCATCGAGCAGAGACCTTTGTCATTTGAAGATCATTATGAGTAACAGCATGAACACGTTCCTAGGAGATGCCCAACTCAGTAGCAATGTACCACTCAGTTAGTCGTCGATCCTCCATTATCATGTCATGGATTCTGCTGGTGGTTTCATCAGTGGTTACTGTTCTTGGTCTTCCTGGACAGGGATCATCTTCCAGACTCTCTCTTCTATATTTGAATTGAGCTGCCCATTTCTTCACTGTGCTGTAAGAAGGGGCACTCTCTCCTAGAGTCTACCATACCCTCATGGATCTCCTCTGATGATAAGCCCATGATGCAGAGGTAGTGAATGACTGTTTGATGAGAAATTTTATCCATTTTCTCAGTTTCTGCAACCCCTTACCACTTAAGTATCCTGTAAAAAAATTGGTTTCAGTTAATTTCTTGAAACTTGGTGTTTAATCTTAAATTAACCTGATCTACAAATGTACCTAATGTCAACTGTGTTTTAAGTATTTTGTACCTTATGCAGAGAACTTATCAGTCGCCCTCGTATTTCACTTTTATATCCCCAGATTTATGAATTTTCTCTCATGTTGTGTGAGGTTGTCAAATATACAAATCTTAATCATTTGTATGCCAGTTCAGGATGTAAGTTATGAAAGGTCTTTTGATAATGGACTTTTTCAGAGATTTTTTTAGAGCAATCTAAGTGATAAGCATTGATGAGTATTGTCAGCTACCATGCTTGATGAATGAGATATGCTCCAGGGTCATTCTGTGTAAGGAGTTGCTTTATATATATGTAAAGAAAATGAAATTTGAGAATGCACTGACCTGAATTAACATTCAGCTTATGAAACTGCACTGTGCCTGTGTTACAATGTCTAATTTTTAAACAAAATTAAATTATAACAAGAACATTGGAAGAAATTGTTAGTGAACAAAATTTCATTGTCTTGGTATTTAGGATCAGCTGCAAGAAATGAGTTTGTTAACAAGAGGTATTCAAGAACTTGAGCATATGTCCAGAGAACAGGTAGCTATGAAAAGTTTCTCTTTATGAATGTTTAGATTAATCTAATATAAGTACTGTAAATTTTGTTTCTAATCAAGTCCATTTGCTGTTATGTGACACATAGTCATTCATTGTCAAACCCATTGTCTAATGGGTGGCTTAGGAATGGCCAAGAATATGAGAGTAAACCCCAAAAGAAAAATCCAGAGGATGGTACTCTAGCCTACTCACTTTCTGGCATCCCCTGAAACTCTGCTACCTTTTAGATATATGGATCTTGTCCAGTCAAAGTGATTGGCAGAGTCAAGATGAGGAAAGTACAACATAGATAAGGTACTTTCTCCATTTCAGTTTCTCAAATGAACAAAATATGTCTGAGTGCTCCAAAGCCATCTTCTAAGACAAAAAAATTTCAACATGACTATTATGACAGTACATTTTAATTACACAGATGCAGATATGAGATTTATACAAGCATTATTATTGTAATAGTGTTAAAAAGTATATTTTAAATACTAATTTTCATAATTTTCAACAGAAGTGTGGAAGAGATAGTGAAATGTTAAAGAAATGAAGACATTGACAAGAAGTATCATACCTAAACTAAATGTAATTTGAGATGAGATGGGGAAAACCCTGACAGAGACACATTAAATTCTAGAAAGATGGAAAGAATATTGCAGAGGAATTTATGATTCAACTGACTGTGAAGGCAAAAATCAACAGTGTGAATTATTTTTGGAGAAGAAAGAACCTGAACCGACAATTGAAGAAGTTTTATGGGCAATAAAGAGTCTGAAAAGTGGTAAATCACTGGGATGTGATGAGATAACAGCTGAACTTATTAAAGCAGGAGGAAAGGAATGTGCTACAATTCATCATGAACTATGTAAAAAGATATGGGATTCAGGCATTTGGCCAAAAAATGGAAAAGAACTGTATTCATACCACTGCCAAAAAAAGGGTAACCTAAAATTATGCACAAACTACAGAACTGTTGCCCTAATTAATCATGCCAGTAAAATTCTGTAAAAATTATAACGGGTAGACTTCAAAAGAAAATAGAAAAAGAAATCAAAATGGCCCAAGCTAGTTTTTGACAAGGAAGAAGAACAAGAGATCATATTTTCAACATAAGATTAATAGCACAGAAATTCAGAGAATTTAATGTGAATATATCTTTTATAGACTATTCAAAGGCATTTGATTGTGTACAACATCAGAAACTTTGGGAAATAATGGAAAAAATGGGATTTCCACCACACATTTGATACAATTAATATCAATGCTGTATCTAGGCCAACAGGCAGCAGTAAGAGTAAATGGTAAAACAACAACTTGGTTTGACATAAAACAAGGGGTCTGTCAGGTTTGCATATTGTCGCCTTACTTATTTAACTTGTATACTAAAAATATAATGAGGAATGTTAGAGAAGATGTAGACAAAGAATATTATGATGCCATAACAGTTGGAGGTTATGAAATACCAGAGATTAGATATGCTGATGACACATTATTGCTGTCCACAACACAAAAAAGGAATGGAAAAACTAATTATGTCACTTCATGAGAACAGTGAAGAACAAAATATTTATCTTAAAGCGAAGAAAACTATATATCAACGAGGAAAATTGGAAGAGGTGAAGAGCTTTGAATATCTTGGATCATTACTAACTAATAATGGAGATACAATGAGGGAAATTAAACGGAATACATGTATCACTCTTCAAAAAATAAAATAACTAAAAAAGCTGTGGAGAGGAACAGACAAAACTACAAAAATAATATTTTTAAGGGCATGCATCTTTCCTATCGCAACATATGCCTATGAGACCTGGACACTTAACAAAACAGCTGAGAAACACATAAATTCCTTTGAATATAAATGCTACAGAAGAGGTCTTCAAATATCATGGACACTAAAAAGAACAAATATATTCATACTCAGTCAGTCCTTTGTGGAACTTTGCCTCTCTAACAGCTCTCCTGTAGGCCTCTCGACTATAAGCATGATCCCCTGCTACTAATACATCCATATGTAGATTATCAATGATAAGATGCAGACATCTTTGCCTTGGTCTTCCTCTCTTTATTTTTCCCATCATGTACCCTTCCAAGACAGTCTTCTCTAAATTCTCATGGCACTTAATGTTTTTAAAGTTTCTGGTGTTGTAAACAATCAAATGCTTTTGAATAGTCATATCCATACTACAAGAACTTAATACTGAAGAAGGTTGGCTAATAAGGAAGATAAACAGAGAAAACTTACAATTTTGGACATTTTAAATGTCATGAGAATTTAGAGAAGGTAGTCTTGTAAGGGTATATAATGGGAATAAAAAAGAGAGGAAGACCAGGGTGAAGATGGCTGCAAAACATCGCAGATGATCTGCGAATGGATGCATCAGCAACAGATTATCTTGTTTGCAACTGAGAGGCCTACAGGAGAGCTGTTAGGGAGGTAAAGTTCCACAAGGTACATGCAAATGACTGACTGACTGTTCTTCATAACATTTCTTTACTGTTTGTCTCCTTTTTAAAAAATGTAACAGCCTTGAATTTCTTATTTTCCCTTTTGTTACCATCTTTCTTTTTTGATTCTTCATTTACACTTTCCCACTCCAGTTCATTCTCATATATAATTGAGCTGGCACTTTTTATAGACTGAATTGAAAGATATATAGGTGTCAGATATTACTGGTGGTTGCTGGGCATTATCTTGCTATTTTTGCCTTGTTTTTATTAACAGAGCCAGTTACTATGAGAGCACTCTTGTCTTTTTTTGCAGTCAGTGACCCACAGCTGACATGCTGATGTCAGGGTTGGCAAACCATAGCTGATCAAGAACCTGTCTTACCTCTCCATTGATACCCCTCCAGTACAGGCCTAGCCTGGCTAATGGGGCAGCGTTCACCATAGAGCATAGTTCCCATAGCAATGGAGTCAACTGAAGAAGCATTGCACACCTCCTTCTTCTTAGCTGCACTCAGAGACTGAAAAAATAGCCACCATAATCTCCTCCCAACCCAAAATGATGCTATGTCTCAACACTTTCACAGCATTGGCTGCAAATAACACCAGCTCGCAGTTACAGTGAGACTGAAGAAAAAGAATACAGTGAAACAAGCTCATGCACATGGCAAATCCAGTTTCATACAGCATCCAATTTCTTTATCTTCAGCTCTGCATTTATGTCTCATTCAGTGGTGTATGTCACTATGCTGTATTGTCTTTTTGCTAGTCTTCTGCTTCTTCTTCTTCTGCATTTGAGGTTGTTGGCCACTTCAGATATTGATCCCTGTTGACGTGGCAAAGCCCGCAGTCCTCTCCAGATCCTGATAGGAGCCCCAAAGCTTTTGCCCCAAGCTGTGTCTTTTGGCCATGTCTCACACCTCAGATCTGCATGGTTTGGGCAGTCTTGAAGGATATGTTCTGGAGTCTAGACTCCACTGCCACATGAACACTCGTCTGTATGAGACATTTTAAGTCAATGTAGGTGGCTTAGTAGTCTGCACTGGCCTGTCCTTAGGTCTTTTTGCTAGTTATTTCCAGTCATGATGAATGAAACTGCTTCATATATTATTTACATATTTTCTTATTTTCATCGTTTCTACCATGTAGGTCCACAAAGGTTTCAGGCAAATAATTCAAGCTGTGAATCATGCTCTGTTCTTGTACCTTGGAAAAGATTTTACCTTTGCTTCATCACTAAATGATCAGAATATTAAGGTAGGATGCTGTAAGGACAATGATCCAGACTCCAATCTAAGTTGGTTAATAACACATAAAATATCATCCACTCATTTAAGTAAAATATGAATTAAGCTGTTTACTGAATGTTACAAAAATGTACTTGTCTGCAAAGTAAATACACAGGAAAAAAAATAAATAAAAAAGTAAGTGTCTTAGTCATGCCTGTCTTTGGTCACACCACATAGCTGCATGTTTGACAGTTTTTGTAGATTTTGCTATCACTATTTATATAGTAACTTGATTCATATTGTTGTAAATAGAAAAGTAAAGGTAAAATTCCTGTTTCCATGCCATTAAGGCATACTGGGGATACGGTGTTAGGCCCCCATTTTCCATGACCTTCAGCACATGAAAGTGTGATGTGGTCAGTATCTCATCTGGCCACCTTACCTTCTCAGATTTCTCTCATACCCATTTTTAGAGGCTAGTTGACCCCAGGGCCTTTTTGGTGTGTACCAGAAAAAAATCCCACTGCTGGGACTGAACCTGGTACCACCAGATTAGTAAACTGAATGCGCCTAACCACTCAGCTAACCAGGCTAATTGTTGTAAATAGCAAACACAAAATAGGGCCTTATAAAAACTGACAAATCGGACCTGTACAAATCCATCAAGAAACACCTTGAACAAACACAAGGCAGCTTCCTCCAAAGTACTTATCACATACATGTAGCCAAGGGCAGTGGTTGCAAATCCCAACTAAATGCTAGATCACGGGCAACACACAATCAACATAACATTGGAGTCATCTCCCTAAAAACACTGAAGGAAAACCTGATGTCAAGGACCAAACGTATACCCCAAGTGTAATGAGGTTGCTCTATAGGACCAACAACAGAGCTAGACCCTTTTTTACAGTTACAGCTAACACAAAAGACTTTTCTTGGGGCAGATAACAATGCCTCTCTTACTTTAACAGTCTCTCATGACTTGGAGTGGTTGCTTCATATTTCTAGCCCACAGGTATTTCTACATCTGTCTGTATTTTATTGAACATTATGAGAAGTTTTGTGGCTGTAAATAGTATCTCTCATTTTAACATTACTATATGTCCTGTATGATCGCTGACTTTTACCATTTTTCATGCTTGCTGTGATGCTGTTTCTCTTTCATGTAGTTGGATGAGTCCCTTATTAATGTCAAAGATTCTTTTGGCTATTATGTCCTTTAGAAATGACCACATCTGATGACTTCTTTTCATTATTGTCCACTCATCCTCAATATTTTCTTTATATCAGGTGGCTGAAGATATAAAATAAGTTCACTTGTTCTTACTGTGCACTTTTAAAATCTTAATCTTATAAATCATATTGATGATTTTCATTTGATAGTTCTGATCTTCATTTTTGTTTTTCATTTACAAAATTGTATTCACAGCTGACATATAGTCTTTGCAGTATCCATACATACAAAGCCAAGTTTCACCATTATCTGTTTGTAAGACATATGCTTTGTATTGTAGTTACTTTTAAATTTATTTGATATTCCATGTACAACATGAATATTGTTGTGCATAATATTTTATTTAACAGTCCACAACAGAAATAAAATAGCAGTTTTTCACCAGATTTTTTTTTGTCATGAAGGTCTTTTTCATATGATAACAGATCCTTGACACATGACAATCATCACAATATTTATACTGAGTTTCTTCAAAGAGAAAACAAATATTCTGGGATGTGAAATATGCCTGACCAAGAATTTGGAAATGAGACTGCTTTTTTTTTTTTTACAGAAATGGAAGGACCTGATGTTGAAATATGCAGAATCACAAGGTCTTGTAAAGGTGAAACCAATGTTTGTGGATGATGCTTTATTCATGTGTGAATCTCATCAGACTAGCTGGCAAATAAACTTGGATCATGAATGTTTCACAGGAGTATCTGGTGTCTATGGTCACTTTGTTTACTCACTAAACCTCAGTGGTAATTCTCTCGTTGAGCTACAGACAGAACTTTTTATCAGTAAGTTGTAAGAATAGCATTGTATACTCATTGTCTTTCTGTAAATATATCTTTTTCTCTTCATGTTCCTAATTTTAGTCAAATTCACTTTCAACTTTGTTGGAAAAACCATAATTTTTAAAGTATTTAGGGAGCAAATTATGGCTACATCAGGATGCATTGAAAAGGTGAGCCATAATGATTTTTGTTTGCTTGATTTCATAATTCAAGCAGCCAGTGAGTATAACCAAACTGGTATGCATTCAAATAATTTTTAAAAACTGATATGTAATAGATTTTAAAAATAAATTGATTAATTTTAATCCAGGTTGATTATAGGGTTATAATTACCCAAGTGAATGTATGTAAGACGTTCTTATTTCCAAAGTAGTGACTTTTTTTTTTAGCAACAAATCTCACAAAATTCCAGATTTCAGTTACTTTAAAAATAAAGTAAAACTTAAATCCATTCGGCTACATTTTAAAAACTTTTTTTTGTTTTTGCAGCAGAGCAGCATTATTTGGAAAGGAAAATCTGGAATAAAGCTGTTGCATATTTTCCTTTAGTTTTCACTCAAAGTTAATTTTCAGGAAGACAATAAATTATAACACATCAGATTGCCACATAATGGTTCCTTTTTTTAAAATTAATTAATTTTTTGTAGTGGTGAAACTGTGACCAAAAAATACTGTGCTCTGTTTAGAGACAGAAGGTAGCAAAATGAAATCATTGTACCACAAACAGTAATAGATATGAAACATTGATTAATTCAGCTAGTATTATAATGTTGTTGTTGTAAATCTTGCTTTCCCCATATGGTATTTACATTTATTCTAACAGACATGCCCAACTTGAAAGATCTAAATTTGAATTCTAACAAGCTAGTGTCATTACCTAATGAGATCTGCAAGTGCAGGCAGCTAGTTACCCTCAGCCTTAGTGAGAATTTTCTCAAGGAACTGCCCAGTACATTGGAACAGTGCAAGGAAATGATGCGACTGGACATTGATAAAAATAATTTTGAAGGTGAATATTTTTTTTAAAATATCTGTTGTTTCTGTAAAATTGATTCACTTTTTAAAAAATTATTTTATCTTTTTCAAACTTTCACTTATGTCTAGAGTGACTTTCAACATAAAGAGTAAGCATATTTTTTTTTAATAGAAGTATATATACCTGAAGAATATGAGAGTAGTGGAGCAGTTAATAAACAGCCATTTCGAGACAAAGGGAGTGGGTTTTAATTCTATTTTGGCACATGTCAGTCAACTCAGTATAAAAGTTGGTTTCTGATGCTTCATTTAGGACAGTGATTCTCAGTGGAGAGGCATTTTGCTTTGTGGGGAGGAAGGTCTAAGGGGAGGAATTACTATTGTAAAAGAATTATACTGGTGAAAATCCTGTCTATATGATGATTTAATATACAAGGGAGGATTCAGGGGCATCCTTGATTGAAAAAAAAGGACTGGGACCTAGAATGTTGAGAACACTAAATTAGGGAATATTCTCTAAAATATGGAAGGTATCTGACAAAATATATGAGATTATGCTGTCCACAAAACTGTCCGCATATTAAGGAAAAAAAATCCAAATATTCGCATAGAAATCAACCTCATATAGGTTATACTTGTGTTAATAAGTTCTGAAGGAAAAGAAAAAAATAGTAAAAAAAAACCCCACAGAATTATCACACCTATTGACTGGCAAGTGCTTATGTTACCATTCCATTGAGATCATAATTGATTTAAAATAGATAACAGAATTTATAACTCAAATCTCTCTTCATTTATTTCCATTTACTAAAATAAGAGCATTGCTGGGTTATCATCTTATACCCTCTAGCTGGGAGCTGGCTTAGTATTCTGCACTCCCCTAGATGGGTTCCAGTTTCATCAAGACCAGCAAAGCAAATCTGGTTTCATGTAGTGTTTTTTTATCCTGAACCATTTCAAATCTACTTAATAGTTTCAATACTATAATAATAGTATTAAGTTGTATAAAAGAGGTCAACCATGTGAAAATCTAAAGAGGACATTGTTAAGAGAGGCCAGTTCAGTGGACATAACATCCCTTGATGAGACTGAAAAATTCACTGAAGACAGGAAATCTTGGCAAACTACCATGCGGGTCCTATGTGACGTTTAGCGGCATGGGATGGATGTAAGATGTAAGTACTGTATTAAGTTGTTTCAGTACTGTTTAATAGTCTTTCATTTGACTTCTTTTGGGAAATAAGGAAAGCCATAGAAACCCACTCCACACCCAAGCTGAATCTTTATTCCAAGATTTTTACCTGCTCCAATGGTTTCTAGTTTGCATTTACAGGGAGATGTAACTTTAATATTGTGTATATAAGAATAAATATTTGAATCACTGGCTGCACATAACCTCACCATTATAGATAATTTTATTTTCATAATATAATAAATATCTGAGCCAAATGCAGTAACAGATCTACACAACTATTGGTATTGTTTCAGAGTTTCCAGCAGTAATTGTGAAACTGAAGAAACTGAAGCGTCTGTATGCCCAGTTTCTTCATCTACGATCACTGCCAGACAATATTGGAGATCTCACTAATCTGGAGACTTTGTCGCTCAGTGGGAACTGTTTTACATCACTCCCAGACAGCATATGTAAACTTCAGAATTTGGAAAATCTTTCTCTCAATGGAGTACAGTGGATAAAATCTCGAAGCAATAGTTTGCTGTCCAAAGAAAACTTTGAGGATTTTCTGAAGGCAAATAACCTTCATAAGTGGCTGAATAAACATAAACAGGTTTGTGTTCAGTTTCTGAACTGATTTAACTTTATACAATACAGTGCATTGCATTGCAGTGCATTGCAGCGCAGCACAACACAGCATAGCATAGCACAGCACAGCACAGTACAGTACAGTACAGTAAAGTACAATACAGTACAGTACAACACAACACAACAAAACACAATATAATGCAATATATTTTTGGTGTATAACTGGATATTTTTAACCCCAGAAATACTAGAAACAGAGGACACTCTAGAGTAAGGTCAACAGTGGAGATAAAATACACCCTATGAAGATCAAATATTATAAAAGTCACATGGCACACAAAGAAAAATCCCCACTAGCTTCATTACTTCCTATGGCAGAAGTAGACAAAAGAAAAGATGAAGAAATCTAGCACACAAACTAATCTTCTTCTTCTTCTTCGTTCGCTTCTACCACCAAGACTGCCCTGTGATCCTACTGAATTTACCCCTGTGGTCCTCTATAGGTCCCGTGGTCCCCAAAAGGACCACACGAGATCCCCGAGAGGACCACAAGAGGTTCAGAGTATTGAACAGCTTGAGCCTGTGTTCTTGGTGGGTCTCAGAAGTGGGATTGCGTGACACTGTGGTTTTTGTTGCACCAGTTTGATATAGAGTTGGACTTTCTCACCAG
Organism: Achatina immaculata; assembly: GCA_009760885.1. NCBI lineage: Eukaryota > Metazoa > Mollusca > Gastropoda > Stylommatophora > Achatinidae > Lissachatina > Lissachatina immaculata. The sequence goes on along the minus strand of CM019691.1, from coordinate 53,797,088 downwards.
AAAACTTCGGCGTGTTTTGGATATGAGTATATCCCCACCGGGTGAGAGGTGGTTGCCCATCCATTCCACCATTGGACTTTCTCACCAGAAAACCTCAGCATGATTAGGATGCACATACATCCCCACCGGGTGAGAGGTGGTTGCCTATCTAGACTGCACTGGTTTTGTCCAGTGTCTCTGATTTCAGCATTTTGTGGTCGTGGCCGCTACCCTTCCTAGTTGTGACCAGGACGGAGCTTTTGTCCAGGAGGATGAATCCTTGCCACTAGTGACTTCCACCCCTGGGTTGAGCCGGTTTAGGCATATTATCCCAGTATGGGCGTGTTTAGGACATGCCGACCTGTAGAGCAGAGGTACCGTGACATGCGTAGCCATCCAGTTTCACCCCTGGTGTAAGCCATTTTAGGCATATTTCACCAGTATGGGTGTATATCGGACGTGACCGACCTCTAGAGCAGAGGTACCGTGGTATGGATAGCTCTCACCGAAATATTGCTGGACATACCGATTAAGCTTCACTTTATCCTTTCCATCACCTTTTCACATTGGCACTACACAGCAACCCTGATTGCTTTTCCGCATTTTCTTCAATGGCCAGGAGAAGCCCCACTCCATGCACTGCAGCTGAAGAATCTCGCCAGCAGCGGTAGATGAGCTACCAAACATGACTCTCATCTACCTGAAGCATCTGGTTTTCAGGCACCAGATATTCACTTTCACCCCTTCTCCTGTCAGTTTAAACAGTTCTGCCACGAGAAGGCCAGGAGCTGGACTTGACTGTCAGAGGCTATTTGAGACGCACACCATTGGAGTGGAGAGCATATCCTCCACCCCACCTCCACCAATAGCAGTCCTTAGAATCACACAAACTAATGAAAGTTAATATCACTTTGTCCGGCCAGAATGTTTATTAACTTTCACAACAATTAAATTTAGTGCTTCTTCTTCTTCTTCATTTGCATTGTCTGTCTATATCTGCAGTCCTGTCTCTTGGATAAATTTCACTGTTTTTTGTAATTTATGTATAGAACCGTAGAGCTTATCTTCTTTAGTGGTTTCACTGGGCCAGTAATTATTTCTCAGTGTCTCATAGCTGGTGCATTTCTGGAGGATATGTTCCACAGTTTGGGGCATCTGGGCACATGTACATAGATTAGTAGTACCAACCTTAAACTTTGTATACATATGACTTCGGAGTCGGCTGTGTCCTGTTCGGAGACAGAAAATGGTGACTTGTTCCTTTCTATTTATCATATGATAATCATCATGTGGTGGTGTTTGTGCCTTCCTGTAGGTTTTTAATCATGCTTTTCTTCTGATTATAGGTGATTGGTATGTCTGGTTGCTCCATTTCAGTGCCCTCTTTGACCATATGGTCAGCTTTCTCATTGCCTGGTATCCCACAGTGGGAGGGAATCCATTGCAAAGTGACTCCATGTTGTAAGCCAGTTTTTGACAAGGCATCCTTAAGGTCTGGTAGTTTGTTGCACTGAAGAGCTTCCAATACTGATCTTGGATCTGTGAGAATTACTACGGGGCATATATCGATTCTGGAGTCTGATAGTTTTTCAATTGCAGCAATAATTGCCCTAACTTCTGCATCATAGTTGTTGCAGTATTTTCCAATGGGTATGGAAATCTTGTCAGTGGTGTTTTTTGGATATTCAGTATGTGCTCCTGCCCCTCCATTCTTTATGGCATTATGTGCAGATCCATCTGTATACACACATATCCAGGTGTCACATGGATATTTGTCATCTAGAACATTAAGTGTGGCTGTTGATCTTACAAGACTGCTCTGCATCTCACCATTCTGCACACCTTTCACTTCAGTCTAAATAGTTATTTGTGTATAATCTGCTTCTTTCCATGGTGTATGCTCTGGTACAGATGATAATGGAGAGACTACAGTTGGAAGGTCAGGTATCAGCTTACACATATGCTTGGCCTGATGAATGAAGCTGCTTCTTTTAAGCCGTCTTAGTGCCAAGTTATTGAATCTCTCCTTCAGGGGATGGCTTACAGAGCTAAGGAATTTCTCTCCCATGGTCATGACCTTTGTGTCTCTACGTTCCTTTAGCGCTTGAACACCAACTATTTTCTGCATTTCTACTATTGGTATGGACCTCATGGCACCTGTGATAATCCGTAGTGACTGATTTTGAACCTTGTCTAGATTATGCAGCACAGTGTTTGATGCTGTGCACCAAGATGTTGAGCCATATTCTAAATGTGGTAGAATACTTTGCTGATATACATTCTTGAGGATTCTTTCACTAGCTCCCCATATGGTTCCACTCAATTTTCTTAATATGGCTAGTTTTCTTCTGGCTTTTGCTTCTGCACTGTTGATGTGTTGCTTCCAGGTCAGTTTTGAGTCAAGAGTCACTCCTAAGTAAGTGGGTTGGTTGTCCATTCTTAAGGATATTTCATTTACAAAGATCTTACCTGCTTTCTGTTTAGATGAGAGGGTGAACAGAGTGGTAATTGATTTCTCTGTATTTATACTTACACACCATTTGTTTGTCCATGATGTCAAGATATCTGCTGCTCTTTGGAGTCTCTGTGTAGCAACTGTCGCATATTCATCTGTACACCACATGACCAGATCATCTGCATACAGTGCTGCTTTGATTCCATAGGGAAGTTCCTTGACCAGGTCATTAATGAATAAAATTTAGTGCATAAGATTCATTATGACCTATTTTAACATAATTATTTTTTTAAAAAGCAATAATCATTAAATCTTTTGCTCTTGAACTAATTTCCAATCTCTGTCAGAATAGATTTTGATGAGAAATATTGGTAGAATGAAACTGGAAAGAAATTATTGTATAATTTTAAAATGTAGCTGTCAGCTAGAAATGTGCGGCTTTTCATTTTGTTTACATTTTGCATAATATCACTCTGAGCACTGATTCGCATAGGTGTGTAAAATCTACCAATACTACCAGAGTTGTTTTGGAGTGAATAAGTTAAACTGTCAGTGTTCATTTGAAGAATGATGAATTTGTGTACAGTAAAACAGCTTTTCACATGTCATGAGTTTTTCAGGACAAGTCTGCCATCTTTCATCTCTTTGATCAAGACACAAATGGCACCTTGGATCAAAAAGAGATTGGAAAACTGAATGCTACAATGTTCCATGCATTTCCTAGATTTGGCTACATGGGAAAAGAACCTCCAGGTGAGAAACAAAGATCAGACAAATGCGCTCAGTATCAAAATTGTAAATTCTTGTATTTAAAGTGCAAGACATGTAACTGAAGTATACATGAACTGAAACCTAATGAAAGAGATGGAATAAATGAAATGTTATGATCAGTTATTATTGTTGTATATTATGTTTTTCTTCTACTTAAATTGGCATTACTAATTTTTCTACCAGTACTATTAAAACTGTTAATGATATTATTTTTTCTATTAATGCTAATAATAATATTCAGTAATACAGGTAGAAATTTATAATTCAGTTGTTGCAATTATTACTGCCAATACTTATTAAGTACAACTTAAACTAGCACAACAACTGGCACACTCAACATGAGTCCAAAGAATACAGGATTCCAGCAGTTACAAAAGATAGCAGAGTTTAATGATGAATCCCAATTTGTGATGAGTGTTGTAAATGAGTGTGGTGTGAACTGATGGAAACAAGCAGCCAATGAATACAGAAGATACGGTCCAAGTGATTAACATCGCCATGGGACTTCACACTATCACACAACATCAAAAACATGCTAACTACACATATATCAAACTCCAACATACCTTCTATCCAGAATCTATCCATGTCCAAAAGGGGACATTTCAAACAGACAACACAGTACATGATAACTGCAACAATTGTCCTAAAAAGGACAAATCCATTTACAAAAACTACATACTAATTTTAACACACATTTCTTCTAACAAGGACAAGCAGCCAAAAACTTACATTATGAATCAACCATCCTAACAACCCTTCCAGAGCAAAACTAACAGTTTTTTTTAATCACTTATATGTAAATGTATATGTAAAGCTTATATAAAAGAAGACAACAGAAAAGTTCATGTAATAATTTGAATACAACACTAATTTTTACACACTGATAATTTGGTACATTTCTTCAGCACACAAATGAAAATGAAAGAGTTTTAAAAAAACACATACTTTTCAATTTATGAAAAACTTGAAATCTCAGAGTAGCTGGATTCAGAGATTTTACTTTTTTTTTCATCATGATGGATGTTCATTCATTTATGAATATTTTATTCTCAGATGATGATACTCCTTGTGGGTTTCCTGAGGTTTTGTGTGAGCTGAAAAATCTTCACTATCTCTCCATGCAATTCCATGGGATTGTGGGCATCCCAGAGAGTATAAAAAAGATGACAAGCTTGCAGACCTTGCATCTTGGGAACAATCCAAATCTTCTTTCCATTTCTGCACATGCTGGGAGTTTGCCTTTGAAACGTAACTTATTTAGACAGCATTGTGAAACAAAATTATACACACAACATTTATGAATATATCTTCACTATAATTAACTTCCCAAAACAAGCTATCAAGTGGAACACAACAGGCAAAAGAAAAAGAGGCAGACCATGTGAAACTCTGAAGAGGACATTGTTAAAAGAAGCCAAATTAACAGGCATAAAATCCTTTGATGAGGTTGAAAGACTTGCCGAAGACAGGAAAAATTGGCGAACTACTTTGCGAGCTCTATGTGATGTTTAACGGCACAGGAAGGATATAAGATATATAAGATAAGATAAGATAATTAACTTCTGTATATTCTTGTTTATATATTTACTAACCTTTTCAAAACCTAGAAACACATATATACATACTAGGAGAGATATGGTACATATTTAAACATGGACAAACTTTGTGGTAAAAATGTGCAGAAACAGTACATTGATGTAACAATATCTGTTATGTTTTGACACAAACTTAGACACATAATCATTAAAAGTTTAAAGTCACAACCAGAGTTTTATTGTGAAATTGATTCTGTGTAGCAGATTCAAAGAGTAATTTTATTTTGGCTCACTGATCCTTAATAAATGGTAAGTTCTATGTCCTAACAAGTGACAGAAATAAAAATGTACTTTTTTTCATTCTAAAGGCATTGAACTTGAAGGCTGTCCTTCCTTGAAAACTCCTCCAAAGGAGATTAGAGCTAAAGGTTTTCTCACAACCATTGCTTATCTCAAGCGCCTTCTTAGTGGATCTGTATCATGCCAGAGAACTAAGCTGATGCTTGTTGGTCTTGGAGGAGCTGGAAAAACAAGGTGTGTTTGTTTCTTTACCTTACAATTTCAAATATTATCCAGGATGACCCATATCAGACTGCATCATTTGAGCAGGATATGACCAAATGTAAAGGTGGAAGATGCAGCCACAAAGAAGCTGGATCTTGCAACACAAATATTGCTTTCTGTTACTGTGGTTGGCTATGCAAATCCAACATTGGTAGAGTCAGTCAGTAGAGGAGCTGCTAAGCAAGATGATATTTGGCAAAACCCACAACAGTTGATGTCTGCCTGCTCCAGACTAGTTCCTTAGATGAAAAGTGCCAGTATTCATATCAAACTGCATTTTCATGATGCGCAGGAAACAATTATTACTGACAAGTGACACCTTGTCTTGCACTGAGTTTAAACACAATTTAGACAGATTCTTATAGAGCCACAACTTTCAAATCCATCTACAAGCATATTCTGTTATCACAAAGAACTTATTAATTAAAATAGTCAAGTTTTATAAGGATCACTCTATGTAGGTACACAAAGACACAAAAGATTCGTATAAAGCAAAGGTTTCCAAATTTTTTTTTCAATCTGCTTCTCAAATGCCTCCCAGATCACATCCTTGGTGGTTGTCCCCTGGCTGAAACTTTTTTGTGCTCAGTTGTTTCTGATGCCCCATGCCACTCTTTTTTCCATCCCTTTCATTATTAACTCAGAGTACTTTTCATTGGTTTGCCACTGTTTTGTCTCAAACATTAATAACGGACTATCCTATTAGTTATCTGTTGTGTATTTTGAGTTCTGATTCTTTGTATTTTTTTTCAGAGAATCTCATCTCAGGAATTATCAGACAAATTCATTTCTTAATAGTGCAACTTAAATAGTCCCATTTATTTTGTTCATGAATTTATCAGACACATGTTTAATTTATTTAGCTTATTCTTCCTGATCTTGTTCAGATACAAGTTTGTTACATAACTGTTTACAGTTTCTACATTTTTTTTTCATAAAATAGCCTTGTGAAAGCTTTACTGAGTGAAACTAAAAAAGTCCCACTGCCAGTTGAGGAGGAAATCACTGATGGTATGTCACAAGATAATTTTTTTTCTATCATTCATTGTTTAGCTGTTTGTGTACTGTTAGAAATACTATATATATTTTAAAAAAAGGAAAAAGAAATGATAGTTTACCTAATGTATCTGTGACAAAATGATGTATCAAGTAATTTTTTAGGGTGCTAGCTAAAGCTTGACTTTCACAGGTTTAACAAATTAACTTTTTAAATGAGAGAAGAGAAACCTGACTTTTTTGTGTTAGTCTATAAATACAGATAGGCTCATCCTTTGTTGTAGCTTAGATCCTGAATTTATTTTTCTATGATATTTTTGTTTAGAAAAATAATAGAGACAGAGGACACTCCAGAGTAAGGTCAACACTGGAAATAAAAGACACCCTATAAAAGATCAAATATTATGAAAGTCACATGACACACAGAGAAAAATCCCCATAGGCTTCATTACTTCCTTTGACAGATGTAGACAAAAGAAAAGATGAAGAAATCTAGCACACAAACTAATGAAAGTTAATATCAGTTTGTCTGGCCAGAATGTTTGCCATTAACTTTCACAACACTTAAATTTAGTCCATAAGATTCTTTGAGGCTTTTTACTATGCAAATTAAACACACATGTTTATTCTAATAAAATATGGATTACAGGAATAGATATTTGCTCATGGACTGTGCCAACAGAAGAAGGCAACATAACATACAATGTATGGGATTTTGCTGGTCAGACAGTGTATTACAACACTCACCAGGCAAGTTGTTGAGTACATTTCATTTGGTCTGGGAGAAATAAGAAAAACCTGAACATTTATAACAGTACTTAAGCAGAAGTTTCATAGAATGAATGCATAAATGATCAAGAAAAGGTTTTTAACTGCTGCATGCCTTGTCAAATTATTATAGAAGAAGTGAAATATAAGGGCAAGAATTTGAAAGAGTGCTAATAAGTATAAATTCCAGTGAGTGATAATTTTTTAAAAATATGGTGAAGATAACAAAATAGATTTAAATAAGGATATGGAGGAATGTGTGACCATTAAGTGCCAAATAACTTTTAGCATTTTCCAACTCTCACTTGTGTGAAAGAGTAAGAGTAAGATGTAGCATTTTCCAACTCTCACTTGTGTGAAAGAGTAAGAGTAAAATGTCTGTGTCTGAACTTTTGAAAGATTTCAAAGTTCAAAATCTAGCATTCAGGACACTTCCATGCATGGTCTGCTACATCCTCTAACATTGATCAAGGAGTCTCTCTACTAATGGTTCCCATGGTGTGAAAAAGTGATATATTAAATGAGAGAAGGTTTTTGAAAAATCGCATATTTCTAAGTAGTGGTCTTATAATTTCTATTTGAGCTTTCTTGAAGTCTTTTATTATTTGACATGCTTATTGTTATCTTATTCATTCTAATTCATTTTTGTTGACTGCATGTTGCTTCTCATATCTATATGCCATTTATATTGTTTATACCTTTTTGTTAGTTTTTCTTGTCAGACCGAGCAGTCTACCTGCTCATATGGAACATTCGTTTAGGCCATGAACATGCAGGTCTTGACTTCTGGCTTAATTCAGTCACGGTACATGCCCCTAAAGCTCCCATATTTGTGGTTGGAACACATGTAGACCAGGTATGGACAAAATATACAAGTTTTATTTTTGTAAGAGGTCCCAAAAAATATATACTTGTGCGTAAGTCGAACCCGCTTAATGTCACATCGGCAGGATCATCATCATTAAGCGGAGTTGACATTAAGTGAGGTCTGTTACAAGAGCTTTAACAGCACCATAATACAGTATGTGTGCCCCACATGCTATATTAAACACAAAACAGACAGCTAAAGCCATTATTATCAGACACAAAATGTATTAATCACAAAATACAGTAAATCGTAGTCATTAAATTACAGTATCTTACATCCTTCCCACGCCGTTAAACATCACATAGCCCTCACATGGTAGTTCACCAAGTTTTCCTGTTCTCAGCAAGTTTTTTCAACCTCATTAAGGTATTTTATGCCTACTAATTTGGCCTCTCTTAAAAATGTCCTCTTTAGAGTTTCATGTGGTCAACCTCTTTTTCTTCAGCCTGTTGTGTTCCACTTGATAGCTTGTTTTGGGATTCTCTGACTGTTTCTTCTCATCGCTTTACTGATATATGTCGATCTCCTTTTTCTGATCACCCATGAGACAGGTTGTTGTTCGCACATCTGCCTTATCTCTGCATTGTTCTTGAATTCATTCCACTTTATACCACATATCTTCCTTAACTCTTCCTGTGCCGGCAGGAAAAAACACGGACATCACATTGGTACCAAGCAAAATGCGCGGGTGTTGTGATATTTTTGGAGTATAGTTGAAAAAGTGAATGTAGTGACTATTTCCATGTGAAAAAGTATACTTTTTATACACCCAAAAGAAATAAAAATGAATGAAGATTCCATAAATGCAGAGTTTTCTTAGAAAAAAATAACTGGTGAGAAAATAAGACAACAATTGTACCCCCCCCCCAAAAAAAAAATTATGACACACAAATAAAATTGGTTTCTACTTACTATTAGAGCTGTAAATATCCACGTGTAAATCACAAATTGATGATAAACGGAATTTCTCACATGAAATGTAATTACTTTTTTCACAAATTTGCAGAAACAAAAGCACAAATACAACAGAAAACATTCAGAATTCCTTTTGCAGATTCACAAAGTGACTGGAAATCAGGAAAAATATTCACACCGAATTGAACAGAGACTGAAAAAATGGCTAGTACACACTTCCCGCTCTATGAAGATCATGGCAGATAATTCTGACACGTGCAGATAACTTGCGAACCAAAATTGAGTATGGTTTTTCACTGAAATGGGCCAAACAGTAATATAGTGATTTTGGTCCAAATGTGAACTAGCCAAAGGCTGCACTATAATATCACTGGCAAGGGAAGAGTTAAACATTTGTTTTCAAAAGAGTCTAATTTCTTGTCTATTTCTTTAGTTGTTTTCCAGCTTTCACATGCATAAATAAGAGTGGGTATTACATTTGAATTGAATAATTTTAGCATGGTTTTTGTACTTATAACTTTTGAGTGCCATAAGTTCTCAAGATTCTTTGAAGGTCAGTGCTGGTTTTGCAATTGTAACTTCCTTTCTGGTGTCACCATCCTGGTCTCTCTGCCAAAGTATGCATATTGGTGTACTTCGTCAACAGCTGTTCCTTCTATGTATATTTTTCCTTCTTGATTAATGGGAAGTTTCATTATTTTTGTTTTTTTCTTTGTTAATTTCAAATCCTACTTTTGAAGTTAAATTATATTAAATTTATATTAAATTACAGTATAGGAAACATTAAAATCAAACAGCATCAGACTTTTCATTTGCATTAGGAAATGATAACTGGTCTATTAACCAAAAAGTCATTTAAGCACACTACAGCATTAAAAATGTCCTGCTTCATGTCAAGCATACTGTAAATGAATGAGTGCCCAGTCTCAAATGCACTTACAGACTGAGAGTAAGAAATAGGTTTAGTGGGGATCTGGTCTGTAATGAACTCACTGACACCATCAGTACTATCTTCCGCATCACTGTTTATCTTGCTTTTACTGCAGCTAATGATAATCTCTTTGACTGACTGCATTTCTAATGCCAACAGGTCATTATCAGTTGAGAAGAATTGATCAGATGTAACATTTGCATCATAAATTTCTGCCCACTCATCTTTTTAATAAGTTTCAATACATTTGAAATGTTGATTACAAATTTTTCCACACTGTCCTTTCTCATAACCTTTTCATCAGCTTGCTTCAGAATGTCCATTTTAGCACTTAAATCCAGATCGACATGTTTGCGTTTAGTAGTCATTATCTGTCACAACAATAACCAGGCTAAATAATTCACAGTACAGTGCTCAAGAATGACAAATTGTCAACTAGTGTTGCAAAGTAGACAACATTGCCCATATCTTGATAAAGAAGACAAACAATGACTGAAAAAAGATAGTTTTTAATCACAATCTTTTAAGAGTGGTCATGGTAATCTCTTCACACACCACACCTGAATTTTGATGCTCACATGTTCAAAAGATTGATGAGGCATGTTACCTGGTGATCAAATGGCCAGAGCCTCTTTAATGAGTTCCAAAGCTGATAAGGCTTTTTGAGATGTTTATAGCTTGGACTTGCCCAGTCTGTGAATACAAACCAGAGTCTTTGACTCCTCTGGGTGCAAAAATATGTTGACATTAATCAACTTGCACCAGTAAGCAGGGTGATATTAACTGGAGTAAAGCCCACCATTAATTACTTATGGGAGTTGGTCAGGGATACAGATTTCTGTGATAATATCTGGCTTGTGACATAAAGCAATGTGATATTAAGTGGGTTTGACTGTATATTGTTTGTAGCTTTCATATTTGATTATCAGCAGGCATTTGGAATGCATGTAAAATTTTGGAATATCATATGTTGTTTTTTTTTTGTTCATTTTAGAGATGTGTAAGTGAATGTGCTTATATGTATGTTTATGAAGGATAATATCTTCAATGGGTGTCATAAGTCATATTATGCTGCATTCAAGAATGTTGTAAATAATCGTTCAGATAGGTTGTGGCACTTTAATAAAAACAAAAAAAATATATACATCAAATTGTTTAACTTTATAAAATGATCCATAAAAATACAAGGTGAAGTACATCTGCAAACGCTGATCTATTCTAAATAAATTTTTAGAATGTGATTTGCCTGCAACAATCATACCTTGCACTTAGTTTTAGTAGACTGGCCATTATATCAGACCAAAATGTTTTTATATACATGTTTAAGATGTGGCATTCATAATTCGATTAGCACCACTCACCTCCATATTTTCAAATATTTGCCAGGTTTCTAAAGTTGAACTGCCTGTGAGAGAGATGCGCGAGAAATACTCTCAGATTTGTGGCTTTCATTTTGTGTCATCTCACAATGGCCAGGTAATAGTTTATGTTTTCCTAGTGCCAGCTAGTAAACAGGAGTGATCACTCTGAAAAATTTTGATAATAAATGTAATTCATTTCTTTTATTTTGTGTTTGCCACATATAAATAGTTCAGTTAAATTAGCTTAACAAAAAAGAATCTTCATTCCTCCTTTTCTAGTTGAGCTGTTGTAGGCCAACATTTCATTCAGTGTTTCTCAGCTGTAGAGTGACATAGAAAATTGTCAAGTTATTTATTAAAGTTTTTGGAATAAATACTCTGAATCTATTATTTGATAAAAAAAAAATCTAAATATGTTGATAATAACAAAACCCATTCTTCTTATATCATTTTTTAACTGTTTGGTGGTAGTGAGTCATATTTTTTTCTATTATCAGCACTTTTTATCTTATAACACAGTTTTGAAGCAGACAGATATTAGCTGTTGAGGGTTTTGTTGAGCATAATTTTGCTGAGCATCTCCTGTCATGACTGACTCTACCAGTGATGATATTGCATAACTGCTTGTAGTAGCAGCAAGCAATGCTTGTGTTGCAGGGTCTAGTTTCCTTGCACTTGTGTGTCTTAACTTTAGGTTTGATCTTTATTTTCTCCTCAAATTATACTCACCTTATGCAGAGTTGTGTCCCATGTGACTCAAATCTTTCACAAGTTCTGGTATAATAAATAAATCTCAGCTGTTATGGAATATAAAAAAACTATTATAATAGCTTTACATAGCATGAAGAATAATCATTGAGGAAAATCAGGAATAATCATAGTGTTTTTCTGCTGGCTAGAAAAAAAGTTTATATTAAATTTATTCTCTAAAGCTAAATGTTCAGAAACATTGACATATAATTTAACCTTATCAGTTGCTTTTGTGGACAAAATGTCTCGTTTCACTTGCATTGTTCCTGACATGTGCAGCTTAGATTTTCAGTTCAAATAAGATTTTCAGTATGCTTTTCCATTTAGAAAAACTCCATTCCATTTTATATCACAGTTTTCTTTTTTGAAGAAAAGTGCCATGAAAAGTGCTTTTGGTGATAATGTCCCACTTTATTAATTTTAAGACAAGAACATATACATTCCTGTTCACTGTTGTATAAATTTCACTTTATGAATTTATATAGACTTCTTTTAATTTTAAGACAACTCTAAATTAGACATTTTCTTCACATTAAAAAAATATGAATTATTGTGTATTTATGATCACTTTTTTTCATTTCCCTATATTTCAGGGTATTCATGCTTTGCAAGAGCAGCTGATAGAAGTAACTTTGAAGCAACAGTATATAGGAGAAAAGATTCCAGGAGTCTGGCTAAACTTTGAAGAGTCCATCAAAAGGTCTATAATCAGCATCATTGGCCCATAACATGGGGTTTTAATTTACATTTTTTAATCCATACAAATTCTAACCAGTGTGAATAAAAGATAAAAAAGGAGATAAGAAGAAAATGATGTATTAATATTCTTTTATAAATGTGTGACATCATTATTTAGGACAAAATATAAACAGATGGTTAGAAATGAGGGGAGAAAATGTAAACAACTGAGCAAAAACTTTGACATTTTTAGGTAATTAATATTCATTTGAATGTTTAAATACTTATTTTGAATACCTGGAAATACTGAAGTTATTTATATTGGTTAACACAGTTTTGCTTTCATCACAGTTTGTTAAACTGCCTGTGAGATATCTACCATGACTTATCTAAAAAATACCTTTTTTCTCATTTTATTTCCTTAAGTGCCATTTGTTTTAACTTGTCAAGTATCTCTTTTACGTAATTTTTTTTTCTTTTCAGATGTGCTATTTTCTCCAGTGATTATCTCATAATGTTGATGTTGTTATTATTTCTCAGTTTTTGCCTATTATAGTTTCTTGTATTACAAGTGAAGAGGGTTTTTAAAAATTGTCTTATATAACAATCAGCCTGTGTCTACTCTATGTTACAGTTATCTTTTTTAGTATTTTTCTTTTTTTGTTGGAATCATGAAATTCAGTGGTTATGGTTATAGCTTTTCAGTACAAAGTAGTGGCCTTTAACCTGAGCTTCCATACTTTCCAACCAAACAGACAGGAAAATCTAGGTAACTGAACTGGTGTAATAAGGAACATACTCGATATAAAATGGAACAAATTCAAGAACAATGCAAAGATAAAGCTGTTGAGCAAACAACAACCTGCCTCATGGGTGATCAGAAAAAGGAGATGGACATATGTCAGTCATGTGATGAGAAGAAACAGAGAATCCCAAAACAAGCTATCAAGTGGAACACGACAGGCCGAAGAAAAAAGAGGTTGACCACATGAAACTCTAAAGAGGACATTGTTAAGAGAGGCCAGTTGAGGTTGAAAAGTTTGCTGAAAACATGAAAACTTGGTGAACTACCATGTGAGCCTTATGTGATGTTTAATGGCATAGGAAGGATGTAAGATGTGAGTAAGAACTGGTCTAAGAGGTGAAAAGACAACAAAAATGAGAAATCGTGTTTCACTCAAGGCAGCAGAGCAGTGAAGTTTAATATTTAATTCCTTCAAGAGATCAAGAGTTTGTGTCTGCTTATGCCATTAGCACTTCTCTGTAACTTTTGTAAAATAAATTTCTCTTTCACATTTTTCTAATGTGTGCAAGAGATTTTAATAAAAATCTATTTATATTTTTCAGTATTCAGGACAAAAGTATCATAGAGTACAAAGAAGCTGAGTGGCGTGCAAACAAATCAGGCATATTTGAAAAAACAGAGGTAAAGTGCCCATGATGAATTGTAGCTGCAAACACTGTCTTTGATAAAAACTGTAGAGTTTGTCAATTATAAATTTGAAAATGCTTAAAATCAGAATATTGTGGTACACATATTTATGAAGTTCATTCCCATGAAACTGATGGCTAATATTTTTATGTAGATTTTGACTTTACAGTGGTTTTCTTTTATAAATGCACATTATAATATGCCATCATTGAATTCCAGCTGCATTTCATCATCTGTGCAATTTTTTTTTTGCTTTCATTTCATATAGAGAATAGATTTAACTTAACCTCTGTGACTTCATCTCTTTGTACTTTTTTCCTACCATGAATTCATAATTTAAAAAAATGTTTTAGCACTGTCTGCCTACCTGCTTGTCTGTTATTTTTTTATCCTTCTCATTTTTTTAATCACTTGGTTCCAAGAGGGCAGTACTATGCTATTTATTTCTAGATATTTGATTTGATGGGAAGATAATTAAAACTTCATGTATGGTTACAAAGGTCATTCAGGCAATTCAGTTTCTACATGAACTTGGCGCCTTACAACACTTCACTAATGCCAACCTCAGGACTCATATAGTCGTCAACCCACAATGGATTGTAGATGTCATGGCATGTGTTGTCTCAGTAAAGGATTCACCTATCAGGGTATGAGACATATCAAAGATTGTTTAACACTGTCATATTGTTTGTTTAAACGATATAATGTATATCATCAGTATAACAAATCCTGTTACTCAGTTTGTCTCTTTCCTAGAGTGAGCTTAAAGTGCTGATTTAAAATTTATAACTCTTGCACTGAGCACATTCTCGATCACTTTATTACATGTCCAAAAGAGCAAAGATGAATGTGCTAGCATCATTTGATATGTTTAACCAACATAAAAATTAATACATGGTCCTCAGTTTGTGAGGACTGAATTTTATGACATGTTTTTAATTATAATTGTCAAAGACTGAGTTCATAACAAAAACTGTTTTATAAATGGAAGTAATACAAATGAAATAAATATATAATTTATGAGAAATTTAATGACAGAGTAAAACATAGCATAATTTAAACAAAGCAACTAAGTTAGTGAGTCATTTTCTTTGAAAATTGTCAATAAATGAGTCCATGAAGCAGCATTATAAAATTTAATTTATTAAATTCAAGTACTTTTTATATATTAGTGGTAAAATCATGTAAACTAGAAATATGTGTGTGCTTTGTTTTAGAATGGGAGACTAAACCACTCAGATATAGCTAAAGTGTGGAAGGATTATAATCCAAGTCTACATAACTGGATGTTGAAACTCACAGAAGAGTTTGATCTCACTTTCCCAATGAAAGATGAAGAGGTCAACCTGGTCCCTTGCCTTCTGTCTGAAAAGAAGCCAGAGGTGAGTCTCTCTTTTAACTTCTTTTCTTTTTCTTTTTTTTTTTATCTTTAAAATGGTACTGTGATTTTTCATATTAAATGTGGACTTGTTTTCTGGTCTTTATATGTGATGATAATTATTTTGTATAACTTTTTTTGCTTTGAAGAAAGCCTTTACTTTCACCATGGGCTTGTATTATGAATTTGTGTTTAATCAGTCTCTGCTCTTCTTGTGTGATTTTTATTTTGATACCATAATTATCCACCACAATTTTCAGTCAGTAAAACTTTCAGGAGTTATTTTTTCAGAAATTCCTAAATATTCATGATTTGCACTGATTGTTGTTTGTTATTTCAGTGAAAGTAAACAGTGGTTTGTGCATCATTTGTTTTCAGTTTGAATGGCCAGAACCTGACAAAAACAGAAATAATAAAGAAGCAAAAATTGTCTATGTGTTTGATTATCTTCCAGCGGGTCTGTTCAACAGAGCCCAGGTAAATACATACATTAATTTTTCTTCTGTTCTTTTCGGTTTTATTATATCTCTAAATATTTTGCTGCATGAACTAATGCACATTTCATTATATACAAGTATTTTCTTAAATTTTAATGTCTTCCTATTTTCTTAAATTTTAATGTCTTTTATGTTTACTATACCTCAGTAAAAAATATCTACCTGCTTCAGAACCATCTTCCAAGATATAAAAAGAGCAATAATTATTTATCGGTTAATTTCCACATCATTATGCTGTCCATAAATCCCACCTATTGGTCATAATTTTGAAAAAAAAAAGTTCCCAAACATATTGAAGAAGTTACTAGAAATACTGAAGACATGATTCTTCAGAAGTATTAGGTCTAGTTTTAATACTCCGTATTACTATTATTTCGCAACACATTTCAGTCAAGTTGTAAGACAAAATGGTAACTTGTTTTACAGGTGCGACTTCATCAGTTTTCTGACAGCTCACTGATCTGGAAACGAGGATCCTATCTTAAAAAGAATGGCCATGTGTGTCTTATTCATCAGTCCAAGTAAAGATTGATTTTGGTTCTTATTTAGTACAATAGTTTTAGACGCATATTTAACGTCAGTATTTTTTTTTTATTTTCCATACAGTTGAAGCAGTATTTGTTCATACAAAATGAATTGATGAAGACGACTGTTAATGTAAAAGCTTGTATACAGAAATAAAGGGGTACATGGGAGATTTAATTTAAATGAAAATAACTGCCTTTGACAATCCTGGTTTAAAAAAAGACCGTCTAGCTTACCCTATTTAGATTTGTATTTTCAAAGACAAATCATGATAAAACCACAAGGAAACAGTAAATGAGACTTTAATGTTTAATAGTGAACTTTAAATGCATCCAGATAACCAGCCATTTGTTCATCATATTTTCTGCATCTGCAGTAAAGCTATGGAAAATGAATGTGAACATGAAAAGATAAAGGTAAAAAAAATATGTAATTCCCGTTTCCTGGCCATCAAGGCCACCATATGGTGGTAGGATTGTATTTCCATGACCTCCGGCACATGAAAGTGTAATGTGGTCAGTATCACACCTGAGCATGAACATACAGATAAAAAAATTCAGACAAACTAATTAAAAAAGAAGAAAAAAAAGAAAAAAAAATAGAAAGCAAATAAGAAAAGTTTAAAATGATATAAAATTTGAAAATTTGAAAAGACCTTAGTTTAATGTGATCCTGAATAACATATCACAGCACATGTGGAGTAGAAATGTATGTACATATATCTTTTTAAATCTATGTTTCATGGCATACTGCAGGGGTGTGAAGTGTTAGTGTCTTCACATTTCTAGGCCACTATAGCATTTGAAGTAGGGATGCCAGCATTTGTCCTTGCTGCCTTTGTTTTCCTAGGAAAAGCGCATGTACCCATTTTTTTGAGGCTGAGTTGAGCCTGGTGCTGATTGGTCTGAAAAAATTCTGCCCAGCTATGAAATCAAACTGCAGACTTTCTGATCATCAGGTTAGCGCACTAACCTCTATATCACTCTGAGGCGTACATGCACACACACACACAAACACATATATTTCTATTTTTTTTCAACAGAAAGTCAGAACTGATTGTGAAAGCCTACGGACCCAGGCCTGATAATATTGTCCTGCTAGTGCATGAGGTGTTTGAGAATCTTATACTGGAGTCTTTTCAAGGGATTACTTACGACTTTTATATCCCATGTCCAGACTGTGTGAAAGGGGTAATTAATTTATATATACATACACATACATATTATTCTTCTTCTTCAGCTTTCCAAGCCATTAAAGCTCACTGCTGCAGATAAAGTTTGCCTCCATTCTTCTCTGTTTCTAATATTCTCTCTCCAGCTGGTGACACCAATTTCCTTTATATCCTCTTCTAGCATATATATATATATATATATATATATATATTGAACCTACTTAATATCACATTGCTTTATGTCACAACCCGATTATTGTCGCAGAAATTTATATCCCCAGCCAACTCCCTTAAGTAAGTAATGGGCTTTACTCTGGTTGCTATCACCCCATTTATTGGCACAGATTAGTTAATGTCACAGTATTTTTGTACCTGGAAGAGTTAAAGACTCCACTTTGTATCACAAACTGGGTGATTCCAAGCTAAAAACATCTCAAAAAGCCTTATCACCTTTGCAACTCATCAAAGAAGGGGGCGGCCATTTGATCACCAAGTACATGCCACATCAACCTTTTGAATATGTGGGCATCAAAACTCAGGTGGGGTGAGTGAAAGACTTACCAAGGCCACCCTTTCGTGATTAAAATCTGGCTTCTTTCGGTCATTACCTTCTTTATCAAGACATCTCCTTCTCTCTAAACCTTAAGTGCCCAGGGCACATGGGGCTTCTGCAAGGGTTTTCCACAAATACCTGTCCTTTGCCTTTTTTTCTGCTCTTGCCCAGGTGAGCCCTCTATTGCTCAACATCCTTTCTGTTGTTCTTCTGCATGTCTCTTTTGGTTACCCTTACTTCTGTTCCCCTGTGGTGCCCATCTTAGTGCTATTTTTGGTAGTGAGTTGTTAGTCATCCGGAGCACATGTCCCAACCATCGCCAGCTTCTTTCCTCAATAATTGTTGTCAGTGGCTTCATCTGCATTTCTGCCAATAAGATGTTATTTCTTATGGTGTTTGGCCAAAATATTTTTCTAATTCTTCATAAACATTTAGTCTGAAAAGAATTCAACTTGTTTTCTATGGTTTTGGTGATTTTCCAGCATTCACTTCCATAGAGTAGTACACTTAGAATATTACTCTTAAATATCTGATTTTCATATTCATGCTTAGTTTTTTAGATTTCCATATAGTCTGCAGCACTGCAAAAGCCTGGTTTGCTCTAGTAAGTCTGGTGTTGATGTCCTCTGTGCTGTCTCCATTTTCTACTACTCTACTGCCAAGGTATACAAATTCGTTGACCTCCTCCACTAACTTGTTATCTGTTCTGAGTACATTTCTGTTGTTTACATTTTGCTTCATTAACTTTGTTTTCCCTACGTTGATCTTTAGTCGTATGTTGTTTGCATTCTGAGTTAACTTGTTTATTTTATCTTGCATTTCTTTGTGGCTGCTTGATAGTAGACAAATGTCATCCACGAAGTCAAGGTCCTCCAGCACTGTGTCAAGGGCCCATTATAATCCTCTGCATTTGTCTGATGTTGCCTCCTTCATTAACCAGTCTACTGCCAAGATAAATAATATTGGTGATAGTACACATCCCTGCTTCACTCCTGTTTGTACCCTAAAGCTGCTGGAGATATGTTCTCCACAGATCACTTTGCACTGAAAACCCTCGTATAGGGCTTTGATTACATTCACTATCTTATGGGGGAGGCCATGCCATCTTAGGATTTTCCACAGTGCATCTCTGTTGACACTGTCAAAGGCTTTCTTAAAATCTATAAACAATGCATATATTGTGCTATGCCACTCATTTGCCTGTTCTAATATTTGTCTAAGTACAAATATGTGTTCTATGCATGATCTTCTTTTCCTAAATCCTGCCTGCTCTTTCCGAAGTTTTCCCTCAAGTGCTGGTACAATTCTGTTGATGATTATTCTGCAAGATACTTTACAGGTGAGTGGCAGTATTATCAAGACATAATAATACTGCCATAGTCAAGACGTAGGCTGAGTTAAGCTCAAAATCCGAGCTTAAAATTAGTGATGAAATAAGCGGTGCTTCAAGAACATAAAGAGTCTACCTGTCACTTACAAGGTCAACCAACATGCTTGGATGACAGGTGAACTGTTTGAAGACTGTGTCATTTCTTTCGACAACAGATTGAACCGAATGAACAGAAAAGTTTTGTTGTTTGTTGATAACTGTCTGGCACACACTGACAATATCAATCTGATGGCTACAAAGCTTGTTTTACCTAACACAACCAACGTGCTGCAGCCATGTGACCAAAGTATCATTTACACCTTCAAGCAACAGTACAGAAAGTGAATAGTGCACCATGTGCTGCATGCTGTGGAACAAAAGCATGTCACTGAGATCGACATCAAGATAACAATTAATTTTATGCATGCAGCATGGAATAGCGTCAGCGTCAACAGTTGTGAACTGCTTTCATAAATCGCAGTTTCAGCTGATGACAGTTTGTTATCAATGGGAAATGCATTCAGTTGAAGAGATCATCACTAGTTGCAGTAAAAGCAAGGTAGACAGCGAGGATAGTGCTGATGATGTCAATGCGTCCATCAAGGACCAGACGCCCACCAAAACTGTTTCTTACGCTCAGTCTGTAAGAGCGTTCAAGACTGTGTGCTTGTTCATTTATGCCTGACGTGATGCAGGATGTTTTTAGTGCTGTATTGTGCTTAAATGACTTTTTAAAAAATTAATAGACCAGTAATCACTATACTACACAATGAAAAATGATGCATTTTTTTAGTACTACTGCTGACAAGTCAGATGCTGCTTGATTATAGTGTTTTCTATATTGTAAGAGTAAGACTTACAGTATTTTGTGATTAATATATTTTGTGATTAGTACATATTGTGTCCATTGATGATAGCTTTGGCTGTTTGTTATGTGTTTAATGTAGCAAATGTGGGATGGATGGACACAGATGCACACATGCACTGGCCCAGTTAAATCCTTTGTAATGGACCCGTTTTATGTCAACTCTGTTTATTATCATCCTATTTTGATGGTCCCAAAGACGTGACATGAAATGGGTTCGACTGTATATATATATATCTATATATCATCATCATCATCATCATCATGTGCCGTGCCAACTGGCGTTGGCTATTATGCTTCTCCAGAGTACACGATCCTTCATGCAGGTCATCAGCTCAGTTGGTGATCTCCTCTCACACCATCCCATTAGACTGTCCAGTATCATTTCTCTTGGTCTTCTTCTTGATCTTCTTCCTTCTATTTTTCCTGTTGTTATAATATTTTCAATGCCCCCTCTTCTCATTGTATGTCCTATGAAAGTACATTGTCTCTCTCTTATCTTTTTGACAAGGTTTTTTGTCTCTCCAGCTCTTCTCATACATTCTTTATTAGTTATTTTTGCTGCCCAGGGGATTCGCAACATTCTTCTAATAAACCATATTTCTACTGCTACCAATGATTTTTATGCAGACTTGCCTATTGTCCATGATTCACTTCCATATAACAAGATAGGTTCAATATAGCATTTTAGGACTCGTTTTCTAACATTCATTGATAAGGATTTGTTAGCTAATATGTTTCTCATTCTCTGAAATGCAGTCTTTGCTTGGCCTATTCTATTCCTAATTTCTGTTATGCATTTCCCATCTGAAGTTATTACTGCTCCAAGGTATTTGAATTTCTGCAGCTGGTTTAGAATAGCTCCGTTTAATTTAATACTGCATGCTGGTGGATTCTGTTTCTTAGATATAACCATAGTCTCTGTCTTTTTGATGTTCAAAGTAAGGCCTTTCTGTTCACTTTCTTTGGCGACTTTATCCAAGAGATTTTGCAGGTCTTGTTGGTTCTCAGCTATCAGTACTGTGTCGTCAGCATACCGAAGGTTGTTAATATTGTATCCTCCAATTTTTATGCCTGGTTCTGTGATGATTGTTCTTAGAATATTCTCGCTATACAGAGAAAAAAGGTCTGGAAATAATACACATCCTTGTCGCACCCCTTGTTTTATAGGTTGATATTTTCCAATCCTATTTTCAACTCGAACTGCTGCTTCTTGCTGCCAGTATAGATGTTTTACAATCCTCAGGTCTTTGCCGTCTATATTGATGTCTTCAAGCATTTTAATAATTTCATTATCTTGTATCTTGTCAAATGCCTTGGTGTAATCAATGAAACATAAGTGGAGCTCTTTCTGTAGTTCTAAAGCTCTTTCTGTTAGTGTTTGTAAAGCATAAATGGCAATGTGTGTTCGCTTTCCTTCAACAAATCCAAACTGTTCATCTGCTATTTCCATTTTTATCTTTTTCCTTGTTCTTCTCATAATTATTCTCAGAAGTAGCTTCATTATGTGACATGAGAGGCTGATAGTCCGGTGGTCCTCACATTCCTTTGCACCTGGTTTCTTTGGTGGTGCTATAAACGTGGATTTAATCAGGTCACTGGGAATATAACCACTGTTGTAAATGTCATTCAGTAACTTGGTTATTATTTTTATTCCTGTCTCCTCTAGTACCTCTATTTCTTCTATTGTTATATTATCAGGCACAGTCGCTTTTCCTTTCTTCATGTGTTTGATGGCATCTATGATTTCATCTTCAAGTATTAGTGGTCCCTCACAATTTTCAGTATCTGGTGTTAATTCTGATCTTTCTCCTCCATATAGCTCACCGATATACTCTGTCCACCTGTCCACAATGTCTTCTTTTCCCATTAACATTTTACCTTCTTTCGATTTCAGGCATCCTGTGGTATATTTTGTTTTCCTGCCTGTGAGTTCATTAATTCGTTTGTGCATGTTTTTGTTGTCTTTAATATGAGAGTCCTCTATCTGTCTGCACTGTTCATTTAACCACACTTCTTTTGCTTTTCTGCATTTGCGTCTTATTTCTTTATTTATCTTGCTATATTTTTCCTCGTTATTTTTACTCCTCCTCCTCTTGTCCATCAGTCCTAAGATGTCGTCTGTCATCCATTTATTTTTAGAGGCTTCTTTTTTTGGTGGTATTATCTCCTTAACAGTTTGGTGAATAGAATCTCTTAACATTTCCCATTGTTCATCTATACTATTTATCTTTGCTATTGCATTGTATCTATTTGTTATAATAACTTGGTATTGTTCTCGCAGTTCTTGGTCATTTTTAAGAAGTTCTGTATTCAGTTTGATGTTTCTCACTTTTCTGCCTGCTTTCTTTAGTTTTATTCTAACTTTTCCACAGAATGGATCATGGTCAGTATTGCAGTCAGCTCCTGACATGGTTTTTGTTGTCAGTAATGCATTGCGGAATCGTTTGTTGATTAATATGTAGTCTATCTGGTTAAAAGTCTTTTTGTCTGGGCTGCACCATGTTGCCAGTCTTCGAGGATGTTGTTTAAACCAGGTGTTTCCTACAACCATGCTGTGTATTCTTGCCCATTCAATTAATTTATAACCTCTGTCATTCCTCTCCCCCAGTCCATAGTCACCAACGATGTCTGAAGTTCTTCCTTTACCAACTTTGGCATTAAAATCTCCCATGACTATGGTAACTTCATGTGACTTTGTATGTTTTAGTGCTGTCTCTATGTCATTATAAAATAGCTGTACATCTTCTTCAGAACTTTCAGATGTTGGAGCGTACACTTGTATAATATTTATGTTTATTGGTTGTCCTTTCAGTTGGGCTAGCAGGACTCTGTCCGAGATGTTCAAATATCCTACAATTGTCCTTGCCGTTTGTTCATCAAATATAATTCCTACTCCTCGTTCATGTTTCTCACTTCCTGAATATATTATTGTATATTTATCTGAGTTTATCTTCCCTGCACCTGTCCATCTAACTTCACTCATTCCTAATATGTTGATCTTCATCCTTTCCATTTCCATCTTTACATTTTCTAATTTTCCAGCCTGGAATAAAGTTCTAACATTCCATGTTGCTATTTTGAACTTGTTAGTTTTGCCACCAGTAGCTTGATGACGATCTGGCCTCACCTGTGGCTCGTGAGCTGCCCTACTGGATGAGGCTGTTCCAGAGGAACATCCATTAACGTAGTTCATGATGAATCGATTATTCTGTTCAAGCATAACTATTCTTGGGAACTACAACAGTGGTTTCCCATTGCCTTCTTTCGGTTTGTGTACAGACTCTCCGCTAACCTTTGGACTCCCTGTCCTACCCGCAAGGCAGTGGGAGCGAGAGGTTTTAAGGCGCCTCTGGCCCATCTGGTATTCCCTTCACTGAGCACCTGAGGCATTTTATAGGAGTAGTAGAGCCACCTACTTCCCCACCTTGCTCTCTGAGTCTACCGCCAGTTGGTCTGCGCCTGCTTATTTGGAATATATGTATATCGTCTGAGTGGCAAAGAGATTAGTGCACTGGTTTCTCATGGCGAAGGTCAGGGGTTTGAATTTGGCTGGAGTTACTCCGGTTAGAAATGGGTACCTGACTTCTTCTGGAGTTGGGGAAGGAAAGGCAGCCAGGTGTGATACTG
Organism: Achatina immaculata; assembly: GCA_009760885.1. NCBI lineage: Eukaryota > Metazoa > Mollusca > Gastropoda > Stylommatophora > Achatinidae > Lissachatina > Lissachatina immaculata. The sequence goes on along the minus strand of CM019691.1, from coordinate 53,773,094 downwards.
ACTATATCACCCTCTAGTGTGCTGACAGGTAAAGGAAAATATGGGCACTAATACCATATCCCTAAGGTGTCTCTAAGGCATGACAGGATTACCCTTGCCCTTATATATATATATATATATATGTGTGTGTGTGTGTATGTATCTTATATCTTTCCCTTGCCGTTAAATGTCACAGAGGGCTGGGAAGGTAGTTTGCCAATTTTTCCTGTTTTTGGTGAGCTTTTCAACCTTATCAAGGGATTTTATGCCTATTAATTTGGCCTCTCTTAACAATGTCTTCTTTAGAGTTACACACGGTCTGCCTCTTTTTCTTCAGCCTGTTGTGTTCCACTTGATAGCTTGTTTTGGGATTCTCTGATCTCATCACATGACCAACATATGTCCATTTCCTTTTCCTGATCACCCATGAGACTGGTTGTTGTTCACTCATCTGTCTTATCTCTGCATTGTTCTTAAATTCGTTCCACACTGATGCCAAGTATTTTCCTTAGGCATTTGTTTTCAAAAGAGTCTGATTTCTTGTCTATGTCTTTAGTTGTTTTCCAACTTTCACATGTATAAATAAGGGTGGATATTACATTTGAATTGAATAGTCTAAACTTGGTTTTTGTGCTTATAACTTTTGAATGCCATATGTTCTCAAGATTCTTGAATATCGATGCTGCTTTTGCAATTCTAATTCTAACTTCCTTTCTGGTGTCACCATCTTGGTCTATGTAGCTGCCAAGGTATGCAGATTGATTGACTTCTTTAACATCCCTTCTGCGTGTATTTTTCCATTTTGATTAATGGGAAGTTTCATTATTTTTGTTCTGTACTTGTTAATTTCAAGTCCTATTTTGCTTGTCAGTGAAGACAAGATATCTGTTTTTTCTTGCATGGAATTCACATTGTTACTAATAAGAGTTATGTCATCAGCAAAATCAAGATCTTCTAATTGGGTCCCATGTACCCAATCAAAACCTGTGTCACCTGTGCAGCATTTTTTCATTATGAAGTCTACTGCAATTCCAAAAAGCAAAGGAGACAGTATACATTCTTATTTCATGCCTGTTTCAATCTGGAATCATTTATTCATCCCTTCTTAGTTTTGACTGCACAAACATATCTATTGTAGAGGTCCTTAATGATGTTGACAATTTTAGATGATATTCCATATATTCTTAAAATTCTCCACATTGAATCTCTGTGTATGCTATCAAATGCCGTTTTAAAGTCTATGAAGTTCAGTATTAATGGTTTCTGCTTTTCAGTATGTTCTTCAAGTATTATTCTTAGAGTAAAGATCTGGTCGAGACAGCTTCTCCCTTTTTGAAATCCTTCTTGTTCTTTGCGGTATCCACTATATCTTTAAGTCTGTTCAAAATGACTTTGCAAAATACTTTTAACACAACTGATATTAAGGTTACTCCTCTCTAATTGTTACAGTCACTAAGGTTGCCCTTTTTTGGTATTTTACCAATCATTCCTTTTTTCCATTTAGAAGGGACCTTTTCTTCTTTCTAAATCTTATTAAACATCTTCTGTAGTTGCCACTGTTGATAGCTTTTAACATTTCGGGTGTTATTTCATCTTCACCTACAGCTTTGTTGTTAGCCATTAAATTCACTGCTGTTTCAATTTCATGCAATGTAATTTCATCTAGGTTGACATTTAGTTATGGGAATGGTAAGTTGGTTTCAAGGTTTATCAATTCTCTTGGGTGTGGTCAATTAAGTATTTCTTGGAAGTGTTTAGCCCATTTTTGCTTTTGGTCTTTACTTGATGTTTATAGGGTTCCAGTTTTGCTAAGGATTGGTCTTTCTTTAGATGTAATAGTACCTGTTAGCCTCTTTTGTGTTATATAAAGTTTTGTTGTCTCCTGTTATTGCTGCTTTCTCTGCTTATTTTGCCATAATGTCTATGTATTCTATTTTATCCCTTCTAGCTGAACTTTTTTACTTTCTTATTTATTTCTTTGTATGTTGCTTTCCCAGATCTCTTCCAAGATCTGTCTTTACATTCAACATGTCTAATTTGGCTGCTCATCTTTCATGTATGTATTTCCATGTGTTTTCTGATATCCATGCTCTTCAGTTTGGTTTTTTCAGTCCAGTGCTTGCTTTTGCTGCTGTGATTATGGCTGTGCTATATATATATCTTATCTTATATCTTATATCCTTCCCTTGCTGTTAAACGTCACATAGGGCTCACAAAGTAGTTTGCCAATTTATATATTTATATGTATGCATAACATTTCCTTTTTGTCATTTTTGTGATTATTTTTTGTTCTGTTGCATTCACATTTTCTAATTAATTAAAGACCTGTGGTAGAATACTGGTGTTGAAATATCACAATCTAGACTTTTTTCATAAGTCAGAAAGCAAAGACATAGTAGATTTTACAAGATACTAAAAAGAAAAGTTGAATTTCTATTTGTTAATCATCTTTGAAACAAGGATTGTACATTTTTGTTTTTAGTTCATGATTTGTCTTATTTAAATAGGCTGTGAAAGATCCTCACATGTTTGCTGCCTCCATTATCAGAAGAGCCACTGAAATGAAAGCTCCATTCTTACAGTGCTTGAAATATTTTCATGCAGTTTCTATCACTGAGTTGCATGGTAAGCAGTGTTGTAATTTCCACTGCAGTTTAAGAACTAATTTAATTAAACTTTTAAATTAAATGCAATGTTCTTTGTACACACCACTCCATTTACATTAACTATGAATTTTAAATAATCATTTATAACGATGTGAATTCTGTGTGTGATGTTGTAAAATTGATAATTGCACTCAATATACTGTTAATAATGAGCATAAACAGAATTAGAAGTTATTAAGAACTAGATTATGATGGTTTTTGAATACTTTAACCAACCTAAGCAAATTCACATCAGCAGACGTGACTGGGGGGTGTCTAGCTGGTGCATTTCTCCAGGAACAGAACAAAGAAAAGAGGTCAGTCACATGAAACTCTTTGACAGAGGGTAAATTAGTGGCAGGACCTGGAGGGTTTTCCTTGTTTTATGGGCAGGCCTTGAGTGAATGAAAAAAAATAAGGCAAGAGGTTGGGGGAAGGGGAAGAGGGGAAAGAATGTTTTGTACTGGCTTACCTAGATTTGACTGGAAGGTTTGGACTTGAGGTAAAAATCTCTGAACTTGCCACAAAAATCCAGTTTCCAAGACACCAGATTTAATGATTTCAACAAAATCTTCTGTGCACAAGAGCAAGAAGACTAAACATTTTAAATTCTTGAAAATCAATGATGAGGATATGTAGGACCCATATTTTTATTATTTTTGCAGCTGTAATGCCACCAGAGAGCTGCCAGGACTTTGATCTTCACTTGGTGCAGGCAGTAAGAGGAATGAAAGAACTTCAGCAGGATTTAGTTGCCAGTAAGTAAACTTATGGATATGACAGTTGTACTCTGACATGTGTTTGTTACATGATTAGCTAGTAAAATAACATATGGACAAACGAGTTTGATTAACCGTCAGGTAATTAAACAAGAACTAAATTCACTATCTTTATACTTCCTTGTGACAATTGCCTTAAGTCAGACCTATGGATTGAATACTTTTGTTTTCTAACATTTTTTTATAATTGATTACTGAATGTTTTTTTTTTCATTGGCATTCACAGATATATTTGCTTCGTACTGCCTGGCAGATACAGAAATAAAACATGAAGAAACAGTAATCCCTAGCAGGATTCTAGAGGATCTTGAAAAGCTGGGATACAAATGGTAGGTTAAATTCAGAACAGTCTTTCTGAGCAAATATTTGTATGCAGACATTAAGGAAAGTGAAAACACATAGAGATTGTAAAGTTAAAGCCCATATGTCTTATTTAAAATATTATCATACTGTTTCAGAGATTTGCCATTGATTTCCTTGTAATTCTTTGTCAGTTATAATTTCCTTGTTTTATCATTTAATAACTAGACTTTATTTTGTTGTGCCATTTATCAAGAGAAAGCTTTCAAGACTGCAGCAAAGTTTTTATGAGAAATGGGAGTGAAAATATGAAATGCAATAAAATAAAGAACTAAGATAACTTCTTTGCAGGCAGCTGTCACTTTCAAATATTTCTGAAACTCACACCTGTCTTTCTCCTCAGTTTTCACTGTAGCAAACAAAAAAAATATGACAAAAGACAATTCATTCATCTTAAAAACTGTAATAGAAGCTGATGTTATTGTGATACTACATTCTGACTTGTATAGTATGCATCACCATGTTCTCTATTGTGAGTCTATTGAGATTCCTGCTTTTGTAGGTTCACCTAGCAACCATGGAAAGCCACCATGGTCCACTCCCCATTCCTTTAATGCTTGAATGTGAAGATCTTCATTACAACATTAGCTGCTGAAAATCATCAAATTTAAACTTATAGAAGTCCATTGATGGGAACTGTAGCCACTATAAACAGCCCCAAACCATTAAAATTTTTTTCTTCACTTGCAGCTGGAGACCTCAGGTAGTGACTGCAGAGTCAACGGATGAAATGGCAAAGGCACTGATAGATGCCAGGATTTTCTTGGCATTCATGTCAAACAATTTCGTCCAGGATGAGGCCTGTTGTAATCTTTTCAAGTATGCAAGACTGACGCTGCATAAGCCAGTCATCCTTCTTGCTCTTGGAGACAACTTTAACTGGAAACAAAGCAATATGGGCATACTGTTGGCAGATGAAGTATGAAGTATATGCATACATACTCATATACATACAAAAATTCATGCACCTTTCCTACACAATTTGCATACTTGGTTATATACAAAAACGTATGAATACTCTTGAATTAAATTTATAAAACACCTGTTGTCACCTCTTGAAGTGAATTTTTTCTTCTTTGTTCAAATTTTCTAAGTTCTTGCATTTAGTTTATTAACAGAGTCATTTTTCATACACGCACACATGCAAACACACACACGCATACACAGAAAGAGAGAGAGAGAGAGATATTGCACATCCAAGCTATTATTAATTGTTAATCAATCCTCACAATATCAAGATTGTTTCTTAGTATGTTCAGTATATTTCTTTTTTTTGTGGATTATTTTTTTTCTGAATGTTTTGAGTTCATAGGAAGTCTGGATTTTATTTATTTATGAAGTTTAAATGTTGCATTTCACAAATGGAGATCATTTCTACATTCCTTAGATTTGATGCCTCAGATGTTTGATTGCTTGTAATAATAATTGCATTTATTATCTTTCAAAACAGTGTTCAAACTGAACTGACAAAATCCATATGTTTACAACAGTATAACGTTTGATGTATTCTGTTTGACTGTTAAAGGTATATGTAAACATGATGAAGGCAAGTTACTACTGCCACAAGTTTGAAGAACTGCAAACAATGCTGAGAGATAAACATGGAGTAGAGAAGAAGGACTTGAGCCAGAAGAGTTTTCCAACTTGTTTTATTTCTTACAGCTGGCAAAACTCAGCTCAGGCTGTGGCTAAAGGTTCTAAGTAAGTTCAGTATGACAATGAATTATATATATAAATAATTTGTATTGAAAATTTGATATATGGTTCAAAATGGACAAATAAAAGCCTTTCTGGTGGCTATCAGATCACTTTAGAACAATTCTGGCCTATCAGACAGAGTAGAAATAGGGTTTTTTCCCTTATTTATTTGAAATGAGTTAATAAAATTACTGAGTGATATGCAATAATAATATATAATGTTATAATACTTTAATGTATGTAAATTTATTCATTCTGTATCCCCTTACTACACAAACAAAAGCACATTGTTCAGAGCTGAAATCCTTCCACTTTTCAGAACCACTGAGGGAGCAATTGGTTATGGGGATCCCCGTGCAATCAAAGACTTTCTTGAGAATAAGGGCATTAAGTGCTGGATAGATGTTGAGAGAGTTGGCATTGTAAGTCTTTTTTTCCCCCAAGATGTTCATGTTTTTTGTAAGAAATTATTTTTATGATTTTCTGATGAGTAGCTGTTACAAAAGTGGATTATTATGTGGATAATGTATGCACGCTGATTGCATATTTAGTGTACTTACTTAATCTTTACCCTTCCTTCTCTGTGATCTTAATAGGTTAACTGAAGCTCAAGATTAATGTAGGACAAAGTTTTTTTAGATTTTGTGTGTGTGTGTGTGTGTGGGGACAACCATCCCCAATCCATCGTGTCACAGGTGGTGGATGGTGAACGTCCTCCAGATATGGAGGATCCCTGTGAATAAGGGTTTACCCAAATAAGAAGGCGCGGACCAACTGGCGGTAGGCTCAGAGAGTGAGGTGGGGTAGTAGGTGGCTCTACTACTCCTATAAAGAGCCTCATGTGCTCAGTGAAGGGAATCCCAGACATGTAAGAGGTGCCTTAAAACCTCTTGGTTCTGCTGTCTTGCGGGTAGGACAGGGAGTCCAAAGGCTAGCGGAGAGTCCATACACAAACCAATAGAAGGCAATGGGAAACCACTGTGTAGCTCCCAAGAATAATTATGCTTATTCAGAGTAATAGATTTGTCATGAACAACGTTAATGAATGTACCTCTGGAACAGCCTCGTCCGGTAGGGCAGCTCACGAGCCACAGGTGAGGCCAGATTGTCATCAAGCTACTGGTGGCAAAACTAACAAGTTCAAAATAGCAACATGGAATGTTAGAACTTTATTCCAGGCTGGAAAATTCGAAAATGTAAAAGATGAAGATCAACATACTAGGAATGAATGAAGTTAGTTGGACAGGTGCAGGGAAGATAAACTCTGATAAATATACAATAATATATTCAGGAAGTGAGAAACATGAACGAGGAGTAGGAATTATATTTGATGAACAAGCAGCAAGGACAATTGTAGGATATTTGAACATCTCGGACCGAGTCCTGCTAGCCCAACTGAAAGGACGACCAATAAACATAAATATTGTACAGGTGTATGCTCCAACATCTGAAAGTTCTGAAAAAGATGTACAGCTATTTTATAATGACATAAAGACACCCATGAAACCACAAAGTCACATGAAGTTACTACAGTCATGGGAGATTTTGATGCCAAAGTTGGTAAAGGAAGAACTTCAGACATCGTTGATGACTATGGACTGGGGGAGAGGAATGACAGTGGTAGTAAATTAATTGAATGTGCAAAAATACATAGCATGGTTGTAGGAAACACCTGGTTTAAACAACATCCCTGGTGCAGCCCAGACAAAAAGAATTTTAACCAGATAGACTATGTATAATCAACAAATGATTCCAGAATGCATTACTGACAACAAAAACCATGCCAGGAGCTGACTGCAATACTGACCACAACCACTCTGTGGAAAAATTAAAATAAAGCTAAAGAAAACATGCAGAAAAGTGAGAAACATCAAACTGAATACAGAACTTCTTAAAAATGACCAAGAACTGCGAGAACAATACAGAGTTATCATAACAAATAGATACAGTGCAATAGCAAAGATAAATAGTATAGATGAACAATGGGCAATGTTAAGTGATTCTGTCCACCAAACTGTTAAGGAGATAATAGCACCAAAAAAAGAAGCCCCTGAAAATAAATGGATGACAGATAACATCTTGGGACTGATAGAGAAGAGAAGGAGGAGTAAAAATAACCAAGAAAAATATAGCAGGATAAATAAAGAAATAAGATCCAAACGCAGAAAAGCAAAGGAAGTGTGGTTAAATGAACAGTGCAGACAAATAGACAACTCCCATAATAAAGACAGCAAAAACATGCACAAACGAATTAGTGAACTCACAGGCAGGAAAACAAAATATACCACAGGATGCCTGAAATGGAAAGAAGGTAAAATGTTAATGGGAAAAGAAGACATTGTGGACAGGTGGACAGAGTACATCAGTGAGCTATATGGCGGAGAAAGGCCAGAATTAACTCCAGATACTGAAAACTGTGATGAACCACCAATACTTGAAGATGAAATCATAGATGCCATCAATCACATGAAGAAAGGAAAAGCGACTGTGCCTGATAATATAACAATAGAAGAAATAGAGGCTTTTCTTAATTAATTATTCTTAATTTCTGGATTCATTTTCCATATTTTTCCCCACCCCTCTACGTTTCAGACTTCTTCCCAAAGTAACAGTAACAAAATATAGTAAATACATTTTCAGTTCCTTATGTTTTAATTTATAACAAATGCTTTTGCATTTTATAGCATGGGCTCTTTGAGGACATAGGTGAAGGCCTAATTAACTGTCGTGTGATGGTTGTGTGCATATCAGATCAATATGCAGCATCAGACAATTGTGCCATGGAATTCCGTTATGCAGCAAATACCCTCAAGCTTCCCATCATACTTGCAGTTGTTGGCACTGGAAACAAATGGAGAGCAACAGAGGTATGTTTCAGATGATTTTGTTTGTTTGTTGGTGGTATGATGCTTTTCAGCATAGGAGAGCAGTTTGATCATTTTATATACTGTTCAAAAAAAAGAAATGCAACACAACTGTAGTCATAATGGACACCAAATTTCAAACTTGTATGAAAATTTTATTTTGCGGAATTAATGTTTCAATCTTGGCATGAAGAAACTTTAACACTTTAACAATGGAATGATGTTCATTAAATTTGGTTTGGACTTTTATTCTTTGCGACTGAGGCATCCATTTCAGTAAGGTGTATGGCCTTCTCTGGCCTGTATCAGAGAATGACATCTCCTTGACATGGATCTGATTAGCTGTTGGATATGTTGTTGTGGGATGGCTGCCCACTGTTTCTGCAGTGCAAGAGACAACTGTCGGAGATTGGTTGGTGTCATGTCTTGCTGGTGGACTTATCTGTTGAATTCATCCCATAAGTGTTCTATTGGGTTCATGTCTGATGACATGGATGGCCACGGAATGGTCTGGACATTGTTGTCAGTGAAGAACTAGGTGGTGAGTTGTGCCACATGAGGTTGAGCATTATCCTGCTAAAAATTGACCCTGGTGCAGCCAGAAGTGGAAGGACATGAGGATGAAGAATTTCAGTGATGTATTGTTGGGCATTCAGGCATCCTTCAGTTTGTACCAGGTCACTTCTTCCCATGAAGTTGATCGTCCCCCACACCAGTATATCTCCACAACCATGTGAGGAGCCTCATCCATGCAGTTCTGGGCGTAGCACTCATGGACTCTGCGATAAACTCTTCTCCGTCTGTCGCTGGAGCAGAAAGAATGATTCATTACTAAACCAAACCCTTCTCCAATCATTCGCAATGGTCCATTGACAATGCTGGTTCATCCACTGCAGTCCATTCTGGCGATGCTGGTCCATAAGAACAGGATCTCTCTTCTAGCCCAAAGACTGTTCCTGACTGTTTGATTTGAAATTCAATGAGCTGCTGTCATTGACTGGACTGTTGAGGATGCAGGTGCAAATCGATTCCTAAGGTGACGCAGCTGCTTGAAGCGGTCTTTGGCAGGAGTTGTGATTATGTGTCTTCCATTGTGCGGCCAGTCTGAAACTGAGCCAATTTCTTGAAATCATCTCCAAAGGCAACTAACGGTACTTCTAACCACGTTAAATTGTCTGGCCACTACACTTTGTGACTGTCCAGTCTGTAGACGTCCAATGATGATGAGTCATTGTTCTGTAGTGAGATGAGCCATACTTGTGCCTTGAATTTTCAAATGAATTAATTCGAGGAGCATCAATCTGTTATAGGCATTCAATAACATGATCAGTGAGTTTTGTATTCAGTAAGTTTCACAGGATTCTCATGAACCTGTCATGAGTTATTGTCAAAAATGCTGTTTTGACTAATGTCACTTTTCTGTGCTCATGAATCATCTGCTGAGTGCAATTCAGGTCAGCATGTGAATTTGATGTCCAAATGAACGTTTGAGGCAATTTGCCCTTGTCTGATCAGCAAACTTCAGTTTAAATTGCAACATCGTATTTGTTGCATTTCTTTTTTTGAACAGTATATCTTTTAGCTGTGCATCAGAAGCCTGAATAGTGAAGTTGTTGGTACAGTTGTCTTCCATAGAAAGAGTTCTGAGGCTCAGTGGAATATAAAATACAGTAAATGGGGTAGACAATGCCCAAGAAAGATATTCAAAAGCTGAAGAAAAAGGCAGCTGGAAATTTCAAGAATAGGATTTAATGGCTTAAATGATGGAATTATGAGCAGGAGATGAATAAATCTGGATGCACATTAAAAGTGCAGATTAATAGGCATTCTTCATCTGCTCAAACATGTCTAAAAGAGTGAAGTATGGCAAAGAAGTTCTGAGAAAGTGATGGTGAAAGTGGAGTGAAACTGGGTATTAGCTTAGATGAATGGCCTATGACATGTCCTAATGGAGGAAGTTTATTTATGCCTAAAATTGCATAAAAACCTGTAAAAGAATGGAATAATGCTTCACAAAATGAGGTGTACATTTCTCAGAATTCTCTTATTTTTTGCATAAGAATTCTATTACTTTTATTTCACTTGTTAAGTTTTCATCTTCTTTAACTCTCATATGAATACTTATTGACACTGTTTATCACCAGCTTGGAATCATATCCTTGAACTATCCCCTAGTCAGCTTTCAAGAACAAAGCAGCAATGCCCTTGACAAACTGTATGAGCTTGTGATCAGCCAGATTCAATTTGATGAGAAGAATGAAGAAGAGGACAGTTGTGATGTGAAGAAGATAGAGAAAGATGAGAGAAATGTTGAGGAGCAACAGAAACTTTCATTTCAAGTAATCTGTTGTTATCATTGCTAGTGCCTTTGTTGTTCTGATTGTTGTGGAACCAAATGTTTCATGATATTTTTCTTTTCAATAATGGTGGTGATGATGGTATTCTTGGTGATAAGAGAATATGATAGCAGGCCACCTGCGCTTTCCTTACACCAAGGGCAGATATAAAAAGATGTGTCAATAATATCCCAGTTGGTTGCAATGCCAGGCTTCTCAGTAACATCCAACATGAGGGAAATCATGTAAGTTCCCAAACTATGTCACGAAATCACTTCAAGAAAGTGAACTTTGGTCATGCCCATTAATGATTTGTTAGTCCAAGCATTAGACGGAAGCCTCTGCGTCTTTTCTGCTTATGTTAATTTTGTCCGTTTATGAAGCAAAGGTCACTGTTAAAACACTGGGGTTTTTATTTGTGCACATTGCCACAACTTATTGATATTAATATACAAAAGGATTATTCAGTGACATTTGAACGGTGAAATAAATAATGATTAAATTATGAAAGGTTGTGATTTATATGGCTGCAAGACATCATTGACGATCTGCAAATGGATGCAGCAGTGGCAGGCCACCTTGCTCACAACCGAGAGGCCTACAGGAGTGCTGTTTGGGAGGCAAAGTTCCGCAAGGGACATGTAAATGAATGAATGAATGAATGTGATTTATATAATAAGTTACACATATTTGACATCATAATGCCTAGAAATTATACTGTGTAAAAATAATTCAACTATATGTGAAAACAATAGTCAACCAGTAAGTGAAATCACACACAAGTCAATGACCAGTTGAATTATATTGGTCAGATTATGTGATAGCTGTTACATTGTTACCTACACATAAACTGTACAGCAAAGGTGATGCATCAAAATGTGTCAGCATTTGACTGTGCATTTTGCATACATATTATGCATCTGAATGAGATATAAATGTATATAACTAATCAACTTCAGTGTGTCTAATAGTTTTCTATAAATTAAAAAAATTAATATATGCCACTTTGATTAAAATACATTAGCAGTTTTTTTTTTCTTCTGAAAGTCAAAAGTATGGTCAGTCAGTCATTTGGTTGTCCCTTGCGGAACTTTGCCTCCCTAACAGCTCTCCTGTGGGCCTCTCGGTCGTAAGCAAAATGCATTGCTGCTGATGCATCCATTTGCAGATTATCAACGATGTCTTGCAGCCATCTTCGCCTTGGTCTTCCTTTCTTTCTTTTTCCCATTATGTATCCTTCCAAGAGGTCTTCTCTAAATTCTCATGACGTTTAATATGTCCAAAATATTTAAGTTTTCTCTGCTTAATCTTCTTTACTAGCCAGCCTTCTTCAATATTAAGTTCTTTTAGTATGGATATACATTTGTTCTTTTTTGTGTCCATGATATCTGAATAACTCTTATGTAGCATTTACATTCAAAGGCATTTATGTGTTTCTCAGCTGTTTTGATAAGTGTCCAGGTCTCACAGGCATATGTTGCGATGGGAAAGATGCATGCCCTTAAAAATCTTATTTTTGTAGTTCTGTCTGTTCCTCTCCACAGATTCTTTAGTTGTTTTACTTTCTGAAGAGTGAAAATTGTCCTCCTTTTCCCTCACTGTATCTCCATTATTAGGTAGTAATGATCCATGATATTCAAAACTCTCCAAAAGTATGGACTGGTAATAAATATCAGAAAGACAAATCACCAGAATAGAGAGAAAGCCAGCAGTAAATATAAAAATAAATGGAGAATTACTAGAGCAGATGAAAAGCTTCAGGTATCCAGGGCACATGATAACAGAGGATGGAAAATGTGAAATGGAAATTAACAAAAGAATAGGTCTGGCAAAAAGCATCTTAAGCAGAATGAGGAAGATCCTTACATCAAAACAAATATCACAGCAAATGAGATTATGTATCATAAAATGCTACAATATTCAATATTCCTTTATGGTGTAGAAGCCTGGACCTTGAATAAGATAACAGAAATGAAAACTGAGGCCCCTGAAATGTGGATATATAGAAGAATAGGGCATATCCCGTGGACAGAAAAGAAAACAAAGAAGTACTAAACCAACTAGAAGTGAAAAGAGAAATATTTAAAATCATAAAAAGACAACTAAGATACTTTGGGCATGTCAAGAGGCACAATACTATATTGAAGACTCATGAGAAAAAGATCAAAGGGAAAAGAACAAGAGGACGACATCAAGAGATAGACAGGGACAAGACTGGCCAAGTGTTCTATGAAAACAAGAAACAGAACAGAGTAGAGATGCATTGTAGCCAACCTTCCGTGGGGAGATGGCCGAAATGATGAAATGATAACTTTTTTTCATGAACTTTTTCATTGTGCACAATGATATCTTTCAATTATCTTTCATTTTTCAAAGGAGCTGTGTGAGCTTGTGCAGCGCAAGTTCCTGCGCCAGGTCAGCCAGTATGCTGAGAGACTAGATCCTGAGCCTTATCCTAACATTATTCTGGTGGATTTCTATGTGGAAGGAAAAGGTAGCTTTTAGCAAGAGTGAAAATAACTTCATATTTTGGACAAATGTTAATGGACCATGGAAATATGAAATAAAAACCAAGAGAGAATTTGAGAATAATCAAGTATTCTTCCACTAGCACAGCAAGCAGAATGAAACAACAACTTCCCTTAAATCAAATAACATATACTGCACTCCAGCATGAGTATCTGTTTATGTGAGATAAAATGATGATGTAAATAAATAAAAATATAAATAAATAAAAATATATATAAATAACATAGTAACTAGTGATAGTAACTTTTTAACCAGAAAATGATCAGTTTCCAATGCTGCTATTGATTGTGAATTAATTTAGGTACAAGATGGTGGAATTGCTCCATTTTGCTGTAGTATTTTTTTTAAAAAGTATCATCTTTGCCAATTTCATAAGTTCTAAAGTGAGATGACAGCCATCATATAGATAATTAAGTTTTGATGTAACTTCCTGTAGTAGGTAACTGCCTGAAATTCTGAAAAAGTGTGATTAAAATTTTAAAGACTGAATAGGGCCATGGAAGCAAAGCAAAAATATGTTGGTAGCCTCTAGATTAATGTCGCCTCAGCGATGAAGGCTATATTTTATGATGGTAAACCTAACATATATACGAGGGCTGATTGATAAGTTATAGGCCTATGATACAAATACTTGAAGCACATAGTTGATATTAGGTGCATTTGTAGATCATGTTAATGTAACATTAACCACCAAGTTTCAAGAAATTAACTGCAACCAATTTTTTTTACAGGCTACTGAAGTGGTAAGGGGTGGCAGAAATTGAGAAAATGGATAAAATTTCTCATTGAGCAGTCATTCGCTACATCTGCATCAAGGGCTTATCATCGAAGGATCCATGAGAATATGGTAGAGATTCTAGGGGAGAGTGCCCCTTCTTATAGCACAGTGAAGAAATGGGCAGCTCAGTTCAAACATGGAAGGGAGAGTCTGGAAGATGATCCCTGTCCAGGAAGACCAAGAACGGTAACCACTGACAAAACCACCAGCAGAATCTATGACATGATAATGGAGGATCGACTACTAACTGAGCGGTACATTGCTACTGATTTGGGCATCTCCCAGGGACGTGTTCATGCCATTATTCACAATGATCTTCAAATGACAAAGGTCTCTACTCGATGGGTCCCGAAACTTCTTGGAGCTGATCACAAATGACAGCGTCTCAACATGTCAAGAGACAATTTTGGCCATTTTTCTGCAGATCCTGAAAAGTTTCTTCAGCAGTTTGTGACTATGGATGAGATGTAGGTTCATCATTTTCAACCAGAAACCAAAGAACAGTCAGAGCAGTAGAAACATCATGGATCCCCACCTCCAAAGAAAGCAAGGGTGGTTCTGTCTGCAGGCAAAGTGATGGCTTCTATCTTTTGGGATTCAGATGGTGTGCTGCTGGTAGACTATCTTCAAAAGAGCAGAATGGTCACCGGGGCCTATTACACTATCTAGAACAATATCACTATCTTGTGAAGCAACCGCGAGTCACATTGAAGGAAAAGCATTGAGGGAAATTGATGAGAGAAGTCATCTTTCATCAAGACAAACCTCCAGTTCACAAGTCGGTGGTGGCAGTGGCTGCCATTTATGAATGCAGCTTCCAGCTTCTTGAACATCCTCCTTATTCCCCAGATTTGGACCCTTCGGACTATTACCTGTTTACCAAACTCAAAAAGGAGCTCAGTGGTCACAAATTTGCTTCAGATGATGACATAATTCATGCTCTAAACCACTTTCTACTAGCACAAGATGATGACTTTTAAAAAGAAGGGATCCGTATGCTCCAGGATCGCTGGACTAAGTGCATAAACTTGCAAGGGGACTATGTTGAGAAATAACCAAAAAAAGTTGTCCACAAATAATCTGTTGTACCTTAGGCCAAAGACTTATCAATCACTCCTCGTACCAACTTGTAAGCTGAAACTACAAATGAAAAAAAACTCATGGATTTATAACTACACTCTGTGAAACGTGAACAGAAAATTATTAAATCAAGATCTGTCTTAATATTTTGGTCATTTTTAGAAATAAAGATCAATGAAAAGATAGAAGATAAGAGGGTTGTTCATGGCGAATCAGAAGGTGGATTAAGCAGAGCAGTACCAGACAGTAGTGGAAAACTAGCAATGCCTACACCTGATAGTTGCAGAGACTTCCATGAAGAGAGATTCTGTGTGCATTTGCTCTGTGAACATGAGGAGGTAACTCATTTTATACATTGTATAAACATTGCTTTTAAAATAATATCAATAGATTTCATTAATTCTTTTGTGATTTGTGTGCTGTGAATGTGAAACTTCATTCATTCCTCTCCATCATGGTTCCATTTTTTTTATTTTTAAGTTTTAGAGAATAGATTACTGTATGTAGATTTAGTTCATCTGTGGAGATAAAATGGTTTCAATTTCTAAAATTCAGAAAATAGAGTTGAGATCTGCAAAACTGCACAATACAAAAGCAACTCAAATATAACAGAGAAAACAAAAAAAAATTAAAGATGCACTTTATCTAAAGATAAATAAGCAAAGTTGATAATTTAAAAAATTTTGGAAACATTCATTCATTCATTCATTTGCATGTCCCTTGCGAACTTTGCCTCCCTAACAGCACTCCTGTAGGCCTCTCGGTTGTGAGCAAGATGGCCTGCTGCTGCGGCATCCATTTGCAGATTGTCAACGATGTCTTGCAGCCATCTTCGTTTTGGTCTTCCTCTTTTTCTTTTTCCCATTATGTATCCTTCCAATATGGTCTTCTCTAAATTATCATGACGTTTAATGTGTCCAAAATATTTAAGTTTTCTCTCTTTAATCCTCTTTACTAGCCAGCCTTCTTCAGTATTAAGCTCTTGTAGTATAGATATATTTGTTCTTTTTTGTGTCCATGATATTTGGAGAACTCTTCTGTAGCATTTACATTCAAAGGCATTTATGTGTTTCTCAGCTGTTTTGTTAAGTGTCCAGGTCTTACAGGCATATGTTGCAATGGGAAAGATGCATGGCCTTAAAAATCTTATTTTTGTAGTTCTGTCTGCTCCTCTCCACAGATTCTTTAGTTGTTTTACTTTCTGAAAAGCGATAGATGTCCTCCTTTTAATTTCCCTCATTGTATCTCCATTATTAGTTAGTAGTGATCCAAGATATTCAAAACTCTCCACTTCTTCCAATTCTTCCTCATTGATATATATTTCAGCTGCCTTGTTTGTTTTGTCAGTTCTCATCATTTGGAAACAATAGGATTAAAATACTAAATTAAAAGGATTTCATTTCTGAGTTAATTAGCTTCAGAACAATGAGTTTTTTTCCCCCCAGGGTTGGCATGTGGCTGGTGAGCATATTGTTCTAGATGCTAACTTTGGACGCACCATTGAGCTCTACCTGCCATATATTGCAAGAATAACTGCCATTGCTAAATACAGCAAGAAAATTGTACTGAATTCTCTAGCTTCTGATACTGGTCGCAGTTATCTAAAATGGTTAGAAGAGGTAAGAATTTTCTTCATAATGTACCTTCATTGTGCCTGTAATTACCAAATTTGTCTTATAGGCAGCTAGAGAAACTTGATACAAAGCTGTACTGTGGTCATGCAGGAGTCAAGAGTTTGACAGGGAAGGCAATAGTCCAGGGTACTTCAGAATGAATAAGGAGGATAAACCAAGAGTGCTTTTTTACAGTCTAAGCATTCAGGAAGAGATCAGATTGGAGGACATTAAGCAAATTTTAAAGCGTGGAAAAAAAAAGGTAAATGTCAAACAGTCCAACCTCAAAGTGTGAGCAGAGCAATCAATGGGCACATACTTCAATGGATGTTCAAACAGGGGGTGGAGTGTCAGTGGGAGTGTCCCAAGTGCAATAACACCAGTCTCTGATTACAGATTACCTGTAGACAGTATTGAATGACTGACAGTGAAATTAATAACTCAAAAACATACTTAATGAAGACTCTACATAATAGAAAACACAATAATGTATCAAAAACTGTACATGAAAAAAATAATCTAGGTCAAAAGAACATAGCATATGTGTGGACATTAAGAAATGGACAAGAAATGGTTTGTCAAAACAGATCATCAAAACAAAAGAACAGTATGGCCTGAAGATACAGTGAAGTTATTTTTCATATGGAGATGACACAGGATTATTTATCTGTAAAAGGATAATATGGATCTATCAGATATGTTACTTTTATATTTTGTAATAATTCACAGTGATAAAAGTTTGAAAACAAGGAAGTCATGTTTGAAGTAGAGAGTCTTGTAAGGTTCACTACAAGAAAGATATTTGTAGAGCCTCTGATATGATAAAGCTCAGAAACAAAATAAACTTTTATACAGTGGTAGGTTAAAATTTACCTTTCAGATAAAAGGCTAAATTAAAATTAATGAGACAAAAACAAGCTGACCACATAGCAAAAGAAAAGAAAAGAAAGGTGGCATGCCTCATTAGAGAAACATAGGACTATAAGAAATAATGATTTATATGTGTATAATGAACATATTTTGACTATGATTTCTATGTTATTGAATTTTAAGGAAATGTTCTAACTCTAGGAAATGGTCTAAATTTAGGATTTTTGTTTTGTTTTTAATGGATGCATCAGACTGAACATATTTCATTTCAGAATCCCAGTGTCACACTGACCACAGATTTTCAAGAAAGTTATGGTGCCCTGAGACAAGTTGTTCAAGATGCTGATACCAGTAAATCAATGGGAAAATTAGAAAGGTGAGCTGTGTTTTATACTCACTGATCTATATCTTTGTTTCTTATACTATTTTAAATGTGTATGTGATAATGGGTTTGTTATTGCAACAGAATGAGATGAAAGTGGCAAACCATTATGTATTCTTAGATATTTTAAGAACCTCTGATTGTCAAGCAGTGTGCTTAAATATATTTAACATATGTTTGTATGTGACAGAGTGAATGACATAACATTGCTGAAGTAATATATTTTTACAGGAGAGAAAGAGAAAAATATACACATAAGATATAAAAGACAAAAATCCAAGACTTACTTGCAAAGAAAATATGTGAATAACAAAAAAAGTGAACAAGATAAGTCATGAGAGCCACAAAAATATTGCATGTCATCAGCACTAAATTTTCCATTTCACAGATTGTTGTTGTTGTCCTGTCCTCTAGAACTGCAGGTAGGACACTTTTAGCAGGCAAAATATCAAGGGGTTAAAAGACAAGTGTCATATGGAACTGATTAGTAAAGTGACTAGCCTGAAGGTTTGGAGTGAGCAGAAAAAAGGGAGCTTTTCACTGAACTCCATCATAAAAGAGACCATGACAGGTCCTGCCCAGTTAGTCAGGCTGGGGTTTTTGCTAGAAGTACCAACAGAGAGTTGGCAGTTGGTTTTCTGGACCTGATAATTTTGCTGTCACGCTAGCACAGTCATCTTTACTCCCAGAAACTGCTTAAGAAATATGGCTATCAGTCCACATTTTTTTCTGTATCTAGTCCACATTTTTTTCTGTATCTAGTCCACATTTTTTTCTGTATCTACTCCACATTTTTTATATATCTAAAAATGTTTTAATTATTTGCAGATGTTTGTTGCCCAGTGGAAAATACAACTGGCTGTGCGAGGCCCACCGCAAAACAATGAGAGTGACTGTCCTTGCAAGGGAATCTCAGGTTGCTACTGCCCTTCGTCAGAGTGAGATAATGGGCGTGGACTATATGTTACAGGCTCTTCAAGAACATGATGTGGACTTTCTGCATAACCAGTTCATCAAGATGCAAACAGATGCTGAAAATAAGAAAAGTTAGTGGACATTCTGAACTTTTGAACATTCATATTCTCAGGAAATAAACTTGTCTGAAATTTATTTTTTAAGATAGTTTAATTATAAAAATGATTTCTCCAAATTATAGCTGGGGACTGTAGTTTAAATTATACAAACTGTGCCCTGTTTCTTGAAGACTTTTGAAAATATAGTGCTATAATTTTGATGCCCAGAAAGCCATAATTATTATGACACATATCAAGTTTTAAAATAAAAAGATCTCTTTTCAATCATTCACAGAAATAGCATCAGCAGACCCTGAGAAAATCAAGACTAGCCTCAAAAGTGGAGATTTAATGTCAAAAGCCATGAGCAGTAAGACATCTTCTTTGCCTAACCAAAAATCTGTTCATCATCAGACTTCTGTGGGTGATGCACATGAAAAGAGAACCGAGTTTTACAAACCTGAGAGTACTTCACAACAAGACCAGATCACCACTTCACAGTCCAGCACAAGCAAAGCTTGTTTGTTGATGTGAACAGATTTGTTTAACCTAACACTGTTGCTTGGCAAAACTTAAACAAATAAATAGTGTAATCTTTGTTGATCTTAAAGTGCAAGTTGTTATTAGCATAAGAGTTTTAGAACATTTTTGTAAATTAATGCATTGATGGAAAAAAAATGAAATTAAATAATAATTTAAACTACTTGTTAACATGTGTTGCAGCCGAATATAATTCAGAAAGATTGTAATAAAATTTTACTGAGTTTGTGTAAAAGTTTGATGTTGATCTGTTTCTGTTATTCATTGATATCAATTTGTCATTTTTAACAATAATTCTTGAAAAAGGTAAAAAGAATTGATAAAAAGGAATATAAAACTTCTTATATTTGTCATATCATTGATTCTTAAACTAAAAGGCAGGCATAATAAAATATGAAACAGGTCTTAATATATTTAAGCACATTAATATTTCATAAAAAGAAATAGAATCATCTTTCTTAAATATTCAGATACATATTTCTGAGAATATTTTGTCTTTACTTCACATTATCTATTAATGTATATACTGAGATGTCTTTTATTTAGGAATTGCACACTGCATGCACAAGAATATTTTGCTACTGTTTGTAAAATTTACATATCCATTTTTTTGTCTTGTATTTTTAAGTTATGAAACATAACAAATGTGAACAGCGCCAGTATAACAGATATGGGCACCCTTTTAGCAGATGAACAGTGGCATCACAGATGAACAATGGCATCACATGTAGAAGAGAACTTGTATCATATGGCTGATTTCACTGATGATATCTTGAATGTGCTATGTTAAATCACACAAAATGCACATGACGAAGATTAACATCCAGGTACTATTAACTACACACATCTGCTGTTGCAGGTCAGTGAAACTATGAGACATTATTCCAGTTGTAGAGATGAAGTTTAACTCTTTCCGTGCCTTTGGACGTTATAATGACGCTTCCGGTTTCCCGTTGCTTACCAAAGGTCATTATAATGATCATTGGTTTGTTTCATTAAAACAGCTGGTGTAACATTTAGATTGTACATATTTTGTCCGCGATTCCAGTGACACTTTTCAAAATGGCAAAAGAGTGCCTAATTACGAGCGATGCTGAGCGAGAAAAAGGATGGAAGCATGGAAATTTTTCAATTTTTGACGATTTAGATAGGGGTATGGACATAGCCTATGGCCACCCCGCTGCTCTTGAATGTATTCCAAGTAGATCTAAACATATTTAGACGACTTGAGAAGTAGTTAGGAGTAGTTAGGAGGTTAGTTCAGACATTCATTCAGTGAGAATGCAACACAGAATCACAATACGAGATCGACAAGTAGATCTACACATCTCAGATGGTAAGTAGTGGTAAGTAGTGCAGATCTAGACCTCGCCAATGGTGAGCTGGCCACAGTCAGTGTCTAAAAACATCACATTACTTCTTTTTTCCTAAAAAACTCTGCATTTATGAAATTTTCATTCATTTAGCTATACTTTGAAACATATTAAGTATACGGAAGTACATGGAAATACTGTTTTCCGTTCCATTTTACAACTATACCCCCTTACAGACCAAGACCTGCGTTTTTGGTCTGGTACCCAACCATACGTCCACTTTTCTTCCTCCGGCACAGAAAATGTCATGCCTCAGATGAAAATGGATGGTATTACACAATCAGATGAAAATGTATGAAGTTACAAATCAAAATGCATGACAAACGATGAATCCAGTTCTGGATAGTTAGATAAGATAGCTTGAATCACCGCCTGAGAACTAACACAGTCTAACATACAGCTATTGAACTACATTCCTACAGAGTAAACTCACAACTATCTAACTCATGCACAACTAAGAATTTACCTCTCACATCATCTCTACTGAATAGTCATATTCAAATGAATCTCAGATCACCCAACCATATTACGTATTACTCATAGGCATTCTCTGCACGAGATTCAAGGACCTCATGATAAACAATCTCTAAATGATGTATTAGTCAAGAGCAGGTATAAATGAAAAATTGGACAACTGCTGCAAAGCAGAGGAGTTAAGTCCCAAAACTCAGTAATATTATCTCCCTGCAGCATGCTGCTATAGGAAGTTAAATTATATAAATTTGTTTTTAAAATATATTTTTATGTATATGCCACAAAGTTACCATTCTTTAATTTTATAAATTTTGAACTTGTTGAATTTGGCACCTTCATGCTATGAAACATTCTTTATTCTTGTTCCTACTGTTATGCTTTTATGAAAAATTTGCTACCAATCAGTATTCCCTCTCAGTCTTTACTACATGACAGCTCACCAGTTTTTAGGAAAAGTTAAGACAATATCTGTTACAGTTGATTTTGAACTTCTTGTACTTGGATATACTGAACATTTTGTTTGGATGATATTTTCTGTTTTTATTGTTTCATGTAATTTTTGGTGTAGCTGTAAAATCTTTGCACTAAAAAAGACTTCACTGAACTACAAAGTGGTCATTTTATTTTCATTTTTTCTCTCCTCTTAAACAAAAAAATTTATATTACACTCTTATCTAGACAAAGCCATGGGCCACTGC
The DNA here is from genome assembly GCA_009760885.1 of Achatina immaculata. NCBI lineage: Eukaryota > Metazoa > Mollusca > Gastropoda > Stylommatophora > Achatinidae > Lissachatina > Lissachatina immaculata. The sequence continues at coordinate 53,751,083 of CM019691.1, read as the reverse complement.
AGGAAAATGGGTAGGAAAAGAAGAAGTCAAACAAAAAAAAATGTTTTTGTTCTACCATAGACATAAACAAAAGACAAATGATAAATATGCTGTTTCAAACAGTTAGTCTTCTTCACACTATATAGAAAATGAATAAAGATAAGTGGATAAAGTGGACATTTTTTAAATGTCTTTCTTGGCTGGTGCAGAATAAACTGACAAGAATAACTGCATGCTCTGCGGATAAACAAGCCCTACATAAAATTAGAGTTAAAAATATTGTACCAATGTAGTGGTATCAGAACAACTAAGATTGAAAGTCAGATGTGTTCATCACTTCTCTCAAATGTTCATGAAATTGTTTATTAACACTGAGGCCATTAAATTATTTATTGTATATTTTGGTCAGTACTAAATCAATTCAGGGAGGCAATGCAAAAGTGAATTATTGAAAGAAGTTAGTACATAATCATGAAGATTGTGCACAGTTTCTGAGGTATTTCTGTTGTTAAATTTATGCTGAAATTAACTTATTTTTCATTACTTGGTGGCTATCATTTAAGAATGTACTTTACGAATGCAATCAGAACTTCAGCTAAGCAAGTTAGAAAAACCCTAATAATTATAGAATCAAATTAGCAGCCTGATTTCCTACATATAGCAGTTGTTGTAAGGTACTATAGGTTTGCTTGGTAAGCATATTATATATATATATACACATATACACACACACACACACATATACATATATATATATATATATATATATATATATATATATACATATACACACAAAAATATATATATGCAAGAAATATATACATATATATATATGTATACATATTTTTTGTTGGAAATCTAAAAAATAAGCATGAATATGAAAATCAGGATATTTAAGAGTAATGTTCTAAATGTACTACTCTATGGAAGTGAATGTTGGAAAATCACCAAAATAATAGAAAACAAGTTGAATTCTTTCCAGACTAAATGTTTATGAAGAATTAGAAACATATTTTGGCCAAACACCATAAGAAGTGACATCTTGTTGGCAGAAATGCAGATGAAGCCAGTGACAGCAATTACTGAGGAAAAATGCTGGCGATGGTTGGGACATGTGCTCCAAATGACTGACAAGTCGCTACCAAAAATAGCACTAAGATGGACACCACAGGGGAACAGAAGTAAGGGTAGACCAAAAGAGACATGGAGAACAACAGAAAGGATGTTGAGCAGTAAAGAGCTCACCTGGGCAAGAGCAGAAAAAAAAGGCAAAGGACAGGCATTTGTGGAAAACCCTTGCGGAAGCCCCATGTGCCCTGGGCACTTAAGGTTCAGAGAGAAGGAGAGAGAGGATATATATATATATATATATTGTGTGTGTATATATATATATATATACACACACACACAAAATGCAGTATTTGTTAAATGCTGCTAAAAAAAACTGTAATTGCTAGTTTTTTTTTATAACTGCAGTTTGTAACTACCACTACCACACTGTAGTTATTTTAACTGTTTAACTTTTGTCACCGGTATTTATGTTCTTCCAGTGTGTAAACAAAAATGCTTAAAATACTTCTTTTTTAAACTAATGTTTCTTTTTTTTTGTAGAAAATGTTTCTGTCAAAAATTCACATTTTACCCAATGAGACCTCCCAGTAGCATTAAACTATAAGTGAGACTGTAGCAAATGAAGTGGGTAGTAATATGCTCTGGCGAGTATCCAAGCACACTTTTGGTGTGGTCATTAATTTTGTTCTAAATTAATTGAGAAATAAAGACTACACCATTAGTGAAACTGACATTTTCTTGTGATTTTTATCTTATGTGTGAGATTTTTTTACTTGTAATATTAGAAGTAGTATAACATTTTTCATAGACAACATTTTTCTGATGTTTTGATTATTAAATTCATTAAATCTGAAAGAGTGTGCCATTGAAGACTTAAATATGGCTATTTTATAAGTATTCAGTGGTCAAGATCATATATTTAATATTTACTAGCCTCAGGGCAGCAAATTTTTATTTTGTTACAGCTGTTTTTATAAATTATATAAATTTGCTCAAATGTATACTTTAAAAACTTTGTATTTTCTGAACATTTCTTACCTGTATTTTTTTTATTTTGTTCATTACATTACATTTATGCCAGATTCTCCATCCTGTGCAGTCCTTGGTGTTTCTGGTCAGTTCATATGCTTGATATGTGCATATATTTGCATAATATGAATGATAGATTCAAATTCAAAATTTAAATCCTTTAATTGTTAAAAAAATTTTGTTCTCAGCCTGTACATTACAAATTTTATTTAACTGCATCTTTTCTAATTGGTTAGACAAGCTACCAAATGTATGTGTCCATGTTATTATATTGGAATTTTAGTCATAATTAATCAGAATTTGCTGGAAGATAATAGCAAATACAATATTGTCAATATAATATTGTAAATGCAACATAGCTTTTTTGATGCACTGCAACTTGTTCTGGTGTTGCTTAACCGCATCTACTCCCAAAAATGTTGTAAGAATAAATAATGCTTTTTTTCCACGTGCTGTTTCTCTTTAGCCTGTATATTTATTGTGTAAATTTGTGGTTTGACTTTTGGTCAGTGGCTTTGCTGGAGATGATAACAGAGAAGAAAATATCTGATAAATATACTTGGAAATTTCTAGTCCAGTAACTCTGAATGCATGTTGCAACTTCTACACAGATATGAGAAAAGATGACTGCATTAAAACTGGTTCCGGTAATAAAGTAGATGGAGGTGCATGGTTCAGTTTTACAAGAAGATAGAAAGAGTGAGGGAAGTGGGCAGTTTCACTCTTTCTATCTTTTTTTGTAAAACTGATCCATACACATCCATCTTCTTTACAGCTTGCATTAACTATCAAGCTGAATTACCCTAGGGGCTCAGAAGGGTGAAAAAGAACAAAAATATTTTAGTGCTTCACATAACAATCATTGCACTAGGACATCAAGTTATCCAAAAGACATTAATGCATCCGTTATGTTTGGTCTGCGTAATACAAAGCCAATGGTAATGACAGAGGGGAATTTGGCCATATATCAGGAAATTGATGGTATATATAGTAGCCTATACTAAGTTTAGCCTAAGGGGCAGTTCATCAGTGCTACTACACTGTATTTCTATATCAACATCCATCCTCTCTTTTGCTTTCATTCTCACATAAGAACTGCAGCATTTTCGTACATTCACAGTATTTATAAATTATCATATTTCACTAATAGTTTTATAATGTTGTTATTGAATTAGGCTTGCTGAACTATGAAAGTAGGTTTCAAGTTTAATAATAATTAAATAACAGTTACTGTAAGGACATGGTTATAATCACACAACTCTAATGTTTTGACTTAGGAATCATAGTTTGGTCCTTAACAAATGTCACAAGCTGTACATGATTGGCCATTCTGATGCAGAGAACACAAATCCCAGAACGGTGGCCGTAGTTCTCGGTCTAGTATTGCTGTTTCTGAGATGAACTATATGGAGATGCTTTAGAATAATGATTCTTAGCTTGAGGGGTCCACATAATGATTTTTGGCAGTCCACAGACCAGGGAATAGAATGGTTATTGGGCGTTTTAAAACGTCTTTATATTGCTTTATTGTTATAGAGAGGTCCAGTTCCCAAGCTAGAAATGGGGGTCCACGGTAAAAAAAAACACTTCTTCAGAAACTTGTTTGTCAAAATCTGAATATTTCGTGCAGAAATGTACGTTTTTCTTTTTTCCTTCCCCCGAGTAATTCACGACCTGCGGCACTGACCACTGTTTTCTCTTCCACTCATCATCACATGAAATGCTTCTAGTTCTCGGACACGCAAGCATGTACCAGCGACGGCCAATTAGACATCTATGCGAAAGTTAGTGTTCTATCCCATCTAGACTGTGCCCCAATCAAATGGCTGTAGAGATGGTTGCCTGGCTCCTCCTCCACACCGAGAAGGAAAGACCATCAAGAGTAATGTTGACCACCTTACCTATTGAGAGGTCAAGAACAATACGGACACTAACACTATAACCAATGGCTTCCGAGATAAATTTTGTAAGGTGGTGTAAAACTGTTCCTCTCACACACCCCACATCTTCTCGCGTACCCTATGAATTAGTCATTCTGTTGTCCTTCACAACGGGGCCCCTCTAAAACGTAGGAAGTCCTCTGGGCCCCGGAACGATGTATCGACTAGTCCGGCCCCCCCCCCCCGGCTTAGCTTATATAACCAATATATGCTTTAGTAGGAGAATACAGAGTTCCACTGACGTATTCATGAGAATGATTTTATTTTAGTTAGTCCAATCATTCTGGCCCATCCATCCACCCACCCACAGAGAGAGAGAGAGAGAGAGCCCTCTGTGTCTTAGATTAGGAGAAGGATTTGTGGACTTACTTTATTGCCAAAGCATAAGCTTGCAAGGAGGTCTTGTGAGCTGAGTTTGAAAATAGTCTAATGCGATTTTCTTTAGTTATTTACTACTTGCGTCACCACGCCAGCGCGAGTTCTTCTTTTTTTCCACTCAAAATATGATTTTGTTGGGGAATGGTCAAATTTAATCATCAAAATCATATTTTATTCTCCTGTATATTTATTTTCGTTTTCTACTTCTGCGGCTAAATTGCTAAAGTCGACGAAGGTAGACATATTAAAAATCCAGCTCATTTAATGATTTTATTATCTCTAATCTGCTTTAAAACAATTACAGTAACATTTCTCTCCCCCCCCCCCCCCCCCCTTCTAGTTACGCCTGGAAATGTATTACCACACACTACACCTATTTTTCTTTCTTTCAGTTTTTCCACAGCAGTTATGTTTCCGATCTATTTTACCGTATGCCGAGGAGTCCAAGCTCATTATACTTTACATGGAATCAATGCCCAGCCCACAGGCTCCATCCTCAGACTCTGATAATTATACTCTCATTCTCATTCATTTAGCACAGCTCTCAAGTACTAACAATTCTAATTGTGAATTCTCTCCTCTTCTATCAAATTCCCACCTCACATTTTTCTATAAAATTCTGACCAAATTTTGAGAACTCATTTTGTCAGTCTGTTTGTCCAGTGCTTTTTTTTTTTTTTTTGTCCCATTCAAAAATAAGCATGGAGTTATGAAAAATAGATAGTTCCATCTTCAAGCTGAGCTTAAACATAACTGAATGAGTTGGTCATGAACTTCAAAACCAGACCGCTTCTGTGGCTGTAAGGTTTCCTGATTTTCATGTTAATCTTTGCTTGTTTTTAATATTTTCAAAATCTTATTTCTATTATTTCCTTGATCTGTCTGTCTGTCTGTCTGTGTGTGTGTGTGAGAGAGAGAGAGAGAGAGAGCCCTCTGTGTCTTAGATTAGGGAAGGATTTGTGGACTTACTTTATTGCCAAAGCATAAGCTTGCAAGGAGGTCTTGTGAGCTGAGTTTGAAAATAGTCTAATGCGATTTTCTTTAGTTATTTACTACTTGCGTCACCACGCCAGCGCGAGTTCTTCTTTTTTTCCACTCAAAATATGATTTTGTTGGGGAATGGTCAAATTTAATCATCAAAATCATATTTTATTCTCCTGTATATTTATTTTCGTTTTCTACTTCTGCGGCTAAATTGCTAAAGTCGACGAAGGTAGACATATTAAAAATCCAGCTCATTTAATGATTTTATTATCTCTAATCTGCTTTAAAACAATTACAGTAACATTTCTCTCCCCCCCCCCCCCCCCTTCTAGTTACGCCTGGAAATGTATTACCACACACTACACCTATTTTTCTTTCTTTCACTTTTTCCACAGCAGTTATGTTTCCGATCTATTTTACCGTATGCCGAGGAGTCCAAGCTCATTATACTTTACATGGAATCAATGCCCAGCCCACAGGCTCCATCCTCAGACTCTGATAATTATACTCTCATTCTCATTCATTTAGCACAGCTCTCAAGTACTAACAATTCTAATTGTGAATTCTCTCCTCTTCTATCAAATTCCCACCTCACATTTTTCTATAAAATTCTGACCAAATTTTGAGAACTCATTTTGTCAGTCTGTTTGTCCAGTGCTTTTTTTTTTTTTTTTGTCCCATTTCAAAAATAAGCATGGAGTTATGAAAAATAGATAGTTCCATCTTCAAGCTGAGCTTAAACATAACTGAATGAGTTGGTCATGAACTTCAAAACCAGACCGCTTCTGTGGCTGTAAGGTTTCCTGATTTTCATGTTAATCTTTGCCTTGTTAGAGAATCGAGGAAATGAAAAAAAAGATGAACTCCCTCCCTTTCACCCGGCTCGTTCTCTCTCTATAAAAATTCTTCTTTCTTTCTTCTCTCTACTGACTCGTGTAAAAATTTCTCTTTCGTTTCCACGATTCTCCTCCTCCTTCTCTCTCTCTCTCTCTCTCTCTCTCTCTCTCTCTCTCTCTCCTCTTTGTATTCTGTATACTTATTCAGGTACTAAATGATGCTGAATGATTTGATTAGGATGAAAGTTGAGAGCTAACGGGCTGAATGTCAGGCGAGTCTGCGTGCTTTATTCTTCACTATTTGGAAACTCGTTCGTTGGCTCTCCCTCCCTTCCACTCTTCTCTCTCTCTCTCTCCCTCTCTTACTCTCATTCTTCACTCCTTCACATATGGGTGCAACTTTCCATTATCTCCTAAACACTCAAAGAGTTAAAACCCATTGCAGCCCAAGTTTCCAACAGACAGAGCTTTGAGGAATATGACAGCACGCAAGTCACATTATCCACAAGACGTAAATTCAATAGGGTCGCTCCGTGCTTTGCAAACCAACTACTCTCAATGGTCTTCGTGTTTTCAATAAATGCACACGACTCTAGAGTAACTTCCCGAATAACAAATTCACTTTTTCTTATTCTCGCAGTCATTCTGAAGAAAGGGAAAAGCCTGAGAATGTAATTTTTGTTTGCAAAACATATATAGATAGGCCCTTCTTTCCGACGTTCTGTTTTACAACGATTCGTTTATCCGACCATCTGTCGGTCTAGTGAGTTCTTATTGCAAAAATAGTAATTTACAGATTTTTTTAAACATGCAGTACTTATTTAATGTAAAACTAATTATTTTAAAGTATGTGTGCAAATTATAAAGTCACTGTAGTTTATTTTTATGCTTTAAAACATTGACAGTAAAGTGCTCTATATTCACTCCTATGAAATTCGCTTTACATCTGTTTTGCTTTCAGGCAGGGCTGTCAGAACGGAAAACTCTCGAAAACCGAGGACTATCTGTATATGCTTGTATGTATATACAAACGTAACAGATACCACGGGTAGCCAGAAACAAAACACAAATGAAGAGATCCCCAGAGAAGTTTTAGAACAACGAAAAAAAATTTTAACTTATTTTTTTTTATGAAAAAATCCAAATTTCTTAGACATATCATGGGAAAACAGACTTTAGAGAACTCAACTGAAAAATTTAAGCGAAGAAAGGAGACGAAAGCCAAGGAAAAACATCTCAGCGACTGACCAAGTGTCGCAGAAAAGGAAAAACATATGAATTGATCGGAAATATCAGGGGTAGCACAAAGTAGAGAAACACGACAGCCAACGCTGTCCTTTCACGTAAAGAATGAATGTAGAAATATGTGTGCCCTTCATGAAGTTCTCTTTGTTTCATTTCCTGCATGTGATAAAGTTTATTCAAGACTGCCTTACTTTTAAAGCGATAGTAAAGTATATTTAAATCACCTTTTAAAAAAGATTGTATAGTTTCCGAATCAGTGCTTGAAATAATACGCTTGCATAACAGTTTATGCTTAAAGTGGCTATCTCCTGTACATGCATATTTCAGGACTTCCTCGATATCTAATTAACAAGGTTCTGCTATATCCAAATCCTGTTACACACAATGTTTCATGCATCTGGGTCTGGGAAATACAATTCGGAAACCCGTATCCTTTCGGAATTAAGTTGTATTTATTTCTTTATTTTTCCGTGGCGCATTTTAAGGTTACGATAGAGTTGGATCGCATTAGTTATCAGGGTCTATGTTTACATTTTTATAAATTAGATATTAGTTCCCTTGTTGATTTTGTTTCTGCTGTTCTTGTATGAGTCAGCTCTGTTTTCTCATCACGTGAACCTATCGTTGCAGAGAACGACACGGGGATGAGAATAAAGCCATGAAAAGAAGAGAATATAATATAGGAAGATTCAGTGTTGGAAAGCCCTTGAGCAAGCAGTCAAAATAATCAGCTAGTCGATATCTACTGTTTGCATGCATTTTCTATGCTATATGTTGCTTTAAAACTTGTTAATTTTATGATTTATAACTGAACCACTTTTAACAGCTTTATGGCAACAACTGTGTACATTTGTGAACAAATATACGAGGGGCTTTCAGAAAGTAATGCACCACATCGTTTTTCTCAGGAGCTGTTTATTCAAAAAGCATGGAATTTATATACAATATACATGGATATGTCATGTAAAAATCGGTATTATTCAACATAATCTCCATCAACTTGTACGGCTTTATGCCAGTGCGAAACAAGACCATGTATTCCTAGCCCGTACCACCAGATTTTCTCTTGATTATGCAGCCATTTCTTCGTTGCATGAATCACTCCTTCGTCATCTTCAAATCTTATCCCTTGGAGTGCATCTTTAAGTGGACCAAACAGATGGAAATCAGAGGGTGCCAGATCGGGACTATAGGGTGGATGGTGTAGTACAGTCCAGCCCAATTTGGTGGTTGCTTCCCGTGTTGCCAGACTTGTGTGAGGGCGCGAATTGTCGTGAAGGAGAAGCTGGTCTGCTAGATTCTTGTGCGACCGAACTCTGCGAAAACGTTGATTGAGTTATTTTCAATGTCTTAATGTAAGCTTGCGAATTGCTTGTCTCTTCTCTTGGCATAACATCCACAAGAATCACACCTTCAGTGTCCCAAAAGACAGTGATCATGACCTTTTCAGCTGAAGGAGTTGTCTTAAATTTCTTTCTTTGTGGTGAATGCGGATGATGCCACTCCATTGATTGTCTTTTTGTCTCAGGTTCAAAATGATGTGCTAATTTTCATCACCTGTTACAATCTTAGCCAAAAGGTTCTCTCCCTCATCATTGAAATGCTCGAACAATTCAGAAGAAATTGCTTTCCTTTGCAATCGATGGTCATTTATGAGACTTCGAGGAACCCATCTTGGCAAACCTTAGAAAATCCGAGAGTTTTAATAACTGCATCTGCACTTCCATTGCTGACTGACAGCTTTAAGGATAATTGTTTTGTAGTGATATGCCTATCAGTAAGAATAATGCCATCAGCGTATTTCAACATTTCTGCCGTTGTGGGTGTGACAGGACGTCCATAGCGCGGCCGATCATGCAACTCCTTACCTCCACTTATTGATTCTTTGATTCTCTGAACCCAGCGACTGACTGCACTCCTGTCGATTGCAAAACTTCCATACACATCACATAAACGCTTATGAATGTTCACAACAGTTTCCTTCTCTGAAACGAGAAATTCTATCACAATTCGCTTCTTATACCGCAAGTTGCCAACACGCTCCATTTCAACGGTTAAGACAGCCATATTTTTTGGCCTGTTGCGGTGCAATTTGGTTCACACAATCGGCACATGCCATATTTAAAGTGTGCAAAATTGCATGCCTCTATCTTCACTATTAGCTGAAAAAAAAGTTGCGGTTCATTACTTTCTGAACGCCCCTCGTTCAAACAATTTTTTACTACAATTTTTTTTTTTCAGCAACGAACGAGGGAAAAAAAGATGAGAAAAAGAGCTTCGCTGTTTGTGGTCAAGTACTTTGTGACTAGTACTCCTGGGTTAAATTCACAAGGATTTCGTGATTTTCGAGTTGTTTTCGTTGCTCTTGGTGGAGATCTTTGCATTGAAATGGTGTTGTTTTTGTTATCATTTTGCTGGAAATTTTTGAGGCTTCTATAATGCATCATGATATGTAGCCATGCTGTGATTCATAAATATACGATTTGTGTACTGAAATGTGCGAAAAACAAGAAGAAGCAACATTGACCTATAGGTCAGTAAAGGCATTATCTTTCTGATAGTGTATGGCTACCCGCTTATCATTTTGAACAAAAAAAATGTTAGCTAAAAAAAAAAAGCACGTAAATTGCGATGTCAGTGGGTCAAGAGTGACGGAAATGTGAGCGTTATATACGGAATGAGTATGTATTCGCATCCGCGCACTGGTCCGTTCAGAAAATCAATGGGCGCCCAACGGTGAGTATAGAGCTCACCAGAACTAGGGTGTATCAAAAATGGCCAGAATATTCAACATGTTGATAAATAAATGCATGCCTCAGTAATAACTAGTGTTGAAAAATGATGATAATTGCAACATATTTAATACCGACAAGAGCATACAAATAAAAGTGGACAGTGAACAGAATCTTGTATCAGAACATAAATTAGTCATAAGATCAGGTGAAGAGCACTCGAACAATATGCTCAATATGTGTGTGTGTTTGTGTGTATGAGAGAGAGAGAGAGAGAACACATGTTATAACACAAGCAGGTTTTGTCATGTCATGAATAATCAGAGAAGGGTTGTTCTGTTTTTGTTGGTTTATAGTGAGACTTGGTAGTCAGCTAATGGAGTTTTCTTTTTCCACATAAATATAGAGCCATGCAACAATTTCCAGAGGGAACAACGAGTAAATCCACTAATGCAGGGTCTTGCCTTACAAGCAGTGAAGTGAAGCTGTGGCAGTAATCCTGCGGGGTCTACTTTACATCATAACACATGAAAATCAAAAACAGTCATTAAAAAAATATCTACATCACTTTCCGTTGGTTGAAAGGTCCGCCTAGTCATTTCAGTCAGTCTTGACTTGTCTCATTTCCCGAAGTGATTTAACAGTTCATCCTCTTGGTGACAGAAGATAAATGACCTAGTTATCTATTGATTTATTAATAATACTTTTGTTCCATAAGACTATGTTCTTGTGTTTGTAATAAAATGCGCTTTGTTTGTTAAACAAATACTGTTTTTAATGTTTTAAAAGCATTGTGCCACCATTTCTTGTAAAAAGAACTTGCCACCTTCTTGGCCACCGTTCTTCTCTTCTCTTCCCAAGCTTGTTTCTAGTTCAAGCATAACCCTCTGTTTTGTCATTTACGTCTAGAACTTGGACTCTTAACCAGGGTATGTGAACAAAATGATTGAGGGGGGGGGGTGTATGGAAACCAAATGATAAGGGTATGGGATTCCATCTCTGAACAATTTTTTTAGTTTAAATCTTATTTCAGCTGTTCTGTTCCTAGCTATCCACGTGTAAAGTAAAACCAAACTATTGGCAACTTGCGAAGTCAAACTGTGAGAGATAAGAGAAATGATGACTGTGGCAAAACTGCTTTTAGTAATGAAGGTAGACAGAAGTTTCAGTTTTACAAAAAGATAGAAAGAGTAAGGAAATTGGACAAGAAATAAGAACGGCAGAAAGTGAGATGACCACGAATAAATTAAGAATATACAACAATCCAATATTTCGGCAAAAGCCTTTTTCAAGGGTCACATACAAAAAATAATATAACAGATAAAAATACAAAAAAATAGATGACAACTTAAACACTTTTTGTTAGTCTTCTCCATGTAAGAAAGACGAGCACAAAATACACCCAAATAGACGTAGTAAGCAAAAAGTGAAAGCAAGCGACAGACTGAGAAACGAGGTAAATGGAGAATGATAAAGGGTACCAAATGTAAATAATATGGAGTTATGTCTCAGCTGGCCCCAGCTTGCTCCCATCGGATACCTATGGGCTTAACAAAAGTCGCCCGGATGGTGCAGATGATAAAAGGGAGAACACTATGGGAAGGAATGCTTGAAAGAGAACAGAGAACACCTAGAGGACAAGACTTCTCGCTATGGATGTCTGAACAAGATTGTTCGCTAGGACGCCTGGACAAGACTGCTCGCTATGGATGCCTGGAAAAGACTGCTCGCTATGGATGCCTAGACAAGACTGCTCGCTATGGATGCCTGGACAAGGAAGCTATCAAAGCCTACTAGGGGCTACAGAAGAAGAATATAAAGGGCTAGAAAATGAACCTTAAATTGCCTGAGGCAAGAGTGAGAAAATGTGCGAAGTGAGTGGGGCAAGATAAATCTGATGAAGTTAAGAAGCTTAATCCTATGATTTCTTCAGTAAAGTTGAGCACGAATAGCAGAAATAGACAAGATGTAGGAACTAGATGAAGATGCGTAGTAGTTTAAAGAAAACTGAATTTATTGTTAATTCCAGCCAGTCTGGACGCTGCTTCAGAGCTGTCCGAGATAGTTCATCGAAGTCAAAGTAGAACTTAATAGGATGATGATAATGATGATCCGAGATAGTTCATCGAAGTCAAACTAGTACTTAATAGGATGATGATAATGATGATCCGAGATAGTTCATCGAAGTCAAACTAGTACTTAATAGGATGATGATAATGATGATCCGAGATAGTTCATCGAAGTCAAACTAGTACTTAATAGGATGATGATAATGATGATAGTCTGTTGAAGGCGATATAGGAACATACTGGGCAGTCTACGCAGTGGGGGTCTGTAATCAGAAAAAAGTTCAAAATCCCTGGCTAGAATATTTCACTCAACGTAATTTCGGTCAACGAGCTATACTTTACATTTATCCTGCTGATAAAAAGTTATACGGGTGTTTAATGAGGAACCAGAGAAGGACACGAAAATATTTCTTCATTTCATTCGAACTTGGTCTACGTCAACACGCTTTTGGGTATTCTGGCAACTGATAAGCGGCTTAGAAGTCCTATCTTATTTTTCTGAAAATGAAATACGTTCTCTTGTGGTTTCTTAGCATGGCGTCGATCCTTTCAGAAACTGATTGCATTTGTTTGCTACCCCTCATCTTTCCAAATTTCCCGATTTTGCTTGGAGCTAAAATAGGGAAGTGTGTGTGTATGTGTATGAGAGAGAGAGAGAGAGAGAGAGAGAGAGAGAGAGAGAGAGAGAGAGAGAGAGAGATTGATTGATTGATTGATTGATCTTTATTTCAAAAGGGTTAAGAATTGGGCACGCAGGCCCGTCTGACATTCTGCCCTTTATCATACATCTTTCACTCTATTCCAGACATTCTACAAATATGCTGTACATGTAACAAACATAACTAACATTGAAGCTGAGAGACATAGAATAAAATATAACATTTACGTTTCGCTCTTAAACATTCACTCAGTACAGAAGTAACTACATACATTATAAATGACTATCTACTAAACAAAATTTTCGGGACTATTCAGAAAACTATTAATTGTGTTCGGTGTCTGTAAGAGCAGCTTAAGATAACTTAAGAGAGAGAGAGAGAGAGAGAGAGAGAGGAAGAGAGAGAGAGTGTGTGTGTATGTGTTTTCTCTACAGCGAGAAAGAGTTAATTTAGAGTCTCGAGCACTCTATCCGTTTCTCATATTTGACCGTCTTTGTCCAATGCTATTTGTAAAGTAACGTATGTAATGTTTTGTTTATTCTTCCACCACAAGATCAGAGAAATGCCACAACACAATTAAAATCTGAACTTGTTATTGCAGCATGAATTTACTGTCTGTGCCCAGACCTCCAGCAAACCAAGTTGTCTGAGGCTGAGACCTTATGCCTGATGAACAAATGAGAATTCTGCCAGTCCTGAGAACTGTTTTATGTAATCAGAATTTAGATAAGCGGATCCCTGCCCGCTTCGGCAGTATAACTGAAGAAGCTTGCCTCGTTATGTCGCCTGGAATGGTGAAAACTCCAACAAACCGCGGATCTCATCAGACTATCTTCTGCGGGGTTTCCCGGCGGCAGTGCTTAATTTGAGAACCGATCAGCGCCCACCCTTTGTTACGTCCCCCCCCCCCCCCCCCCCCCAATGCCTTTTTTTTTCTTCTTTTTTTTTTTCTTTGAAGGGACAAAAACTGTGCGCTGTCATCGATCCGGGTCAGCGCCGATTCGCTGTCCTACCATTCGCTCGAATGGAAGGCCAATCAGAGGAGAACTGTTCAACCAGCTTTTATGATCTTAGGGCGCAGCTGTTTTTTTTTTAAGTTTTGATTTTATCTGCGCTTTTTTGTTTGTTTTGTTTTGTTTTGTCAGTCATAGTGTTTCCACATGGGAGTTTATATATTCATCTGCAGTCATTCATAATGTGTCTACATGGTAGTTTACACCCATCTGCAGTCATTCATAGTGTTTCTACATGGTAGTTTACACTTTCATCTTCAGTAATTCATAATGTTTCTACATGGTAGTTTACACTCTCATCTGCAGTCAGTCATAGTGTGCCTATATGGTAGTTTACACTCTCATCTGCAGTCAGTCATAGTGTGCCTACATAGTAGTTTACACTCTCATCTGCAGTCAGTCATAGTGTGCCTACATGGTAGTTTACACTCTCATCTGCAGTCAGTCATAGTGTGCCTACATGGTAGTTTACACTCTCATCTGCAGTCAGTCATAGTGTGCCTACATGGTAGTTTACACTCTCATCTGCAGTCAGTCATAGTGTGCCTACATGGTAGTTTACACTCTCATCTGCAGTTAGTCATAGTGTGCCTACATGGTAGTTTACACTCTCATCTGCAGTTAGTCACAGTGTGCCTACATGGTAGTTTACATTCATTTGCAGTCAGCCAAAGTGTTTCTACATGGTGTCTTACAACCACCTTCAAACAAATATACATTGTAGCATGATAAATCAGAAATGGCAGTTAGTTTTATCACTGCATACAAGAAAAATATCCGGTATGAACTTATACAAAACTTTAGTGCTTTATATGAGCACTGGAAAAAGCAGTACATGGTAAACTGTATTTTCAACGCGAAAGTAGCCATAGGCCATCTCTACTGAACTCTAGTTGCAAATATCGGTGTTTGAAACAAATATAAAGAAAAATGAACAACAATTGCAGATCTTTAAGAACAAGATCAAAAGAAGAATCTTTGGGGCCATAAAGGATGCTAACAGTGGAAAATGCAGAGACGAATGTCTTGAAACTGAACAGACTATGCTGGCTGGGACATGTAGAAAGAATGGAAGAGAACAGACAAACGAAAATTATATATGCACAAGAGCTGAGGGAAACAAGACGAAAGGGTAGACCAAGACAGAGATGGAAAGACAACACAGAAGAGGATATAAAAGAAATTAGTGTCACCAACAGAATAGAGAAGATTAGGAATAGCGAGGAATGGAGGCGAACTTTATCTGCAGCAACGAACCTTAATGACTCGGAAACCTGAAGAAGAATAAACAAGTATAACAGTTTCTATAATATTCTTTGCAAAGAATATCTGGCCGCAGTACGAGACAGACTATAATGCACTATATGCATCACCAAAAAAAATCTTTTAAAAGCATGGTAATTCACGGATAAATAAGCGTCAAGAAAGAAAGTGTTATATGCTTATGATTGTCAGAAGGTTGTAACGGAGACACTGTTTCATTTATAATCATCCACCGGATCCTCAATGTTAAATGCTTACAAAGAAATACAACTGTATGAATACTGAGAGATAAGGATAGAATATTAGACGGTTCTGAAGGCTAACTTCTTTGTCATATGAATATAAAATTATTTAGCTTACTTAGTTCTTATATCATGTACTCTCTAATCCCTTTGGCTGCAGAAGTTACTGATTAAACCTTCTCCTTACCTTCTTTCCCCAGACTGAAAGACTGGTCCGTGTGTCTTGCCACCTTTAATTATATATCAGCATTTATTTCCCAGTCTTTCTCCTCTTTCTTCTTCAATTTACCGTTCTACACCACGGAGTGCATGATACCATTTCATCTTCTCTTTAGAACTGTTCGCCAATATTTCGTTAAGTCTTTCAGGCTGATTCCAGTGTATATTGTTCAGAATGCTCTAGGACGGAAAGTTCGTTCTTCTGTCAGTCATTTGCATGTCCCTTGAGAACTTTGCCTTCCTAACAGCTCTCATGTAGGCCTCTCGGTTGTAAGCAAGATGCCTTGCTGCTGATGCATCCATTTGCAGATTATCAACGATGTCTTGCAGCCATCTTCGCCTTGGTCTTCCTCTATTTCATTTTCTCATTATGTACCCTTCTAAGACGGTCTTCTATAAATTCTCATGACGTTTAATGTGTCCAAAATATTTACGTTTTCTCTGTTTAGTCCTCTTTGCTAGCCATCCTTCTTCAATGTTAAGTTCTTGTAGTATAGATATATTTGTTCTTTTTTTGTGTTCATGATATCTGAAGAAATCTTCTGTAGCATTTACATTCAAAGGCACTTCTTATGTGTTTCTCAGC
The DNA here is from genome assembly GCA_009760885.1 of Achatina immaculata. Lineage (NCBI taxonomy): Eukaryota > Metazoa > Mollusca > Gastropoda > Stylommatophora > Achatinidae > Lissachatina > Lissachatina immaculata. The sequence goes on along the minus strand of CM019691.1, from coordinate 53,734,838 downwards.
TGTTTTGTTAAGTGTCCAGGTCTCACACGCATATATTGCGATGGGAAAGATGCAAGCCCTTAAAAATCTTATTTTTGTAGTTCTGTCTGTTCCTCTCCATAGCTTATTTAGTTGTTTTAAAGAGCGATAGATGTCCTCCTTTTAATTTCCCTCATTGTATCTCCATTATTACAATCCTCCTACGAACTGTAACTCCTGGTGTTTCAATAAATGCGACGACATTAAAGTGTTATGATGCTGTATCCTAGCAACTGAGTCCCCGTAAATCCTGGAGATGATACACATGCTTCTTAGACTGGCTCCGAGGTTTTCTGCAGAAAACCATCATAGCTCATGGTAGGAAAAATGTAAAGGCAAAGATGAAGGGGCAGACGTGGAGAAAGATCTTCGAGAACTTGGCATAAACGACTGGAGAAAGAAAACTAGAAAAAAAAAGATTTATGGAGATGAATCCTAACTGCTGCAATGAGCTTATAAGACATTGGAATGCGAAAGAGAGAGAGAGAGAGAGAGAGAGAGAGAGAGAGAGAGAGAGGAGAGAGATGATTATGATTAATGTGATCTTCATAACAGCTGCCAAAAGCTTTAAGTTTATTGTTACAGTAAGATTTAACCAGCAATAACAACAATAACAACACCATAACATTTATGTTTAATGTAGTACATACTGGACATACATATCCATACATCTTTCCATATATACCGATGTCGCTTAGAACTGAAAATAATGTACTTACATTTCATTCTTCGCTGTAATACCAGCCTCATACTTTCATATAGTACCTATACGCTCACTTTGTAAGATGAAAATACATGATGAATAGTATTAGATTGTTATTTACTGTTCTTTCTCGTTGTGCAGTTGTTGAGCGTATCACTGCAGTGCGATTACTTTGCTCGGAAACCAAGAGTAGCAGTACAGCATTGGGGAGGGTATCACATATATTGTTAACACAGTTGCTTCATTTGGTCTTTAATTTCCTAGCTAGCTTTGGAACTATACACAAACAAACAGTCTTTTGAATATGCATTGTAAGAAGGCTGTGTGTATAAAACTATATGTTCATTGGCAAAAAATGACGAAGAAGACGAATATACAGGAGTGAAAAGTAGAACTGTTCTCAGCAAACGCAACGCGAGATGACGAGAATTTAGTTATCATACGTATAATAAAAAGTTCAGTTCACAATTTTGAAAATAATACTGTTCCCGAAGCCAAGAAAAGGCGCCCCCTCCATACATTTTCTAACCCAAACACCAATCGATCTGGCTTTAGCAATCAAACAAGATCTAGTGGATGAGCCTTTAGCCCGGGGTACAGACTCATCGGCCAGCGCACACCCAGCGCCCAGTTGCAGGACACCGGTTCATGACTTTCCCCCCATCTAGCGGAACTTTTGCGCACCAACCACAATCAACTGGGATAACATTTTTTTGTTTTCTTTTCTCTGCTGTTGGTTTGTTTGCTTGTCTGTGCCGCGCACTGATCAAGGAAGGGGTGCACTCAGTGCGCACCATATGGTACTGTGAAGGTATGTATCATTTTACGAGATAAGGTTAAATCAAAGTGATTGTTGATATTTAATATTGGCTAGTGAAAACTAAGAATTTTCACCACTTTTCGTTAGAATTTTTTGATTACTGGAAGCTCAAAGCAGATATTTAATGTTGTGCCATTAACTGTAAAATCTTTCCGTTTTGTTGTTTGTCATATTCAACATGAGCCAGCTACATCTTACATCCTTTCCGTGCCGCTAAACGTCACATAGGGCCCGCATGGTAGTTTGCCAAGATTTCTTGTTTTTGGGCGAGTTTTTCAATCTCATCAAGGGATGTTATACTCACTGAACTGGCCTCTCTTAACAATGTCCTCTTTAGAGTTTCACGTGGTCGACCTCTTTTTCTTTGGCCTGTTGTGTTCCACGTGATAGCTTGTTTGAGGATTCTCTAATTGTTTCTTCTCATCACATGACCGACATATGTCTATCTCCTTTTTTTCTGATCACCATGAGACAGGTTATTTGTTCATTTATCTGTCCTATCTCTGTGTTGTTCTTGAATTCGTTCCACATTATACCGAGTATTTTCATTAGGCATTTGTTTTCGAAAGAGTCTAATTTCTTGTCTATTTCTTTAGTTGTTTTCCAGCTTTCGCATGCATAAATGAGGATAGATATTACATTTGAATTGAATAATCTTAACTTGGTTTTTGTGCTTATAAGTTTTGAATTTTTTTGACACAAATTTTTGGAATATTTTTTAAATATTAAAAAAATAACCATTGAAGACAGGGTATCTGTTCTTTCTTGCATTGATTTCACATTGTCACTGATAAGGGTTATGTCATCTGCAAAATCAAGATCTTCCAGTTGGGTCTCATGTACCCAGTCAGTGCCCGTTTTACCTGTGCAGCATTTTTTTCATTATGAAGTCTATGGCAATTCCAAAAAGCAAGGGAGATAATATACATCCTTGTTTCACGCCTGTTTCAATCTAAAACCATTCACTCATTCCTTCGTCTTGACTGCACAAACATATCCATTGAGGAGGTCTTTAATAATGTTGAAAATCTTAGATGGTATTCCATATATTCTTAAAATTCTCTACAATGAATCTCTGTGTATGCTGTCAAATACCTTTTTAAAAGTCTATGACGTTCAGGATTAATGGTTTTTGTTTTTCAATATGTTCTTCAAGTATTGTTCCTAGAGTAAAGATCTGGTCGAGGCAGCTTCTCCCTTTTTGAAATCCTACTTGAGCATTCCTGCTTCTCTCTGCAGTAAGAAACGAACAAACAGGAATTCGAAAATGGGGACGCTGTCTCGACCAGATCTTTGCTCTAAGAATAATACTTGAAGAACATATTAAAGAGCAAAAAAAAAAAAAAAATTAATCTTGAACTTCATAGACTTTAAAAAGGCATTTGATAGGATACACAAAGAATCATTGTGGAGAATTTTAAGACTATGTGGAATACCATCTAAAATGGTCAACATCATTAAGGATCTCTACAACGGATATGTTTGTGCAGTCAACACAGAAGAAGGAATGAGTGAATGGTTCCAGATAGAAACAGTCGTTAAACACGGATGTATAATATCTCCTTTGCTTTTTGGAATTGCCATAGACTTCATAATGAAAAAAATGTTGCATAGGTACGTAAATCGGGCATTGATTAGGTACATGAGATCCAACTAGAAGATCTTGATTTTGCAGGTGAATAACTCTTATCAGTGACAATGTGAATTCGATGCACGAAAAAAATAGATATCCTGTCTTCACTGGCTAGCAAAATAGGACTAGTAATTAGCAGGGAAAAAACAAAATTAATGAAACTTCTCATTAATCACGAATGAAAAATATAAGTAGAAGGAACCGCTGTTGAAGAAATACACCAATATGCATACCTCGGCAGCTACATCAACCAGGATGGGGATACCAGAAGGGAAGTTAGAATTGCATAAGCAGCATTGACCTTCAAGAATCTTGAGAAGAAGATATGTTAAAGATATAGTGAATACAGATACACAACAACAACCTCATCAAGGCTTGTTCGTTTCTCATTGCAGTATCCACTATATATTTAATTCTATTCAGAATGATTTTGCAAAATACCTTTGACACAACTGATAGTACGGTTACTCCTCTCCAATTATTGCAGTCATTTTGGTTGCCTTTTTGCACTCAAAAGTTATAAGCACAAAAACCAAGTTAAGATTATTCATTTCAAATGTAATATCCACCCTCATTTATGCACGCGAAAGCTGGAAAACAACTAAAGAAATAGACAAGAAATTAGACTCTTTCGAAAACAAATGTCTAAGGAAAATACTCGGTATAAAGTGGAACGAATTACAGAACAACACAGAAATAGGACAGATGAATGAACAAATAACCTGTCTCATGGGTGATCAGAAAAAAGGAGACAGACATATGTCGGTCACATGATGAGAAGAAACAATCAGATAATCCCCAAACAAGCTATCAAATGGAACACAACAGGCCGAAGAAAAAGAGATCGACCACGTGAAGTTCTGAAGAGGACATTGTTAAGAGAAGCCAAATTAGTAGGCATAAAATCCATTGATGAGGTTGAAATATAGCTACTTCTGAGAATTAGTATGAAAAGAACAAGGAAAAAGATAAAAAGTTTGGATTTGTTGAAGGAAAGGGAACACACAATGCCATTTATGCTTTACGAGCACTGACAGAAAGAGCTTTAGAAGTACAGAAAGATCTCTACTTATGCTTCACTAATTACACCAAGGCACTCGACAAGGTGAAATATGATGAGATTATTAAAATGCTTAAAGACATAAATATAGACGGCAAAGACCTGAGTATTGTAAAGCATCTATACTGGCAGCAGGAAGCAGTGATTCGAATTGAAAATAAAACTGGAAAATATCAACTGATAAAACAGGGAGTGTGACAGATCTTTTTTCTCTGTACAGCGAGAATATTCTAAGAAGATCATTGGAGAACCAGGTATAAAAGTAGGCGGATACAATATTAACAACCTTCGGTATGCTGACAACACATTACTGATAGCTGAGAACCAACAAGACCTGCAAAATCTCTTGGATAAAGTTTTTTTTTTCAGTCTAACAAGAACAACGCTTGAGTGTTTGATAGCACAATACGAGTATAATATTCTTGCAGCTTACATGTGTTTCTCAGCTATTTTGTTAAGTGTCCAGGTCTCACAGGCATATGTTGCAATGGGAAAGATGTATGCCCTTAAAAATCTTATTTTTGTAGTTCTGTAATGATCGTTAGTAATGATCCAAGATATTGATAAAACTCTCAATCTCTTCCAATTTTTCCACATTGATACATATTTCAGGTGCCTTATTTGTTTTGTCAGTTGTCATCAATTTAGTTTTATTCGCATTAAGGTAAAGGTTTTGCTCTTCACTATTCTTACTGACTGACATAATTAGTTTTTCCATTCCTTTTTGTGTTGTGTTTATGGTTTCAGGCGTCTTATATTTGCCAGCTGAACAATTCTACGGTTGTTGCCGTTTCGTGGAAGTTTTTTTTTTAAATCCGAATCGTTTTCCCTACATTCAGTTATCTAGAGCACTGACTTTCATCTTCATGTTCTCGAGATACGGATTCACTTGTTCGGCATCTTTTACAGTACATCTTTTCCCAGTCCGTTTTCATTCACATTATTATCTCATATTCATTGAAAATGTTGCATAATCTGCTACAGATGTCTTGTGTTTTGGCTGTATTTTATTTTATTTCTCTCCCCCCTCCAAACCCCCGAATTTGAAACCTTGGTCAGTTCATACACTGTATACTGTATTCTGCTTCATTGGTTTCTACTTCATCTATTTTTCGTGTTGTGTTGTTTTTGAATGTGATCATTGAAAAAGACTTTTGCCAAAATATTGGATTGTTATATGCTCTTCTTTTATACGTGCTCATTTTACTTTCTGCCGTCCTTTCTCCCGCCTACCTTTCTCACTTATATATCATCATCATCAGGTGCCGTGCCGACTGGCGTTGGCTATTATGCTTCTCCAGAGTACACGATCCTTAATGCGGGCCATCGGCTCACTTGTGATCTCCTCTAACACCATCCCGTCAGACTGTCCAGTGTCATTTCTCTTGGTCTTCCTCTTGATCTTCTTCCTTATATTTTTCCTGTTGTTATAATATTTTCTATGCCCCCTCTTCTCATTGCATGTCATTTGAAAGTACATTGTCTCTCTCTTATCTTTGTGACAAGGTTTTTTGTCTCTCCAGCTCTTCTCATACATTCTTCATTAGTTATTTTTGCTGTCCAGGGGATTTGCAATATTCTTCTAATAAACCACATTTCTGCTGCTTCCAGTGATTTTTGTGCAGACTTGCCTATTGTCCATGATTCACTTCCATATAACAAGATAGGTTCAATATAGCATTTTAGGACTCGTTTTCTAACATTCATTGATAAGGATGTGTTGGTTAATATGTTTCTCATTTTCAGAAATGCAGTCTTTGCTTGGCCTATTCTGTTCCTAATTTCTGTTGTGCATTTCCCATCTGAAGTTATTACTGCTCCAAGGTATTTGAATTTCTGCACCTGCTTTAGAATAGTTCCGTTTAATTGAATACTGCATGCTGGTGGATTCTGTTTCTTAGATATAACCATAGTCTCTGCCTTTTTGATGTTCAATGTAAGGCCTTTCTGTTCACTTTCTTTGGCAACTTTATCCAAGAGATTTTGCAGGTCTTGTTGGTTCTCAGCTATCAGTACTGTGTCGTCAGCATACCGAAGGTTGTTAATATTGTATCCTCCAATTTTTATGTCTGGTTCTGTGATGAGTGTTCTTAGAATATTCTCGCTGTGCAGAGAAAAAAGGTCTGGAGATGGTACACATCCTTGTCGCACCCATTGTTTTATCGGTTGATATTTTCCAGTTCTATTTTCAACTCGAACTGCTGCTTCTTGCTGCCAGTATAGATGTTTTACAATCCTCAGATCTTTGCTGTCTATATTGATGTCTTCAAGCATTTTAATAATTTCGTTATGTTTCACCTTGTCGAATGCCTTGGTGTAATCAATGAAGCACAAGTAGAGATCTTTCTGTACTTCTAAAGCTCTTTCTGTTAGTGTTCGTAAAGCATAAATGACATTGTGTATTCCCTTTCCTTCCACAAATCCAAACTGTTCATCTGCTATTTCCATTTTTTCTTTTTCCTTGTTCTTCTCATAACGATTCTCAGAAGTAGCTTCGTCACGTGACATGAAAAGCTGATAGTCCGGTAGTCATCGCATTCCTTTGCACCTGGTTTCTTTGGCAGTGCTATAAACATGGATTTAATCAGGTCACTGGGAATATAACCACTGTTGTAAATGTCATTCAGTAACTTGGTTATTATTTTTATTCCTGTTTCCTCTGGTGCCTCTATTTCTTCTATTGTTATATTATCAGATCCAGTCGCTTTTCCTTTCTTCATGTGTTTGATGGCATCTATGATTTCATCTTCAAGTATTGGTGGTCCATCACAGTTTTCAGTATCTGGTGTTAATTCTGATCTTTCTCCTCCATATAGCTCACCGATATACTCTGTCCACCTGTCCACAATGTCTTCTTTTCCCATTAACATTTTACCTTCTTTCGATTTCAAGCATCCTGTGGTATATTTTGTTTTCCTGCCTGTGAGTTCACTAATTCTTTTGTGCATGTTTTTGCTGTCTTATTATGAGAGTCCTCTATCTATCTGCACTGTTCATTTAACCACACTTCTTTTGCTTCTCTGCATTTGCGTCTTATTTCTTTATTTGTCTTGCTGTATTTTTCTTTGTTATTTTTACTCCTCCTCCTCTTGTCCATCAGTCCCAAGATGTCGTCTGTCATCCATTTATTTTTAGAGGCTTTTTTTGTGGTATTATCTCCTTAATAGTTTGGTGGATAGAATCTCTTAACATTGTCCATTGTTCATCTATACTAGTTATCTTTGCTATTACATTGTATCTATTTCTTATAATAACTTTGTATTGTTCTCGCAGTTCTTGGTCATTTTTAATGAGTTCTGTATTCAGTTTGATGTTTCTCACTTTTCTGCATGTTTTCTTTAGCTTTATTCTAATTTTCCACAGAGTGGGTCATGGTCACTATTGCAGTCAGCTCCTGGCATGGTTTTTGTTGTCAATAATGCATTGTGGAATTGTTTGTTGATTAATATGTAGTCTATCTGGTTAAAAGTCTTTTTGTCTGGGCTGCACCACGTTGCCAGTCTTCGAGGACACTTATATATATATATATACACAAAACTGAACCACGCACCTCGGTCTTCCTAATTCACTGGTTGCATGTTTCATCCTGGTTAGTGTGGTGAGAGCCGTGCAGAAGAAGAAATGTGTATGTGTATGATATATATATATATATATAATTGATATAAATGTCACAGTAGTTGTGTGTAACAGTTAGTTTTGTTGTGATACAGCAGCTGAAATTCCTTTGCAGTTGTTGCCTCCTGGTTGACTGTTAACAGTAGTTGTTATGTCCAGACTCGCCCTCGCTCTGTCAGTTCTTCTGGTCATGTGATGTTTGTTTGCTAAGCCTGTCATGTGCTTAGTTTTTCTCTATGTATTGGTGTGTGGTAGAGAGGAGAAAGTAATTTAACTTTTCCGGACTTGTTTCTCGGATTTCGGTTCTTATTTCACGTACTAATGTTGCAGTACTAATCTGCAGTAGTTTTTCAGTCTTTCTAGGTTAATTAATCTGCCGAATGATCGGGAATCATTTTCTACTTATTTTCTACTAATAAAACCAACAACTTCTTATTTTATAAAATTCTCCCCACAAGCAAAGTGAGCATCTTTTAAATGTATTGTTATTGATAAGAAATACATTGTTCAGCAAGAATCTAAAAATAACTGCTCCTCCTTTACTTCGTGATACTTTAAACGAATTTTATCCATTAACTGCTGAATAGTTCTAGTTTGGTAACCACTTAATTCTCATGTTTGAATCTATACAGTTCATAGTCTTGCCTTAACTCGTCTCCGCCCTCTTGTACCGTTCAGCATTGAGAGAACAGATTTTTAAAATAAGACTCGGCAGTTTGCTTCGTATAAGTGACTTTTTAAGTTTCTCTTATCTCCTCCATCTGCCCCGAACTTTGTAGGCCTGTTACTGTTTCCAAACGTCCCTAACACTAATGCTTTCGGCATTATACTGTCTGGTCGTAGCTGTTTAACGTGACCAAACCATTTTTGACTTATTTCTAAATGTAGTTTAGTCATTTTGGTGTTACTGTAATCCTTGCTGTGATACAGCAGGCGCACCCTTCAGTGGGTGTTGGGACGGAAGGCGGAGCACATATAGGAATCCCCGGAGTGTGGGGATGCCAGTCTCTGATTACAGATTGTTGTGATAATGTCATTTCTAGTTTTGTGTCTTCTCAGGTATTTGAAATACTTCACTTGTTCGGAAGGGTTATTATCCAGGAAGGTTTTCTTTGCACTTAAGGTTCATTCATTCATTCATTCATTTGCATGTCCCTTGCGGAACTTTGCCTCCCAAACAGCACTCCTGTAGGCCTCTCGGTTGTGAGCAAGATGGCTTGCTGCTGTTGCATCCATTTCCAGATCGTCAACGATGTCTTGCAGCCATCTTCGTCTTGGTCTTCCTCTTTTTCTTTTTCCCATTATGTATCCTTCCAATACGGTCTTCTCTAAATTATCATGACGTTTAATGTGTCCAAAATATTTCAGCTTTCTCTCTTTAATCCTCTTCACTAGCACTTAAGGTACCCATCATAAATGAGTTGTTTTAATCTTATCGTATGAAGAAACCATTGCGAGACTGATGATAAGGTTGCACATAATGCTCTTGTTGTTTTTGTTTGGAGTTTATCTTAAGTAGGTAAGTCTAAGACCAACTGAAATTAGTTAAATGTATAAGAAAAAAACCACCAGACCTTCTTGGATATGTCATGAGAAGGCAAAAATTAGAGAACTAGGCAATGACTGGAAATTCAAGTGAGGAAAACAAAAAAATGGAGATGGATACCAAGAGAAAAATATATCGGTGGACTGACCAAGTGACATAGTAAAACAAAAGCATTTAAAATGATCGGAAACATCACGATGAAGAATCATTATCTTCAGCGCTACCAGGCACGGCATGTATAAATAAATTAATTCATACTTTGTTATTAGCAGTTTTGGACGATACTGATTCACATTTTATTTCCCAGATCTGGACGGCGAAGTTAAAATTATCAGCCTTCGCTGAAAATCTTATTTGCGTTCCATCTTTTATTTAAAAAATATTCCACGTCTTCGGCCTTTTTTTAAAGCATTCTCGGCAGATTTGGTCAGTGTAAACATATGTCAAGAGGTGAGGGTGGTTATGTTTCATCTCAGAATGGAAAAGAGGGGGGAATTATTTTAGTTTATTTTCTCAGTCGTGGGATAATATTGATATATCTGATTTTGTCTCCGTGTGCGGTCAGTGTTCAGATTTTTAAAATTTTCATTGAGAAAGAAAGGAATTGTTGTCCTGTGCTACTTGTTTATAGTGCTCTGTTAACTTTTTTTTATTGTGTGTTTAGAGTGGTCTTTGAGGATTGTGAACTTTTTTTTGTAAAGGCAAAGCAGGTTTAATGTTTCATATCTTGTAAGTTTTAGTTTCTAGAGTAGTAATACGGGTTGTGCTTCTTGATCCAGTCATGATTCTTGCTGCGTTGTTCTAGACTAGTGCTAGGCTTTGTGCTCCTTGCACCAGTCATGATTCTTGCTACATTGTTCTAAAATAGTATCAGAACTTAGGTTTCTTGCCCCAGTCATGATTCTTGCTCTTTTGCTGTAAAGTAGTACCAGATTCTATGCTCCTTGCTCCAGTCATGATTCTTGCTACTTTGCTCTAAAATAGTATCAGAACTTACATTCCTTACCCCAGTCATGATTCTTGCTACATTGCTCTAAAGTAGTACCAGAACTTATGCTCCTTGCCCCAGTCATGATTCTTGCTACATTACTCTAAATTATTACCAGAAATGATGCTCCTTGCTTCAGTCATGATTCTTGTTACACTGCTCTAAAGTAGTACCAGAAGTTATGTTCCTTGCACCAGTCATGATTTTTGCTACATTGCTCTAAAGTAGTACCAGAAGTTATGCTTTTTGCTCCGGTTATGATTCTTGCTACATTGTTCTAAAGTAGTACCAGAAGTTATGCTTCTTGCTCTGGTTATGATTCTTGCTGTCTTGCTTGGAACTACATTAGCAGTAGTATATCGTAAAGTTTATGTTCTTTCTGTGTTAGTGCACAGCTTTCTTAGAACAGCAATTTTTTTTTGTTTGCTGTCCATTCAAGGTAGCTTGCCATGTCAAAAATAGTTCGAAAGTGAAACGCTTTTCTTCAGTTCCTTCTGATTAAAAAAAAATCTACATGAGACTTTGATTTAACCGCGCTCCAAGATACGCTAGTATTCACTATTGTGTAAAAGATGTGTATTTTTCGGCTTTGGTTGAAAAGAAAAAAAATTTGGAAGAAATGTTCTGATGATAACTTGCAATATTTGTTTCTCGTCAAGCACTTAAACGTGTGTAGAGCAAATAGTCTAATTTTTCTGGTTTCTGCTGTTGTCCATGTAAGGACTGAGAAAAGATCAAGAGTGTAACTTGTGTCTCAAGCCGCACGGTACTTTATACTTCATTTTCAACACATGCAGTTTAGAGGTAAATTTGTTCTTCGTTTGCATAAATAGCTCGTCATAATAATTGTTTGTATATTCTTTATTTTAAAAGACATCACTCTTCACTCAGTGAGTTTTTTTTTAATGATCTGCTTATATTTCTCTTGAAATGCATCTTCCGTTTTATGCGTAAATTAAGTTCCTTTATGTTCAGAGCTTTTTCTTTTGTCTGATTTTATTTTTTTTCGTTTCTAGTTTTATGAACATTTTTTTTTCCCATTTCTCCAGACCCTGCGATAATTTCCAGAAATTCTGTTCTTCCTATCTGTGTGCTTTTTGTTCTTTTCCTCCACGGGTTCTTATGCATTTCTAGCATAAGATTTACATAAATGAATGTTCATGCTGCAGAGGAAACCCAACCCCAGAGCATATCCTACAAGCGTCCGGTCCTGGCAAGTCTTATATGTCAGAACTTACAACTAAGGCAGTAGCTGTGAGGCTGCAGCAGAAAACTGTTAGTCTTGACCACGGGGCTACAGTGTAAACTACAGAGTGAACTACAGAAGAAGAGAAAAACGCGCGTGGCCCGTCTTTCCAGTGCTTGTTCTAGTTCTCTTGAGTGTTGGAAGTTTGAGGACAAACGTTGTTTCTGGCTTTGTGGGGCTTCCTTTAAACTTGCCCAGCTTCCTTGACATATATTTAGGCGGACATGTTGGGACGTTAAGATTTTCGGATACAGTTTTAGATTTATAATTGAACACATCCATCACGTCATTTTAGAATCAGAGCCGTGCGTATCGTAGATGTTATAGCTTTGATTCTTTTTTTATTTCTAATGCATAACTAACGTTTGTATATTATTGCACAAGTTATAACAGAAAGTAAGTGCTGAAGATTGAACTTCCAAAACATAAATGTAATCGTCAGAAAATAGCGGTGATACAAAGCTTAATTGTAATGTTTTGTGATATTTTGGTATTTCTGAATCTGTCGACATGGCATAATTTATCCTTTATCTGTTTGTCTAAATATACGAATTTTTCAATAATATATTTACAGATTTGTTGCGAGGCAGCGTTTATTTACAAGAAGAACTTCGTCCATGTTGGAGATCCAGGTAGTGGAGGATGTCAGAGGGTTTTTACTGAAAGACTTCAGGGAAGAAACAGTTGTTATCTTCCGGCTATACTGCTGTTTAAAAAAAAAAACTGATGTAACAGAAACAGTGCTGTTTTTAATGACTGACTCGTTGTCCTAATGGAACAATATATTCAAGATACATTCAAGTATATATACTTGACCGTGAAGCAACAATGCAGATTTGTTTTAAAACTCACCGAGTTGATTCATAAAGGCCCTCTTTCAGTTCCCCAAACTTAGGAGAGTTGTCGAACGTTTGTATGCAGTCCTTGATAGAGGCCACAGCAAAGCTGAACTCGATTCAAGTTTTAGATGTTTGTCCAACAACACACTGGGAAAATTAATGATGGAGTGCTTAAATGGAGCTGCCTTGGAGTGTATTGAATAAATAAAGATCACTGGACTAGAGTGAGAGAGAGAGAGAGAGAGGTATTTAAGAAGGACGACGTGCTGAAACTTTAAAACGTTTCTCACTACATCTTGTTTGCTACGAGAGAGGACAAGTTCATTGATATATGATAATCTTAGAAATTGAAAATGTGTTTTATGATTCTAGACTGTGTCGGAATAAAATGATTGTATAAAATATCAGCATTACAGATGCTTGGAGGAAAGTTCCGTTGCTCAAGAACAGTGTAGTTTCTGAAATGCTCCACTGCGTCGTTTGTATAGTGATCTGCGTGTACTGACCAACCCCTCCCCCCCCCCCCTTGCTTTCTGAAACAAATCATTGTTTGTGAGTGTAACAAGCAAACACGTCAGAATGACTACAGTTCTAAAGCGACTAGATCGTCGAAAGTCGTTGGCATTGTTAGTTCTTACATTAACTTTGCTACTGTTGAAACTGTGTCTTACCCGTACTACAGCGCCACATAACTCCTGTAGGGATCTTCATTTGCCGAAGCTAGTTTTTGCCTGCCTTTCTAAAGAGTATTTAAGTGAATCTTTCAGTTTTCCTGAAGTTAATGAAACAGAAGTGTCTCTAAGCCCAGGCACAGCTCTTGGGCTAAAGCAAAGTTACAGCTTTGAAGAATCTGGCCAAAGTAGGTTTAGAAATGCTTCAGTGGACAAAGATTTCTATATACCGTTTAGGCCAGGCCTGTCATATGAGGAACGCCAGTTCATGCTGGCTTTGTTTCAGACATTTGTTAGAGCTTGCGCGAAATTCAGCGTGCCATTCTTCTTGTACAGTGGAACTTTACTAGGAGCAGCACGACATAATGATATCATTCCCTGGGACGATGACATCGATGTCATTTTGAACACATCAGACAAGGATTCCTTGCGCCATGCACTCTCCTCTTCAGGGGATCAGTTTGGTATATTTTGTCCATCAAATTTCTGGTGGAAGTTCTTTTGGCTGAAGGCCAAAACACTACCTCACAAACCTTTCCGCTGGCCTTATATTGACATCTTCTTCTTCGCGGAAAATGAGACGCATATTTTTGATGAATCTTATGATTACAAATATTCATTTGCTTTCCTCAAAAACGATGTTTTTCCTCTGAGTTTTCATTTGTTTGCCGGAGCAATGCTCCCAGTGCCTTGCAATATACACGCCGTTGTTGAACACAATTACTCTCCAAGCCTCTGTTCGTCTCCAAAATTTTCACATAAATATGAGGTGACCTTAAACAGCGCTTATTTCAAAACAATTCCATGTAAACATCTTTATCACCTCTACCCTTTTGTTTACAGGCGAGTTCATGGCAGTGTGGTTTACGAAGAGGTGGTGAAAGATGGGCGGGTTGTTAGGAATGTTATATCATCTAATCAGTGCAGATGAAGCTGTTGCTGTACAGCCTCGTATTCTTGGGTCTTCATAATACGAGTTCGCTATTTTCACGGGATTTGTTGCACATATTTCCAAAGTGCCTTCATCTATACTAAATTAATGGCACTGACGGATAACGTTGCTCCGAGGGTACGCAAGGGTTCTCACATTCCAGACAAAGAGTATGAATAACCTTCAGCAATCCAGTTTACGGGTGACGCTCAATCAAGGACATTTAGAAAGTGATTCTGTGTTAAATATTTGTGTTATTTAAATAATTTGTTTATTACGTTGTGTTTGAAATTTTGTTAGTTGGGTATTAAAATGGAGATAAAAATGTTCTTATTGAAGGAAATAAATGTGGAAATTTGTTTTGTGAGGGTGAGCGTTGGGCAGTCATTGTAAGAAAGAGCGCTTTTAATGTATGCATTATATAAATGAGGTCGTATTGCATTAAAAATGTGAAAGTTATAAATGCATGATTAACTTGAATATGAAATGACAAGTACACATTCATACATAATAGATGCATGGGGCAATTAGTAGTAAAAGAGATCTACGCATGCAGCACGGTGTAATACTAACTGTTGTTGATTCTACCTTCACATGCCGGTGTCGTGAGACCAAGAAATTTGACAGTTTCTGCACGCTTCAGATTGGACATTGGGCAGAATGTGATCGTTTTCTGCTTGATTAAGTACAATAGCTTTTGTATTTTAAAACATCTGTCTGTATTTACGACTTCTGTCGATTGGTTCTGTAACAGTTTCCTCACGTAAAAAGGTAGTCCCATAGAAAATGCCGTACATGATGAAGCATTAGAGAGCTAATTATGCTGGGCCACCGGTGTATTAGGTAGGGTGGTCAGTTCTTTTTCTCGCTGCCTTTCCTTCACAGATTTTCACTGGTACCCATTTTATGAAGCTGGGTCGACCTTCAGGGCCGTATTTGTCGGAAAAAAATCCCTCTCAGCTGGGAATTCGAACCCTCAACCATTCGGTTGCTAGACTAATTGTCTAACCAGTACGCTACCCGGATTTTTTACCACAAGAGTTACAGCATCTGCCTATCTAGTCATTAGTTATCGTTCCATTGATGCTCGGTATGGTAGACAAGGAGTGTTCATTCAAGGTCCGACAATTAAGTAATGAGACTAATTCCATTAAAAAATAAAATAAACATCAGTTGAAGATATAACCTGTATTTTATTCTAAGTAAATCCCTTGTGGATTGATACAGCGAGTGGCACGATCTAACAAACACTGGAACGATCTGCAGTTCTTCTGTTGGTATGGCCCTTAAACTCGATGTTACGGCCCTTTGGATGTCATCAATATCATCAAAGAAGCGTCCTTTCAATGGTAACTTTAATTCTGGAATAGAAAATAATCGCAGGGAGACAAATCTGAGGAATAGGGTGGATGGTTGAGAACACACTTATTTTTGGGCCAAAAATTCCTGTACAACTACCATCCGGTGAGCCGGTGCATTATCACGGAGAAGGAAAAAACTGCCAGGTATTGAATACTCGGGTCGGACTCGGAGAATCCTTTTCAATAAGCGTTTCAAAATACTTAAATAAACTTTGGCAGTGACAGTCTGTCCCTCTGGAATAAATTCTTTGTGAATAACTCCTTTGCTGCCGTAGAAGCACACCAACATTGTCTTCACTTTCGACTTTTGAAGACGAATTTTTTTTTGCCTTTTGGCGATGATGATGACTTCCACTAAGCACTTTGGCGTTTAATTGTGGGATCAAAGCAGAAAATCCATGTTTCATCCTCTGCAACAACCAAATTTAAGAAATGTTTATTTCTGCGACACGTTTTGATTATGTCTTTTGCGTACTCAACACGCTGATGTTTTTGGTCATCAGACAACGAATGTGGTAGAAACCAGCAAGTAACTTTTTTCTTGCCCAAATCTTCCACTAAAAGTTTACGAATGGTCTCTCGGTTAACACCAAATTCATCTGCAATCATACTCAGTCAAACAACGATCTTCTTGTATCCGTTCTCTGACTTTTGCAGTGAATTCCTCATTACGAACATAAATTGGGCGTCCATGTCTAGTTGCATTTGTAATCGTTTCCACACCACTTTTGAATCGTGAGTACCACCTGAATATCTGTGCATGAGATAAACAATTATCCCCATAAACTTACTGCATCAATTCAGCTGTCTCAGTGGCACTTTTTCCGAGTTTTAAACAGAATTTAATGTTAGCTTTTTGCTCCACGCTGGTTACATGACAATGCACCTCTAACTAGGTCAACAAAATGGCGGCTTGTTTGTCGTCTGCTTATTGGGCGGTGATGGAAAGTTGCCAGATCATAGATGAAGGTTGCCTCTTTGGATTCCATGCTTTGCTTCATAGATGACATTTTTGTCTTGGCCAAAATAAAATCAGTCTCATTACTTAATTGTCGGACCTTTTATGTCAAGCAGCAAACAGATGTGAATCCTTGTCTGTGAAAATGTAGTAAAAGCAACACAAATGTCAACAACATATAGAGAGTTATGAACTGGAGAGACGTGAGTTCGCATGGCATGTTTTCAGACATTTATCGAAGGGAGTGGGCTAATTCTTCTGATGATGAGATTGAAGTTGTTGTTTTTTTTCGCTCTTTTCTTTATTTTTCGGCCACTGCTAGTTCTAAATATTAGAATATATTTAAAGTAATGAAAAGTGTACGGATATTCATATCACCATTTCTGTCCCCTTGACAAGTCCCTGGAGTCAGATCCACGGTTCCTCGTTTGCTGGAGATACATGTTGGATATATAGAGAAGTCGCACATGTTGGATATATAGAGAAGTCGCACATGTTGGATATATAGAGAAGTCGCACATGTTGGATATATAGAGAAGTCGCACATGTTGGATATATAGAGAAGTCGCACATGTTGGATAAAGAGAGAAGTCGCACATGTTGTATATATAGAGAAGTCGCACATGTTGGATATATAGAGAAGCCGCATATTTCGTTTGCCACAAATGCATGTAGTTTGTTGAGCGCCTCTCATATATGCGCCCCAATATCTCATTAGTGACACAGGCCTACTATCCACAGAGTTTTGCCCAACAAACACTCAGTGAAGGAATTATATTTAAAAAAAACTACACCAGCAACAGTGGAGGTAAATGCATGACTTGAAGTTGATAGAAAACAGTATAATTTTACACCTACATTATTGTCTGATCTAAAACAGATCCACCAGCTTCCCATGTGGTAAATGAGTTCATAGTATTAGTGTCACAGAACTCAGCTTTGGTGCATGTTTGTGTGTGAGTGAGGTTGGGAGGAAGGGATCCAGGCAAGGTCAGGCAGCGACCTAGAACTTCCTGGCAAACAAGAGATCGATGAAGACTAATCAAGAGAAAATGAGATGTGTAACTTAAATAAATCACCCCTACACAAGAAACACACACACACCGGTGAGCTAGCTTGCCAATCATGGAATGGGAAGAATTCAATGACAAACCCTCGTGTCAGTTTCTGTGAGTTTCTGTACTGGTGTTTTCAGCCAAAATCTACACACTATTTGTTGATTTTTGTTCATATATGAACATAAATAGAGTATTTTCCACGTTATTTAATCTGACCATACCGCTATCAGTTTTTTTTCTCGGTACTCACGCTTTCAAACATGTCCCATTTTCGTTCGTGCCTTAATTTCTTTTTTTCAAATCTTGCTGTCGGACATTGATCCTTCCTCCCTCCCTCTCTCTCTCTCTCTCTCTCTCTCTCTCTCTCTCTCTCTCTCTCTCTCTCTAGATAAAATTAAAGTTGAATGATGAAGAGCAGAATATCAAGATAAATCTGAGTACTTAATTTCTCATCTTTTGAAAGTAGCATTAACTCGCTCCTTCTCTCTCTTGAAAAGAGCATTAATTGGTTCATTCTTTCTCCCCTTCCTTCTAGTTATCACTATCATTCTCTCTCTCTCTCTCTCTCTCTCTCTCTCTCTCTCTCTCTTCCTGTCTTTTCGCTATTTTTTTAAGATAAGAGACAACACAAACAAATCAAGCATTCGATAATCCGATGTAACGCTACAAGAGTGACATTTAAATCTGTACAGTCGTATCGGTTAATTATAGGGTTTATGTCATCAGACATTTTTCTTAGGAACTGTCTAGCTTTACATTATATATATATATATATATATATATATATATATATATGGTATATATATATAATTCCAACACATAGTCTTCCATCTATCAGTCAGTCATTCATCTGCATGTCCCTTACGGAACTTTGCCTTCCTAACAGCTCTCCTGTAGGCCTCTCGGTTGTAAGCAAGATGCCCTGCTGCTGATGCATCCATTTGCAGATTACCAACGATATCTTGCAGCCATATTCGCTTTGGTCATCCTCTCTTTCTTTTTCCCATTATGCACCCTTCCAAGACGGTCTTCTCTAAATTCTCACAATGTTTAATTTGTCCAACATATTTAGGTTTTCTCTGTTTAATCCTCTTTACTAGCCAACTTTCTTCATTATTACGTTCTTGTAGTATGGATATACGAGTATTTATTCTTTTTTTGTGTCCATGATATTTGAAGAATTCTTCTGTACCATTTACATTCAAAGGCATTTATGTGTTTCTCCGCTGTTTTGTTAAGTGCCCAGGTCTCACAGGCATATGTTGCGATGGGAAAGATACATGCCCTTAAAAATCTTAATTTTGTAGTTCTGTCTGTTCCTCTCCACAGCTTCTTTAGCTGTTTTAAAGAGCGATGGATGTCCTCCTTTTAATTTCCCTCATTGCATCTCCATTATTAGTTAGTATGATCCAAGATATTCAAAACTCTCCATCTCTTCCAATTTTTCCTCATTGATGAATATTTCAGCTGCCTCGTTTGTTTTGTCAGTTTAGTTTTCCTCAAGATTTTTCTCCTCCATCAGTATCTCGAAACGATTCTTCACTTCTGTACTGTATTGTTCTGGTATTTGTGTAAGATCAAAGCGGAGTGGTCTTGATCCCCCGTCTTTTTTATCTTCATGTCTGCTCTTAATAACTCATGGTCGGTGTCACAGTCGGCACCTGGTAAAGTTTTTGCTGATGTTATACTTGATCTCCACTTTCTTTGCACTAAAATGTAATCTATTTTATTCTCGGTTTTCCCATCAGGGAAAAGTGTGTATCCGTGTATAAAGTCTTCTTGGATGTTGTCTAAAAAGTGTGTTAGCGATCACTGGCTCATTTTCCATGCAAAACGCCATTAGATTGTCACCTGTCTAATTTCTATGTCCTATACTAAATTTCCCCCAAAACATATCCTTCGTCTTTTGCTCTTTCTGTACCAATCTTTTCATTAAAATCGCTCATTATTAATACAGTATCATTTTTTTCATACCTAGTCAATCGTCGTTTGCAGTGTGTTATAAAATCTTGAAAGCATAGGCCACAGATAAAGGCTCTCAAGTCATCTATTTTCTCTGCTTTCTTCAATGTGTGTCCCTTGTCTCTGAGTACTGTCATACTTTCTCTTCTCCAAGTAAGTCTAGGTCTTCCTCGTTTTCTATTTCATTGATGATTCCGTGTCAGTGCCCGTCTTGCTATGCTGGTGTCGGGTTTTCTCACAGTGTGGCCAATCCACCTCCATTTCCTAGATATAATTTGTAGGTTCATAGGTTCTTGTCCTGCACTTTCCCAGACCTCCTCCTTCCTGATCTTGTCCTGCCATTTAATATTTAACATCCTCCACAAGCAGTAATCCATGAATGTTTATATCCGCTGTTGTATTGTCTAAGACATCATAATATAGTGAAATTCGGCTTCTCATATTTTTCCTTTCCAGCTGGTATATATATATATATATTACAAAGAGATTTAGGAAAGGAAAAGATACATCTTAGGTTTATCTTATATCTGAACTCTCCACGAGCAGGATTTAGAAAAACGACCCTAGACAACTTACGTAGCAACATTTATCATTTCTTTGCTAGTACTAATAAAGCTAAATGTCAACCTGGATGAAATTAAATTGCATGAAATTGAAACAGCAGTGAATTTAATGGCTAACAACAAAGCTGCAGGTGAAGATGAAATAACAGCCGAAATGCTAAAAGCTATCAGTAGTGACAACATGATACAACTACAGAGAATGTTTAACAAGATTTGGAAAGAAGGAAAGGTCCCTTCTAATTGGAAGAAAGGAATCATTGTTAAAATACCAAAAAAGAGCAACCTTAGTGACTGTAACAACTGGAGAGAAGTAACCTTAATATCATTTGTGTCAAAAGTATTTTGCAAGGTCATTTTGAATAGACTCAAAGATATAGTGGATACTGCAATGAGAGAAGAACAAACAGGATTTCAAAAAGGGAGAAGCTGTCTCGACCAGATCTTTACTCTCAGAATAATACTTGAAGAATATATTGAAAAGCAAAAACCATTAATACTGAACTTCATAGATTTTAAAAAGGCATTTGATAGCATACACAGAGATTCATTGTGGAGAATTTTAAGTCCATATGGAATACCATCTAAAATTGTCAACATCATTAAGGACTTATACAATGGATATGTTTGTGCAGTCAAGACAGAAGAAGGGATGAGTGAATGGTTCCAGATTGAAACAGGCGTGAAACAAGGATGTATACTGTCTCCTTTACTTTTTGGGATTACAATAGACTTCATAATGAAAAAATGCTGCACAGGTAACACAGGTATTGACTGGGTACATGGGACCCAACTAGAAGATCTTGATTTTACTGATGATATAACTCTTATCAGTAATAATGTGAATTCCATGCAAGAAAAAACAGATAGCCTGTCTTCACTGGCTAGCAAAATAGGACTTGAAATTAACAAGGACAAAACAAAAATAATGACAAATCCTCTCAATCAAAATGTAAAAATACACATAGAAGGGACAGATATTGAAGAAGTCAATCAATTTGCATACCTTGGTAGCTACATCGACCAGGATGGTGACACTAGAAAGGAAGTTAGGATCAGAATTGCAAAAGCAGCATCAATCTTCAAGAATCTTGAGAACATATGGAATTCAAAAGTTATAAGCACAAAAACTAAGTTAAGACTATTCAATTCAAATGTAATATCCACCCTCATTTATGCATGCGAAAGCTGGAAAACAACTAAAGAAACAGAAAAGAAATTAGACTCTTTTGAAAACAAATGCCTAAGGAAAATACTCAGCATCAAGTGGAATGAATTCAAGAACAATGCAGAGATAAGACAGATGACTGAACAACAACCAGTCTCATGGGTGATCAGGAAAAGGAGATGGACATATGTTGGTCACTTGATGAGAAGAAATGATCAGAGAATCCCAAAACAAGCTATCAAGTGGAACACAACAGGCCGAAGAAAAAGAGGCAGACCGCATGGAACTCTGAAGAGAACATTATTAAGAGAGGCCAAATTAACAGGCATAAAATCCTTTGATGAGGTTGAAAGACTCGCCGAAGACAGGAAAAATTGGCGAACTACTTTGCGAGCCCTATGTGACGTTTAACGGCACGGGAAGGATATAAGATAAGATATAAGACTAATAAAGCAGAATCTCAGGATGTCTCAAATATTTGTGCCACATGATCTCTCTTGTCTCCTCTGTAGCTTCACAGAATGACTCGGTTTTGTCTGTTTTATCTGTTGATAAGCACAGAACAACATATACGTAATTTTTTTAAGTAGCACCTTTAAACTTGACAATGTGTGTTTGTTTATTTGCTCGTTTTAATCGAACACTGTGTCATAATGTTAAAAGATTCCACGTCGTGCATTGCTAAGATACAGACTTGACTAAGTTTTCTTCAAATCTTGCTGCAGTTTTCCAAATTATTCGAGTTCTTCTTCCACTTTGTTTAATAACCACCCTTCAAAACATTTTCAGCCCACGATGCCTTTCGTTTGCCACGAGCGTTTTCATTTGTTCCTAATATTTTATTTATGTTAGTATCATCATTAGTTTGTTCTACGCCTTGTACCCTCTGGCAGCAGTTTTAATTTTCATGCTTTTTGTTTCTTCATGTGTTTTTGAATCCGTTGCACACCCACAATGATCGCATGAGAGTGTGAAATTCAGGAATGTGATGAGAAAATGATATCGAGATGGGTGTTGAGGAAATCTCAGCTGTCACAACTGAAAGGCAGAC
The DNA here is from genome assembly GCA_009760885.1 of Achatina immaculata. Lineage (NCBI taxonomy): Eukaryota > Metazoa > Mollusca > Gastropoda > Stylommatophora > Achatinidae > Lissachatina > Lissachatina immaculata. The sequence continues at coordinate 53,712,650 of CM019691.1, read as the reverse complement.
ATTCTGAAAAACCAGTTTTAAAATGCCCCTAATATTTGACACACGAAGCAGGAATCTTCTCTTTTTTCTCTAGATGACCGCTCAGAAAATCGAAGGTTAACACCTCTGTCTAGATTGAGAATATATAGTAATGGGCCGAATAGTCTGTTTCCTCGGAGCCGGTACGCGGGCTGTTGGAAAGCAGATGAACTCAGAAGAAGGAGGAGGACAGCCACACGATTCTCCACTCAAGTTTGTTTAATCAAGGTCTGGTGAATTCTCGCTGGGAATTCCTCGTTGGAAAAACTGTTGAGAGCCGAGTAATTTTAAGCGCGTATCGACCAAGACGCGGCACTGTCCGGCGGGAAATATATACAATTAGAGTAGGGACCCTCGGCGGTATTGCGCCAGTAGATCTGGCCGTGGGTATAAATGAAGGGCGAATTGATTCTGGAGTGCTGAGGTTTGGATTTTCTTTCCTCGTGTCTTCGTTTTGTTTTGTAAGATAAAGAGGGGTTCCAGCGGGGCTTATCCTAAATGCAGGAGCTCAAAACATGTTATGACACGACGCAGAAGAAATAGACTTTGGTTTTCAAATTAAAACTTCTTATTAGCCGACATGCATATAAGGACGTTGTTGTTGTTGTTGATGTTCTGTCATCCTGGAACTGCCAGCACGAAGTTCTTTGCAGCCGGTGGCGTGGAGGTGTTGAGGCACAGCATCGTATTGAAATGGGAGTGGGTTATGGCAGCCACCTTTCTATTTCTCAGTCCCTGGGTGGCGTTAAAAAAAGCAAGAGATGTGCTTAATATCTTAATATTTTAATATCTTGATATCTTAATATCTTAATAGTTTGATATCTTAATATCTTGATATTTTAATATCTTGATATCTTAATATCTTGTTATCTTACTATCTTAATAGTTTGATATCTTAATATCTTTATATCTTAATATCTTGATATCTTAATACCTTGATATCTTAATATCTTGATTTCTTAATATCTTGATATTTTGATATCTTAGTATCTTGATATCTTAATATCTTGATATCTTAATATCTTAGTATCTTGATGTCTTGATATCTTAATATCTTGATATCTTAATATTTCAATTTCTTAATATCTTATTGTCTTCATATCATAATGGTTTAATGTCTTAATATCTTAATGTCTTTAGCAGACGCCACCACAATGGGGACTATAGCGATTCCTACGTCTGTCAAGCTGAGCCTGTTACAGGGACAACCAGACTATAGATGGGACAACGGCTGGGTCAGCCTTGATTCTCCAGCCCAGAAACAGGGATAGCCTGGCTAACGGGACAAGAATCGCCAAAGTCCTCATGGTGGCGGAGTCTGCTAAAGAAGCACTGTACGCCGCCTACACTGATGCGGTAGTGAATAACTTCTTTAAAAAATAAAGAAAAGCCATAACTCGTCAAAAAAAAAGATAAACAAAGAAATGAAAATATGATTATTATTCCAATTCGTCAGTTATACCATTTCTATCAGCTTCCGCCGAGAACACAGTCTCATAATTTTCTACCTAAACATAAACAAGACACCTTATTGATCATTACTTTGGAAAATCATGTGACCTGTTTTATTAGCTAAATATAACTAGCATATGTCTGTCAAATTATGACAGCACAATGAAGCGAAACAATCCATACCCCCCCCCCCCCACATGCATACCATCACTTCTCTTACTCTTACTCTATGGCGCAGTGAAGGTTAACTGTAACAGACAAACTTAGAAAATTATAGTATTAGATATGGCAGAGAATGTGTTACAATGACTTCCCTTACTTCTGGAAGCCAGCCTAATAAACAGGCTCCACTACCATGAGAACACATCGCCCACTGTCCTACCATCCAGGCTTCAGCAACACAACAGGACCACGTGGAAGTGTGATAGATCTTGATCATGCTAATCATCACTTGTAACATCTCTAAGCCGGCTGTTTTTTGTCCCTGTTTGTAACGTAGGAACACTTGAACTGACCGCATGCTATTTGAAACACCAAGCACGCAGTGAGTTTGACTGTGCACGTCATACTACAGGAAGAAACATTTTTTGTGTGTCGTCTGTTACAGCAACGATAATTCAGTGAAACATGAATTCATTCCATTTTTTTTAAAATTTGCTTTAAACTAGATTAATTTGCTCTAAACCAGATTAGTTTGTTCTAAACCAGACTAAGTTGTTCTAAACCAGCTTCAAATCTAATAAGACAAATATCGACATGAAAAGAAAAAAAAACTGATTCAAATAAAAAATACCAAATATCGACATTTAAATCTAATAAGACAAAATTTAGGTACAATCTAACATTCCAGGTTTTTTAGAACATCGCTGTCATTTAATTACACATGAGAACAAAAATGACTTTGTCAGGGTCAGCCAACCAAAGTTGGTTAAGACCATATGCCAGTTTCTTTGGAAATATTGGTAGCCGGCTGTTATGCATTTTACCAGTATGGAGAGTTTTCCCATCAAATTCTTTTGGTTGTTATTATAAGAAAAAAAATCTATATCATAGATTCTATTTTTGGTACATTTATTGTAGTTTTAGTTATTCACTGCGGTATTAGCCGCCAAAGAGTTTCTTTACCAGCGTTTGCAACTTGGGGAATTTTATTTTTGTGTGTGTTCGTGAGCTCTTTTCAGGTCAGTTTTCCTTATGATGTTGTATTTCTCGAGTTTCGTTCCTGACGTGTTTGATTATTGCGTTCAGTCTTTGTGTTTTCGAAATATGAAAGATCAATTTCAGGAGATCCTTGTAATTTGAATAATTACTCCTAGCGCTTCGTTGTGGAAACATTTTAGAAACGCTGGCCTTGTTCATCATCAATGGCACTTGAAAATGTTCAAGCTCATGCCCCCATCACCACTCTTACGGAGTGATATCTGTAAGGAATACTGAGCTCTCTTCCACTCCTGCTGTCTGATAAATTCCCGATAAACATGGCTCACTTCCAGCCTGAACATTTCCCCCAGCTTTGATTTCAGATACGACTTTCAATAACTCGGGGATTTTCAAACATTCGTGAGTAACAGCTTAGCGGCAAACCTCGCTTTTTTTCTACGATTTTGTACTGTCGTTCTGGAAAGTCAACTATACATGCACTTTTTTAAATAGGCAATTATTTATACTTGCATTTCGCCGACAAATAAACTGTCAATAATAATTTGTTGTTAGTGTTAACTAACTAGGAAAAAAAAAACTTCGATGGATGGATATTAATCGTTTTTTTTAATTTTTTTAAGACAACGAAAACAACGGGCCGTGACCCGGTGGTACTGCAAACCGGGTCCACCCGTAACGAGATGTGGACCATACCCCCGGCATTCAATGTGCAGGGCAGGCCTCGGGCATCTCGTTTAGTTAAAAAATAACGACGCTTTTGTTAACCAAAGGGCATGTTGATCAGGGTACCTGCTAAGAGGACACTTTGACCTCAGCCACTTTGATCTTAGCCAAAAGGCCTCTTTAAACACCAAAGAGGTAGTCTAACTTGCGTCAGGATTAAATATAGTTTACACATTTTTAAAAAAAAATACTTGCAGGCGTCCCCTGCTTTTCGACTGTTCACTCTTTAAACCACTGTCAGTTATAACTGAACTTTATATACTTTAAAAAGGCGTTTGATAGCATACACAGAGATTCATTGTGGATATTTTAAGACTATATGGAACACCATCTAAATTGTCAACATCATTAGAGATCTCTATAACGGATATGTTGAAGGAATGAGCGAACAGTTTCAGATTGAAACAGGCGTGAAACAAGGATGTATATTATCTCCCTTGCTTTTTGGAATTGGCATAGACTTTATTATGAAAATATGCTGTACAGGTAAAACCGGCATTGATTGGGTACATGGGACCCAAATAGAAGTTCTTCATTTTGCAGATGACATAACTCTTATCAGTGACAATGTGGATCAGTGCAGGAAAAAAAAAACAGATAGCCTGTCTTCACTGGATAGCAAAATAGGTATTGAAATTAACAAAGACAAAACACAAATAATGAAACTTCTCGTTAATCAAGAAGGAAAAATATACGTAGAAGGAACAGCTGTTGATGAAGTAAACCAGTTAGTATACCTCGGCAGCTACATAGACCAGGATGATGACACCAGGAGGGAAGTTAGAATTAAAATTGCAAAAGCAGCATTGTCCTTCAAAAATCTTGAGAACATATGGAGTTCAAAAGTTATAAGCACAAAAACCAAGTTAAGATTATTCAATTCAAATGTGATATCCACTCTCATTTATGCATGCGAAAGCTGGAAATCAACTAAAGAAATAGACAAGAAATTAGACTCTTTTGGAAACAAATGCCTCAGGAAAATACTTGGTATTAAGTGGAACGAATTTAAGAACAACACAGAGATAAGACAGATGAGCAAACAACCTGTCTCAGGGGTGATCATCAGAAGAAGATTATGTAGGCCATGTGATGAGAAGAAATAATCAGAGAATACCAAAACAAGCTATCAAGAGGAGCACAACAGGCCGAAGAAAAAGAACTCGACCATGTGAAACTCTAAGAAGACATTGTTAAAATCCAATTTAGTGGGCATAATATCCCTTGATGAAGTTGAAAAACTTGCCGAAAACAGGAAAACTTGGCAAACAACTATGCGAGCCCTATGTGACGTTTGACAGCATGGGAAGGATGTAAGATACACTTGACTGAATGGTCCGTTCTTTCGACCGATTTTGCCTACCTTCCACGTAGTTCAAATGTGACAAACCAAATGCTTCCTATCAAACTGGACACATGGCAACATGACAAGGTGTCATCAGTCTGTTTTCAGAAATTGTTCGGAGTGGATCCCTTGTGTTCGTGCTTATACTGTTCTTATGCTTACACTGCTTTTATATTTGTGCTTGAAATATGTATAATTGCCTCCTAAATGCAATGCCGCGCATGACCGTGATGCACCAAGACTCGTCTTTCTAATGTACTCTGCTACCTATTCAGTCTACAGACTCCTGCCGCCTTTCGGCAAGGCAACTCTCGCAGTCTGAACCCCCCCCCCCCCCCCACTCAACCCGTCGCATATAATACTAGAAATGTTGAAGGCTTCAAATATAATACCAAGCGAAGCGGGAGTATAGAATGGCCGCGTCGAATTATCATTAGTTTCCGGATTTCGGAACATGAAAAAGGTGGAGAGCCAATGCATTAGGGGCTAACAGAAAAGAGAAATGAGCTGTAAAAAATTCTTGTATCTTCTGATTGGTAAACTAAACAACAGAGCTGCGGGAAAGCAGCGAACGAGAGGAATAGAGCAGAATTAATGCATAGCTTCATTTTTAAAAAATTAGGTATAAATCTCCCACATCTTAACACATCTATTGCAGAATGTTCTTATAGCAAAAGAATTACCACATGTAGGTTCTTCAGTTTATGCAATAGTGACATGAATTTCAGTACAGGCAATAGTGACAACGTGAACTTCAGTGTAAGCAGTAGTGACAATATGAACTTCAGTATAGCCAATAGTGACAACATGAGCTTCAGTATAGGCAAGAGTGACAATATGAACTTCAGTATAGACAATAGTGACAACATGAACTTCATTACAGGCAATAGTAACAACGTGAACTTCAGTATAGGCAATAGTGACAATATGACTGTTTTTCATCTTAGCTGCCCGTGGCATTCTTAACATTCTTGTAATGAACTATATTTCTGTTGCCTCTAGTGATCTTTCCATCTTTCGGTTGATTGTCCATGACTCATTTCCACAGAGTAGGACAGGCTCAATTTAGCATTTTAGAGCTCTCTTTCTGATGTTCATTGACAGAGGTGCATTGCACAAGACGTATCTCATTTGTTGCAGAGCTGTTTTGATTTGGTATATTCTGTTCTTGATTTAAGAGGTGGATTTTCCGTTTAATGATACTCGAGTGCCCAGATATTTAAATGTACGCATTTGTCTCAGGGACGTTCCTTTTACATTAACATTGAACTTACATGGATTTTTCTTTCGGGATGTGACCATCGTTTCTGTTTTCTTGCTATGTATGTCGAGTCCTTTCTTCTCATTTTCTGTCACTCATCAACACCATCAGGTGCCGTGCCGACTGGCGTTGGCTATTATGCTTTTCCAGAGTACACAATCCTTCACGCAGCCCATCAGTTCAGTTGGTGATCTCTCACACCATCCTGTCAGACTGTCCAATATCATTTCTCTTAGTCTTCCTCTTGATCTTCTTCCTTCTATTTTTTCTGTTGTTATAATATGTTCAATGCCCCCTCTCCTCATTGCATGTCCTATGAAAGTACATTGTCTCTCTCTTATCTTTTTAACAAGATTTTTTCTCTCTCCAGCTCTTCTCATACTTTCTTCATTAGTTATTTTTGTGTCCAGGGGATTTGCAACATTCTTCTAATAGACCACATTTCTGCTGCTTCCAATGATTTTTGTGCAGACTTGCCTATTGTCCATGATTCACTTCCATAAAACAAGATAGGTTCAATATAGCATTTTAGGACTCATTTTCTAACATTCATTGATAAGAATGTTTTGGTTAATATGTTTCTAATTCTCTGAAATGCAGTCTTTGCTTGGTCTATTCTGTTCCTACTTTCTGTTCTGCATTTCCCATCTAAAGTTATTACTGCTCCAAGGTATTTGTTTCTACCACTGCCATTATCTAATAATTTCTGTAGGGGCTTTTCCTCTTTTGGCTAGTAGTACTGTATCATATATATATTGCAGATTATTCAGACTGTAGCCTCCGACTACAAATTTTTTTAAACACCGTGTGGTGCTGCTAAACAATTGTACCACGTCGCTGTGGTTAGTGTTTTTAGATTAAAATCTTAGCCCGGACGGAAGGGCCACCCTGTTGATCATGGTACCTTCCATGCCAGGACTCCAATTCCTAATTTATTTTTGATTTCCATCATGATATTTTCACTGTACAATGAGAACAAATCTGGTAAGAAGACACAACCTTGCCTAACTCCTTGCTTTATTGGTTGATATTTGCCTATCATACAAGGTCCGACAATTAAGTAATGAGACTAATTCCATAAAAAATAAAAATAAACATCAGTTGAAGATATAACCTGTATTTTATTCAAAATAAGCACCTTGTGCATTGATGCAGCGAGTGGCACGATCTAACAAACACTGGAACGATTTGCAGTTCTTCTGTTGGTATGGCCCTTAAACTCGATGTTACGGCCCTTTGGATATCATCAATATCGTCAAAGAAGTGCCCTTTCAATGGTAACTTTAATTTTGGGAACAGAAAATAATCGCAGGGAGACAAATCTGGGGAATAGGATGGATGGCTGAGAACACACACTTGTTATCTGGGCCAAAAATTCCTGTACAAATACCGCCCGGTAGGCCGATGCATTATCACGGAGAAGGAAAAAACTGCCGGGTGTTGAATACTCGGGTCGGACTCGGAGAATCCGTTTCAATTCGGACTCGGAGAATCCTTTTCAATAAGAGTTTCAAAATACTTATATAAACTTTGGCAGTGAGTCTGTCCCTCTGGAATAAATTCTTTGTCAATAACTCCTTTGCTGCCGTAGAAGCACGCCAACATTGTCTTCACTTTCGACTTTAGAAGACGAATATTTTTTTGCCGTTTGGTGATGATGATGATGACTTCCACTAAGCACTTTGGCGTTTAATTGTGGGATCAAAGCAGAAAATCCATGTTTCATCCTCTGCAACAATCAAATTTAAGAAATGTTTATTTCTGCGACATATTTTGATAATGTCTTTTGCGTACTCAACACGCTGATGGTTTTGGTCATCAGATAACGAATGTGGTAGAAACCAGCAAGCAACCTTTTTTCTTGCCCGAATCTTCCACTAAAATTTTACGAATGGTCTCTCGGTTAACACTAAATTTATCTGCCATCATCCTCACAGTCAAACAACGATCTTTTTGTATCCCTTCTCTGACTTTTGCAATTAGTTTCTCATTACGAACATAAACTGGGCGTCCATGTCCAGATGCATTTGTAATCGTTTCCACACCACTTTTGAATCGTGAATACCACCTGAATATTTGTGCACAAGATAAACAATTATCCCTATAAACTTGTCGCATCAATTCAACTGTCTCAATGACACTTTTCTCGAGTTTTAAACAGAATTTAATGTTAGCTTTTTGCTCCATGCTGATTACGTGATAATTCACCTCTAAATAAGTCAACAAAATGGCGGCTTGTTTGTCGTCTGCTTATCGGGCGGCAATGAAAAGTTGCCAGATCATAGATGAAGGGTGCCTCTTTAGATTCCATGCTTTGCTTCATAGGTGGCATTTTTGCCTTGGCCATAATAAAATCATTCTCATTACTTAATTGTCGGACCTTGTATTTTCTACCTATCCTTATTGATGCTTCTTGATTATAATATATTATTATTATTATTATTATTACATCATTACATCAATATTTTTATCCACTAACGTTTTCCTGATTTCTTCATTAGATGGAGTTTAATCAACAATGGACCATTACTCGAGCTCTCATTCACAAATATACATGTAAATATGATCTAGTTTTATTTTCAGGTAGTCTTTTCATAGTAAAAATGAATGTAATATTGTACTTAAAAAGAAAATATAAGAAGAAACCATGGGTAGATATGATCAAGTTAAGCAGAAACAGAAACCAGTGGAAAACTGGCAAATATGGGAGAAAGAAACAGCCAAAACAAAACCAAAAAAAAAAAAAACAGAAACAAAAAAGATGCGTTCTTCAACTGAGAGAATCACAGAAAAGAGCAAGGAACACGCTATGTTAAATAGACCCAAAAAGAGGGAAAGAGGACACGCAATGTTAAATGGCCATCACTGTGCAAGCTCGGTAAAATCGACAAACCAAACACAGCATCTCTATAGCTGCCAGTCATATCTAAAGTCTAGCATCTTATCGGTGTATCAGTTTGGCCCATTCACTCCAGCCAGCGCCAGGTCCTAGAACCCTGGCCTGCTTTTCCTAGCAGAAGTGTGATGTGTGGTTTTCAGAATCAATCTCTTGAATATTCCGACGCGGTTTAGCGAAGATTGGCGGGTAAAGTTGGTGAGTTAGGTCAACATCATCATGTGTGGGTTCAGAAAATAGGTTGGCGGCAATGAATCTCCAGTTTCCTCGCTCTCTTCCTCTAGTGGTGCACCTAAATTTCTTGTCTTCCTCTAGTGGTGCACCTACATTTCTTGTCTCCCTCTTGCTCTTTTTCCTTCCACCTTTCCTTCTAGTATGGTCTTCAGTATATTGTTGTCTTGTGATGTGGCTAAAGTAGTTTTTAAAAAAAAATTCTTATTTCTTTGAGAAGTTCACATTGCACTTGCAGCTACGAGGGGTGCTTGATAAGTTCACGGCATAAGCATAAGGTACATACTTGAAACACACAGTTGATATTAGGTGCATTTGTAGATCAGATTAATTTAAGATTAAACACCAAGTTTCAAGAAATTAACTGCAACCAAGTTTGTTTGTTTTTTTTTTACAGGTTACTGAAGTGGTAAGGGGTGGCAGAAATTGTGAAAATGGATAAAATTTCTAATCGAGCAGTCATTCACTACCTCTGCATCAAGGGCTTATCATCGAAGGAGATCCATGAGGATATGGTAGAGATTCTAGAGGAGAGTGCCCCTTCTTACAGCACAGTGAAGAAATTGGCAGCTCAGTTCAAACACGGAAGGGAGGGTCTGGGAGATGATTCCCGTCCAGGAAGATCAAGAACGGTAACCACCGATGAAACCACCGGCAGAATCCATGACATGATAATGGAGGATCGACGACTAACTGAGCGATACATTGCTACTGAGTTTGGCATTTCCCATGAACGCGTTCATGCCATTATTCACAATGATCTTCAAATGACAAAGGTCTCTGCTCTATGGGTCCCGAAACTTCTTGGACCTGATCATAAACGACAGCGTCTCAACATGTTAAGAGGCAAACTTGGCCATTTTTCTGCAGATCCTGAAAAGTTTTTTCAGCAATTTGTGACTATGGATGAGACTTGGGTTCATCATTTTCAACCAGAAACCAAAGAACAGTCAAAACAGTGGAAACATCATGGATCCCCACCTCCAAAGAAAGCAAAGGTGGTTCTGTCTGCAGGCAAAGTAATGGCTTCCATCTTTTGGGATTCAGAAGGTGTGCTATTGGTAGACTATCTTCAAAAGAGCAGAGCGGTCACCGGGGCCTATTACGCTAATCTTGTGCAGCAACTGTTGTTTCCTTGTTGAAGGAAAAGCGTCGAGGAAAACTGACGAGAGGAGTCATCTTTCAGCAGGACAATGCTCCAGTTCACAAGTCGGCGGTGGCAATGGCTGCCATTCATGAATGAGGCTTCCATGTTCTTCAGCATCCTCCTTATTCCCCAGATTTGGCCCCTTCGGACTATTACCTATTTACCAAACTAAAAAAGGAGCTCAGTGGTCGCAAATTTGCTTACGATGATGACATCATTCATGCTGTAGCATTTCTACTGGCACAAGATGCTGACTTTTAAAAAGAAGGGATCTGTATGCTCCAGGATCGCTGGACTAAGTGCATAAACTTGTAAAGGACTATGTTGAGAAATGACCCAAAAAAGTTGTCCTTAAATAATCCGTTGTACCTTATGCCGAGAACTTATCAATCACCCCTCGTATTCTAAAACTTGCGCATTTGTTCTTTTCATTCTCCATGATACATGACCTAATTTCCTGTATATCCACGTTTCTACTACATTAATTCTCATCACCGAGGTACAGACAACCTAACACAAACACTGGCGCTTGTCGACAGAAGAGATGGAGGGACTTTAGGCGGGCGGCACGCACGCTTGTGGGCTGACAGGCGGTCAGACAAAAGAGCACTCTAACTTAGTTAATGATGAGAAAGTCCAGGCGCTACTTTGGTCACTGTTTCTCTTTCTCGGGCTGTCGTAAATAGAATTATACAAGACACTAGACAGTAATCCGAAGGATGGGAGATTGGAACGAGAATGGATGAAAACAGGAACTGCAAAAAAGAAAAAAAACGTGTTTGGGGGAAAAGAAACAGAAAACAGAGGGAAACTGAGAGAGTAAAGAAGTAAATGGTGGATGGGGACTGTGGACGAGAAGTAATTGAACAGGAGGGAGAGCCTTTTAAAAATGCAGAAAAAAACCCAAAACAAAAACGTAGTTACAGAATAAACTGGGGAAGTTTCTTCTTTGTAGTTTGCAGCTAGGCTGCGAAACCTGCGCCTTTCGGCCTGATACATCCATCTTCGGCAGAACCTATTTTTAGGGTAGGGCTTGCATTCCTTTTTCGATCCCTAATAGCTTTGACAGATCACTAGTCCCTCCCAACCCCTACCCCCTCAAAAAGGGAGGGGGAGGGAGAGAAGCCTCCGGCCCTGGGAGCAATGCACCGTCTGGACCACCACCACCCCCAAAAAATGGCATGTTTTTATTATGAAAACACTCACTGAATAGGGTCTTGGTCAGCTTTGAGTCACTGCCAGTTATCTCATTCAGCTTGAGTAAAATGGTCTTTACCCCTTAGGAATGTTTAAATATGAGGAAAAGATGAAAGAATATGTGTGTGTATATATATATATAACAGAGTTTGTATGATGGTCGAAACTAGAAACTAAAATATGCGCTGTGAAGAAACAGAAATGAAATTGACAAATATAATGGAAAAAGAGGGGAAGAACTGAATGTAATATCCTTAACTATGTAACAGACACGCACTCACAAACTTGCAGATTTATGTTAACCAAGTGATATGACCACAATACAACAGAGAGAGAGAGAGAGAGAGAGAGAGAACTGGCACAAAAAAGAGTGATAAATAAGGGCAGTATTTGTCAAAGTTGTTTGATTATAATTAGAATAGACAGAAATAGCAAAGATTGAAGGATTTCGGATCCGCCTGGAGATAATAGCGGTGGGGAGGCAAACAGGAATGAGGTTTGAAAGTAACTCACAAAAATCAATAATATTCATAGCGTCTCATATTTCCGACAGATGCGCCGTCGTATCAACAATTCTAACTTGGGCAGCGTTAGCGCTTTTCGTTCTGTGTAATCCCGGTGACTGTAATTTTATACAGCTATATCAGATAAAAATTGATTTTAACTTTCCGAGTGAAAAACACGAACAGTAATATTTCCGACGAAATACTAAAAAAATGAATTAGCTTATGCACAGACAAAAAAACAGGCAGATTATGTTTCTGAAAATAAGTTTGGAAAAAAGGTAGTGTGGAATAATGTGGTAGATTTGTGTACACAAACTTAATGCTTTGTGTTGTAGGATCTTACTGACGTTGTCGCTTAGAAGATGTTGGTAAGTGATAGTCTTGTCACGCGAAAACTTCAAAGTAAAGATATTTTAGATAAATTGCTATGATTTTTTCCTTATTTCATGACCCAAATTAAGAGCAGGTATCCGTGTCGGATCCACCAGCTCGGTAACCAGTCTGTAGTATTACAAATTCTTATAAGCAAGAGCACAACGAAAACAATGAATGTGAAAGCAAATTACTGCATCAAACTGACGGTATAGCTGTTAGGAAGGTGTCCCGGCAGGCCTGATGGTGTAGCAGTTAGGAAGCTGTCCCGGCAGGCCTGATGGTGTAGCAGTTAGGACGCTGTCCCCGGCAGGACTGACGGTGTAGCAGTTAGGAAGCTGTCCTGGCAGGACTGATGATGTAGCAGATAGGAAGCTGTCCCGGCAAGATTGATGATGTAGCAGTTAGGAAGCTGTCCCGACAGCTCTGACGGTGTAGCTGTTAGGAAGCTGTCCCTGGTAGAACTGACGGTGTAGCAGTTTGGAGCCTGCCCGGCAGGACTGATGATGTAGCAGATAGGAAGCTGTCCCGGCAGGACTGATGATGTAGCAGATAGGAAGCTGTCCCGGCAGGACTGATGATGTAGCAGATAGGAAGCTGTCCCCGCAGGACTGACGGTGTAGCTGTTAGGAAGCTGTCCCTGGTAGAATTGACGGTGTAGCAGTTTGGAGCCTGCCCGGCAGGACTGACTTAGGTACTAAAGACTCTAGAGCAGTAGTTCTTAACCTAGGGTCCATAGAGTCCACGGAAGGAATTTTGGGGCACTAGGGATCAACAAGTGGACTGACTCGATTATAAAATCTTGGCGTCTTCAAGGTTCTGTTTATTGGTTTATTTTTTTCTTAGGGGGTCAACATCCGTTCTCAAGCCGGAAAGAGGGTCTACATCTGTTCTCAGGCCGGAAGGGGGGTCCACATCTGTTCTCAGGCCGGAAAGGGGGTTCACATCTGTTTTCGGGTCGGAAAGGGGGTTCATATCTGTTTTCAGGCCGGAAAGGGGGTTCACATCTGTTTTCAGGTCGGAAAGGGGGTTCACGTCTGTTCTCAGGCCGGAATGGGGGTCAACATCTGTTCTCAGGCCGGAAAGCGGGTCTACATTTATTTTTAGTAGAAAATGGAGCCCATTGTTACAAAAAAAGTCAAGAACCACTGCTCTAGTCACTAGTACAGAGGGTGCCATTCACGTTAGTCCCTGCATGAATCACACATCTCATCAACCAAAATCCTACCCCGTCTCTGCGCTAGTGCTCCTAGTAACAGGCTCGGCTGGCTAATGTGATTCCCATGGTGGTGGAGTATGCGGAGAAATGAGCTTTATTGGGGTCAGCATCAGACAAGCCACAGTAATTCACTTCCAGCCTGTCATGATGATAATTCTCCAACATCTTGATCGGCGTGACCTGTCAGGTACATCCAACCAATAGTCTCAGGAAGATTAAACTATTTATGACGACGGATCGAATTCTTGTTAGTTATATTTACTTCTTTACAATATAACAAAATAATACTTCGTGCCTTGCGAGCACGTCGATTAAAACATTGAACTTTTTTCTGATCGCGTAAATAAAGATAGCAGATTTAAGTTTACAGTACCAGGTAAAAGTATGTTTAGTTTGGAATGTTAGCTTTTTCACTCACTGCCAGTAGTTTCTTTCAACTTCTTCGATATTCCCAGAGCAGCAAAGACCTGCTCTCTGTACGTGACGCTGTCATGATCATATACATACCACTGAAGTCAGAGCAGATCCAAGAAATAAGACTTCTCAGTAGACTAAAAATCCAGGAAGTGCATAAATCCCCAGCATGTTTGCTCAGGCGAAGTGGAGCATCACCTTGACACTAGGACAAGCACAAAGGGTTGAGATGAAGCCTTGGTCAGCTCTGATAACCGCGCTGCCCCTGTAAGCAATTTTCTCTTCTTCAGAGCGATCAGTTTAAACAGAACGGCAACACATGTAAAGGATTAAGAAAAACGTACCGTAGATGTAAAAGGTGAAGATAAAATCCCATTATTCATGCCAGCAAGGCATGTTGGAGATGCCATGTTAGGCCCGTTTTTACAAGCATCGGCACATGAAATTGTGATGTGGTCAGTATCACGCCTGGCCGCATTTACCTTCCCAGATTTCTCTGGTACCCATTTTTTTTTAGGCTGGGTGGACCCCGGGGCCTATTTGGCGTGATGGTACCTGAAAAATTCCCACTGCTGGGACCATGAACCCAGTAATACCGGGATAGTAGGCCGAACGCCTAACCACTCGGCCAACTAGGCCGCCGGCGTAAATGTACACTTAGTTAAGTAATTGTTAACATTTCTCTTCATAATAAACTGATAACAATTTCCAATAACTGAACTTTTCAGAACAAATTTGCCTATAAGTTTGTGAATTAAAGTAAGTACGTACACACACACACATACACACACACACACACACACAGACAGACAGACAGACAGACAGACAGACAGAGAACTACGAGAGAACACCGAGTTCTAATAATTCTTCATAGTTTTCGTATACTGAGCAGTTTGCAAATCTCTCTTTTGCTCTCCTCCGCCATGACAGAAAGGAAGACAACTAAAGCGCAGGGGCAGAGGGCATATGTAGAGAGGCGTGTAGATGGCACGAAAGCAAACTGTGAGCAGTAATTGAATTTAATGAAAACCTAATTATTACCACATGTGGATACAGTGCATTAATTAGTTATCATTTGATGTGGGTGCACTGCATTAATTATTATTTGATGTAACAAATATCGCCTGGGGGGGGGGGCGGCAGAATATCTAGACACTGCATGTAGCAAAGAAGAAAAATGATAAAAGTAATGCTCATACTTGAAGGCATTATTCAAGGCAAGCTAGTATTCAAACCTTCACTTACAGGACACCTGCGGGTGATTGTGTTACAACTGCCGGCGTGGCACAGTAGTTACCTTTGACAGTCATGCTGGACCGCAGAATGATGTTTTGTTTTGGTGTGAGACCAGTCCTTCCCAGAACGTTTTGTCGAGTAGTCCATTTACTCGTGTCCTTTTACAGACAAACTGACTATATTAATTTAAATATTAATTATTCAGTACAGAGATCACTGGATGGCATTTTTAACTCTTTCAATCCAGAATTAATTTCCAAGCTCTGCCATATTAAAATTTGATGAGAGATTTTGGTTGGAAGAAACTGGAAGGAAGTTACAATCAATCAATCAATCAATCAAGTGCCGCGTGGCATAGGCGATCATTTCTCTCCACAATTCTCTGTCTTTAGACTTGATGAGATCCACTGGTGACTTTCTTTCTAGCCGCACTGACAGCCCATCCGGTAACTTCTCTCTCTGTCTTCCTCTGTCTCTTCTTCCCTCAATTTTTCCAGTTACCACAATGTGTTCCAATTTTCCTCTTCTCAGAAAATGTTCTACAAATCTCGCTTGTCTGCCTCTGATATTTACTATAATTTGCCTATTAACTCCAGCCTCTCTTAAGACTTCTTCGTTGGTTTTCTTAGCTGTCTATGGTATTTTCAACATCCTTCTTATGAACCACATTTCCATGGCCTCCATTTCTCGCTGTACTCTCTTATTCATGGACCATGCTTCACATCCATAAAACAAAATTGGCTCGATGTAACATTTAAGTGCTCGGAATATTGTTTCTATTCTTCTTCTTCTTCTTTGTTCGCTTCTACCACCAAGACCGCCCTGTGATCCTACTGAATTTACTCCTGTGGTCCTCGTTAAGTCCCGTGGTCTCCCGTGTGATCCCCGAAAGGATCACACGAGATCCCCGAGAGGACCACAAGAAGTTCAGGGTATCTCAGGGCTTGAGCCTGTATCCTTGGTTGGCATCAGAAGTGGGATTGCGTGACACCGTGGTTTTTGTTGCACCAGTTCAGTCTAGAGTTGGACTTTCTTACCGAAGACCTCGACGTGTTTTGGATATCAGTATATCCCTGCTGGGTGAGAGGTGGTAGCCCACCCAGGCCAGAGTTGGACTTTCTCACCGGAAAACCTCGACGTGTTTTGAGATACCCGTGTATCACCGCCGGGTGAGAGGTGGCTGCCCATCCAGCCCAGTGTTGGATTTTCTCACTGGAAAACCTCAAGGTGATTAGGATACGCATACATCCCCGCCCAGTGAGAGGTGGTTGCCTATCTAGACTGCCCTGGTCCAGTGTATCCGACTTCAGCATTTTGTGGTCGTGGCCGCTACCCTTCCTAGTTGTGACCAGGATGGAGCTTTTGTCCAGGAGGACGAGTCCTCGCCACTAGTGACTTCCACCCCTTGGTTGAGCCGGTTTAGGCATTATCCCAGTATGGGCGTGTTTGGGACGTGACCGACCTCTAGAGCAGAGGTACCTCGACATGCTTAGCCTTCAAGTTTCACCCCTGATATGAGACGGTTTAGGCATATTTCACCAGTATGGGTGTATATCGGGCGTGACCGACCTCTAGAGCAGAGGCGCCGTGGTATGTGTAGCTCTCGTAGCGATACTACTGGACATACCGATTAAATTTTACTTTATCCTTTCCTTCACCTTTTCACATCGGCGCCGCACGTCAACCCTTATTTCTTTTTCCGCATTTTCTTCCTTGACCGGGAGGAGCTTCACTCCTCGCGCGGCATTCGAAGAGTCTCGCCAGCAGTGTCTTAACCTCTTGGTTAAGCCGCTTCATGCATTTCACCCGATATGACTGCAGTCAGGACGTGGCCGACCTCCAGACCAGAGGTGCCGTGATTTGACTGTTTGCTTCGCTTTATCCTTTCTACCACCTTTTCCGCAGTGATGCCGCGCGGCAACCCCATTTGCACCTTTCTTCATTGGCCGGGAGGAACACCGTTCCACGCACGGCAGTTGAAGAATCTCGCCAGCAGCGGCTGTTTCCATTGATATGGATCTGTTGTACAAGATGTTTCTCATTTTCTGGAATGCTGACTTGGCCTGAGCACGTCTGCTTTTTTATTTCGTTGTGACATTTCCCATCACATGTTATAATTGTTCCTAAGTACTTGAAACTATCAATTTGTTTCAGTTCTGTGCCATCGATGGTAATGCTACATTTTGGTGGTATTCTTTTCTTTGAGATGACCATCACTTCAGTCTTCTTTTTATTCAGGCTGAGACCTTTACTTTTACTTTCACGAACCACTGTGTCCAGAAGAGCCTGCAGCTCCCCTTCACTTTTAGCAACCAGAACTGTGTCGTCTGCATATCTTAAGTTGTTACGGTTGTACCTGCCAATTGATATTCATGGCAAGCTCTCTATATTTCTCATTATGTTTTCGCTGTACAAGGAGAAGAGGTCGGGAGATAGAACACATCCTTGTCTCACTCCCAATTTTATGTCTTGGAATGCTCCTATTTGGTTCTCAACCTTCATTGCTGCTGATTGCTGCCAGTATATATTTTTGATAAGTTTCAGATCTTTCCCATCTATGTTGATGTCTTCCAGCATTCTTATAATTTGTGTGTGTCCCACTTTATCGAATGCTTTACAGTAGTCTATGAAGAATAAGTATAGGTCCGTCTTTACTTCTATTGATCTTTCCATCAATGTTCTCTCTCTCTCTCTCTCTCTATATATATATATATATATATATATATATATATATGTGTGTGTGTGTGTTTATATATGGCATTACTTGTGGGTTTTCCTTCGACGAAGCCACACTGTTCTTCAGTGATTTCTGGTTTTATTTTGCCCCTGACTCTTCTCATGACAATACGAAGCAGGATTTTGGTAACATGGCTCACAAGACTAATGGTTCGATGGTCTTCACATTCAACTGCACTTTGTTTCTTTGGTAGGCAATGAAAACTGATTGCAAACGGTCTGATGGAACATATTTACTACTATAGATGTCATTCAGCAATCTAGTAATTATTTCTATGCCAAGCTCTCCTAATGCTTCCAATTCTTCCTTGGTGATTTTATCTGGTCATGGTGCTTTGTTGTTCTTCATGTGTTTGATGGCTTATTTCACTTCTGCTTTTAATATGGGAGGCCCTTCATTATTATTTCGTATATCTATTTCACTTCTATTGTCCTCATGGAGTTCTCTAATGTATTCGCACCATCATGCCATTATTTCATCTCTGTCCATTATTGTATGCCCCTCCTTTGACTTCAGGCAACCAGTCTTGTGGTATGCCCTTTTGTTTGTGAACTCCTTTATTTGTTTGTATAAATCTCTTTTATTTCCATTATGGTGTGTCTCTATTTCATTACATTTCTTATGTAGCCACTCTTCTTTAGCTTTATTGCATTTGTGTCTTATTTCTTTATTTATTTTGTCATATTTATGTTTATCTTCCTTAAGACTTCTCAGATCCTTTAGTTACAAAATTTCTTCTGTCATCCACCCCTGTTTAGCGTGTCGCATATTTGGAGGTAGGATTTCGATAGATGTTTCTCTGAATCGTCTTTAAGCACATTCCATTGTTCATCAATCGTTTCAGTCTTCTCTATAGCATTATACCTATTATGTATATGGTCATATATTGTATTGTATTGCCTTATCTTTCCGTAACAGCTCTCTATCGAGTTCTTTGTTTTTAGCCGCTACCTTTAACCTCTATAGCCTGATTCTCACTTTTCCTACAACTGGGATGTAGTTACTGTTGCAGTCTCCGGCTGGTCTTGTTTTCACGGATATTAACGAGTTCCTGAATCTTCTGTTGATCATGATGTAATCTATCTGATTACGTATGTTATTATTTGGGCTTTTCCATGTCCACAGTCGCCTTGGGTGTTGTTGAAACCAAGTATTTCCTATTATATTCTTTTCTGCCCACTCAATCAACATCTCTCCTCTTGTATTTCGGATACCTAGTCCATACTTGCCAGTAGCTTCATTGTCTTGTTCAGTCCCTACTTTCGCGTTTAGATCACCTAGCACAAAGTTTACTTCTCATGATTTGCACTGTTTCATTGCCATGTCCAGATTGTTGTAAAATTCTTTTATCTCATCATCAGAAGTTACTCTATAATTTAGAAATGTGCTACTTTTCATTCTATTTAGACTTTGCCTAAATATCGCTTTGAGCTTTGACTCGCCTAGGCATGCAAGATCTACCAACCGTCTCAGCGTGCTTTGAAGTGGAAAAGTTAAGAATTCAATATTTCCCACCATGTCGACAACAAACTCTCCCCACTGCATGCACTCAAGCACAGCCTTCGCTTGAACGGAATTACATCAAACATACAGAAAAAGGAGGAAAGAAAAAAAAACAACAACAGTCTCACTAGCCAGGAAAAGTCTTTGACACATAGAGCAAAACAATCTCACAGCTCACCAGGTACAACACCCACGTGAGAATTTTGATTCTGTCAATACCAGTGGCGAAAGATCCAGATACATTTGTTCTGGACATTTTAAGATTTTCCCAAAAATTTTCGCAACCCTGACCATCACTGCTTTATTACTCAGATTTGTCAGTAATTTATACTGAAGTATAAACAAAGTATATTTTTGGCAACTTCAACAAAGTCATTTCTTCTTTCATTCATTTCTATATTAATCACATCTTCTTCTTTTCGTTCGCTTCTGTCACCAAGACCGCCCCGTGATCTTCCTGAATTTAACTCCTGTGGTTCTCGATAGGTTCCGAGGTTCTCCTGAGGTCCCCGAGATTCACGAGAGGACCACAAGAAGTTCAGAGTATCGCACGGCTTGAGCCTATATTTTTGGTGGGTCTCAGAAGCGGGAATGCGTGACACCGTAGTTTTCTTTGCACCAGTTTAATCTAGAGTTGGACTTTCTCACTGGGAAACCTCGACGTGTTTTGGATATCAGTATATCCCCGCTGGATGAGAGGTGGTTGCCCATCCAGTCCAGAGTTGGACTTTCTCACCGGAAAACCTCAGGGTGATTAGGATACGCATACATCCCCGCCCGGTGAGATGTGGTTGCTTATCTAGACTGCACTAGTCCAGTGTTTCCGATTTCAGCATTTTGTGGTCGTGGCCGCTACCCTTCCTAATTGTGACCAGGATGGAGCTTTTGTCCAGGAAGACGAATCCTCGCCACTAGTAACTTTCACCCCTGGGTTGAGCCGGTTTAGGCATATTATCCCAGTATGGGCGTGTTTAGGATGTGAACGACCTATAGAGCGGAGGTACCGTGATATGAGTAGCCATCAAGTTTCACCCCTGGTTTAAGCTGGTTTAGGCATACTTCACCAGCATGGGTGTATATCGGACGTGGCCGGCCTCTGGAGCAGAGGTGCCGTGGTATGAGTAGCTCTCGCCGCGAGACCACTGGACATACCGCCTATGGTTCACTTTATCCTTTCCATCACCTTTTCACATCGGCGCCGCACGGCAACCCTAATTTCTTTTTCGGTTTTTCCTCATCGGCCGGGAGGAGTTTCACTCCACGCCCAGCATCCGAAGAATCTTTCCAGCAGTGTCTTAACCTCTGGGTTAAGCCGGTTCAGGCATTTCGCCGATATGAGTGCACATAGGACGTGGCCGACCTCTAGACCAGAGATGCCGTGATTTGACTACTGTTTACTTCGCTTAACCCTTTCTTTCATCTTTTCCACAGTGGTGCCGCGCGCAACCCCATTCGCACCTTTCTTCACTGGCCGGGTGGAGCCCCACTCCATGCACGGCAGCTGAAGAATCTCGCCAGCAGTAGATGAACTACCAAATATGACTCTCATCTACCCGAAGCGTCCGGTTTTCAGGCGCCAAATATTTGCCTTCGCCCCTTCTCCTGTCACTTTGAACAGTTCTGCCACGAGAAGGCCAGGAGCTTGACTTGACTGTTAGAGGCTATTTGAGACGCACGCCATTGTAGTAGAGAACGTATTCCCCAACCCACCTCCTTTATAACCATTAATCACATAATTTTGATGTTTGTGAGTAAGAAAACAATGAACAGCTCATCATTTTCCAACTCAGAACTAGACACAAACGACTCCGAAGTCATAATTATGTTCATTTTAAGGTTGGCAATTCTTGTCTCGCGCATGTGCCCAGGCGTCTCAAAATGTGGAAGACATCCTCCAAAACTGCACCATCTATGAGACACTGAGAGGCAGCTACTGGCCCACTAAAGCCAATCAAAAAGTTAAGTTATATAGTTCCACACAGAAACTACAAAAAGTCAATTAATCAAGAATAACTACAATTACAGAAAGAAAATGCGTTGTAAGATCAGTAAGAAAAGTGTGCACGTGAAAACAATGTAGGATCTTACTGATGTTGTTTAGAAGATGTTGGTAAGTGATAGTCTTGTCACGCGAAAACTTCAAAGTAAAGATATTTTGGATAAAATGCTGTGATTCTTTCCTTATTTCATGACCCAAATTAAGAGCAGGTATTTGTGTTGGAACCACCAGCTCGGTAACCAGTCTGTAGTATTACAAATTCTTGTAAGCAAGAGCACAACGAAAACAATGAATGTGAAAGCAAATTACTGCATCAAACTGACGGTATAGAATTTAGGAAGCTGTCCCGGCAGGACTGATGATGTAGCAGTTAGGAAGATGTCCCGGCAGGACTGATGATGTAGCAGTTAGGAAGCTGTCCCGGCAGGACTGATGATGTAGCAGTTAGGAAGATGTCCCGGCAGGCCTGATGGTGTAGCAGTTAGGAAGATGTCCCGGCAGGACTGATGATGTAGCAGTTAGGAAGATGTCCCGGCAGGCCTGATGGTGTAGCAGTTAGGAAGATGTCCCGGCAGGACTGATGATGTAGCAGTTAGGAAGATGTCCCGGCAGGCCTGATGGTGTAGCAGTTAGGAAGATGTCCCGGCAGGACTGATGATGTAGCAGTTAGGAAGATGTCCCGGCAGGCCTGATGGTGTAGCAGTTAGGAAGATGTCCCGGCAGGACTGATGATGTAGCAGTTAGGAAGATGTCCCGGCAGGCCTGATGGTGTAGCAGTTAGGAAGATGTCCCGGCAGGACTGATGGTGTAGCAGTTAGGAAGCATTTCTTCTTGCTATTGTTTCCATGAGTAATGTATTTATTCACTGCACATGTAGCCATCTTGATTCTCAATCCCAGAATTCCCACAAGCTCAGTCATTTTTGCCACATGCAACATTTTCACCATGTCAGATTGTCTTGCCTGACACACACACCCCCCCCCCCCCCCCCCCGGCCACGCAACATTCTTACAATGTCAGATTGTATTGTCTGCCCCCCAACATTTTCACCATGTCAGATTGTATTGTCTGCCCCCCAACATTCTCACCATGTCAGAATGTCGAGCCTCCCCCCCCCCTCCCATTTTGGGGGTGAAGAGAAGAGGAGTGGAGAACTTTCCACTGGTTGAGAATCCCTGTGATATATAAATATGTCAAGTATAATACAGGACATACTTGTCTTTACCTGAAGTGTTGAAACTGTAGTACATGTTGTATGAAGCTGAATTACAGTGTGGAAGCTGTAGCACATGTTGTATGAAGCTGAAGCACAGTGTGGAAGCTGTAGCACATGTTGTATGAAGCTGAAGCACAGTGTGGAAGCTGTAGCACATGTTGTATGAAGCTGAAGCACAGTGTGAAAGCTGTAGTATGTGTTGTATGAAGCTGAATCACAGTGTGGAAGCTGTAGTATGAAGCTGAATCACAGTGTGGAAGCTGTAGCACACGTTGTATGAAGCTGAATCACAGTGTGAAAGCTGTAGTATGTGTTGTATGAAGCTGAATCAGTGTGGAAGCTGTAGCACATGTTGTATGAAGCTGAATCACAGTGTGAAAGCTGTAGTATGTGTTGTATGAAGCTGAATCACAGTGTGGAAGCTGTAGTATGTGTTGTATGAAGCTGAATCACAGTGTGGAAGCTGTAGCACATGTTGTATGAAGCTGAATCACATTGTGGAAGCTGTAGTATGTGTTGTATGAAGCTGAATCACAGTGTGGAAGCTGTAGTATGTGTTGTATGAAGCTGAATCACATTGTGGAAGCTGTAGTATGTGTTGTATGAAGCTGAATCACATTGTGGAAGCTGTAGTATGTGTTGTATGAAGTTGAATCACAGCACATTCGGCAAGAAATAAATGATCTTTGAAACATGAACCTAGTCAGTACCCAATACTGTAGGAACTTTATGAGCTGATTATTTAGTGACAAAAACTTGACAAACAAGTTGAAAGCAAGATGTAGTTTTTATTGCAAGCTACAGCCCAAATGAACAACTCGTTCTTATCATTATGCTCTACACATACTTTTATCTTTGTATGTGACAAAAAAAGCAACAAAAAACTAAGGAGTAATTATAACCAAACACTTCACATAATTAAGAGACAACTCTTTGATGAAACCTCAAAAACAGATCATGAAAAAAAAGACACTCTCCTGTGTCACTCACCTACAGATCCTAGAAACATAAAGCAACAATATCCAGTATCAACATTTCATATTTCTAAAATCACCAAGAATTATAAAATTGGATGTGAACTTAAAACGTATCTGACCGTCTAATAATATGCATACAAATCTGAAGAGCTGTGGGGGGGGGGGGGGGGGAGAAAGGAAATGAAGAGCTGATGGGGGGGCCTGTGAAAGTAAAAACATTAAAGGAAAGGAGTTCCCTTGAAGATGGCGACGGGCGTGCTACACGCTGTGGACTGCTGGAACAATTCTTGATATTTCAGACTTAATTCACACACAGATTATAACTTAGTGATATTACCTAGACGCGACTGACAGGACATTGTCAAAATATAATCTTGTGGTAAAATTCTAACCATGTTTAACTGATAATTCAAAGCTTTTAGCGCTACTGAACAGAGTGTAACCTGATGTCAAGCACCTGTACAATGTGACCCTCTTACACCCCCCCCCCCCTCCCAAAGACAGTGTGTTGGCTGCGGCAAAGTACTCCGGTAAAACTGGACACGCACGTATTTACGAGGTTAAGAATGGCCATGATGTAACCTGATCTCGCAATATGGCTTCATTCCGGCCTTTCTCCAGTGGGAAAGAAAAGAGATGAATCCCATGCCTCAAAGCAATCAACCATGAGAACAACCCCCTACGACAGCCAATCCCATGCCTCAACACAATCAACCATGAGAACAACCCCCTACGACAGCCAATCCCATGCCTCAACACAATCAACCATGAGAACAACCCCCTACGACAGCCAATCCCATGCCTCAAAACAACCAACCAAGAAACAACCCCCCATGACGGCCTGAAAGGATCAGAAAAGCAGGCCAGAGCCAGCAAACTCAACAGCTCAGTACTCACACTGGCTCAGTGGAATGCAGGGTGAGTGAGAGACAAGAAAATCGAACTATAAGATTTTCTTAAAACAAACAGCATAGACGTCCTGTACTTTCAAGAAATACATGTAGGAGAGATACTTAGGGTTTCCATACAAGGCTACGAGTGCTTTCGACATGACAGACCAAAAGGTGGAATAATGACCCTAGTCGAAACATCCATCCCAGGTGTAGAAATAAGCAGATCCATATAAGGTGAGCTAGAATACATAAGAGTGTAACTACTCCTGACCAGTGGAGACATGCAAATTACCAACTGCTACAGCCCTCCTCCTCTACAAAATAAAAGTAGAAAGCACAAAGCACTTTACTGTTGGGGTCTTTAACAGCCACTCCCCAAGCTGGGGTTATGAGACACTCAACCACAGAGGAGAAGAACTGGAAGACTGGATAACAGACAACAAACTAACCCTCATTAACCGACCAAAAGACAAACTAACCTTCTATTCCAGGGCATGGAAAAAAATCAAGCACACCGACCTCGCTGCAGTAACAGATGACATACATCAACTTATAGTCAGAACAGTCAACACACAACTAGGGGGAAGAGACCATGTACCAGCCACACTCAAATTCTATAGAGAAGAGTGTCCAAAACAACCTAACACGGCACCTGCAGACTGGGACCAACAGAAACACACCAACAGTGCCTGCTGATTACTCTGACCAACAACATAAACCACAGTGTGACAGTACTGACAGACATAATTCTGGAAGCTGCCAAGAAGTACATACCCAGAGGCAGAAGAAACAACTACAAAACCTGCTGGAGCAGAGAACTGGAGAAGCTGCCAAGAAGTACACACCCAGAGGCAGAAGAAACAACTACAAATCCTACTGGACCAAAGAACTGGAGAAGCTGCACAATGACCTATATGAAGCCAGAGAAAAAAAAGGAGTGCAACCCAAACACTGAGAATATTAAAACTAACACTAAAGATGTCTTCAACAACAAGAAGAGCATGGAATGAAAAAACTAGCTCCCTGAGTCTGGACAAAGATACTAACAAACCGTGGAACCTGATCAGATCCATAAATGAAGACAAATCACCAAGCCAGCCCAATAGTCATAGAAGAAGCTGGGAAATAGACAGCAAACATCCTGGCAGATCACTACAGAGATGAGAGCATCACAACAATCCCCAGAAGACACACAGAGGAAGTAAAAGCAGAATGCATAGGAAGGATTAAACAGCAAAATCCAGACCCATGGATGATGGCAACATTCACCAGGGAAAAACTCAATAAGGCTACACAAAAACTAAAAGACAAGAAATCACTGAGAAAAAAATGAACGGATAAAGAACCTGGGACCAGCAGTAAAAACAGCCTTCACATCCACAACCAGCCCTCCTTCACATCTACAACCAGCCCTCCTTCACATCCACAACCAGCCCTCCCTCACGTCTACAACCAGTCCTCCTTCACATCTACAACCAGCCCTCCTTCACATCTACAACCACTCCTCCTTCACGTCTACAACCAGTCCTGGAGCGTCAGAAAATTTCCCCACAGAAGAAAAGAAGCAATCATCACTCCCATCAGAAAAAAAGGAAAAAACAACAAATCCAGCTACAGACCTATCAGCCACCTAAGCTGCCTGGGCAAAGTGATGGAAAGGATAGTCAACACCAGACTCATACAACACCTAGAACAAAATCACCTGATAAACAGTGCAGAGTCAGCACACAGGAAACATCACAGCACAGAAGACCAGCTCATCTACCTAACCCAAGAAATAGAAAAATTTCCAGGAGACAAAAAAAAGTTCTGGCCACTTTTGTAGACCTAACACAAGCATTTGACAAGGTATGGGAAAAAAGGTCTCCTACTGAAACTACTCAACAACAAGGCTGAAGGAACAATGTTTTGGTGGATACAAGATTTCTTGAGATATAGAACAGCCAGGGTAAAAATAAATGGAAAACTAAGCCACAGAGACACTTTAAGCCAAGGAATTCCTGAGGAATTATTTCTCCCACTCTACTCCTATATACATCAATGACATCACAGACAAACTCCTCAACAGCAGATGACTTCGCTATATGGAATGCTGTGGAAAAAAACATCAACAGCAACCCACAGAATACAGGAAACACCATAGGAGACTGAACCACAAAATGGGGGGGTGATGATAAACCCCACATTGGGGGTGATGATAAACCCCACAAAGTCCACAGCCACTTGGTTCTCACTGTCCAACAAGACAGAAACCTTTAAACTAGAAATACCTATAAACTAGACGAAAGGGAGCTTACACAGGCAGAACAGCCGACATACCTTGGAGTGAAACTGGACAAGAGGCTGACCTGGAAGCCACACCTGATGGACACAGAAAACCAAGCAATTAAAAAAGCTAGCTGTGGGCAAAAAGCTGGCAGGCACAACCTGGGGAACTAACAACAACATAATTTTTAAAAAAAGCATATGTGGGCAACATAAGGGCAACACTCAAATATGGCATGACAGCCTGGGCCACAGTCTCCAACACAAACACTGCTCACCTAATAAAAGAGCAAAACACAGGCCTGTGGCTGATCACAGGAGGAATGATGAGCACTTTGATCACAGAGATAGAGAAATACACACAAATTCAACCTATTGAGGTTAGATGCAAAGAAAAACTAATGATCCACAAACAAAAGTTAATACACCTGACAATCCACCCTGTGAACAAAAGAATTAAGGAGTCCACAAAAAACAGACTGAAAAGATCCAGCTTCAATCATCTGACAACACAACTGCAACAACACTATAAAGACCTCCTTCCCACTTCTCATGAAGAAACTGAACCACTCCAAATTGTGGAGGAGCACGGTCACTGTGAAAAGACAACAGTTCTCACAGAGGTACCATGCATACATAAAAAGGTCTACCTAACAACACCTCAGATGAAGACACTGACCCAGGAGATGACTGACAGCAAATACAACCCAGCTGAATGGACACATGTGTACACAGATGGGTCTGCAGAAAAAGCGGTAAAAAATGGAGGTGGGGGTGTTTACATAAGATACACAGATGGGAGACAAATCAAAAATGCCTTCAGGACGGGAACGATTTCCTCCAACTACAGGGCAGAAACAACAGCCCTTCTCGAAGCCCTCAAAATATTTAAAAAAGAAAACCAGTAGCCACCACACAAAGTACTCTTCTTCACAGACTGCAGAGCAAGAAAACCAGTAGCCACCACACAAAGTACTCTTCTTCACAGACTGCAGAGCAAGAAAACCAGTAGCCACCACACAAAGTACTCTTCTTCACAGACTGCAGAGCAAGAAAACCAGTAGCCACCACACAAAGTACTCTTCTTCACAGACTGCAGAGCAAGAAAACCAGTAGCCACCACACAAAGTACTCTTCTTCACAGACTGCAGAGCACTTCTAGAATCACTAAAAACAACAAACCCACAGGCAAACACAGAAAATCACAACAGAACTGAAGCATCTGACATTGTCAACAACTGTGACCCTACAATGGGTACCATCCCACTGTGGAATAAAGGTAATCCTGTCATGCCTTAGAGGCACATAGGGATATCGTGTTAGTGCCATATTTTCCCTGACCTGTCAGCACACTAGAGAGTGATACTGTTAGTATCACACCTGGTCGCCTTTCCTTCCCCAATTCCAGAAGAAGTCGGGTACCCATTTCTACAGCTGGGTGACTGAGATGTCTCAGGCCGGATTCGAACCCCCGACCTTCGTCATGAGAGACCAGTGCACTAACCACTTCACCACTCAGACTGGCAATGAAATAACTGACACCCTATCCAAAGCTGGCAGCAATCAAGATCAAACAAATCATCCAGTAAACTACCAAGAAGTGAAAACTATAATCTGTAACCAATGTAGATCTGAATGGAAGAAACAACTGAAATGCAGCAAGAAACCAGACCCAATACACCAACTACAAAGACAACAAACCATCCTCTTTTGCCTAAGAACAGGGCACTGTCAACTACTGAGCCACCTAAATTGACTCAATATGTCACACAGACGAGTGTCCATGTGGCAGTGGAGTTCAGACTCCAGAACATATCCTTCAAGAGTGCCCAAACCATGCAGACTTGAGGCATGAGACATGGCCAGAGGACACAAGCTTTGGGGCTCCTATCAGGATCTGGAGAGGACCGCAGGCTTTGCCATGTCAACAAGGAAGAGGACCTGATGTGGCCAACAACCTTGAATGAAGAAGAAGAATTAAAGGAATCAAACCCCACTAGAACTCACATTTAGGGAAAAAAAAAGTCATACATCACTAGGAAATGTTGGTTGCTATGTGACCAAGGATAAGCAATGTAAGCAGTAAAATTATGGCTACTGTTTTGGTGAGCTTTAAGTGTGTTAAAAAAATCCTTTCATTAACTTTTGTTTGTAAAATATTCTTTCACTAACTTTTGTTTGTAAAAAAAAAATCCTTCCATTAACTTTTGTTTGTAAAAAAAAAATCCTTCTATTAACTGTTGTAGAAAGACTCTTTCTTTAACTTCTGTTTGTAAAGAAAAGTCATTTCACTGACTTTTGTCTGTAAAAAAAAAAAATCAATCCTTCCATTCACTAACAGGATGGACTGTATGTGCGGACCTAGGGGTATAAATTTAGAAAATATTCACTTTCTTTAATCTATCTCTCCGGACCTTTAGGTATCTAAAGCACATGGGGCTTCTGCAAGGGTTTTCCACAAATGCCTGTTCTTAGCTTTTTTTTTTTTTTGCCCAGGTGAACCATCCACTACTCAGCATCCTCTACTCTTCTCCTTGTCTCCTTTGGTCTACACTATGCCTATTCCCTGAGTTTTGTAATGATTTACCAGTCATCCAGCCTACATGCCCCAGCCACTGCTGTCTTTCCTCAGTAATCAAAGCCAATGGCTTCATTTGCACTTTCTTTAAAAATTTCCACTCTCCAAAGTTACTTAAAAAAGCAGCCATAATCAATGTCACTGAGACACATAAGGAGTTTAGAGGTTTGTACACCTGGTGCCAGTTATCTATTTTTATAGCTGGCCTGACTCTTAACTAGAACTGAATCAGATGTGATGAGTGACTGACCATTTCACTTCCCTAGCACCCAAAAGTTTGCTTACACCACCAATCCTGCTCATGATTGATTTGGTGTTCTAGGAAACTGACAGTTTTTAATGGTGGATGGGCATGACCAAGGCTTATGCGACCACAAACAGAAAGCGGTAAGCAACAACACGACGCTTGTAAGTACTAATTCATGTTACCAACAATATTAACAAAAGTTAATGCCATAAGGTTTACATGTGATTCTGTGACTTATGAAACACACACTGGTTGATGGTAATCAACTTCTTTAGGCACTCTTATATGATCACATCTATCCCATTCATAAAAATAGCACTCTCTAGAAACTCTCTCAAGGGTGGAGGTATAGGCCAAAGGTGACAGGCCCATGGTAAATGTGCCAAAAATAGAAGCTTGTTAATTTTTTGATCATGCTAAAACCTGAATTATGATATTTTAAAATAAACAGTAAAATTCTTGAAATATGTATGGTGGGGGTGGTGTGGTGGTGGAAAGGTAACAGTAAAATTCTTGAAATATGTATGGTGGGGGTGGTGTGGTGGTGGAAAGGTAACAGTAAAATTCTTGAAATATGTATGGTGGGGGTGGTGTGGTGGTGGAAAGGTAACAGTAAAATTCCAGTTTCCATGCCATTAAGGCATGAGGGAAGAGCCATTTTAAAAAAATGATTCAAATCTGCAACCTCAGTCTTTCCATGTTATTGATCTACCAGATCTTCTTACAGAGTCAAATCTGCAACCTCAGTCTTTCCATGTTACTGATCTACCAGATCTTCTTACAGAGTCAAATCTGCAACCTCAGTCTTTCCATGTTACTGATCTACCAGATCTTCTTACAGAGTCAAATCTGCAACCTCAGTCTTTCCATGTTACTGATCTACCAGATCTTCTTACAGAGTCAAATCTGCAACCTCAGTCTTTCCATGTTACTGATCTACCAGATCTTCTTACAGAGTCAAATCTGCAACCTCAGTCTTTCCATGTTACTGATCTACCAGATCTTCTTACAGAGTCAAATCTGCAACCTCAGTCTTTCCATGTCATTGATCTACCAGATCTTCTTACAGAGTGAAATCTGCAACCTCAGTCTTTCCATGTTATTGATCTACCAGATCTTTTTACAGAGTCAAATGCCTGGAAGAACAACCATCCTGCTTAGTGTCTCTGCATATATGTCCAAGTTAAATTTACAGAATATGTGGTACTTTACTGTAATGTCAATTTCCAAATCTGAACTTTAATAGCTTGATCATCTCTTGTGTTAGGTAGCAGGAAGTTTATCCTGTAAAAACTGTTTATCTTCTTAATGTCTTTTCTATATTCTTTGTACATTTAATATATTTTGACATTCAAAATTCACAAATTTAACAGTCCTGGTGCTTTTTTTCTTGTCTTGAGCTTGAGGAATTCTAGGATTTGCATTTAGTAACATGGCACAGACTTATGGCTGCCTTTAAGCTGACCAATAAGAAAATACCTACAAAAAAGCAGGAACTTCTGAGGGTTAACATAATCTCTTGAAAATTCTGTTGGAACCACATTCTAATAATAATTTTTTTATATCTTACATAGTATGAATACTGTATATGGCTACAATATTCACTCATTAAACTTGAAAAATATTCTCCAGTTATTAATTTCCTTACAAAATAATCTGCTTAACTTCATATTTTTGTGATAAACTATTTAAAGCAAACTACCAAGTCAAAGGTCTGGAAATGTGATGGAAAGTTGTGCTAGATTAGAAGATAGTCAAGAAATAAAATACTTTATATTTTAAAAATAGAAACAAAAAAACTTCTCCCCCCCCCCCCACAAGTTATCTTAAACTGCTCTTACAGACACCGAATACAATTAATAGTTTTCTGAATAGTCCCGAAAATTTTGTTTAGTAGATAGTCATTTATAATGTATGTAGTTACTTCTGTACTGAGTGAATGTTTAAGAGCAAAACGTAAATGTTATATTTTATTTTATGTCTCTCAGCTTCACTGTTAGTTATGTTTGTTATATGAACAGCATATTTGTAGAATGTCTGGAATAGAGTGAAAGATGTATGATAACGGGCAGAATGTCAGACGGGCCTGCGTGCCCAATTCTTAACCCTTTTGAAATAAAGATCAATCAATCAATCTCCAACACCATTCCCAGAAGACTCCTCAGAAAACTCCTCAGACTGAACTTTATCTGGATACACTTATGTAGCAGAAGGTGCTATATGTTTATCATAGACACTGCAATGCACAAATGTTTGGACGTTTTTTTTGTTTTTTTTCATAGGGACTGGTAATTTTTTAAAAAAATGCTGCAATAAAACTGTTAACAAAGAAGCACATAAATGTTGTCAATTACATAACAAGCAATGAATAATATCAGCAATATGGAGACAAAAGTCATCTTCCTATAAAAAGTGCAAAATAAAATAAGCTGGTTTTTCAACACTCTGTGCACATATCAAGAAACTGGCCAAATTCTGGGGAAAAAAAAATGTCTTGCTGTTTTCTCTTGTGTGTTTTGTATTTGTCTGCTATAGTTCCAGGATGGTCTCTATTTCTGCCACTATGAACGCACTTTTCAGTTTTTAAAATTTAAAAAAAAAAAAAAAAATTAAATTCAAAGAATTTCAAAGAACTTGGTGCAATATTCTAGAAGAAACATACTTCACCAAACCTCCAGGTGTCAAGTACAAGCAAGTCTCTGTTTCACACCAGGTAAATTAAAGCTCTCCCTCTCCCCAAACTCTATACATCGCATGGACTGACCTGCTATACATCTCTTTTCATAAATTTTTGTATACAAATACATTATCTAGCAAACACAGTTCTAGAAAGGTAGGACTGGTACCAAATTATAAAGGACATAAAATGGACATAATATGGAGAAAATGTAATACAATATTGATTAATACAAAGCATGATTAAAAAAAAAAAAACACTTTCTGTTAGCACCAGTTTTATCCTGTGTCAGCACTTTTTTTTTTTACCTATTTACTAAATAAAAAAAAAAAAAATTTGATGAAATGACCTCAGCTTTCATACCAAATTACAAAATATATTTTCTTAAAGCTTAGCACAAATCATTTGTTCTTTACTTGGCATTTGTATGTTTAAGAAAGAAAAAAACCCCACAAAACTAGATACCATTTCCACAGAAAGTATGCCACACTTTTCATGCATTAAGATTAAAAAAAAACAAACCCAAAAACCAAATGTAAATGGACTGGAGAAATCAACATAAACACATCTTCATTATGGGGTACATTAGTACAAGCAGTAAAACATGAGGTCTTATAATGACATCCTAACATGTTAATTAAAAAAAATCATGACATAACAAAGTCAGCATCATGTTAATGAAATGGAAACTCATGATACAACAAAATCTATTATCAAGCATTCAAATTCCAACAATAATAAATATCATGAAGAAACCTCACTAACACAGAATGTAAATCTATCATCTGTGAGATAAAAGAATGAGGATTTCTGTGAATTTTACCTGAGCTTTTCAAAGGCATTTCTCAAGAGCACAGTGAAGCAAAAATAAAAAAAAAATCATGAAATGAAATAATGCCCACTTTGTTCCGCAACTTGTAGATGAATTAATGTTTTAAAGCAGCCTTCTATTTTCGAAGTCTCAATGAATTCTACTTTCCCTCTTCCCACCATAGACTAGACAAGTTAGGTCTTTATTACCAAATACTACCAGGGCAAAATGGTTTAACAAACCCGATAACAAAAGCTAGAAATACAAATCTACCGATCAGACACGTTACCACTTCTCCATCTGACTATGGATCAGCATAAAAAACTAAATAACTTGCTGGAAGCTCTGCTTTTCCATTTATGATGTCAATATAACAACCTCCACTGGATTCTGCTATTTGACAAAATCTGTTAGTTATGAAAATGTAGTATAAAAGATGGAGACAGAAAGAATGAATGAATAAGAAGCAACTCTGCTGCTCTATGTATGTGGTGTAGCTCCTCCTCTGATCTGACTAGCCTCACCCATTAATGTGTGTAACATATGGGTCAATTGGTCATTGCCAAGATCACTGACAAGGCTGTCACTATGGCCTTCTGGTTCTGCGGAGAGAAAACAGGAGTTACAGTATACTATAAGAATGAGACCAGGTCAAGTGCTGTACGTAGCTGAGACTTCTTGTCTTGTGAACAAGTTTCAGCTTACATCTTCAGCAGCTTTAAAATTTGGTTATGGTAAAAGGCACTCTTGCTGGGGACAATAAAATGTCACATTTGCCAGTGTCACTATGATTACTGTATTTATACTCAGCAGGTCAAACGGATGAAGCCTCAGGTTGCTATGTCCAGTGTAGAGTGTCAGAGTTATTATTTGATTTCATGGATATAACATGCATAAAATGCACACACATGAAAAATCTGGATTTTTTAATGTAGGTATTTGCAGGTGTGTTTGTATGTACATGCATGCTTGCATGTACGCAAGTTAATGCATGTGTTAGAGAGAACAGAAGCATTGTTACTGAGAGATTTCATCTCAAACTTCTTAATAATTCTCTTACCATCTTACAAATGAATACTTTGGTCACAGACCATAGCAAATGTAAGAAATAAGGGACACACCATCAATGTTCCTTCTAAACACAAAAAAATTATGCTGTGTGTCATGCTGCACAAAAATATAAATAAAATTGCTACTTTTATTTTTTAATTTCCTGATGTTACCCTGTGCTAAAGGAATATAGAAAAATACATTAGCGTTTGTTTTCCCTAGTTTTTTCGGATTCAAGTATTTTTTTTTCTATGAGAACTTTAAATTATACTCTGCAATTTGACTTTTAAAAAAAAAAAAGGAACATATTTTGCCTAATCTTACCTTTTATCTTCTACATTTTTGTCTATTTCTGGAATACTTCAGTTCCCTCTGATAATAATGCGATGTAACAAGATAAGCAATCAAATTACAGAAAATAATGTCATGCAATTGCTGATGTCGCCACTATTTGAGTATGCTTGTATGAAAAGGAATTCCACACATTTTGTACTTACTTGCATTGCTAGCCATTTTTAAAATTATACATCAAATCATGGATATTTACTGGTTGATTTAAATGAATGTTAATGAAAAGTCAGTGTCTAACTTCTGATGAAACAGTTTTTCAGGCGTGGAGGGTAAAACTAAGAGCTGTTTTGAAGCCATGTTTGGGAGCAATATTCTGATTTTTGGGCAAAGAAAAAATTCATTGAAGATACATTTGAGAAACATACTCTTTCCTGTTGAAAATTGTGAGTTTCACACAAAATAATTGCAGCAAGTGATGTCAGACATGATAAAGGTATTAAAAACAGAAGTGAACCCATTTTCAGTATTTTGACCCAAATTTGATCTGTTGCCACCTTAAAAATGACTTCTGCCAACAAATTGGCCCCTGTTGTTTTGGTCTTCCATGGACAGGCTGATATTTTCTGTACGTCAAATACTTAAATGTTCTTTCCTACCTTAGTTTTGCTTTCTAAGTACATTTTTTTTTTCTAATGTTCACTAAAAGGTCATGGGCCAAAGTACTATTTATATTTTACTCACAAACCTCTACTGCCTGTTGTATATACTGAGAATATGGGCTTACTGCATAAGGGCAGTCTATGGTTTGTTAAAAAAAACAAAAACTTACATAGGGCATATGTTATACCCATTAAATTACAGTACTTCTTTTTTTAAAGCTAGTGTTAGATATAGGTTCTGTACTGGCAAGATGCTTTTTCTCCACTTTACCTTTGCATACTTCACTAATAATTATTATGATCTCATTTGTGAGCTAAAATGATTTCAACATGTTCTCTTTCAGTCTGGACACAGCACTGTAGATACTGTTGTAAAAATTAAGAAACTGATTACTCCGTTGGCTTTATTCATCATCACCATCACTGTTCACTGTATGCAGTGGCACATAAGGTGGAAACAAAAGTTCACCATCTGACACTGCCTTGAGTCTTTCTTTCTACTTTTCCATGTGGTCATTCCTGCACTTTGAAATTCTGTCTGAAAGGTTTGCTTCATGGGGCTCTGAACTTGTGTGCCTACTTCCCTACAAAACTAAGGTTAGCTTTAATTTTTTAAAACAACAATTGGGGGGGGGGGGGGGGGAAGAGAGAGAAGAAAGAGAGGAAACCCCCCCCAACAGATAGTGGAATAATTTTTCTCTACACTTAGCAGGATAGTTAAATACATGGCTGACATCAGAACATTCTTTTAATTTATCCAATAAAAAGGACAATATGCACTATTCTATTAATGCTACAATTTTAAACTTTTACCTATAAGAGGAGTTTCTTCATATAATGAGCTCTTCCTCACAAACAAAGGAATTTTACGTCTGGAAGCCCTCAAGTCCATTTGTTCATCACATGCATGTTTCCACAAAGCTGAAACGATCATAAATACACATTAAAAATGTCACAAAAACTGTCAATTCATTCTGCAAATACATACTCTTACATCTTATATTTTTACATAGACATATGAGGCTTTCTGTGCCAGAAAGGCAAAAACACCAACAACTTCACTTTTAGGGTATTCACCAGTCTAGAACGGAACATCTCGTATGGTGGATTTTCCATTTCGAACTCAGCACAGATTTCTGAAGGTCCACATACAACCTGCCTCTGGTCTCAACTCTTATGCAACCTCCCAGCATTGAATTTTGTGGCTGTAACATCTTTCAGTTTTATGATGATATGGAAAGACTTGAATATTACAGATGATTATACTTCATTATATGAAACCATCAACATCTGTTTCTTCTCACTGTCGTCATGTACAAATATTTTAAAAAAAACAGAACCTTTTCTCCAACAAATCAACATTCCAGCAAAATGCATACAGTAATAGAGAATAATTACTGGAAAACAAATGCAACTCAATAACACTTCTGTAAACAAGAAAATGCCCCCCCCCCCAATTTTAACCACATATAGTAGTCCCCCCTTATATAAGTCACAGATTCACAGCCATTTGGTTCCAAGCCTTGAGGTAGGACATAAGCAACTATGGATAATACTGAACCCTATATAAGTTTTTAAAAAATGTTTACACATATCTATAATATAGCTGAATTTAACTCTTTCTGCGCCGCAGGAAGAAATGCGGACGTTCAGTTGGATGCTGAAATAAAACCACGGGTATCGATATGTTTAGGGGGTATAGTTGTAAAATGGAATGGAAAACAGTATTTCCATGTAGTTCCGTGTACTTATTATGTTTCAAAATATAACTAAATGTATGAAAATTTCATAAATGCAGAGTTTTTTTAGGAAAAAAGAAGTAATGTGATGTTTTTAGCCAATAATTGTGCCCAGTTCACCATCGGCTAGGTCTAGATCTACACTACTTACCATATGAGATGTCTAGATCTACTTGCCGATCTCATATTGTGATTCTATGTTGCATTCTTGCTAAATTAATATCTGAAATAACCTCCTAACTACTTCTCCAGTCATCTAATATATCTAGATCTACTTGGGATACATTCAAGAGCAGTGGGGTGGTCACAGGCCACATCCATACCCCTATATACATCATCAAAAATTGAAAATTTTCCATGTTTCTCTTCCTTTTTCTTGCTCGTAACTAAGCACTTTTTCACCATTTTGAAAAGTGTTACCGGAAACGCGGACGAAATATGTACAATCTAAATGTTACACCGGTTCTTTATTGAAACAAACCAAGAGTCGCTATATTGACCCTATGTACAAAACCGGAATGCTCGATACAGCGATCCGAGGCACAGAAAGAGTTAAAAATTATACACCCAAAGACCTCTCTGACTTGGCTGAATTGCCAGCATCACTAGTTTTGCATTCTGGGGTCATACTAAGCTGAATAAATTATACAAAGCACTGTACATTAATTATATTGATACCACGAGTATGGATAATGCTTACACTGTGAATGCTATGGTGTTCTGTATGAGTAGGGGACTGAGAAAGGAAGGAAGGTGTGCACAAAACTTATCAATTCAAGTTTTAATTTCTGTAACTTTTTGTCTTTAATATTGTCAAACCATGAGTAACTGAAACCCCAGACATGGGGAGACTACTGTACTTGACATAAATCCTAAGTAAGTGTCAAAACATCAGATATTTTTTAAAAATCCTATAGCAATAATAAATTGGCAGATACACCATCCTGCGAGTTCACAGGCAGGCCAGCATGTATGAAAACAATCCTCTCCCATCAAAACAAACCAAAAACATCTTTACCCTGATCAAGAAGATGTTGCTGAAAGCCATCCCACCACTTGCTCAAATCCTCTTTGCTGTCGGCAGCTAGAATGTGGTCAAAGATTCCATCTATATTCACTGTTTTAATAAGGAATGAGTGTGGCTTCTTGCTCATACTGGGATCAGCATCACAAATCTGAGTACTCTGTGGAATTACAGTTAGAGGGCATTCACTTTAATTGTTTTAAAAACTGTGATAATAACTGGGAATGAATAAAATAATAAATGAAATCTTTTTTTTTTTTTTTTTTCACACAGCAGTACATTCAGTTGCATGGTACACAATCTTCTCTATATCCTTAGACTGCAGATACCAGAAATACTACTACTATGTTGCATGGTCTGAGATATTTGCTTTACTTTGGTACATGCAGAAATGATCAGCTTGCTTGTCTTTTGCACGCTGAATTTGACGAACAAAAGCTAACAAAATTCTAGAGAAAAAAAATTTCCTCATGAAACTGTCCATGAAACAGTAACCACATATGCTGTAGTTCTTTCTTACTATGCTGTAGTTCTTTCTTACTATGCTGTTAATATGGTTACAGCTGCAATTGTGCTTTTCTGGAAATTTTTTCAGCTGTTTTCTTATGAATCATAATAACATAACTCAGACATGGTATGTATGTCTATGTACCACTGAACTGGATATAAAGGCAAACAGAGAATAGTTATACTGTGTATCATATGTTGTAGCAAATCACATTACTGTAACATTACACCACTGGTTTACTAGATTTCAGTATGACTGTGGAGTTGAAACCTGTAGAAATGTGCCATGTGCAAAGGGATTGGAGTTTTAATGGTTAAAAAAGTGAGATGCCACTGTAATCAATTTTTAATGGAATCAGTAGTAGCATATCATTTTCGAAGAGGTCAGAGATGTAAAGTTGAAACAAAAACAAAAAAAAAACCAACATAAAAAAAAACTGCAGAACTGCAGCTGAAAAAAGTACCCTTGTTATCAGTGATATACTAGATGATCAAGAGTGTATGGGAGCTTACATCATAAAAGACTGGAAACATTAAATTAACTACGCAAAAATCAGCTTGTGAACTGTTCTGCAGCTTTACAAGAAACATGTTTTTTTTTCTTTTTTTTTTCACAAACACTCTGTCATTCTAATGATAAATCAATTCTGTGATATTTTACCAAATTTTAATTTATCTCCTGAATTCTCCCAACAAATCCCACCTGACCTAACTTGCAACAAAACTAAAACTACCATAACTCTTACCTTAGTGACTGGTATTGACAATAGAGGCTGTGTAACCTCAACATCATCAGGACTGGACCAGCAAGACAACTGCAGATTTTTCAAACAACACCAGTATCGCTTCCACTTAGACAAGTCATCATCTTCCTATAAAATAACAAGGACAACATATTGAAATTTATTACTGCTCCTGATTAATCCAATGAAAAATTGTTCACTCTCTTATAAAAATTGCTCATTATTAATTCTTTGTCAGTACTCTGAAATTTTTACCAAAATTTGAAAAGGCCTGACAGTCTATGGCCACCATACACATTAAAAGAACATAATAAAGATTTAAAAAAAGACTATTTTGTGTGGCATTGCTGTGGTGACTTCATCACACTGTCAAGCTTCTTTACATTGTTACTATCATTAAACTTAAGAAAATGCTATAAATGGAATGCAACAGAGCCTGGGAGTTGAGGTAGACAGAAGCATAAAGTTCAGTTATATCAGAGACAGAGAGGAAGGAAAAGAGAGAACTGGCAACAGGAGAAAACAAAAAGAACAAGTGTAAAAGAAAAACGACCTAATATTTTTAGTGAGGACCACTTTATTAAAGACAACAGAAAGGATAACGCAATAAATACACAAAAAACAACTGTGAAATGAACAGGTTTTGTTAGCTACATACTGATGCACCTAACTATGATTTTGTCCGAAAGAATATTACTAGTTGCATCTGAAAGACTGAAGAGCATGACTGACAGGGATAAAGAAGTGGTGTTGTTTTACTTCTCTGTGTTTTCATTATCTTCAATCATCAGTTCTCCTTGTATTTCTTTTTTTTTTTTTTTCTGTAAAACCTAACCATACATGTATATCCATTTAAACTTCACTGACTTCAGTTTTACTGCAGTTATCATCACACTGTGCTTGGGAATGGCTAGTACTGTAGTGGCATGGTAGTACGGTGGTTGCAAGATAATTTTTCATATGAAAAATAGATTGTACATGCTAACCGTGCTACAGTCACTGGAGCCATAAAACTTGGTATATAATACTCACATTCGAGAAAATGATAATTTTCTTTAGAAAATCTCTCTAAGGAATGAGTACACATTTTTTGTGCGGGGGAGGGGGGGAGGAGGAGGAAGAAGGAGGGAGAGAAGGAAGAAGAGGATTTGTTGTTCACATTCAAAATGAGTCACATATAAATAAATATATGACTAGGCTCAAGTTCACACTGGATGAACAAAAAAAAAAAAAATAACTTTCAAAAGATCTACCTGTAAATTAAGGAAACCGGTCACTGTGGCCTGAGTAAGACAATGTGGAAGTGCAGCCAAACGGCAACAGTAGTGACCAAAGAGAGGAAGCTCGTGAACCTGGCCATCTGTGAACAGAGCAGTTTTAAGTTTACCAAATGTTCAGGAAACTCATCCCCCTTCTGCAGACTACACACATTCACACTTAATCATAAATCAAGCCTCCAGTTTTTTTCATACACTGCTTACGTTCTGTACTTCATGGCCTCTATTTGTAGTTACATATGTATGCCAGACCACTGCACCAATCACTCTGGTGCTTTGTTCTTCACATTCTGTACAAAATACAACAATGAACATAACTGCAATGAGGTGTCTGTTTACTTTTAGTAAAGTGCCACACTGTGAAATGAATAATCTAGAACAATCTAAAGCATTTAATAAACACAATCAATTCCAAATAGGAAAGAGCAAGGTTAATTTTTGCTATAAATGTCTCAACCTCATTAAAGTTACATAGCTGGATTTCACATAAATTCACATACTATTTTCTTCACACTCATTTTCAAAATTTAAAAAAACTATGCACCTCAAATCAGTTTTAAGAAATGCTGACAAACAGCAATGGCAAGAATTCCTTTCATTTCATAACAGTTTTGTCAGTAAGGAAATTTACTCTTCAATCTTTCATAGTGGAGTCTTATCAACTAAAGATGCCATGGCAAATAACTTCAAATGAAAAACAAACTGCTCAAATAATCTAAACCCTGCCTAATTTTGTGCTCAAAATAGGCAAAAGACAGAGACAACGAGTTCTGATTGTGGTGGTGGGAAGAGGTGGTGTATTACTGTGTGTTCATGTTATAAATGAATGGATTTGATTAAGTATGCAACTAATAATAAAAAAAAATTTCCCAATTTTCTGTTTTAATAACAAAGACTTAAACTTCCAATTCTGACAATAAAAATTCATGTACTGTCTTAATATCCTGTTTTTTACCCTACTGATAAAAAAATTCTTTTTCCGTTTTTTTTCTCTCCCCCAAACAGGAATGGAACAAAATCTGTATTAATATTGTGCAACAGATCCAATTTCTATTTTCTGCTTAAAAAAACATAATTCAGGAATTTGTAAACCTTGTTTGCCCATCCCATTTGAAATATCTGCTACACAAAGTTGTAATGTATGTTCTGGCCCTTATATCTGCAACATAATGTTTTATGTATGCTCTAATCCCTATATCTGCTACACAATGTTTTGTGTCTGCTGTAATCCCTATATCTGATACACAATGTTTTGTGTATGCTCTAATCCCTATATCTGCTACACAATGTTTTATGTATGCTCTGGTCCTTAACTCTTCCCGTGCGTTATGAAGAAACACGGATGTGTCATGGAGTGCGGGAGTAAAAACGCGAGTCTTGATATGTTAGGGGGTATAGTTGTAAAATGGAATGGAAAATACTATTTCCATGTACTTCTGTATACTTATTATGTTTCAAAGTATAGCTAAATGAATGAAAATTTCATAAATGCAGAGTTTTTTAGGAAAAAAGAAGTAATGTGATGTTTTTAGACACTGATTGTGGCCACCTCACCATCGGCTAGGTCTAGATCTGCACTACTTACCCCTACTTACCATCTGAGATGTGTAGATCTACTTGTCGATCTCGTATTCTGATTCTATGTTGCATTCTCGCTAAATTAATGTCTGAAATAACTCCTAACTACTTCTCCAGTCGTCTAAATATGTCTAGATCTACTTGGGATACATTCAAGAGCAGTGGGGTGGTCATAGGCCATGTCCATACCCCTATCTACATCATCAAAAATTGAAAAATTTCGGTCTTTCTCTTTCTTTTTCTCGCTCGACATCGCTCGTAACTAGGCACTCTTTCGCCATTTTGAAAAGTGTCACCGGAATCGCAGACGAAATACGTACAATCTAAATATTACACCGCTTGTTTTATTGAAACAAACAATTGCTACTATAATGACCATACGGTAGCTTCAGGATACCGCAAGAGTCGCTATATCGACCAAACGCACGGAAAGTGTTAAATGACAAGTCACACAGACAAATAATATGCGAAATTTTTAAAAGACATTTGTATTTTAGACTCCATAACAGCGAGCTTAATACCACCTTCATGTGAGCAACACCACATTCACCAACCTGTATTAGCCTCCAAATGAAGATCAAATGTTCTGATAGAATTATCCACATCCGAAAGACATAATGAACCTTTGGCAACGAGTTCAAACTTTGGTCCCCTGGTTGACAGAAAAAAAAAATCCACAGGATAATTGTTATAAAGAACTTATGTTTCTCATTTCATAGAACAAACATCACTCTACATAAAGCTACTGAGGAAAAATGGCATATTCCTGTTTGATGACGATCAGAATGTAAAAGTTAAAAATAAAACTGAATGGATATGTTGCTGATTAGAAATAGTAGGTGTCTATACTTTTGATTTTGTCCTTGATGCTTTGCATTTATGTGGAATTTAAAGAAATTTTCATTTACAATGCACAGCATAGAGGAGATTTATTTTTAAAAATACAATTTTTTTTTCCATCAAGTTATCTAACAAAGCTGGCCACTGTGGTGCAGTCTATGTTAATAATCCTTTACCTCCGTACTACTGTTACACAAAGCTATTTACAATAAATATATCTTGAGGTAATTTTACTCATGGACAACAACAAATATGAACTTACAGAACCATGTTGCCAATGATATCTGCATCATTCTAGATATATTGAAATAAAAAAGAGGGAAAACAACTGCTAGAGCCTGTTTATCATTAATACGATACACATCTAAAATAAAATGGTAAAACTGACATTAAAATATCATATCCTCATAAAACTAAGCATACAGCATATTTAAAAGCAATTTGAGTCTCACTGAAAACCAACAGCTATCACCATTATGAAGTTGATAATACTGACAAAAACAGAAATGTATGTTTTCACTACTATGAAACACTCCTTCACATGATGTTAAGGTGTCATTTTTTTCCTCAGATTTCTAAGGAACACTTTGATTTTGGCTTGCATCAGTTCATTATGATGTAATAGATGACCCTTCAGCCTAAGAACCTCCATTTTCTTCACATTAGGTACATGTCTACAGAGCTGAGAGTTTTAGTAGTTACCGTAGCATTAATGGGATGTGTCATCTTTGATTTTTGTTATTTTGCAAAGTTTTTCCATTTGACTTTCTCAGGTTTCATTCATGCATCAGTTAGGTGCAGGTAGTCATGCTAACCTTTGCTGACTGGTCTTCAAAATTTCTCACCAGCATGGCATGTTTTCTCTTCTCCTGCCACTCTTGGCACTCATTTATAAATCTTTATCTTTGTCTCCTAACTTTTTGTTTTCCATTAAGTTTTCAATCAGATTCTCCAACTTCTATCTCCTCAGGATTTGAACAAAGAATTTACCCAGGTTTTATTATTTTCCATTATTACACAGAAAGGAGAACAATTCACAGATGTTAAATTACAATACTTGTTTCTTATCTTCACAAAATTAAACCAAGCTGAATTTTAAGTACTTGGGCACCTTGCTAACATCAGAAGGAATATGTATCACTGAAGTAAAAAGTGGAATTGCACAAGCCAAGACCTACTTTCAAAAGCTGAAATACACTCTTTGCAATAGGTCTATGAGGTCAAGAAGAGCGGTGCATGTTACGCTGAACCAATCTTCTCTATGGATGTTAAGCCTGGGCAATCGGTACAGAGACACAAAGATGGCTGGAATCACTGAAATGTGGTTTTTAAGAATCCTGAAGGTACCATGGACAGTGAGAAAATCAAATGGAAAAGTTCTGAAAGAGGCACAAGAAACAAGAAAAATTATAATGAAGATCAGAAAACAATAACCAAATTTGTGGGGCACATTTGGAGGAGAGGTGGGACAGAGCACCTAATGGCAACAGGGAAGATTGAAGGCAGAAGAGACAGAGGGTAGACAGAGAGAAAAAAATGTCTGATAGTTTGGCATCCTGGCATGGGAAATGCTAAGTAACAAGCCTGCTGAGATGCACAAAGGATCGAGAGTTATGGAAGGACTTGACATCCTATGCCTGTCCGAAGGGATATATTTTTCTTCTTATCTTCAGCAGAAGGCACATATTAATTTGTTGCTCATCTTCAGCACAAGTCCAGATGTTAATTATTTCTTTCTTATCTT
The DNA here is from genome assembly GCA_009760885.1 of Achatina immaculata. Taxonomy (NCBI): domain Eukaryota; kingdom Metazoa; phylum Mollusca; class Gastropoda; order Stylommatophora; family Achatinidae; genus Lissachatina; species Lissachatina immaculata. Next base: position 53,668,117 of record CM019691.1, on the reverse strand, counting down.
CAAATATTATAAAGCATCAGAACGTGATATTATCACACTTCCTTACCAAACCAGACAGACGTTTTCCCACTGATCGACCCACTGACCCTGAGATATCGTTAATCTTCTTCCGCAGCTTTTTAGGGGTACTTGCTACAGAAAACTCCTCGTGCAGTTTGTGGCAGTACACCTCCAATTTCATCTCAAAATCATGAGGAACATCATCACTAAAGACAAAACAATTTCAAGTTACTGCAGTATGCTATAGATGTTGTTTTCAAATAATTAAAAAACATGCTGAATATGCTTTTCCAAATATTTCTCACAAATCAAAATCAATAAAAAATTTTTTGTCTCTTGGCAAAATGAAACATGTCAAAATATAAAATGTTGCTCATTTATTTTTGAGTAATAAGTGAATAAAAGTTGAGCATTTCACATGCTTTAGTCATACTTCTTTATATGATTTTTTTCCTGTATCATTCTGTTTGAGTCTGCTGAATTGTCTTTAAAATCTATCATTACTCTGATAACAGTCTGACAGAAAGATATAGTGGTGATAATTACAACAGAATGACATCCTCAAAGGTGATATCTGTCATGCTTCTATCCACATTGCTGATCATTGATGTGTCATAGATCTCTGTTCCAACTTTGAGCAAACAGAAGACAGCATACTGGCGGTAGTCTGATTCAAGAAGATAGAAACAACTGATTTAATATGTACATGGAAAACTTCATATTAAATTTTATGAGATAAATATAGATGAAGGAATACAGAAAATTAAACACACACAAACTACAGTACTCAACCTATAGTTATGCAATATTAACTTTAAATGTCTGGGAAATGCTGCGTATTTAAGCTGTATCAAATTTCAGTCTGGCACAAAATTATAAATTAGATAATCTGATGATATACCTGACTGTGTGTATTTTTTTTGGGGGGGGGGGGGAAGAAATGAGAGGGAAAGAAAAGTGAAGAGAGACAATGATGAAGAAAGAGTTTGAGTATTATACATCTGCCATAGCTATTATTAACTATCTGCCTGGTTCTATTTAATGTAATTGAACAAACAATATTATTTTTACATGCAACAAAATATACACTGTAAATGAAATTGTTGTAAGTTACCTCCTTTGTTCTTGAAGTGATCGGAATCTCTCCACATCAGCGGAATGCGTATATCTTCAGAGGGTTGGAGGAAAAAACATAGAACAAGCAATTAAAATACACACGAAAAAAAAAAACCCCACATTTAAGAATGAAAAGTGGTTAGTCAGTTATAAGTGCTGGTTTACTTCTAAAGATATGAGTAACCAGTGTCTAAACCATGCATATACTCCTTGCTATCTTTTATAACTTTTGTGTTTAAATAAACCAGCGCCGTAGTTTATAATATTCCTCTTCAGTAAACTTTCTTCAACCAGCAAAAACACACAAACAATGACTATGACACCCTGATCATCTATCATACTGTCTATGGTTCTTCCTTCAATGGTTAATCACGCAATAATTTATGACAGTTTAACATCTCATGCTCAACATGCATTTGAACACTCTCACATCAAACATGTATTAACCCTGAAAGTTTAACACTCTCACACCAAACATGTATTAACCCTGAAAGTTTAACACTCTCACACCAAACATGTATTAACCCTGTCAGTTTAACACCCTCACACCAAACATGTATTAACCCTGAAAGTTTAACACTCTCACACCAAACATGTATTAACCCTGAAAGTTTAACACTCTCACACCAAACATGTATCAACCCTGACAGTTTAACACTCACACCAAACATGTATTAATCCTGACAGTTTAACACTCTCACACCAAATATTTTAATCAGGATAGTTCTGCACTCATACTTACAGTGATCATAAGAGTTTTAACACTCACACTAATTATGATAGTTTAGCACTTGTTAGGGTTAATACATGTTTCACTCTCTTTTAATTTACAGAACTGTTGCTGGTGCAATGGGGATCATGCACTGAGGTCAATGCTGCAGCAGCATCTAAATAAGGTAAAGAATGAGTTCATCTGTTAAGTCAGAACGTGGCTTTACTGTCCAGGGCAAATGGAAGTACACGGCAATGATGTGGCAGACAGACTTGCTGGACAGGTAAAAATAAATGGCAGACTCACGGTGGACAAAGGGGAACATTGCTAAGGCTGTATTGGACAGATTGCAGGAGAATGAAGAGCGGGAATGCAAGAACAATGTAGCTGCTAAAAGACAGCTGGAACTAGGACAAATTAAAGGTGCAGGCAGGAAATCTAAACTGTCACAATAATCATGCAATAATCATAACAGTTTAAAATTTCCACAACTAATTACTTCAATCCTGACAGTCTGAGACTCCCATACTTCTTACACATTTAAAAAACAAAAACAAAAAAAAAACAAAAAAACTTTTCTTCTTACCTGAAACACTGACTTGAGCTCTGCAAGGAAGCTGATTGCCTTCAAGAGGCCTGGGTTACAGAATGTACATTTGTTACACGACATTAAAAAACCCATCCAGTTCATTTCTACCTTACTACTAAATCACTTATACAAAAGATGATTAAATATCTTTGAATGACATAAAGATTTATAATTATCTTACATCCTTCCCATGCTGTTAAACATCACATAGGGCTCACATGGTAGTTCGCCACAATTTCCTGTTTATGATTATTTCCTGGTGAGCTTTTCAATCTTCTCAAGGGATTTTATGCCTCCTAATTTGGCTTCTCTTAATAATATCGTCTTTAGAGTTTCATGTGGTCAACCTCTTTTTCTTTGGCTTGTTGTGTTCCACTCAATAGCTTGTTTTGGGAATCTCTGACTGTTTCTTCTCATTTATAATTATACAGCCAAAATGTTAACGTGTAAATTTTCACACATACAGACCTCACCACTGAAAATATAATACAATACATGATAATCCATCAAAAGAAGAACAAAGAGAAATATATGAAAACAGACTTGTTTTGGCAGATTTAACATAGACCAAGATTCAGCTGATACCAGGTTCTATGTTTGCAAGATTTCCTGCTTCTCTTCTTCCATGTCCAGTTTCATATGCTCAGTTTTCCAAACAGGGGGGTGGTTGGTTCTACGAATCCAGCCATCTGAAGGAGGTTTGCATAAGAACCCCAGAGTTTCTCCTGCATGTTTCTCTCTCGGGGACGCACTTGGGGTTTGAGGTCTCTGTATGTAGTGCAGTTCTGGTTTGAATTTGTGTTCAGGAGTTTGGAGGCCATTTTGGCATATGCATTGGGCTGTTGGCACAGCCTTTATCTTGTAAGATGAGTATTGTTTACAATGTCCAGTTTGTAGCCTGAAGACAGTGGTTTGTTGTTGTTTTTTTAAGTCTTAGTATGGGACTTGTGGGCATTTGCTGTTTATCATTTGCCTCCAGGTGTTTTGCTATTTACTTTCAACCAGTGTTTTCATTTACTTTTGTGATATTGTGTGTCTGAATTGAACTTCCTGTTTCTAAGATCTGGTATTCGATGAACACACTTTTCAATAATTCTGACATCAGAGACATAGATTTCTCAGGCACAAAGTAGCTAAATTCTGTGCACTTAACCATGGTTTAGTGCACCTAAACATGATTTAATGCACCTTGTCAAAACTTTAATCTTCTTCTCCTTTGTTCGCATTGTCTGTCTATATCTGCAGTCCTGTCTCTTGGATAAATTTCACTGTTTTTTGTAACTCGTGTATGGAACCATAGAGCTTATCTTCTTTAGTGGTTTCACTGGGCCAGTAATTATTTCTCAGTGTCTCATAGTTGGTGCAGTTCTGGAGGATATGTTCCACAGTTTGGGGCACTTGGACACATGTACACAGATTAGTAGTACCAACCTTAAACTTTGTATACATATGGCTTCGGAGTCGGCTGTGTCCTGTTCGGAGATGGAAGATGGCAACTTGTTCCTTTCTGTTTAACATGTGATAGTCATCATGTGGTGGTGTTTGTGGCTTCCTGTAGGTTTTTATCATGCTTTTCTTCTGATTATAGGTGATTGGTATGTCTGGTTGCTCAATTTCAGTGCCCTCTTTGGCCAGATGGTCAGCTTTCTCATTGCCTGGTATCCCACAGTGAGAGGGAATCCATTGCAAAGTGACTCCATGTTGTAAGCCAATTTTTGACAAGGCATCTTTAAGGTCTGGTAGTTTGTTGCACTCAAGAGCTTCCAGTACTGATCTTGCATATGTGAGAATTACTATGGGACATGTATCAATTCTGGAGTCTGATAGTTTTTCAACTGCAGCACTAATTGCCCTAACTTCTGCATCATAGTTGTTGCAGTATTTTCCAGTGGGTATGGAAATCTTGTCAGTAGTGTTGTTTGGATATTCAATATGTGCTCCTGCCCCTCCATTCTTTATGGCATTATGTGCAGATCCATCTGTATACACACGTATCCATGTGTCACATGGATATTTATCATCTAGAACACTAAGTGTGGCTGTTGATCTTACAAGACTACTCTGAATCTCACCATTCTGCACACCTTTTACTTCAGTCTGAATAGTTATTTGTGTATAATCTGCTTCTTTCTATTGTGTATGCTCTGGTAAAAACTTTAGTAAAAGCTAAAGCTTTTCAACCAGCAACATGTGCATACAACACATAAGCCAGACTCAAACAGCAGCAAATACAAACAAAAAGTTACAACATTTTAACTTTACTCGGTCTATGCTAGAATCTGCTAAAACACTCTTTCTGCAATTCTTTATAGCAGCATTGTGAAATGTTTCATCAACTGCTACATAAAACAACATTTCAACAAATTAAACAACACGTATAATGAGAATAAAATAAAACACCTTCACCAGCAAATGGCATAATGAAAAATCAAAATATATGAACTATTATTACGAAAAAAAAAAAAAAGAATATCAGCAATTAACATAACAAATACACACAAAATGTTAGCAATTAAAATAATTTAAAATGTATAGCAACAAGCAAAACAATGAAAAATGAATATCTGCAACTAAAATAATGAAAAGTAATAATAAGAAAATATTTGTAAAAATTGCTGCCAACAGACCACAACTGAAAGTCTGATCACAACAAACTACTACTACAAGATCAGGAAATGTTACAGCATAAGATGACAACAGACTGACATACTACTTCTTTCATGATCAGGAAATGTTAGAGCATAAGATGACAAGAACATAACAAACAACAAATTTCAAACAGCCATGAAAGAAAACATACTGTGATGTCTACATGAACTGTAATAAGAGCAGAATAAGCCTGATTGTATGTTGCTTTTGCCAGATCTTTTCCAAGATCTGTCTTTACATTCAACATGTCTAATTTGGCTGCTCGTACTTCATGTATGTACTTCCATGCGTTTTCTGATTATCCATGCTTTTCTATTTGTTTTTTTTTTCAGTCCAGTGCTTGCTTTTGCTGTGATTATGGCTGTGCTGTAAGAATTCCACAACTCATCTATACCTATCTTCTCTACTTCACTAAATGTTGTGGAATGATTGGCAAGTTCCTTATTGAAATTACTGTTAGTATTCTCTTCTTGTAGGCTGTGGCTGTTTATCTTTCTGTGTATTGATTTCTTTTGTTGGCTTTTCAGTTTTAGTTTTATTTTCCCTATACACAGATTGTGATCACTACTGACATCAGCACCCTTATATGCCCTTACATCTATCAGAGATGTTCTGCATTGCTTTCTATTACAAAAATTATCTATCTGGTTTCTAGATCTATCATTTGGAGATATCCACGTTGTTTTATCTATCTCTTTGTGTGGAAATATTGTGCCTCCAATGACCATGCCCTCTATCAGACATATTTCAATTAATCTTTCTCCATTCTATTTAACCATGTCAATTCCTTCTTTCCCCACCACTTTTTCAACGTCAGTGTTATCTTTCCCTACCTTAGTGTTGAAGTACCCCATAGCAATTAGGATGTCGTGTTTAGGGACTTTGTTAATGATTTGTTGTAATTGGTGATAGAAATCATCTTTCACCTCATCATTTTAAAGTTTTCTTCACTTTCATCCATTTAAAAGACAACAGTGATGCACATGGTTCTGATACAAGAGGCTCTACTATGGAATTTTCATTAAAAGAATAAGAAACACAAAAGTAAAAATGATATAATAAGATGATTGCATGGTGTGATGTTGCATGATGAAGACGATTCACCAGTGAAAAGCCCTGAGCAGATGCTGGTCAATATTAATATTAATTAGGGAGGGGGAAAAGCAACAAGCAACTTCCTTGTTTTTCTCCAGTTATATGGACATGTTATTAGCTATGGGGAAAATTTGATGAAATATTCATAAATAAATATCAACCCATCATAAACAACTCTTTCAAATAAACAGTGAATCAACGTTTGCTTACATCTGCTTTCCAAGAACTTCTGCAGTTTTCCGTCTCTGAAGTTCAGACATGTATGCAATAATGCGAGTATTGGAGGACAAGAGGTTTTTGGCAGCCTCCAGAACCTGGGCTGGGTGCTTGCTTGCCACCAGAAGCCGAGCTGTACCCTCTCGCATCTTGATCTCATGGTCAATTTTTTGCTGCAAGTCATGGTCCTATAAGAGAGAAAAAAAATACATTTATTTTTTTGTGTGCATGGTTTAAAGGCAATTCCGCGACTCATAGCTGATATGCCAGCATCAGGGTTAGCAACCTATAGCTGACCAAGACCCTGTCCCACCTCTCCGTTGGTACCCCCAGTAACAGGCATAGCCTAGCTAATGGAACAGGGATTGCCATAGTCCCCATGGTGGTGGAGTCCGCTAAAGAAGCATTGCACACTGCCTGCTTTTTAGTTGTACTCTGGGACTGAAAAAGTAGCCACCACAACCCGCTCCCAAGCCAATACAACATTGTGCCTCAACATCTCTACAGCAAAGTCAGCAAGCGACACATGGGTCAGTTAAGTGGCAAAACAAGTTACAGTACTACAGACACTGCAACAAGTTACAGTACTACAGACACTGCAACAAGTTACATTACTACAGACACTGCAACAAGTTACAGTACTATAGACACTGCATGTCAGCACATATATCATAACAAAACGTGGGTGTGGGGAGAGGGAGAGATAGATTACCCGCTTATGTATGCCCGATTTAACTCTTTAACAACTATAAAATGCAAAATGTAACTTTACTGAATGTCAAAACGAAAGAGATATATCAATCAGTATAACCCTTGTGTGCGTAAGTATCTGAGAGAACAGACAGTTATTATCATGCCACACATCCTGCAAGTATAACAACAAGCCTTACTCCTTACCGAGATCTGCTCAATAGACAACGTCCCACCTGGCAACTCTGATGGTAGGCTTACAACGCGTAACACTAGGCAGTGATCTGATGGTTTCTCGCTGACTGAGTCCGTCATGACGATACAGATCTCGCCAAATTAAACAGTTATATTTTGAAACAGCTTCCGGGCTTTAACCAACACATCGACCTTCGGTGAAGTTTTCTAACTGAAACTACGACACCAGCTGTATTGTCTGGACTTCCTGTGGTAGCATTCATCACACGGTATTGGGTTCTAAAACCCCTTCAGCTGTCTAGACCGACGCTTGACAATGAAAGGTCAAGCTACTAATAATGCTGGAAACAGGTGAAGGACACATAAAGGATGATGGAAAGGAAGCAATTTTTTATCATCCTGCGATAAACAGCGTGTCAACAAAGCTCACACGACCACAAAAAAAAAAAAAAATCTAGACGGACTGTTCTGAAGGAAGGCGAACTAAAGTAATATCTATTAGCCTGCAATAAATTGTTTATAAACCCTTCTCCACCCTCTAACACCTGGACATAAACATGTCTATTCAGAAGCGGTACACTACTTATGATGCTTCGGTTACATTCACCAACTCACTAACATGTTTATAATTCTGTTTAGACACCTGAAATATCTCACCCGTGTGAAATATGTGAAACCCGCCAATCCGCCGGCTGTCTTACTTTTAAACAATACATCATTTACAAGCTTAGCTTTTCTTGCGCGTATAAAAATTCATACACTGTTTTTTTTAACTTCTCATACATAAAATAAATAATAAAAGCCAAAAGTATGGACCAGAAATAAATAGAAAGACAAAATTTATGATAATCTGAAGAGAGGAAACAATACTAAATATAAAAATAAACAGGGAATTACTCGAACAGGTGAAAAGTTTCAGGTATTTGGGACACATTTTAAAAGAAGATGAAAAATGTGAAACGAAGGTGGAAAATGTGAAACGAGAATTAAAAGAAGAGTAGTAGTGGCTAAAAACACCTTCAATAGAACGAATAAGATCCTTGTGTCAGAGAAAATATCACAGCAACTGAGACTATGCACCGTAAAACGCTACATGTGTTCAGTGTTCCTGTATGATGCAGAAGCCTGGAGAAGACAACAGAAAGAAAAACTGAGGTCCTCGAAATGTGAATATACAGAAAAATGGGGGGGGGGGGGGATCGGATCATGTGGACAGTGAAGAAAACGAAGAAAGAAGTGCTAGATCAGCTGAAATTGATAAGAGAAATATTGAAAATCATAAAAACAAGACCATGCTGGCCACGTCAAGAGGCATAATACTATATTGAAGACTACTTGAGGGCAAGATCGAAGGGAAGAGAACAAGAGGATGGCAACGATACGGATGGGTGGACAACATCAGAAGATGGATACGAACCAGTTGGCAGAATGTACTACAAAGGCAGAGACTGAATAACATCAAAAGATGGACAGGAACCAGCTTGGCCGAGTGTACTACAAAGGCAGAGACTGAACAGACTGGAGACTCAAGCAACCAACCTTCCGTGGGGTGATGGCACAAGATGATGATATATAAGAACGTACACCTCTTTTTTCTGCCTATAAATTAAAAAATGTTCCTTTTCACATCATGAATGCAACGCCAAAAATTAAAATGACGAAATATCTTTACACTCACTTACACTTTTTACTTTACAACATGCAGCACATCAAAAAGACTTCTATGATGGCGAGGACATGGAGAAGACTTCTGGTGCCCCAATTACCAGAAAGACAGGAAGCATGGTTATGACTCACATGGACAAGCTGAACCGTCGTGAAGTATAACAATGGAGGTCCTTAACACACATGACTTGGTAACGTCAATACCTGTTGTAAAGGCAATGTCTTACATTAATAACTATTAATACCGATACCAAGTCAAAACATGAGCTACATGAATAGTCTTACACTGTCCACAGATTTCTTTAAAATCTGTAAATTAATTTCAACCTCTAGCAGAACATCTGTAAGACAATTCACAGTGAAGTGTAATGTGTGTGTGTGTGTGTGTGCAGAAAGAGAGAGAGATCACTGGACAGTCAATGTTACGCCTGGGATCGAGTAAAATATCTCTAGTTACAACACAGTAACCACTTTACGCGACGGCTACCTTCACGTTTACTTGCTATGGAACAGTAAGCACAACCAGCTTGTAAAGACTGCCAAAATCAATTAGAAATCAACACAAACAACTGAACTAAGCCTAAATCAGAATGCACTGCTTGTAGAGGGCTCAGAACGACGAATAAGCGATGATGAGATAATCAAAACCTTGCTATCGGTCTACACAGACTCAGAAATCAAAACCTTGCTATCGGTCTACACAGACTCAGAAATCAAAACCTTGCTATCGGTCTACACAGACTCAGAAATCAAAACCTTGCTATCGGTCTACACAGACTCAGAAATCAAAACCTTGCTATCGGTCTACACAGACTCAGCATAACACGACCCCTCCCCCCATAAATCTTACGTGCAAACATACGAGGTCAGGGGACGCTCACACATTAAAACAGTCATATAACTGCCGAGAACTAAAGTGCACAGAAAAAGTCAACAATACCTGCAAGACATGTTTTAAAGGGTTCACCACTGTTAACAAGAAGGACAAAATGGTGTGTGACAAACCAGAGAAATATCCAGCTATTATTATTTTTTTTTTCACGTCTGAAACGAGACCCCTAGAAAAGCTACTATAACCTTTTACTGTATTATTATGGCAAAAGAACGTCTAACACATCACTTTTCATTCTAAGTCGTTGTAACACGAACGTGGCATATTCCCTAACAACTTCACGTGATGGATGTACTTTTCTACTGCAGCAATCCACGCGCGGAATGTTTCTTTACATACTCCACTACTGAATGTTACTGTCCTAGCCACGACCTGACCTTTCACCTCTACAAAGACAAGTCACCATGTCACGAAGCGGCAGGTTCTCCTAGTGCAGTTGGTTGGTCCACTTGGTTCCCAGGACTGGTTTCCGGTTGTTTTTTTTTTATCTGTTCAAAAAGAACATTCAGTGACGCTAAAAACATTGAAATACATAGTTCTTAAACGTGGCTATTCAAGTGACGGAGGTACGGGTCTCTGAACATGCTATTTTTAACTGTTAGACTAGAATTTTCTTTCGGCTGTTATGTGCCTAATTATCCAGATATAAAGTAAAACCAAGCTACTTGCATCTTCTCAAAGCCTACTGGTACCTAATAAACTTCTTCTTCAGCTTTCCGAGCCATTAAGGCTCACTGCTGCAGAAGTTCGCCTCCATTCCTCTCTATTCCTAATCTTCTCTCTCTCTCCAGTTGGTGACACCAATTTCTTTTATATCCTCTTTTATGTTGTCTTTCCATCTGTCTTGGTCTACCCCTTGGTCTCGTTTCCCTAATCTCTTGTGCATACATCATTTTCATTTGTCTGTTCTCTTCCATTCTTTCTACATGCCCCAGCCAGCGTAGTCTGTTCAGTTTCAAGACATTTATAATTCGCTGGGATTTAAATCATCTGTTCAAGTCATTGTTCTTTCTAGCTCCTCATTCTCCACTGTTGGTATCCTTTATCAGCACAAAGATTCTTCTTAGGATCTTGTTCTCAAAGATCTGCAATTGTTGTTCATCTTTCTTTGTTGTACTTCATGTTTCTGATCCATACATGATGGCTGGTCTTATTATAATTTTGTAGATTGTTATTTTTGGTGTTTTGGGACAGGATTTTGGATTTTAACAAGTGTTGCAAGGCGAAGTATATTTTATTCCCTATCTATACTCTGTTTTTTAAAAAATTTCCTTGCTTACTGTGCTGCTTCTGTTGAAGGTTGTGCTTAGATATGTGTATGTTTCTTTCTGCTTTCCTAATAATCATATCTCCAACATTTATATAATCTGGATCATTCTGCCTCTGGTCTCTCGATATTCTCGTGTCTTATCTAGATTAATGGTCAAGCCCACTTGAAAAGAGAAGACACTAAAGAAAAATTCAGAAATTAGCTAAAAGTAAGATAAACACAAGAGGAAATAAAGAAAATAAAAGCACTGATGACAGATGGGAAGATACAAAAATCATTATAATGAGCACAGCGGAAGAATGCCTGGGAGTCGAGACCATAACTAAAAAAAGAACTGGTTCGATGAAGTCTGCAGAGAGTCAGTCATAAAGAAAAGAACAGCAAGTCAAATATGGTTGAATGACATGAACAACAAAACAAATTACGTGTATTAGACTAATTATTATTATTTCGACTATTATTATTATTTCGACAATCTGGAGGAGTATGGGATATACTGGGCAATCCGGGGAGGGGGGGGGCGTCTGCACGTAACACCCCCACACCCCTCGTAAAAACAGCGTCCCAAACTGGCGCTCATGCACGCAGCTACAACACCGGGCAACATTTCTAAACCAGCAACAGCATCACACGCTTCTAATGGGCGAGTTGGGTAAACACAGCATAACTGTGTGGGTAACAAGCACTAACCTACTCTATGCGGCTATAATGCATGGGCTGGACACGCCCCTTCCAGCCTATCCACCATCAAGCTTCTCACTATCGATGAATATTACGTCACACAAGAACATCATTTAAAGTCATTTCTAACATTTCCTAGTTTTCTTGCTAAACACAAGCCACACAACGTATTCTTGATTATTTTCATCACAATACCGTGCGTTCACCTTAACATAAATCATGATATTCCAGCGAGAGTAAACACGGGTCACGCCATTTACACGACCACGCGTTGTCTCCTCCTCTTGCACTATGTATGCAAACAATAATGTAAGAAATGGCTCATGTTTCCTTCACCGCGAAATCCCGCAGATACATCAAATGTGACGTGCAGAGAAGATATAAATAAATATGATGGGTGAAAAAACTCAGCACATCTGTTTTTACGAAAAAAAAAATCATAAACACAGCAAAGTCTGTACAGCTGCAAAGATACGTTATCACCTAGAAACTCTGTGGGGTTTTAAGAAAAGATTCTCTGTTGCTCTGATCGCAAATTAAAATACTGAAGTAAAAAAAAAAAATTACGAGAAAATCCCACTACTGGTATCTCCTCTGTGTGTGTGAGAGTTTATCTATGTTGCGAATGTGTGCTCACGAGCATTTTTCGCGTGGTTACTGGGTCATCACGCACAACCAGGCAAGAGTACAACACGAAGCCAACGCGTGTGCTTTTTCGCAACCCAGAAATCTGATAGCAAGTGAAGCGTATTTGAAAACGAATGTGAGGGTGTACAAGACATGCTGAATGTTGTTTGAACTGCTTATGTATTGAGAATGCTATGCGTATTGTGAAAAGAAACTCGGAGCAGTAATTTTTGTCCGTATTGCATACAGTTCTCCTTTATATCTCTGCCTCAGTATGTGTTGTAGAGAAAGAGGAAACAGTATACACAATCTGACAGTGCTGACGACCGCTGAAAGAAACAGCATACGCATGCTATGACGAGCAATGAGTAAGGAACTGTTATTAACTTGCCCACAGCACAATCTCTCTTTCCACTGATAACACCAAAATAAATATATACATACGTACGTACGTCCGTCCGTCCATCCATAATCTCCACATCTCCTCCACAGCCTTTCTGGCCCTTGTTCTAATTTCCATTTACAATAAAAACTACCAAAATAAATTTTCCGTCTCTTCATGGCGTGTGCTGAAGCCATTTTCTTGCCTCCCTACTGCACTACCACAACAATATTGTTCTCACCGCACAAGTCACAGGTTACTGATGATCGTCTATGGTAGTGGATCTTAACGTGGAATCAATAAACCCTCAGATGGTCCACATAAGGATTTTTTGGGGCCCCCGAACCAGTAAATGGATTGGCTTGATTAAAACAAAAAATCGTATCATCTGGATTATATTTCTTGCTTTATTTTGAGTGCGGGGTCCACAGTTGTTCTCAGGCTGGAAGTGGATCCACAGCTGTTCTCAGGTTGGAAGGGGATCCACAGCTGTTCTCAGGCTGGAAGGGGATCCACAGCTGTTCTCAGGCTGGAAGGGGGTAAACAGCTGTTCTCAGGCTGGAACGAGGTCCACAGCTGTTGTCAGGCTGGAAGGGGATCCACAGCTGTTCTCAGGCTGGAATGGGGTAAACAGCTGTTCTCAGACAGGAAGGAGGTTCACAGCTGTTCTCAGGCTGGAAGGAGGTCCACAGCTGTTGTCAGGCTGGAAGGGGATCCACAGCTGTTCTCGTGTTAGAAGGGGGTCCACAGCTGTTCTCATGTTAGAAGGGGATCCACAGCTGTTCTCATGTTAGAAGGGGATCCACAGCTGTTCTTTCTGGAAGGAAGTCCACATTTGTTCCCAGACCGGAAGGGGGTCCCATGGTAAAAAAAAAAAAACCACTGTTCTATGGCAACAATTAGTTCTGTGTTATTTTTTTTTCAAACTTCCCCCCTCACCTGAATCATGTATTTCGCAATGTTAAAAAAAGCATCATATTTTATAATCAAGACAAAACATCACTATAAATATTTTTAACGTGCCACTGAATATAGTTATATCCTCATATATTCTCCACTATCCAGGCCCATCTTTTGGGAACATCTGTATCATTCACTCATTTGATCCCCAAGTAATATCCTGCTGACAGGGAAATGATGGATCAACAGGACAGAATGTGATGCCCTCAATAACCACTGCTGTAAGCAGTTGTAGGAGTGTGCGCTGAGAACTAGCAAAGAGTACATTTTCCAAACAAACAAACAAACAAACAAATCTTCCTTCTTGTGAGACACAGAGATCCAGAAAACAGAAGCAAGGTGTGTGTACGAGTTCAGGATGGTTGTGTGTGTGTTCAGAAGCTGCATTTGGCCACACACATGAGGCATCTATCACTATTTTTTTAAAAATCACCTTCCATGTGACACAGAACCGAAGGCATACTAACCGCCAACGAACAAGCGCGGTTTAGTGGAAAACTGGCCAGGACCCAAAGAAAATGAACAGGCAAAAAAAAAAAAAACATAAGAATAAAATTAAGAGTTCTTGATAACTCACTCATATAAAGTGCAATCATGATATTGATAATCATGCACAATTAAAAACTGGTGATTTCTATCCTAAACCAGCACGACTAGGTTCGGCTAACAGTCTGCATGTGGAGAAATTGACCAAAACAATGACAAGTCATTTTGCTTTGACTTGTAAGAAGTTGTGAATGTTAGTGCATGTTGCGAGATTTTTGTGAATGTTTAAATGAGGACTTTGGTTGTAGTATGAATCTGACTGGTTGGCGAACATTACGCACTCTCAGACACAGCTTTGTAAAAATCACGGCTAAAAGTGCTTCTTTATTTCCAATCTTATTTGTTCATCAGACATGTCAATTTAATTTTTTCTTCCTTTTCCTATTTCTTCCTCTTGTATGTTTTTTTTTAGAACTAGGACTTAAGCAGAAACGTTACAAATGTGTACTCATTAATGAATAAAGATTGTTCCATCTGTCAAAGTCCAATATTTTGTTACCACAGCTTTACTACACCGGCTTTTGCATTGTTTACTTAAACCTAAAAACTGGTCCTGTTTACTCGGGCAGAAACTTGCATGCATTTATGAATAAGTGTATCTTTTAAATGAGGAGAAAAATCAGCACAACGTATGTCATTATCAGTGCACAGCTAAGAACGTGAGTGTCCTACCTTGAGACTTGCTGCCAACTGAGGAAGATAAAACACGCTCAAATCCCCCAGTATCAGCGAAGAACTAGCACCGCTGACTGCCACCCCGGGGGCACGAGCTGACGGCAACTTCACACACTTGCCAGAATCAGAGTTTTTTCTCACTAGAATCTTATCCATACCCGCATTCAAGACCATGCCACAGTTTCAAGTTCCAGCATTCTCACTGCTCCAACAAACCATGAGCTCTATGTTCACAATATTCTAAGTAACAAGCCGATTCCTCTATTTACCATCTAGTCAAATCATATCAAAAGTCTACCGGCAATATAGAAAAAAAGTTACATGTTTCACAGTCTAGCTGTTCAAAACTACAATGAACACCGTGAGGTCTACTCTAACACGGAAGATGCCCTTATACTAAATTTCAACAATATAACTATTTGATAAAACAAAAGAAACCTCCTCCTGGAATCGCTCGCAAGCAGAGCACGTCTACAACACTCAACTGGAACAAATGAATGCTTCCCCTTGAAGTTAGACGCGTTTATGTCGTTTCTTTAATCATGTAACCACCTGCAAACGAATATACGAACATGCTCATTGTATCTTCATCCGGCGGAAAACTGCTTCTGAAAATGGTAAAATGATTTAACACATGTCTAAAAGGAACTGCGGGCACGATGCTACCTGTGTTCACTCTCCGAAACAATAAACAATCATTTCCACGTTCACTGTCGTATCTTCCCTCCCACATAAGTCATTGCTCCCATTACTTTCACTAAGCCTTATCGGAACATGCCAGTTTGGATACACATTGGATTTCGGTATTTTAAAAATCAGTGTTCTTTCCAGAAACGACATATAATAAACTAGATCAAACGAAACAAATAATAATAATAATAAAGCATATCCATAACACACCGGTCGAAACAAAGCAGGCCACGTGGTTTGTTCACTTGGTGACAGCACAAGCAGGCAGCGCAGATGGCGGCCAGCTATCAACATCTGGTACAGACCGCAGTACAGGCTCTGGCGACACAGCTGTTTACTCAATGACTAACTGATAACGCTACAATCTTGAATTCAGAATAATATACAGAATTTCCTGGTGGTTACATACTAAACACGCTGTCATAATATAATAATATTCAAATGTATTCTTACCCTCAACCCTTTCCACATAACAGAAAAAAAAAATTCCGTAACTAGAAACAATTAGAAAGACTTCGAGGGAGGAAAGGCAGACAGATAACTTTCGCTCTATGTATGTGCGTGACATAAGCACAACGATAGTGATATAAATCACAAGATAAACCTTTGTTTCCCTTAAATTATTATTCCTTATGCGAGTATAAAGCTTTTCGCTCCCTTTCCTCTGTACAGTTTGAACATTGCAACTGTGCACTTCGTGAAAGCTGTTTCTAGCTTCTTCAGTAAGTCTAACTGTCACACATGAAAAGAGCTGTCGTTATAATTTTCCCAAAACTCCATGTTTTGACAGGGCAGTGTCATCATTGTTATTTTTCCAAAGAGGCAAATTCAAATTTGGGATGAGTGAATGGTTCCAGATTGAAACAGGTGTGAAACAAGGATGTATACTGTCTCCTTTACTTTTTGGGATTACAATAGACTTCATAATGAAAAAATGCTGCACAGGTAACACAGGTATTGACTGGGTACATGGGACCCAACTAGAAGATCTTGATTTTGCTGATGACATAACTCTCTCTCTCTCTCTCTGAACCTTAAGTGCCCAGGGCACATGGGGCTTCCGCAAGGGTTTTCCACAAATGCCTGTCTTTCGCCTTTTTTTCTGCTCTTGCCCAGGTGAGCCCTCTATTTCTCAGCATCCTTTCTGTTGTTCTTCTCCATGTCTCTTTTGGTCTACTCTTACTTCTGGTTCCCTGTGGTGTCCATCTTAGTGCTATTTTTGGTAGTGAGTTGTCAGTCATTCGGAGCACATGTCCCAACCATCGCCAGCGTCTTTCCTCAATAATTGTTGTCAGTGGTTTCATCTGCATTTCTGCCAATAAGATGTTATTTCTTATGGTGTTTGGCCAAAATATTTTTTTAATTCTACGTAAACATTTAGTCTGGAAAGAATTCAACTTGTTTTCTATGGTTTTGGTGATTTTCCAGCATTCACTACCATAGAGTAGTACACTTAGAACATTACTCTTAAATATCCTGATTTTCATATTTATGCTTAGTTTATTTGATTTCCATATATTCTGTAGCATAACTCTAATAATGTGAATTCCATGCAAGAAAAAACAGATAGCCTGTCTTCACTGGCTAGCAAAATAGGACTTGAAATTAACAAGGACAAAACAAAAATAATGAAAATTCCCATCAATCAAAATGGAAAAATACACATAGAAGAGACAGATATTGAAGAAGTCAATCAATTTGCATACCTTGGCAGCTACATAGACCAGGATGGTGACACTAGAAAGGAAGTTAGGATCAGAATTGCAAAAGCAGCATCAATCTTCAAGAATCTTGAGAACATATGAAATTCAAAAGTTATAAGCACAAAAACCAAGTTAAGACTATTCAATTCAAATGTAATATCCACCCTCATTTATGCATGCGAAAGCTGGAAAACAACTAAAGAAATAGAAAAGAAATTAGACTCTTTTGAAAACAAATGCCTAAGGAAAATACTCGGCATCAAGTGGAATGAATTCAAGAACAATGCAGAGATAAGACAGATGACTGAACAACAACCAGTCTCATGGGTGATCAGGAAAAGGAGATGGACATATGTTGGTCACTTGATGAGAAGAAATGATCAGAGAATCCCAAAACAAGCTATCAAGTGGAACACAACAGGCCGATGAAAAAGGGGCAGACCGCGTGAAACTCTGAAGAGGACATTATTAAGAGAGGCCAAGTTAACAGGCATAAAATCCTTTGATGAGGTTTAAAGACTCGCTGAAGACAGGAAAAATTGGCGAACTACTTTACGAGCCCTATGTGACGTTTAACGGCACGGGAAGGATATAAGATATAAGATAAGAAATTCAAATTGGGTCAATTCGTGTCAGTACAGTATTACCGATATCCATGCAAGTGTGCCATGTGCGTGAGATGAGAAGATACAAGTGTAAACGATAGGCTACAAGCGAAACTTCAGGAATGCTTACTTTTTTTCCATAAAAAAATGCATGATGGTACAGGGTTTCAGGAAGGCGCTAATAACATCAATGAACTGTCTGCAGTCTATCTTGTACTGTACTACTTTGAGATATACCAAATACTAAACAACTCGTTATAATTTTGTTAGTCACCGACAACTTTCCACGTTCGATATGAACCCTCAGGATCAATGACGACAACCCTCAGGATCAATGACGACAAACACTTCTACGTGGTTTAGCTAGAGTGACGAGCATGACCTATAAACGCTGTCAGCCTTTGATGATTAGCGGTATCTAAAATCTGATTAATTTCGAGTCAAAAGAACAAGTCTGTTAGCTATGAGCAGCTTATGGCTTCAGCCAATCTTCAGTCAATGCTTCTTTTTTTTCTTTCTAATTCTCTGCTGTATGTCTTTCTTGTCGGCTATCTCCCTGTAACTGCGAGCTGGTGTTTTTTTTTTTTTTTGCAGCCGAAGCGATGGAGGTGGCGAGAACAGCATCGTATCAGAGTGGGAGAGGGTTATGGCAGCTATTTTTTTTCAGTCCCGGAAGCAGTTAAAAAGTAGGGGGTGTGCAACGCTTCTTTAGCAGACTCCACCACCATGGGGACTATGGCGATCCGTGCCCCGTTAGCCAAATGAAGCCTGTTCTGGTGGTACCAACGGAGGTGGGACATGGTCCTGGTTAGCTATGGTTCGTTAACACTGACGCTAGCATATCAACTGTGTGTCGCTGACTGCTAATCGGATATCTCTTTCAAGCTTTCCTGCATTTTTTTCACCCCTTAGTTCTCGCCCATTTCTCTGACAATACTGGTTCTGGGAAGAAGATTTCCTTCTGATAATTTGGATGAAAAATGCACAATAAACACGCGATCAATGCATGAACAGAAGTGCTCTTTCCAACAAGAATGAGAGACATCTAATAGAAACACATGCAGACATTAACGCTGTATCGCTAAAACTGCATCGACAAGTATGCACTTTCTGAAAATGAATCTGAACACCGGGTAGAGCTTGCGAACAGATCAGCAACAAAACATCTGGCAATGTACTACATGGGTTTACACATTTTTAAAGCCACAAGTAATTAGTTTTTCTATTTTATTCACATAAGAAATCTCTTATCATATCCCCAATAAATCTGTCGTGTACGGGAGTTAAAAGATCTGTATATTCTAGCATTGATGTTTAAAAAGCAATGAAATGTGTAATGCAAAAGCGCATTAACAGATCGACCACGGACATTTGGAAAATCAAGCAGCTGTCAGGGGCATTAAGTTGTGAAATTAAGCTTGCACCCCAGAATCGAAAATTTATACAAGCATCAAGCCAACAGCGTGGTTTTCTTTACTCTCTCTCTCTCTCACACACACACACAAACAAAGAAACAAACAAAAAGACATAAATATCTTACAGAGACATGATGGCAGGCACATACTGAAGTCCTTACCATATACCAGAGTTCTAGCACAATTCAATACTGTGGTGGGGAAGGGAGAATAAAGGACATTTCTGTAAAAATCAGACCCCCTATTATCCACAGTTTTTAATATTTCAATGAAAGATTTCCACTCTCTCACAATTTCAGAACCTTTCTTCTAAAACAAACTCCCTCGTCAGTTCTGCTTGAAAGATGTGCTTGCTATTTTTTAAAAAGTGAAGCAATGATACTATCCGGGCTACAGCCGAATAACCACTTTGTATTTGTTTTTTAACCGTCAAGCCCAAATACGAATCGCCACTACTAAGACGGACGCGCCAAACTGCTAATCATCACTCTCCACATACAAAAGAATCCAATACCTGCCACAATATACCAAAGCTCTCCATTCAGAATTAGTTCACAACAATCTTAACAACTATCACAAACCATGTTCTACAAAGAAAATGATTTTACTCAAAGAATGTTGACACAGTATTTTATAACCTACCATTTCTTGTTATGTACAAATGATAGACTAATGGCACTCCCTGATTTAAGTGAAACTGATAATGATCTTCAAGAAAATGAAACGCTGTAAATCAATGAAATTAACCATTCATACAAACAAATAAACAAACACATACACAGAGCGAGGTAGACATACACTTCTTCCTATACAAACCAAGTCTTTCTTGTGTGACATATTTTGGCAAGTAGTAGTGTGAATTTTAGGAAGACAAAATCCCACTTCCATCAGATCGTTGTTTTTGTTTACGCATTATTTCTCTGCGTCATGTTGTTGTCAACCCCCCCCCCTTTCCATAGAAGAGAGAGAGAGAGAGAGAGAGAGAGATTTTGCCGTATAAAGAAAGGCACCTTTGGTATCGCGTCAGTCACTGGAACATGCCAGAAACAATGTTTAAAAACTAATAGGAAAAGAACACGGAAGTAGATAATGGATCTAAATAAAACCTTGGTTCCAGGTTCCAGCAACAGATGGAGCGACTATGCCTGCTTTAGACCAGTGATTCTCATGCTGGCGTCCACGGAGAAAGTCTAGATAATATTTACTATTAAAATTCATGAAATGTGTGAAGATTTTTAAAAATGTGATACTATGTGATGGGGAGGCGATGAGTTATCACTGGTATCTGAGGTCCGCAATCTGAAAACGTTTTAGAACTGCTGCCCTCGGGCAAACATCTGCACCACTAGTGTCACACAAAGCTTCGATGAAGAACGAGATAATGTAAGTGAACTGTTTGCGCGGCACTAACAACTCAAGTGTGTCAACTTCTGTCCCCATCAGCGCAAATATCTGAGCTATCTCCATGAACGACACCAAGACTACGCAATGCTTAACAATATGCAGGAAGCTTTCTGGTCCCCAACGTGTCAGACACTACTAGGACATCTGGTATGGCAGTCTGGATGGTAGGTACCAATCTGTATGTGCCCACGGGACATAAAGAAAAGAATCCACGACTATACGACACGTCATTTATGCACTATGTAGTGTTCACCAGGGCATAAGAGAAACATCTCGCTCTCACTAGTGTTTATAAGAAAGACTTTCCACATGAAATTAATTTACTTTTCATATAATTAACAGCATGAGAAAAGAAACAAAGTACGTGTCGCATAATTACAAACTCAGATACCGCACAGGGATGAGATCGTTTCTAGCGACATAATTCGGCATGTTCTGTTATTTGAAAGATCCCACAGCAACCAAGAAAACTGTCAAAACATTTCATCTCTATATGTGCATGTTCATTAAAAGGTATCATTTTCGTATGCGCACAGAAAGCTTTCTTCAAGTTTAGACAGTGAGTTCTTTCAGCTTCTTAGAACTTTTCCTATTCTTTTGAGATTTCTGGCTTATGCTGGGATTTATTTGTAACAGTTTTTTACATTATCTTTCACTTCTCCGACTTTCCTGCGCCGTCATTGGTTAACCTGATCACGTGCTGAATGTTGCTTGTTAACCTGAATGACCACTTAGTAAGTAATGCAGTACCACAGCTCCAAGCTTTCTTTTCCTTCTTATTTTGCTGTCAGTTTTTATCACGGCTTCCCAAGTTTTACTGGTTCGTCTAGGCCAGGTGTGGACAACCTGTTCACATTTGCCATTTGTGACGAAACGGTCATTAAAATATGGGAATTAGTGTTTTCCGTATAATGTATCCTACAACTAATAATAGGCAGTCAAGTTCTGAAAAAGTATAATATAAATATATTCTAACTGCCCCCCCCCATCCATATGAAATGACTGGTTGGCGAACATTACGCCATAATAATTTTTTTAAAATTTAAAACTGCCCTCCTTTGCGGCGTACAATGTTTCCAATGTTTGGAAACACTGCTGTAGAATCAATACTGCACAATGCTGAACAACTTCAACACTTGCGTCTTTCACGGCACGTAAAATGTCCCAGCGGTATTCATTTTCCCTCCCAAGTGTCCCCCAGCACTTACGGTGTAACTATTTCGATCGCAGCAACAATTCTAAACTTCAGTTCATCGAAGGAGGTCACAAAGGTCTTGTATACAGTGTCCTAAATTTAATGTATCCTTCCATAAAAAAGGGACGTAATATCGTATGAGCGAGAAGTGACAAAGGTCTCGTAAACAGTGTCCTTAATTTAATGTATCCTCCCAGAAAGAAACCAAAGGACGTAATATCGTATGAGCGAGGAGGTCATGGAACTAATTCATCATTCAGCGCTCAGGAAAATGCATGTCAAGAAATCCTCGGACTGCATGAGCCCAATGTGGAGGTGCACCATCCTCCTGGAACATCTCAAAAGGCTGGTGCTCATCCACATAGGGTAAAAGAGACAGCTATAACATGTTCCGGTTGGGTATCTTTGTTACACAAATAAAAAGTCAGAACATAACAAAGCACAGCAAACATTCACCTTTGCATATGTCTGTCTCCAGGTTGGCCATCAGATACATTAAATTAAGGACACTGTTTACAAGACCGTAGTGATCTCCCTCGATGAACTGAAATCTAGAAGGAATAATATTTGATGAGTAAACAGCAAGGACAGCTGTGGGATACTTGAACATCGCGGACCGAATCCTACTAGTCCAAATGAAAGGACGAAACAAAAAAACATAAATATTATATAAGTGTACGTTCCAATAGATGATACAAGGGTAGTTCTGAAGAAGATATACAGCTATTTTATAATGACACAGAGACAGCCCTGAAACACACAAAGTCACATGAAGTTACTATAGTCATGGGAGATTTTAATGCCAAAGTTGGTAAAGGAAGAACTTCAGACGTTGTTGGTGAGTACGGACTGGGGGAGAGAATGATAGACTGGGCAAAAATACATAGCATGGTTTTAGGAAACACCTGGTTTAAGCAACATCCTCAAATACTGGCAACGTGGTGCAGTCCAGATAAAAAGGCTTTTAACCAGACAGACTACTTATTAATCACCAAACGATTCTGGAATACATTGCTGACAACAAAAACCATGCCAGGAGCTGACTGCAATAATGATCACGACCAACTCTGTGGAAAAATTAGAATAATGCTAAAGAAAGCATGCAGAAAAGTGAGAAACATCAAACTGAATGCAGAACTCATTAAAAATGACCAAGAACTGCGAGAACAATAAAGAGTTATTATAACAAATAGATGCAATGCAATAGCAAAGATACGAGGGGTGATTGATAAGTTCTCGGAATAAGGTATAAATACTTGAAACGCACAGCTGATATTAGGTGCATTTTTATATCAGGTTAATGTAAGATTAAAAACCAAGTATCAAGAAATTAAATGCAACCAATTTTTTTTTACAGGCTACTGAAGTAGTAAAGCGTAGCAGAAATTGAGAAAATGGATAACATTTCTCATTGAGAAGTCATTCGCTACATTTGCATCAAGGGCTTATCATCGAAGGATATCCATGAGGATATGGTAGAGACTCTAGGGGAGAGTGCCTCTTCTTACAGAAGAAATGGGCAGCTCAATTCAAACATGGAGGGGAGAGTCTGGAAGATGATCCCCGTCCAGGAAGACCAAGAACGGTAACCACCGATGAAACCACCGGCAGAAACCATGACATGATAATGGAGGATCGACTACTAACTGAGCAGTATATTGCTACAGAGTTGGTCATCTCCCAGGAACGTGTTCATGCCATTATTCACGATGATCTTCAAGTGACAAAGGTCTCTGCTCGATGGGTCCTGAAACTTCTTGGACCTGATCATAAACGACAGCGTCTAAATATGTCAAGAGACAAACTTGGCTATTTTTCTGCAGATCCTGAAAAGTTTCTTCAGCAATTTGTGACTATGGATGAGACGTGGGATCATCATTTTAAACCACAAACCAAAGAACAGTCAAAGCAGTGGAAACATCGTGGATCCCTACCTCCAAAGAAAGCAAAGGTGGTTCTGTCTGCAGGCAAAGTGATGGCTTCCATCTTTTGGGATTCAAAAGGTGTGCTATTGGTAGTGATGGCTTCCATCTTTTGGGATTCAAAAGGTGTGCTATTGGTAGTGATGGCTTCCATCTTTTGGGATTCAAAAGGTGTGCTGTTGATAGTGATGGCTTCCATCTTTTGGGATTCAAAAGGTGTGCTATTGGTAGTGATGGCTTCCATCTTTTGGGATTCAAAAGGTGTGCTATTGGTAGTGATGGCTTCCATCTTTTGGGATTCAAAAGGTGTGCTATTGGTAGTGATGGCTTCCATCTTTTGGGATTCAAAAGGTGTGCTGTTGGTAGGCTATCTTCAAAAGGGCAGAACGGTCACCGGGGCCTATTACGCTAATTTGGTGAAGCGAGAGGGATGTGTACTATCTCTAGACCTTTTTTCTCTGTACAGCGAGGATATTCTAAGAACGATCATTACAGAACCAGGTATAAAAGTAGGAGGATACAATATTAACAACCTTTGGTATGCTGACGACACAGTACTGATTGGTGAGAATCAACAAGACCTACAAAATCTCTTAAAGTCGTCAAAGAATGTGAACAGAAAGGCCTTACTTGGAACATAAAAAAAAAACAGAGATTACGGTTATATCTAAGAAACAGAATCCACCAAAATGCAGTATAAAATTAAATGGAACTTTTCTAAAGCAGGTGCAGAAATTTAAATACCTTGGAGCAGTAATAACTTCAGATGGGAAATGCAAAACAAAAATTAGGAACAGAATAGGCCAAGCGAAGATTGCATTTCAGAGAATGAGAAACATATTATGCAATACATCCTTATCAATGAATGTTAGAAAACGAGTCCTAAAAATTATATACTGAACCTATCTTGTTATATGGAAGTGAATCATTGACAATAGGCAGGTCTGCACAAAAGTCATTGGAAGCAGCAGAAATGTGGTTTATTAGAAGAATGTTGCGAATCTCCTGGACAGTAAAAATAATTAATAGAGAATGTTTGTGAAGAGTTGAAGATGGAAAAAGTCTTGTAAAAAAAAATAAGAGAGAGACAATGTACTTTCATAGGACATGTAATGAGAAGAGAGGGCATAGAAAATATTATAACAACAGGAAAAACAGAGGGAGGAAAAGTCAGATCAAGAGAAATGATAATCGACAGTCTGATACTGGTGTGATAGGAGATCACCAACTGAGCTAATGACATGTATGAAGGATTGTGTACTCTGTAGAAGCAAAATAGTCAATGCCAGTCGGCACGGCACCTGATGATGATGATATATCTCTATCAATTTTTCGGATGGTGTAAGCGTTTTCTGATCTCTATATTCTGTAATCACGACGATTTACCTTCCCTGATAAGTAAACGCTGTTTGTCACTACATATCCATCTCCGAAGGTAATTTTCATTAGTTGTGACGTTAGCTTTGACAAAATGTCTTTGGCAAATTGGAACGGCAGGTTTTATCGTCTAGTTTCACAACCTGCACAGTCTGCACTTTGGTGGCGGTTATGACAACCCTCTTAATAGTCGTCTGTGCCATGCCTAACGGCAGATAAGCTCGTCTAGTTGATTTTTGTGGGCTTCGATAAAACGGTTAGTGGATTCGATCAATATTTCCTGCAAAGTACTCGATCTTCCCGCTTATATTCAATCCACAACATTACCAGTCTCTTGAAACTGTTTTGACTAATGTAGGAGTGCATTATCTGAAGGTGGATCTTTTCCATACTCAGTTCTGTAATGATGTGTTTTGATAACGGAGTTTGTTTCAGAAAAAAAAACCCAAAAAGAACGTACATATCTTTCTCTTGAACAGTCGCCGTTTTGAAGTATGAAGTTGTTACATTTTCTCCCATCATTACTGCACCGACAACACCCTTGCCAAGTAAAACATATTCCATACGCAGTCTGATTTTATTGTTTCCGGTCTGAAAATTACAGACCACAAAAACCCCGAGAACAATTTTGAACTTCCCTGTACTTTTCCTATTGCTAGTTTGAAGGCAGTAATCAAGCAGATGGTGCGGTTACCTGACATGTTCAACAATAACAAAACGATTCGTCTGAAATTTATTCAAGCGAAACATGAGTAAGCACCAAAAGTGTATGAAAGGCCAAGAATAGTGCAGTTATACCACATTCCTTTCATCTACAATGTATGACAACGAAGTTGGTCACGCAGCTACAAGCAAACACATGTCTGTAAACATAACGTACACATAAAAGTCCATGGAAAATGGTTCAACTTTTTTTTCTAACATAGAATAATATGTCGTATATTTTCAAGTGAAAGCTTGCAGACCTCTCTCAATTAAGTCATTTAGCTCAGATTAATTTTTACTGCCAAACCACAAACACATGGTAATTATCTTTAATAACACAGAAATACCATGACAATGGATGAGAAAAATAAAACTTAAATGCTAAGTAACTCATAACAGAATTTTACGATGTCTGATGATAGCAGCGAAGAGTTGGTATAAGGTAAAGAAGAGGGAGGAAGTTGGAAGAACAAGTCGCTCTAACAAATATTAAAAGTATATAGTTCTGTTATGAAGAAATATGTACTGGGAAGAAAGAAAAACTATTCAGTAAAGAAAGAAAGAAATGCCAACCAAATGACGTAGAAACAGCAACAAATGCTATAAGCTGATATTCAGCAAAAAGAGAAGATAAACATTATTAAGTTAAGAATACGCTTGAATTTAGTGCCTTCCTCTGTTAAGTTAGATAGAAATTCCCCTGAAGTATTATCTAAACTAGCTGACATATACTGGACACCGCCTCTCTCCAACGCAACGTTAGCACAGACACATAGCGCGAACACGCCAACCGTAATGTCACAACTTCAATCTAAGCGTTTATATCCGATGTTTACGCTTACAAACTTCAAGTCGGCGCATGAATCTTGTATGCCCACTTTATAATTTTACGTGGGTCATAACATTATCTAGAGGGCGAGAATTTGTTTTATTTTACGAGAAAGCAGACGTTATGGGGACAGAGCATGTGTTACATGTTTCTGACTGGAGACGTAAAGGAAATAGCGCCGCAGTCGTTGTACTTAAAGAGATTTGAAGTGCTCTCCTCCGTAATAACTTAATATTACTGGATCCAATAAGCTGCTTAATAAAATAACATGACATGTCTGTTTGTGTTTCTGCCTAACAGATTCCGATTTTCAGCTGTTTTCGTGAAAACAGTTTGAATGAAGGCAAGTATATACGAGGGTCATACCGAAAGTCGTGAGCAAATATTTGTTAAAATCAGAATTTATAGATAGAGAAAATATAAAATATAAACTGCATCCTTTGCACTTCATGTAGAGGTCACATGACGTGACCATCATGTGTCACGTGACCACACGGAGCATAAACAAAATGGCGGGTGCTGAAGTTTCGTTTCGTCAACGTGCTGTTATTGAGTTCCTCGTTAAAGAGGAAGTCCCATATGTTGAAATTCACCAAAGACTTCAACTTGCGTAGGGAGATGTGTGTATGGGTGCTAGCATTGTTAGGAAGTGGGTTAAACATTTCAAAGATGGAAACACGAACATCCAAGATATGGCTCGCAGCGGTCGCCCTCGAACTGCCTCCACTAAACGCAACGTGGACAGGGTTGACGATATCATTAAAAAATACAGACTTGTCACAGTATCTGAAATCGCTGTAAATCTTGGAATAGGACACATTGCAGTACAGGAAATGATTGAAACCCTAGGCTATAGAAACGTTTGTGCTCGCTGGGTCCCACAGGAGAGAACGTTCAGAAAGCAGTGCGCCTGTGCTGTCGGTCTGCTGAAACGGAATTCTACCGGGAAAGTATTTTCAAACTTGCAGAGCGATGAGGAAAATGTGTGCAGAGAAATGGAAATCATGTTGAAAAGTGATGAAAAGGATGCAGTTTAAGGTGATACATTTATATTTTCTCTGTCTATAAATTCTGATATTAAAAAACATTTTTTTCTCACGACTTTCGGTATGACCCTCGTATGTAGGTGCAGAGGATTAAAGATGACTGTCAAAATGATGCTGTAGCTATCAAGACTAGCGACCACTGAGATAGCCAACTTCTATCCATAGCCAACACTATGTTCTATCCTTTCATGCTACATTCCTTAAGCTTGCTAACAAGACTAGCGACCATGAGATAGCCAACAACGTGTTCTATCCTTTCATGATGATTATAGAACAAATGTTGCCTTCTTAGAGCTCGGCTAACATGACTAGTGATCACGAGATGCCCATCACTTCTGTTCTTGTTCTATTCTTTCGTGATGATCATACAATAAATACTGACTTCCTCGAACTTGACTAACAGGACTAGTGATCATGAGATGGTCAACCCTTGTTCTATCTGTTCCTGGCGCTCATACAGATAATCTGCTGCTCTTCTTTAGCACTGATAATAGAATTGAGTATGACGAGTACTTGTGGAGATGAAACCTGTTCACTGCATCCACTCTGGGAATTCCAGCATGTCAGCGTGACTCATCCACATCTGATTCATTTCCTGTAATTCAAATTTTGCAGAATGCTGGACTCAAAAAGTTCGCAGTCACAGGAAGTACATCATAACAGCAACAATAACATATGAACATGAAATAAACCACTGTGCCAAGAATTAGTAATAACTGGGGGTCATGATGGTTACTGAAACCATCACGTGACATAAAATGATTTCACAAAAACAAAAGTTTATTGGCCTAAGTTTCGAGATATTTCGAGAACATGCAGTCTTGGATAACTCAAACAACCTGTAGGTCTGATGCTAAATTTTCGATTACATGATCAGAAAAGGCACCATATCTGACCAATCCAAGCATCATCTTCAATGGCTGAGCTATTTATGTTTACCTGTAACCTGAGAGACATGAAGTACAGCCAAGTGCTGAGGATGTCACAAATTAAAATCTGTGGAGTCTGCCAGAGGTCGCTTATGTTAACTCAAAGTCCATGGATATTCATCTGGGACTATTCATTACGCACTGCTCAAAGTTCATGGATATTCATCTGGAACTATTCATTACGCACTGTTTCCCAAATTTCTTTACAGCAGAAAATTAAGTTACAGGTCACTTGATTGATCGCACCGTATCCCATTTGGTTTATTGGTCTAGTGTAGTTTATAATAAATTATTCCAGCTTGTCTGTGGTCAGAATGGGTCCAGTCTGATAAAACGTGCAGCAGGATGTCTTGTGTCTGGGCTCTTTATACAGCAATCAGCGTCAGCATGTTTCTGGTTCACCAAAAAAGGAGACCATTTTTGCCTTCAGGTCGTTTTTCATATTGCTTATGTCCTCTTCTAGTTCACGATATAATGACTACGTCACTCTGAGCTGATGATACACTGTCGATATCCTCCTGTAGCTAATGATACACTGTCTATATCCTCCTGTAGGTCAAGGTACATTGATTACATCATCCATTAATTCATTATGAACTGCTCGTGTCTTTTTTTTTTAAATTTCGTGTCACACTGTCATTTCCCTCCTAAGTTCATTACCTGCTTCAATCTCTTGTTCTTGAAACGCTGCCTGTTTCCTCCTTTAATTCATAGCACATTGCTTGTTTCTTCTACGCTAGCTCATGACTCAGTGCCTGTTTCCTCCTTCAGTACATGTCACACTGTTTCCTCTAAGCTAGTTCACAACATACTGTCTGTTAACCCCGTTAGTTCATTAACTATTTCCTTTAGCTCCCTATAATACACTGCTAGTGTGCTAGTGTTCGTGACACTGCCCATATTCTCTAGCTCATGACACACACTACTAAATCTACTACATAAACAATGATTACTAGAACGGGGGAAACAAGTGTTAGAGCGAAGTTACGAAGGTCAGCCTTGAAAGACTGGAGACAACGCACTTTAGATGTGAGAGAAAGAAACATTGTAAGTGAATGATTGTGGGGAGAACACCAGACTTCAGCAGGACGAATAATTGTCCACCAAAAAGAGGATAACGCACTTTTAAAGTTGTCAAGCAGATAGTACCCTGTCCTCTCCTGCGTAGACGATTGTTCCTTCTCTATAGTCCCATGTTTAACTCTCAGCAATCTTACTACTTCTCTTTCTCCAGTGACTAAAGTGTTTTTCTTCTCAAATATTTTGTTCCAGACCAATCACTCCTACTTCGTTCTAACATGTTCTCGTCAACAACTCTGCTTTAAAAAGTTACACCTGCATAATAAACAAATGCACACAACAAGATGTGCACCTGTGGATAAAAATAAAATCCACTCTTAAATCAGAGTTCTCGAAACTGATATGCATACACCGAGAGTGCAGTTTCCACAATAAATCTGTTGCTAAAGTTATACGCATGTGTCCGCTTTTTAAATGACACTAAAGTGAACAGGAAGTCTGACTGCCAAACCTGTTAGCGCACTAATATCTCATAGCAAAGGTCGGTGGTTCGAATCCAGTCGGAGATGCCCAGTCACCCGGGTGTCCGGGTTGGTAACCGGCTTATTCTGGAGCTGGGGAAGGAAAGGAGGCTAGGAATGATGCTGACCGCATCACCCTCTAGTGTGCTGACAGGCGTGATGCTGACCACATCACACTCTAGGGTGCTGATAGGAGTGATGCTGACCACATCACACTCTAGTGTGCTGATAGGAGTGATGCTGACCACATTACATTCTAGGGTGCTGATAGGAGTGATGCTGACCACATCACACTCTAGTGTGCTGATAGGAGTGATGCTGACCACATCACACTCTAGTGTGCTGATAGGAGTGATGCTGACCACATCACACTCTAGAATGTGCTGACAGGCATGATGCTGACTACATCACCCTCTAGTGTGCTGACAGGCGTGATGCTGACCACATCACACTCTAGTGTGCTGACAGGCGTGATGCTGACCACATCACACTCTAGAATGTGCTGACAGGCATGATGCTGACCGCATCACCCTCTAGTGTGGTGACAGGCGTGATGCTGACTACATCACCCTCTAGAATGTGCTGATAGGAGTGATGCTGACTACATCACCGTCTAGTGTGCTGACAGGCGTGATGCTGACCACATCACCGTCTAGTGTGCTGACAGGCGTGATGCTGACTACATCACCGTCTAGTGTGCTGACAGGCGTGATGCTGACTACATCACCCTCTAGTGTGCTGACAGGCGTGATGCTGACTACATCACCCTCTAGTGTGCTGACAGGCGTGATGCTGACTACATCACCCTCTAGTGTGCTGACAGGCGTGATGCTGACTACATCACCCTCTAGTGTGCTGACAGGCGTGATGCTGACCACATCACACTCTAGTGTGCTGACAGGCGTGATGCTGACCACATCACCCTCTAGTGTGCTGACAGGCGTGATGCTGACCACATCACTCTAGTGTGCTGACAGGCGTGATGCTGACTACATCACCCTCTAGTGTGCTGACAGGCGTGATGCTGACCACATCACACTCTAGTGTGGTGACAGGCGTGATGCTGACTACATCACCCTCTAGTGTGCTGACAGGTCAAGGAAAATTATGGACTCCATATCCTCTAGGTGTATCCGTGGCATAGCTGGGTTATTTTTACTGTTATCACCTACTTGAAGCAAATAACGTTGGCAATCAAAGCAATCTCATATCTTTAGTTAGAATAATGAGAGACTGTGCCTCGTGAAGAAATCATTAAAAATAACAGTGCTGTGCAGCTAAAATAAAAACATCATAATAATAATAATTGCACCTTACTAAATACAATGGCATTCTGAAGATCGACAGTGCTGCTATTTATATGAATAGCTTCGTTTGCTGCATAACAGGATATACTATCCATAAAATACCAAATTTTCAGACAGGTTTACCTCAAGCCACTCGTGTTGTAAAGCAACTTCAATATTCTTGTATCAATGAGGGTAATGCTGCGCGTTATCAGAAACGGAAATTTAGAACAGCGAATAGTATCTCGCGTTTCTACACACGACCAGAAATTTGCATACAATTATTCCTCAAGCCACTATCAGTAACGAATTCATTCCATTAGTCGGACAGTTCTGTCAAATATCTCCCAGCCAGTTACATGCGATGTACTGTATTCAGACCCACACACGTTAAACGCCCTGGCTTTCCTAGGACTGCTTGCCTGCTACTGGTGAGAAACTTTCTCCCTTCTTTAAATCTTTCGCTTTTGGCAGGTCAAACTACACAGACGGACGATTATTTCTATTTTGCTCGCACGCAGCGATTAATGCGATAAACCTTGGATCGGATTGCTAAGATTATTCTGGTTTACATGTGCAGTTTAACTGATGAATGTACGTTTTATCAGGCTTTTAACACCGTTTATGAATAATTCTTGTACTTCTTAACAACACATTTCATCAAGTCATAATTTTTTAAAAGTACACTATAAAAGGAGCAAAAGATTTTTTAAAGGAATAAACTGTCAAAAAATATGATTATACTCTGGCAAATATCCCTATGAAATGAATGACTGAGTCTTTTATAGTTATTAAATGCAAGAGAAATGTGAAATGCCTACAGAATGCACAAGCAGCACATGGTGTGAAAAATATATATAGCTACAAGAGATATTTTTATTATTAGTACTATTCTATCTCATTAGAACTGCGAACTGGAGTTCTATGCAGCCGATGCGGTGAAGATGTGGCACAACATCGTGTCGGTTTGTAAGCTTCCATGGCGGCTTTTTTAAAAACCAGTTCCAGAGAGGAGCTACAACAAAAACAAGGAACGTCCACCGACTTAGAGACTGTGGCCATCCTCATCCTGTTAGCCAGACTAGGCCCGTTACTGTGGGTTTTAATTGAGAGCTGGGACAGGGTTTTGGTCAGCTATATATAGTTTACCAAACCTGACGCCAGAGCATGTCAGCTACGGGTCTCTAAACCTGACGCCATGTCAGCTACGGGTCTCTAAACCTGACGTCAGAGCATGTCAGCTACGGGTCTCTAAACCTGACGCCATGTCAGCCACGGGTCTCTAAACCTGACGTCAGAGCATGTCAGCTATGGGTCTCTAAACCTGACGCCAGAGCATGTCAGCTACGGGTCTCTAAACCTGACGTCAGAGCATGTCAGCTATGGGTCTCTAAACCTGACGTCAGAGCATGTCAACTGCGGGTCTCTAAACCTTACGCCAAAGCATGTCAACTGCGGGTCTCTAAACCTTACGTCAAAGCATGTCAGCTACGGGTCCCACTGCCAAATTGGACAGCGTCTTCGCCCTTTCTAGCTTACGAGAAGCGATTAAAACTATCAAGTCGGGGAAGAATGCTTCTTGCAATCTTGATAAATGTCAAGTCACGAAAAAAATAGGTAACTGCAACACAGTAGCGCCGTGTGGTAAGACAGATGTACATAGCTATACTAGCGGTGCTGGTGGTGATCACACCTTTCATCTCATCCTCGCCAATGTCTCATAATCATGACATTGCTAAAACAAAGACGCATGAACAAACACCAGCTGCCGAGAAAAGCAAGCACATGTTTAATAACCGGGAAAAGAAAAAAAAAAGAAAAAGCACAGAAAGGAAGAGACTATCAGTCACCGTTCCCTCTAAGCTGCGCGGCTGCTCACAGAAAAAACTCATACCGCGCACAAAATTTTTGGAGCCGGACAAGAAGAAAAAATGAAACTTGTTACTTTTATTTTCCAGTTTCCAGATGTTACTTCGTGCTATAACTGCCATCAAGAAAAATACATGTTGGTACTTGTTTTTTTCTTGTTGAGAAATGACTTTCAGATCGCATGTTTCAATTGGTATTTTCGGTGATACTGTAGCAAAATCACTGAATAAGCAAACAAAGAAATCATCATCACAATTAACTAAGTACAGCAGGTTTATCCTGTTATTAAATTTACAGGCCTTTACTCTCTCTCCCTCTCTCTCTGTGTGCGTATTGTGTGTGTGTGTGTGTTTTACTACGCACATTTTCACGCACAATATTTTTTTCACATGAGCTGAACGTATTGCACACAGACCAGAGGGAACACTGCTGTCAGCTACTACTTTCTGTCGGTTTTGATTCGTCATCACTGTACGGGAAAAAGTGGTTCTGGATATTTTATACTTCAGCGCTCTTTTCCGGGGTTGCGTAAAACGTTGAAAGTTCTGAATGTCTGAACTGAAATTGTGGTCAGTGCTCTGAGCAAGGGAAACAAGAAGGTGGCAAGGAGACAGGGTGAACACCTTCAGTTCCGGAGTCTTGCCGGGTTAACTACTTCACCGAATAGTGTCCAAAAAAAAGAGGGGGGGGGGGGGTTCTAAATAAGGGTTAAAAAAATTACTGTACAAAATTAACATACATATGTACAAAATACTAGAACTACCATCAACAAATGATTTGTACATATGAAACAATGGAGAGTTTTTGTTCAAGTTTGTCTCGCGACAACGCTACATTATGATGGATCAGTAATGATGTAATATCGTCCGATTTAAAAAAAAATCTGCCAGACTATTGTTTTCTAGAAAATCAATAGTCAATATGTAAAACCTTCAATCTTCGAACCACAGCATTTTAGTACTAAAGATTACAGATGGCCAGCACTTCATTTATCATCTGGCCACACTGGGAGGGGAAGATGATGTCCGATTTGGCAGTCACCGACAACCAGCTGACATGCTACAGTTAGAGTTGGCAGACCAACTGACCAACCATCCCTGTTCAGCCTCTCATATGGTACCCCAGTAAAAAGTCTAGCCTGGCTAACAGTGCAGAGACTGCCACAGTCTTAATGGTGGTGGAGTGTTAAAGAAGTATTGCAAGGCCCCCGCTTTTTAGCTCCACTCATGAAGTGAAAAAAAATAGTGCCATAACCAACTCCCAATCCGACACGATACTATGCTTTAACGCTGTCACCGTATCAGCTACAAAAAGCGTCACAATCGCAGCTCCAGGCACGTAGTAGTAGCAGTAGTAGTAGCAGCAGCAGTAATAGTAGGTGTAAAGAAGAACTGTGAGCACAAGCAAAAAATCTACAGAAAGAAACGACTACCAAAGTTGATAACCGCTGCAGCAGACTACCATAGCTAACATGGAAACTGCCAAACCTTGTAAACGCACAATTTCTACTGAAAATGACGAGGCAATTACATCTGCAACGTGTGCCTAAGTACAGGAAAGAAATGACACAGCATCAGTATCTTCAAAGATTATGGATGAAGGAGAAGGAAGGAGAGAAATGAGAGAACACAGTCACTGGACTCGATAAAAGCAGACAAGCAGAAGGCCTGACACAGATGAAATTACTGGATACACAGCTAATCAGTCTATCATATTTACTGAAGGGGGGGGGGACGAAGTTACGGGCGAGGGTGAGACAGACACGGATGGAGACAGAGACAGACAGACATAGTACTTACCTGATCAGAG
The DNA here is from genome assembly GCA_009760885.1 of Achatina immaculata. Taxonomy (NCBI): domain Eukaryota; kingdom Metazoa; phylum Mollusca; class Gastropoda; order Stylommatophora; family Achatinidae; genus Lissachatina; species Lissachatina immaculata. Next base: position 53,632,832 of record CM019691.1, on the reverse strand, counting down.
TTATCCGGGCATTCACTAACTGTGATAACTACATCCATGCTTTAGCCAGATAGACAAACGTCCACAGATCACTAATAGCCAACAGAATGAACACTGAAAAACTATCAGAGAACGCCTGATACACTCCCTCGGCAGGTAAATGATGAGATGAAAAAAAAAACGTCTTGCCACCTATATAAAAACGGCTACTAAAACAATATTTTAAAGAGAAACATGATCTTTAGCTCGCTATCCAGTTCTCGTGTCTTTGCACCCCCAAAAGCAGTAGTACTCATGAGAAGTGCTGAAGAGTCTCACATCCCTTGCCTGGCGTTCTCAAATACAGCCTCTGCAGCAGCGCAGGTCAAACAATGAGGAACGTCTGGGAGCGGTTGTTTTACTTGGCAGTTTCTTTGTTTACTCTATCTACACATTCAACGCCCAGTGTAGTAACGGTAAGTACAAGTGTAGGCGAGGTAGGTGCGTCAACGTAACCGGACATACAAGTGAGAATAACACTGCCTGGACCAAATGTTATGGTCGTTACAAACCTTTTCTGCTCAATGAGTTTCATAATTTGCATGAACTGACGCAGAAGAAAAATACAGTGCGATTATATTTGTGCATCGAAGTGTGGAATGAAAAATACTATCTTGCCCTTTACCAAACATGCGGTTCCCAAAAATACTAGGAAAGTGGACTACATAATTATTAATTCTAGCACTTTCTAAAGGTCTTCCGCAATACCTCTGAAGTGTCTGAACTACTGAATCCATATACACAGTTGTAAATAACAGAAATCCAGATTGCTTGCAGAAAGGAAAAAAGCAACGCCTCGAATATGGACTAAAAAGAAAGAGAACAATCGAGATATTTCGAGGGCTGATTTCAGGAAAAAAAAAAGCATGATATTTCGAAGACTGATTTAAGGACAAAGAAAAAAATCATATTTTGAGGACTGATTTAAGGACAAAAAAAAAAATCATGATATTTTGAGGACTGATTTAAGGACAAAGAAAAAAATCACGATATTTTGAGGACTGATTTAAGGACAAAGAAAAAATCATGATTTTTCGAGGACTGATTTAAGGACAAAAGGAAAAAATCATGATATTTCCAGGACTGATTTAAGGACAAAGAAAAAATAATGATATTTCGAGGGCTGATTTAAAGGGGGAAAATCTTAAAATATAAAAAACGACAGATAAAAATTCAAAGTTTTTAAAAAAACGCTATGACTTTGACACTTCAAGTGATGTGTAAAGTATGAAATAGAAATTAAGCGAGGAATACATTCACTTTCACGAGAATGCAACAAACCTATGTTTATATGAAAATAATATAGTAATTAGAAATGGCATGTAATCGCTTCAAAATGAAGAAGAAAGAAAATAATGTACTGAAAAGAAAAAGAACTTGAATAGATAAATAATAGACAAATAATACCAAACTTAACTCGGGCGGATCCAGTTTTTGGATAATGAAACCAATGAAAGGAAAGAAGTCAAACTCAAGGGAGTATATTCTGTGGCGATGACAGCACGAGGATTATACTGGTGCTGATGAGTGCATGACAACAAAGAGATCAACATGAGGCAGTTAGTCTATGCGCACCATGAAGACAGAGCCAAATTAAGTCATACAGGTCAGCTGTAGCTAATCCCCGCAAAGGATCCCATAGATATCTATAGTTCTGGGACGAAGAACAATACACTTTCGCATTTCAATGTAAAATGTCCTAGTAAAGAAATATTTTGTCTTCTCAAAATTCCCTAGATAACCACTGAAACTGCAGTATTTTGCTAGGAAGGGAGCCCGGCTTGTTGTCTGGATACATTTTCAAAGTTTATATATACGTATACTATCACTATGTGTACTTGTATTTAACGATGCGCACGCTGGGAACCGCTGTACCAGACCTCTCCTATTATTCCACAGTCCTAGTCAAACACAAGACACGCGAATGTAAACTAAGGCTTTAAAGCTCCGGTCGAAATGTACCCCCCTCCCCCCCCCACCTTTCTTCATGTGCTATACGCTGCCAAACTATTGCATAATACCTGTGTGTGTGGGGGGGGGGGGGGGGGGAGGGAGGAACAGGAGAAGTGAACTCTTCTTTGAGTCAGCAATGCTTTCGGCAACCTAGATACATGCCATGTCAAAATGATACTGGCAGTTGAAGCCTCTGCCAGATTTTTAAAAATGATAAGACCCATTTAGGCCTGAGAAAAAGAAAGAAGACACGAGAAACGGAGATGTCTGTAAGAAAACACTTAAACGTACACACGATATAACAGAAACGCGAATGGCAAAAAAAAAAAAAAGGGGCAGAAGATAATTAAGCAGACGAGAAAGACCGATGACGTCTAAAAATGTAACAGAAAAAAGTGCTAACAAAAGATGTCGTGGCCGGTTTATATTTGTCCTCCCGCAAAGCTACATTCTTAAACTGGTAATACTATGGTGTGACGCTGTGAATGGAGGTGGGCTCTTACAATCTGTGTACATCTCAACATAGCACAGGTTCGTGAACTACCACTACAAATACCGCGAGGTCAGGAACGTGACCGCGAGAATCACTTTACCTCGCCGGTCTCGAGATCTAAGTCCCGGAAACATGGAGATAAAAGAACAGAGGGGAGGGTTTCAAAGAAAAGATGAAATGATACATTGGGGACTGCTCCGACACAGCGAGAGAGGAAGGATGAAGGAAGACTTCCCGCACAAGCTACCTAAATACACTGCGGTAGCCAGGGGCAGCCATTCTATAAATAAACCAGAATCTCACATTCTAAGAATGATCCACGCCGAACGTGGCGTGACGACCGCGCAATTTTCTGTGTAGGGTTTTCTGTGTTTCAGTTTTCTGTGGCTATTTTTTCACTCATTTGGCAAAACACGTGCGGGGGTCTTAGCATGACAAAGCCAGGCTCCCCCCCCCTTCTAAATTTGAACAGAGAAAGTAGCTAATGAAATGGGGAGAAGTGAAGGGAGACTGCCATTTTGTAGTTTATTGTTACTTAAGACTGTTTATTCCCTAACTTCGACTCCCTTTTCTGCTGCATAAGAAATAACACTAGGAAAAAAAAATTGAAAGTGAAAGAAGTTTGACATGGAGCTTTTCTTGATACATAAACGTGATTATATCAGTGCGCAGACAGCAGAAATAGGGTATGGGTACAATCACAGACCTTAGTATAGCTAAACAAAGGGGAAACAGCTAGTCAGTACGTAATGTGTAGAACAATCAGAAAGACCTATCACTATCTCCTCATAGCTTATTATTACACAGTTCTCTAGGTTGGATGTTCTCGACAGGGAACTTTAAAGCTTTATTTTTAAAATTATTTTTACTGAAGATGAAGGCAAACTGCCCAAGAAGGATGAGTGACACAAGACGTTAACTAAACATGAAAACCTAGAGTCATGTCTGTCTCATGTACGGTCACTGCAACTATGAAAGGGAAAAAAAGTTTCCTTGTTTAGAATTGTTGTGTTATTTATGTACTGCCATGATTAGATACGTTCTCAAAACTTAATTCAATATGTCCCACATTCTCCTTGGCGTATGTGCCCCCCCCCCCCTTTGCATACTGTCCTCTAATCCTGACAAAATGGATGCTAGACCAATGTACACTTTGTCTTCTACTATCTCCCTGGAACTGCGAGCTGGAGTACTTTGCAGCAGGTTGTGGCGGCTATTTTTTCACTCCCTTGGAGGAGCTAAAAGGCAGGTTAGGGTGTGCAGTACTTCTAGACTCCACCGCCACTGAGACTATGGAGATCCTTGACCCGTTAGCCAGGAAAGACCGGATGGATAGGGTGGGAAAGAAGAGAACAGACACTAACGGAGAAGTGGGACAGGATCTTGGACAGCTATAGTTTGCCAATCCTGAAGCTAGTATGTCAGCTATGGTTCGCCAATCCTGAAGCTAGTATGTCGGCTATAGTTCGCCAACCCTGACGCTAGTATGTCAGCTATAGTTCGCCAATCCTGAAGCTAGTATGTCAACTATTGTTCGCCAACCCTGACGCTAGTATGTCAGCTATGGTTCGCCAACCCTGACGCTAGTATGTCAGCTATGGTTCGCCAACCCTGACGCTAGTATGTCAGCTATGAGTTGCTGATTGCCACATCGGACAGTTCGCCTTCTCACAATTTATAACTGAAAACCTCTCAGATTCCAGGGCTTCCTTCTGCGTACATTTAGAAGCAGCATTTAACCCTTAACTTTTAGGGCTAATACTGATCTGGAAAAAAGATACCTAATCTAACATAATATTTGGCTATTATTTTGTTATCATATTATCGTTATCTCTTATTAAAGTTGCCTTTTTTAAAGGGTACATGCAATGTTATTAACGTTAGTCTACCCCCCCCCCCCCCCCCCACAAAAAATGTTGCCTTACACACACATTTTTCTTCCTAAAATAAAACTGGCAGATGTTTGTTTCAAACTCCCTGTCCTTTTGTTAAGGTGACAATATCATCTCAAAAGTGTAGACATGAACAAAGCAACAAATGCTTAGTAACATTCGTAACAAGTCATGCTGGCGCCATGGAATGAAGTGGCACACACTGTCGTCACAAGTGCCCTTAACGATTCAAGCGACTCACCCTGTCCATCTCAAATGGTTATGTATGAAAACAAACTAAACCGTATGTTATGTCTGGTTAGTGGCCTTCAAGGACAACATCTGCACTATAAAATGCTTGTAGCAGCACGGTATACTGTTAAGAATCCCTGTGATGAAGGGGAAAAAATAAGCATCATAACGGTGACAAGGATGGGAGGTGCTTACAGAAACATTATCAAGCTTCTCCTCTTCCGCTTTCAACGCAACTCTATATCCCTAACATGACATTCAAGCCAGACACTGTCGATAAAGTTTTTTTTTCATTCCAAGCAAGCAAGCAATCTCTCTCTCTCGCACAAACACACACTCACACACAAACACACACTCTCTCATACTCACTCTCTCTCACACACACACACACACTGTCTCACACATACATTCTCTCTCTCTCTGATAAATTTCATCATTTGTTTACGATGCGTAGCTTCTATGTAATCGTCTGCAACAATCATTCTGTTTTTCCCAAGAGGAAAAGAAATCTGTTTTTAAAAAAAAATTAATTCATTAATTTTCGCGAAGACTTTCTATCTTGAGTCCTACCCAACTGCGCTTACCTTCTCTGTTAAAGTTGTCGTTTTTTGACTCGTTTAAGGTGAATAATAAGCTATATGAGAAATGGAAGCACATTTACAAGTTTTGCTTATAAAAGTGAAGACAACACGCACCAAACACTATGAAAAGCAGAAAACTACACCACTGCGAGAAGTTAGTCGGAAAGATCCACGAGTTGGTTGGTCAGCGTGAAACGTATCAGCCAAATGTGGAAATAAAAAACCGCTCATTCAGCCGAACGACTTATTTAAAAAAAAAAAAAGCTAGAGCTGCAGGAAGTCTTCTGTCTTACATTCTTCACGCTTGCTACAATATTTGCTAGATATATTTGCTTTGTTCTATGCTAATTTCCTCTTTATTTTCTTGTTTCATCATATCAAAACAATACACCACATTTAAAAGCAGTATGTAATGGAGATACAACTCGTGTCGTATTTAAATGCAATATTCCCCCCCCCCCCCCTCAGATTTCACTTCCGTACTGAACAACTTTAATGTATTTTAGAATACCTTCAATATATGGAGATAAAACTCAGTACAGACAACTAAATTAAAGATACAAGATGACACAATAATCAGTTTTAAACATCTGAAAACCATAAAGACACACAACGTCCAGTAATCTGAATGTAAACAAATGGGCTCTGTGAAAAACAAAAAGGGAGAAGGGAAAATAAATCAATAACTGCAAAAGTAGTAGCTAATCAATACACAGGTCAATGCTTCCGATGTTTTACGCCAAGTCTGCCCACGAGTTTCGTTAATCCAGGCTGCAGGAACGCGTTAAGATGATCTGGTTAGACCTATCAAATATGACTACGGCTGTCACAGACTGCGAAGTAACAGGACACAACATTAATTTACTGTCAAGTAACAGTTTATTCGCACACTAGTCTGCAAACTACATTAAGGAATTCGAAGGACACCAAATACAAGATTCATCAATTACAACCTTAATTTCTTCACCTGAATTTATCACTAGGTCATTGGGATTCATCAACCATCATTATAATTACCGAGGTATTTTTAACAAACAAAAAAACATACACGGAATCAACATAAAGACACTTACCTTAATCTCTGGTCCGAGGCGTGTGCCAAAAGCACAACTCATTGTAAGAAAACATATACTGGAACCCCTATGTACTCCTTACTGCCAACACCATCAAGAAGAGTTTACAGTCTTGCACTAGCCACTGGGTGCCAACGAAAAGCAGCAAATCATGAGACACAGTCTTGGCCAACAAGATTGTTAAACCATCATCACTGGCGGGCAAATTCACACTTACTCTGAGCTCTCTCCACAGTTTAACAATGACTGATGAAATTAGTTCTACGTTAATTCACAACTCTTCTAATGGAGAACAACTGAGAACTATCTGTACGAATACAACATCTAATTCGTCCTGTCTAGTAGATATTTCTCATCCTAACCTGTTATGCAGAACTTACTTTAACACACACTCCTGAGTGCGTAAGCACTATATGCATACAGTCATCAACTTAAACAATATTGTAATGTTAGCTAATTCAAATTATAGACTCTTCCTGGGGCTCTCGATTACTTACAAGGTTCACTGGTCAGCTCACAATATTTTAAGCACTGATACGTGCAAGAATTTTTGTTTGTCGGGTGAAAACTTAACCGTGGTTTATGGAACTCTTGGAGCATTAACCTGAAATAACACCATTGGCGGAACACAACAAAGACAACTATCTTCTGCTTATCAAGAAGATTAACATAAGGCGGACCAGGAAAAGCTTCACGCACTAGGACGCATCAGGCGGGCTGGTTTTTCGTGGCCCACCCTACAGAACCGCCGTCTTTCAGTATTACAAAGAATACTTCAATCTTCGGAGTAATCTATCTTGATACTAATGACAGGTCAATTAGTTTTTCCTCCTCACTCTCACTCCCCTGAGCTTACTGCGTGTGGAAAAGTACTGGCAAAATATTCCTATATAAGTTGTTTGCTCTGTTATACCACTTACTCTGACTGAGGTTATAAAAAAAAAAATCCACACTGCGGGTTGTTTATTCTCTATCATATACCGCAAGGTACTTACTACCAGTCATAAAACTTGCTACACTTATCGACGCCTGCCAGGCACTTCTAGATATAGCAAATATTAATAATTACTTCACGACTTTTTTAAAATGAAAATATGGCAGCACATTCTCAGCACGTAAAGGATTTTAAATAAAGCGAGCTGTTAGTTACCGGACAGGCAGTATTTAGGAGGATGGAAAGATCATTACCCTACCAGGGGAAATAATTCCTTACCCTTTTGTGATATTTATGAGATAACTAGCTGATTTCCGGCGTTGCCCGGATATTTATCTATCCTAATCGTCTATTAGACAGGAAAGGAATGAATTCTATCTACAGTGTAATATCGAAGTAATTTTATTTACAGGTATTTAAAAGTATAATTTTACAAATTCACTTAATATTAATTTAATTCAAAACATGATTATACGCATTTTTAGTTTCACCTCCAGAAGCAAGAGTAAATAAATTCTTGGGTGAACCCACTCTTGAGCAAGCAACGTATAGCTGCCCGTGGCAGAAACATGGGGATCTCAAGTCTATCTCTCTCCTTGTCTCTATCTCTCCCTAATTTGAAAAGCTAATTTGAAAAAAAAATAAGAAAAATTCTACCATAGAATACAATAAAAAGCTAATATAAACATAAAGGAAAAATGAAGTTAAAATTCATTTTTACAAATATAATTAAAACAAAAAGAGACCATCAAAATTAGTTGGACCTGTCACGGGAGGCAACACATGCTGCTCTTAGACCAGCACCGCTCTATTTCACAATGATCTCCCTTAGACCATTATTTTGTTCCTCCTTGAATTTAGTAGGTATTATGTCACCCCCTTCTCACCCCGCTTAAGGGAGATAGGGGTGTCTTACTTTCCACATTATATATTTCCAGATTGTAAGTCATATGTGTACCAAGTGTGTCCGTCGGTCCATCCATCCATCCATACACACACACACACAGAAGTATTTTATGATGGAAAGAAAAAAAAAGGAAACTGTGAAACAGAATTATAAGATCACTGAGTTAGTTACAAATATTTGTCTGTGTACTGCACTTTACAGAGGGAACAGATATTGCAAAATGTAGCACTACATTTTATCTATAAGGACTTCAGTACAATGCAAATGAAATTGATTTTTAAAACTGAAATTGATTTTTAAAAGACTAAATTTTCCATTTGTATACAAAGTGAAAGCTCCGACTATACGCTGACTTAAAAAAAAATGTTGGACGATTCCTTGGTAGCTGCTAATATGGATTCTCTTGCAGCCAAAAGCTGTAAAGGCCTTGAAATACCTGGGTCAAGTCGGACTGAGAGCTGACTGGCCCTTCCACTAAAAGCAGTGTTTCCCAACCTCAACGCCTCAAAGATTTTGATGTCTTATTTCCTTCCCTATTTCCCCCCCCCCCCCCCCCCGAGAATTTATAGTCAAGCAAGTTTTGAAAAATTATTCTAATCCCCCCCCCCCCCCAAAAAAAAAAATTGCTCCACGCTGAGAAACACTGCACTAAAGGAAGGCGTCTAGCCATGTCCTGCGCACCATAAAATGATGTAAGAAACGCTGATAAAGATCCAGCTTCATTGGCTATGATTATGCCGTCCATTTGGCATTCATTTTTCTTCTCTCGGAGGGGAAAAAAAATATTGTGTCACCACACTGCATGTAGCAAGTGAATGACGTTCAAACTATAGAGAGAATGTGTATCCTGAATGACGCTCAAACTACAGAGAGAATGTGTATACTGAATAACGCTCAAACTATAGAGAGAATGTGTATACTGAATGACGCTCAAACTATAGAGAGAATGTGTATAATGAATGACGCTCGAACTATAGATACAATGTGTATACTGAATGACGCTCGAACTATAGATACAATGTGTATACTGAATAACGCTCAAACTATAGAGAGAATGTATATACTGAATGACGCTCAAACTATAGATACAATGTGTATACTGAATAACGCTCAAACTATTGAGAGAATATATATTATATATATATATATATATAGAGGGGGGGAAAGTTATACGTGCAACGTCAACGCTCTGCTCAAGTGCCCCTTGTGTTGATCAATAGTTGCTTAATTTTTTCTTGTGTTAACAGCTCCTAGCATAAGGCAACACATAAAACATCAGCAATCGATCAATTCACCTTGTAGCAGATGGAACCCACATCAATAATCTTTCGCATACAAATTTTACTCCTACACTTTCAAGACACAGAGTAACAATAAATGGTCGTTCCAACGAACAAGATTAGGTCGTAGAAAGCAGGAAAATCTCATGAAATACTTGCTCACTTGTGATATATCAAGGCTAGCGTAATTAGGTCCAGTTTAATGCGCTGCGGCAGAAAAGGTTACATAAAATAAACCACATCTAAAAAAATATATATTTTACAACACAATGATAACTTTTAAACTGCACTGGATATTAGCGGATACACAGAAGCTACAAACATTTTCTTCCACAGCATCCAGCCAAACGTCGACCACACTTTCAGGCAGTCTGATGACAATGTGGATACAAAAAAAAAAATCGATGGGCACTGTTGAGCAACCCGGCAGCGCACTCGCTTATGGCGGCACAGTTCCACTGATCCGGACATGTGATGACAGTGAATTCGTACAAGGCCACAAGAGAGAACAAAAATGAGGAATATCAGGTCACAAAACAAAGGGAATTATACAGACAAGTCACAGGCAAGTGAATTCCATGGAAGAAAGCGAGACTGTCGTTTTAACCGTGGAGTCGTCAGAAATATGCCGTATATGTTGGAGTTGGAGAGCAAAAAATATGTTAGTAAACAAAGAACCATCGTGGGAGGCTGCCAAGAAGATGGCAAAGTACCAACAAAACTAGAAATCTCTTGTTGCAAGCAGCTGCGTGTTTCTTTGACACTGCTGAAACTGAAGAGAAGAGAGAATAGTTGGAAGCAATTTTATGTGCCGTCGGAGGAAATGTACAATGTCGTATGGAATTATGGTCGGAGAGGGGGAAAAAATGAATGAGGAGTCTGAGCCGAAGGCTTGGCACATGGACTCTACAGTTCTTGAAGAAAATCATAGACTGGCAACTTCAGAATGAGAAAAGATCACAGTCAACGAATGAATAACAGGGATGTTCGTGTACCAAAATAATTAGTGCGACTTGGAAGATGAATATCAGTACACCGGGAAATCTGCCAATATTTTTTTTAAAAAGAAAAAAGATATTTTTTAAAAAAAGGAAAAAAAATTACGCAAGACTATATAAGAAAAATATTAACAAGTATAGGAAAGACAATGAGAAAGGAATAGGTCTGTAAACACTAGCAGGATTGAAGAGTAAAATCATCAGGTGCATAGAACAAGACAAATATGTTTGGTAGACGTGCATAAGATCAAGATGTAGACAAAGAATATTACGATGCTATAACAACTGGAGGTTATGAAATACCAGAGATTAGATATGCTGATGACACAGTATTACTGTCCACAGCAAAAAAAGGAATGGAAAAACTAATTATGTCAGTCTGTAAGAACAGCGAAGAACAAAACCTCTATCTTAATGCAAAGAAAACTAAACTGATAAGAACTAACAAAACAAACAAAGCAGCTGAAATATGTATCAATGAGGAAAAACTGGAAGAAGTGGAGAGTTTTGAATATCTTGGATCACTACTAACTAGTAGTGGAGATACAATGAGGGAAATTAAAAGGAAGACATCTATCGCTCTTCAGAAAGTAAAACAACTAAAGAATCTGTGGAGAGGAGCAGACAGAACCACAAAAATAAGATTTTTAAGGGCATGCATCTTTCCCATCGCAACATATGCCTGTGAGACCTGGACACTTAACAAAACAGCTGAGAAACACATAAATGCCTTTAAATGTAAATGCTACAGAAGAGTTCTTCAAATATCATGGACACAAAAAAGAACAAATATATCTATGCTACAAGAATTTAATATTGAAGAAGGCTGGCTAGTAAAGAGGATTAAAGAGAGAAAACTTAAATATGTTGGACACATTAAACATCATGATAATCTAGAGAATACCATCTTGGAAGGGTACATAATGGGAAAAGGAAAGAGAGGAAGACCAAGGCGAAGATGGCTGCAAGACATTGTTGATGATCTGCAAATGGATGCATCAGCAGCAGGCCATCTTGCTCACAACCGAGAGGCCTACAGGAATGCTGTTTGGGAGGCAAAGTTCCGAAAGGGACATGCAAATGAATGAATGAATGCATAAGATCAGTGTGGAAGAACGTTATAAAGAACATGTCCAAGAGGTAAACGATATAAAATATATAGTGCCAGGTAAGTCAGAGAGAATGAAAGACTAACAGGAACAGCTACTAGTAAACTGCAGAATATAACAGAAGGGAGATAGACGGAGTGAGGGCAACAAAAGGAGCTTTATCCCAAGTCATATACTACAAAAATACCACGTGATAAGTAAAAGATAATAGAACGAAGATACTATTGGTTACTGACATGTGAATATAAGAGATTACCAATTGGTTATTACAGACTACAATAAGAGAGGCCAATATTTTTTTTTTCAGACAAGTAAACGATAAAAAACACATGAAGATAATCATTTACAGGTAAGTCGCAGATGATAATTGGAATACATAAACCTTACCAGTGAGTGGTTAACAAAAAATATGACAGAAACTCATATTAGTAATGAAATAAGAACAACGGTAAATAACTATTTCTAGCGGTATGTCAACTTTATCTTTGAGAATAAAGAGATGTATCAGCTTTATCTTTGATAATAAAGAGATGTATCAGCTTTATCTTTGACAATAAAAAGATGCAGTATAAGCCGTTAGGTGACTGCTCTGTTGCTAGTCCTGGGGAGCAGCCTCATTACACTTGGGGCATGCCCATACATGTTCAGTCTTTGACATCAGGATGTCCTTCAGAGTTTTAGAGAAATGATTCCACTGCTGTGTTGGTTGCATACTGTGTGTACAACACGCAAGCTAAGTAAGCATTAACTAATTTCAATTCATCAAACGTCATATTAGAAGGAATGTAAGTGTTGCAAACATCTACTATTGGAATATAAAACTATTTTTCTAGGAAGGCACGGTGTGTGATACTTCTCTTTTTCCCGACGACTGCAAAGAGAAAGATGAACAAGAGAAACAAAGGAGTGAACCAAGATACATAAGAGTACTACTGTATTCTGTAACCATAAGCCATCTGGCCTGCCATTTATTAAAAACACACAAATGAGACACTAAATAACAAATTAGAATGCTGAATCGGTCGCGTTCGCATGCGCCAATGCAATCTGCGCGCTCAAAAACTAAAACAAAAAACACGAACACACGTACATAATGACAGACACTTACGGTAGTCCAGACGGTGTTTTGCAGAGGGACCATCATATTAGAGGACTTGCTTGTCGTTTGGTTCAAGTGTTCTTTTACACAGAAAGTTGTACAAGTTTACAACTCGCAGGCAGCCCAACGTTGTATGATTCCTCTAAACAGACTTCCAAAACCTTTCATGTTTATTATGGTTAGTTTTTATAATCTACAATATGGATACACGTACTGCAGTCATCTCATGGGCGGTACTTGTAGCTGAATTTATACTGTTCAATATACTTGCTAATTACAGTACCAAAGGCTCTTGACTGTTCAGAATGTTGAAACGCTCAGTAAAGAGAATGTCAACAGTGTCAACATGATTTTAAAAAAAATCACGGCACTAGAATCTAGGCATCTGACAAACACCAGGCCAAGTCATCTGATCATGTTATATGAGGCTATAATGACGTGTTCGACAGGAGTAGGCTAACAGTGATTATGTTCTTATGCTGGCAAGCCCAATGAGATGGGGAGTCCAGCCAGTGAATTGTTCAGCGGCTTTCCCTGTTCTATGAAAACAGTGGCTAATCAAAAGGTAGAAGGGGATGAGGAAATAGCTTTGCACCACCTTACAAAATTTCTCTCGAAAAGTCTCTGGATGTACGTTAACACGAACATTAACTAACACTAACTAGCGCTTTTATGAAACACATAACTTTATAAAATAACTAACTTTATAAAACAACTAACTTTAACCAACTACGGCAACTGACACTCATACTATTATCTGTTTGGCATGAAATCTCAGTCCCTGCATCCTGAAGCAAACACACACTAAAAACTGAACTCGACCACAATCCGCCTCGTGTATCTTAGTTACTAACATGAACCAGAAACTCCACCGAATTTACAGGTTCTGTAAAGTACGGGGGGGGGGGGGGGCACAAAACTGCTCAATAATGAGTATTCATGTCACTGCGTGTTTAAAGTTCATTTTACCTACACTTGTTAACTAAAGTAATACAGTCAAGGACTGACCAGACCCACTGCTATACTGTATGTAAAACAGACAAAGAATACTAACTAAGCACTGATATCTGTTCCCATGAAAAGGTCGCATGACGGTGCTAAACAAAGAAACGCGGCACTGTTCAAATTCAAAACGAGAAGACGCCAGCGACACGCGTGACACATTTAACAGGATGTGAGCGGTTACAGCGGAGAGGATAAGGAAGGGTGAGTAGAACAGCCTGAGCACACAGCCGTGCCAAGGCCAAGTCCTGCAATCGGTGACTACAGAAAGACAATGACTGGAAGAGCATGGGAAGCAGCGGCTACAGTCAGCTGTGGAGTTGTTTCTTCAGCTGTCCTGTATCAGTTCTGTGGGCAGGATGCAACCATCTGGATACCGCGTCGTGTCTCGCTTTTCTTCCTTCCACCTAGAACTATAACTGCGTCCCGTTCCAGTCTTCCAGAGAAACAATCTAGTAACACTGGCCGTGCATCAGGAGAGAATTTCGGCGGGGAGGGGGGGGGGGGGGGTTTAGAGCTACCAACTGCCCCGTATTATACTGGAGAGTCCCGTATTTTAAGAATTTGTCTCGGTAACTGCATTACGTCGGTCGGGATGTCTAAATCTCTCCTATTTAAAGCACGTGTCCTATATTGTCCCGTATACATCGGAAACTCTTTTTTTTCTTTTTCAAGTGGTGGAAAAGCTAAGTGCTATGACATCAGATTCCTGGAATAACACACCCAACGACCGCACTACCGACGAAAGATTGAATCATCTGTGGACAAGGGCACAAGAGGTGAGGTCGACGGCATGGTATCAGTGCGCGATATCTGCAAGCTTCTTCGGTTATTTAACCCAAAGAAACTGAAAGTTTTGGTAGTTTAGAGAAATTTCTCCATTCTGTCCTCAATAAAAAGAATCTTATGGGTTTGATTTATTCTAAATAAACAGCTCGCGTGACAAGGATTGAACGGCAATCTCAACATTTTTGCTGTCTTATAACTCCATAGTAACTGCTATAAAACTGGTGCTATTAGTGTTAGAGGTGTGTAGTGCATCGTTTCGAAAACAGGTAAGGAGAAGATGGAAGTAAAGAAGAAAAGTTAGCAATAAGGAGTAGAAACAATGAAATGGTTATGAAAGACATCACTAATAATCCAATATTTGTTCAAACTTGATTTAATCACGGATAAACAAAAAAACAACAACAAAATAAACAAGTAAAAACATGCAAAGAAACTTATCTGTCAGGAACCTTGGCAGCTGGGAGAGCGAAGGATTATAACAAAAGGAGAAAGAGGATCAACAGTAATGCACAGAAGTCATCAAAGATATAAAAGTGCCAAATAGTAATGAAAGTGAAGGATCACTCTCCCTGCTGCTCAGTTTCCTCAGAGAGAATGAATAATCTTTATTTTTAAAGGGTAAAGAATTGGGCATGCAGGCCCGTCTTACATTCTGCCCTTCATTACTCCATCTTCCATTCTTCCCACACACTTGAATTAGTACAAATATACAAATTAAATTAGAGAGAGAGGGAGAGCAGATCCACAGATACGTTTCTTTGTGTGTTTTTTATTAGTTTGTTTTTATCTTTTCATTTATCCTTTATAAAGGTAATTTTGCCAAAATACTGTATTGTTACTGTCTTTCATAACCATTTAATTTCTCTTACCTCTTATTGCTAACTTCCCTCCTGACTTCCTCTCCATACCTGTTTTGTAAAACTACATGACCATCTTTTTATAAGCAAGCTGCTGCATTTAATAAGATGGTCATGTCTGGATGGAAAATATAAACTGACTAGGACTTGGAAAGAGAACAAAACTGCAAAAATATTCAAGAACATTATGAGCGGAAAAAAACAGGACAGTAATGAAGAACATGGTTGTAAAAGATAAGAGGTTGTAAGTAGAATGGAGAGAATAAAAACAAGATAACAATTTAAATTTCATTAGCAGACAACCTAAAACAAATGCAAATGTTATGACATGCTGAATTAGTCCTATTACCTACAATACCCATCTGATATAAAATACATATTAGATCCAATAAGACAAGTACAGAGATAATTGAATATTCTTACCTGTAAATGACTCTTCTGAACTAGTGACCCAGGTGCCACTTGAGATCTTGAGTTCCTGGGAGCTTTCTGACGTGGAGGTTTTGGCGGTGGTGGTGTCTTCTGGGATCTCAATGTTCTGGATAGATTTTCTGCCTGGCTCTGGATATTGCAAGTGTCTCTTAACAGCGCAAGGCCATCATGTGAGCATGGAAGCGAATAATCCTAGACAGAAAAAGAAAAGAAGAATGTGATCAGTGATAGTCTAGTACAGTGGTTCCCAATTAAAAGTCTGCGGACCCCTTGCTGTCTCAAAATCCAGGCCACCAACCCCCCAAACTCTGGAAAAGTTTCGTATCAGTATAATACTATGTGCTTTGAATGCAAAAGATTTTTTTTTTCAGAAAATGTGGATAACCTAACCTTCAATGAGTAAATGCTACACTACGCTAAAATACACAATTCAAACCTGGTGAATTTTCAAAATGACAATAATGTAGTTAAGACAAATAGACAGCAATTAACATTCCTACTTGTTCTGACAAATGAACAGAATATGAAATGTATGACAGCTAACCAACCTAAATGTGGTGAGAGAAATCATGCCTCTTTTTTTATTCTGAACAATCACTTCCACATCTGGTTTGATACTTCCTATTTTTAAAGTCAAAGCAAAAAAATGTTCTTTCCCCCACACAGGATACGGCGAAACATTGGTTGTTAAACATTTCAGTGAGAGTTAAAGAAAAAAAAAAGGACCCCGAGTCATGGACCCCCACAACAGGTTCCACAGACCACCAACTGAGAACCACTGGTCTAGTAGAAATTATAAGACCTTTTTTTCCATTGTGTTAATCTGCTATAACAGCAAGTCGCATAATTATGTCAGCATTTTGTCTTGTGTGGCTACTTTATAACTTTATTTACAAATGTGTCTGTCATACCAACCTGTTATTCTATATGGAGTGAATTTGCTTCACAATACTAAAATTTCCTCCAAGACAATTTTAAAATTCTGAGTATTTCCAAACATGGTGACCAAAGATGAGAATACAGGACAATATGGGGTATGTGTTTAAGATCTGGGACATATAGGTATTCCCAGCAAGGTAATATGACATATTTATGAGACTTAGTTGTGCATATCATATATTTCCCCCCTTCATCCACTTTTAACTGTAGTGCTGTGTAATTCAGAGTACTTTATGATACAAGACAAATATTCAACACCCCTAAAGTGATTTTTTTTTCAACACAGCACAAAAAGATCAAGAGGAAGACCAAGAGAAATGATACCAGACGGTCTGATGGGATGGTGTGAGAGGTGATCACCAACTGAGCTGATGGTCTGCATGAAGAATCGTGTACTCTGGAGAAGCATAACAGCAAATGCCAGTAGGCACGGCGCCTAATGATGATGATGATGATAAATGTGAGAAGGAATGGCAAAAAGAGGCAATCAGTACATGTAACTGTAAAACAAACAGTAACAAACCAATATTTCAGCAAAATGCCTTTATCAAGGATAACAAAAACAACAATTCAACTATTAAACATAAGGATAGAACTTATTTGATGGAGATTATAATGTCTTGTAGCACTTATTTGATGGAGATCATCTTGGTTAGGATGTTAATCAAATGATGTCTTGTATTTGTACTTTCTTGTACTTGTATGAACTCCTTGTAACTGTGAGCTGTTGTTCTTTGCAGTCGATGCTGTAGAAGTGTTGAGGCACAGCATTGTATTGGCATGGGAGTGGGTTATGGCAGCTACATTTTCAGTCCTGGAGTACAGTAAAAAGCAGGGAGTGTGCAGTGCTTCTTTAGCAGACTCCACCACCATGGGGACTATGGCGATCCCTGCCCTGCTAGCCAGGCTAGGCCCATTACTGGGGGAACCATGGAGAGGTGGGACAGGGTCTTGGTCGGCTGTGGTTCACTAACCCTGACGCTGGCATATCAGCTATGGGTCGCTGATTGCCTCACTGGACAGCGTCTTCACCTAGCAAAATGTCTTGTAAAAGTATCATTACTTAATTGACAATCTAAACTGAATTGATTCAGTCAGTCATTTGCATGTCACTTGTGGAACTTTGTCTCCCTAACAGCCCTCCTGTATGCCATCGGGTGTAAGCAAGATGCCCTGCTGCTGATTTGCAGATTATCAACAATGTCTTGCAGCCATCTTCACCTTGGTCTTCCTCTCTTTCTTTTTCCCATTATGTACCCTTCCAAGATGGTCTTCTCTAAATTCTCATGATGTTTAATGTGTCCAAAATATTTAAGTTTTCTCTATTTAAACCTCTTTACTAAAACAGAATTGATTACCAATATAAAATTCCAATGTGAAAAAAAAAAAAAAAAAAGAAACATTTCTGGGGATTTTAGCTTACAAATGACTTTTTTCAAACCAAAAATACAGTCAGATATCAGAACCCACGAAAAGGAAGAACAGACTTAGCAATCCAGAGATTCCTCACATTTAGTACCAGAAAATGTGGCCAAGGCAACATAAAATTTCACAAATTTAAATTGACACACCACAGGTGACTCTAGCTTCCATGAATGAAAGTTTAGCTGTAAAAAAATAGTACTAACAATATTTTACCTTGTGATGTTCTGCATAAATCTGCCACAATGTCTCATTTCTCAAATTTAAATTTGTGAAGAAAAGAGAAGTAATATGAATAATACATGCCATTTACTGTTTTACTAATCTGAAACTGCTGTCTCAGTATATCACAGTAAACACTCTAAGAAGATGAGAAAACAGGGAGAAGAAGATGGACTGGGAGAATGGAATAAAAGAAGCCTTAAATATCCTCTTATATGAAGTAAATCACTGAGTCTGTTCCATCAACACTGCAAGGTACATGACAGGAAAGACAAGTAAGAAGAGTAATATGAATAATATATGCTTCTGCTATGTTTTACTAACCTGGAACTTCTTTAGTTTGTGTTTCAACAAGCTGGTGGAGACTCTTCTTCGTAAAGTGCCCCTCACCGTGCCTGTTAAGCTCAGATCTTGTGTCTGGGAAGTACCCATTGACCCTGTGGTTTTACTTGTGCTGGAAGTTGATCTCTTCACTATGTTCTTTTTCCCCATCTTCACACTGTACTGATCAAATGCCATGTTTTCCTGAACAAGTGAAGGTGAATTTCAATAAATTATCTTTCTGTGAGAAAGCAATGAATTTATGTGACAACGTATATAGGAAGTCGTTAACTGTATGTGAAAAAGTGCTGACTTTATATGAGGAAGCACTGACTTTATGAAAGAAATCAATGACTTTATGCAAGAAAGCACTAACTTATTTTATGTGAGAAAGTGCTGACTGATTTCATGTGAGAAAGCACTGACTTACCACTTAATGTGAAAAAGCACAGGCTTACTACTTAATGTGAGAAAATGCTGACTGATTTTATGTGAGAAAGTGCCAACTTAATGTGAAAAGGCACTGACTTACTTAATGTAAGAAAGCACCAACTTAATTAAAGTAAGAAAGTACTGATTTTATGTAAGAAAGTACTGGCTAGACATGCTGTTAAATGGACCAGTTCACACATCTGGCAGATACTAACTAAAATATGTTGCAGCAAACAAAGACAGTATAGTGTTATTTATAAATTAACAAAATGAATGCAGATTTTAAAATAATGTCCAATTCCACCTTATTTTATAATTACCTGTTCCTTGTTTCAAAATGATGAATTGAACATTATTCTACCAATAAAACATACTAAAATGTATCGAATCACTAAGGTTCTCTCCATAATAAATGATTCCTCTTTTTTTATAAAATAACAAGAGTTTATATAATGAGGACAATAACATGAAATAAAACTCATGAAACTTAATGGCACATAACACGTGCTATAGAAACAAGAGCAGAAAATTTTACAGAAAAATGTCTGCTTCAGTGAACTGTTTTTGATGAAAATTGTAAAACCAACAGCAGGCTAAGCAACTCAAACCAAGTAAATAAGTTACAAAAATATAGTATATGTACTTTCTTACTTTCGACAAAAAATGTGAAGAAAGTTTTATAAACTGACTCTATAGCTTCATTGAGTATTACGTAAAGTAATAATAAATAACAAAAATTTGAACCGATCATGCAAGATTCAAACTGTGAACATTTCAAGCGCCAGTCAACAATCTTGTTGCAAAAAGAAAGAATGGAAGAGGGGAAGACAAAATTAATACACAAACAAAATAATTCATCTCTCTGAATAATCCTATTTTCAACAATATACATAACCAGATATGAGATGACCCATATTTATTGATTACATTAAACCACCTTTTTTTCAAATTAATTAAATTATCACCTGAGTTATGAGAGAAAAATTAATTCTTAGTCTTACTTTTTTAATTTCATTTCCATGAATCGTTTGTCTTCTTTTCTTGGTGGCCGTAAAATCTAAAGAATCACTCTGAAGGAATTCATCAACATCCATTGTAAATTGAAAATCCCGCTCCAAAGAGTTGTAATCGTACGCCATTTTTTTCCCCCACGCAAGTGAATGAATGAAAGGTTGGCCAGATTATCTAGCATCCTTATGCTATAACCCACAGAAGTTCAAGCACTACAGTGCTAGGTAAATAATCACATTAAAAATCAATGTTGCTCGGTCCCTAGAAGTACGGCAATGCCTTGTAGTCTCTGACATTATCTTTTTTTTTCTTTTTAATCATGTGCTTTATTTCCATTTCATGTAATTAATCTGCCTCCAATGTGATTCATTCACTTATTTCTATAATATAAAGTTTCTATAATGTAAACATAAAACATCTGGGCTGCAAAGAAATTAATTCTTGACTTTTTAACAAAATATAAAACCACATATCAGAAAACTTCCAGAAAAAAAAAACGATAATTCGTGTAAGAAGTATCACTTATAATATATGAAGCAGAATTGTTGTTCAACTTCTGCCAGAAATGGAAGTCACCCATACGTAAAAATATATCGCCACTGTATTTCGAAAAGACACTAAGCGCCATTTGTTAGTGTAATTTTAAGTGCAACCACATGATACTGAAACTTTAACTGATAGTATATCTATTTTACATGCTCTACAACGCTATAGTAGCTTGACAACAAGGAAGATGTGTGTTCCAGCTGAACCGACCGACAGTCTATGTATTTGTATAAGATTATTCATAAATAAACGAAAAAAAGTGTCACAAAAAACTGGCGCACAAATTATATATATATATATATATATATATATATCCCTGGGAACAACTGTGTTAAGAGCACACTTATCTTAACATAGTGTTTGTGAGACAGGGAACATAGATCTGTTTGCTTAAAAACTCTGACCTACCTCTGTAGCCCAGAAACTTGTAGCAATCAACACTAATTGTAATTGTAATTGTTATTTTTGCAAAATGTAATGTCAGGTTGGTGGACAGATGGGGACATGGAGATCTCTGGCGGGGATGAGGGAAGTCTGGTGTGAAACCAATGAATCCAGGACGTGACAAGCCTATGGGTCTTTACAACAATGGCTATCAGAATGATGTAAACAAAACAGAGCCAGTAGACTATAGGTGGCGGGGAATGGATATCGTTGAAGCACTCATCGGGTTCCTCATCTCAGAGTCAGAGTGTCCTTGTGGAACTGTCTCAAACCATCTGACATGGAGAAGGGGCTTAAGTACAGCCACCAGAGGCTGGAAAACAAAGTTTTGGCCAGGCCAGCCACACTGTCTTCATGGCAGTCCGAGCAAGACCACAGTCTGCCCTAGCAAGGAAAGGTGCTGAAGTCGGAGTTACCCAGCCAAAAGGCGCATCGCAAAAATCAGGGTAACACGCATTATCGCTAATGAAATGTCTATATCTACAGTTTTCAAACATGGTGCTCGCCCTGTGAAGACTAACCAGGCAGGTGCAGTGCCGGGCCCCCTGCCTCGAAAGGGTCCACCCAATGCTACTGGAGGTCCTCTCAGTTCGTCTTGTGGAGTCAGGAGACATGAGAGTAGAGCTACTGGCCAAAAAATACAACAGAAGAAAACAGCCAGAAAGCAAGAACTTAAAATAATGCAGTGGAATGCTGAGGGTGTCAGCAGTGTTAGAGATGGCTATAGCAAAAAGGTTGAACTAGAGAACATACTTTTTGCAGAGCAGGTAAGTATATGCTGCATACAGGAGACACACCTAACCAAAGATGCCGCCTTTAAAATCAGAGGCTACCAGTGTTTTAGATCAGACCGACAGGACAGAAGAAAAGGAGGAGTACTCACACTTGTTAAGAATAACATCAGCGCATGTCAGGTGGGAGTGTACATGGAAGGAGCCGAATACCAGATGATCCATCTAAAAAGTAGTAATACAGATTTCCACCTCCTTAACTATTACTGTCCTAATGACCGCCCACTTGCTTTAGGAACAATCCCACACAAAGAGAGACTGATGGTCTGTGGTGATTTTAACAGTCATTCCCAGAGCTGGGGCTATGACCACATAGACAAGAGAGGAGAGGAAGTTGAGAGCTGGCAGGATGATAATGGACTTCTCCTGATCAACCAGCCAATGGATGCCCCAACATTTTACTCAAGGGCTTGGCATACAAAATCAACACCAGATCTGGCATTCCACTCTCCAGATCTGAAGTGGAACATTACACGTGAAGTTGGAAAACAACTTGGAGGTAGCGACCATCGACCAGTCTTCCTGACAATAGAAAATGAACTCCTTAACACCAGTAACCCTCTCCCCAGATGGAACTATAAAAAAGCAAACTGGACAATGTACAGACATCGTACAGGTATCCTGGTGGGACAGCTGTCCATAGAAGGTAAGGATATTAACAGCATAGTGAAGGAATTCAATGCTTGTATCCTTCAGGCCGCTCGTGAAACCATTCCCAGAGGAGCTCGCAGGGACTATAAACCATACTGGTCTAGTGAGCTGGGAAAACTCCATGATGACGTGGAAGCAGCTCGAAAGCAAGCAGAAAATAGACCATGCCAAGAACACCACAATAATTACCAACATTCTAAGGCCAAATTTCAGAGAGCAAAGCTGCAAGCCAGACGGGAAAGTTGGAGAGAGAAAACAGAGTCCCTAAACTTTGAAAAGGATGGAAGGAAACTGTGGAAACTAATCAAACAGTTAAATGATGAGAGTACTGGAAGAAGTACAAAGATTACGCTAATAGAGGATGGGAAAACTCTTACAGGTAAGCAGGTAGCAGATCACTTTGCTCGCATGTTTGCACAGGACTGCAACATTGATATCCATCCAGAGAAGGAGCGTACAGTGCGCATCGAGCCACAGAAAGAGGAGGAACAAGTCAGAAAAGTGGAGGTCATGGATGCACCAATCACACACAGTGAGTTAGATCTAGCAGTTAGTAAACTGAAACCAAGGAAATCACCAGGACCAGATGGAGTGTCCAATGAAATGATCAAGAACCTGGGAATGGCAGCAATGGGAAAGCTGTTGGATATTTTCAATATGTGTTGGAGCACAGGTAAGTTACCTCAAATCTGGAAGGAAGCAAGCATGGTACCACTGCTAAAACCAGGGAAAAACAGTGATACTGCCTCCAGCTACAGGCCAATCAGTCTCACTAGCTGCCTATGCAAAACGATGGAACGCATCATTGACCTGAGGCTAAAATGGTACCTAGAAAGTGAAAACCTTCTCGTTCCACAACAAGCAGGATTTAGGCAGTACTACAGTACGGAAGATCAAGTGACCTATCTCTCTCAAGAGATTGAGGATGCATTCCAAGAGAAAAACCTTGTACTAGCAGCGTGGATAGACCTGAAGAAAGCCTTTGATAAAGTATGGAAAAAAGGTCTGTTGTGGAAACTAAGAAACTGCAATGTGAATGGAAGACTGTACAACTGGATAAAGTCCTATTTACACAATAGAAGAGCTAGAGTAGTAATGGATGGACACAAAAGCCAGAAAGTACTTCTGCGACACGGTGTACCACAAGGAGGAGTCCTTTCGCCTACACTATTCCTTGTATTCATTAATGACCTGGTCAAGGAACTTCCTTATGGAATCAAAGCAGCACTGTATGCAGATGATCTGGTCATGTGGTGTACAGATGAATATGCGACAGTTGCTACACAGAGACTCCAAAGAGCAGCAGACATCTTGACATCATGGACAAACAAATGGTGTGTAAGTATCAACACAGAGAAATCAAGCACCACTCTGTTCACCCTCTCATCTAAACAGAAAGCAGGTAAGATCTTTGTAAATGAAATACCCTTAAGGATGGACAACCAACCCACTTACTTAGGAGTGACTCTTGACTCAAAACTGACTTGGAAGCAACACATCAACAGTGCAGAAGCAAAAGCCAGAAGAAAACTAGCCATATTAAGAAAATTGAGTGGGACTACATGGGGAGCTAGTGAAAGAATCCTCAAGAACGTATATCAGCAAAGTATTCTACCACATTTAGAATATGGCTCAACATCTTGGTGCACAGCATCAAACACTACGCTGCATAATCTAGACAAGGTTCAAAATCAGTCACTACGGATTATCACAGGTGCCATGAGGTCCACACCAATAGTAGAAATGCAGAAAATAGTTGGTGTTCAAGCGCTAAAGGAACGTAGAGACACAAAGGTCATGACCATGGGAGAAAAATTCCTTAGCTCTGTAAGCCATCCCCTGAAGGAGAGATTCAATAACTTGGCATTAGGACGGCTTAAAAGAAGCAGCTTCATTCATCAGGCCAAGCGTATGCGTAAGCTGATACCTGACCTTCCAACTGTAGTCACTCCATTATCATCTGTACCAGAGCATACACCATGGAAAGAAGCAGATTATACACAAATAACTATTCAGACTGAAGTGAAAGGTGTGCAGAATGGTGAGATGCAGAGCAGTCTTGTAAGATCAACAGCCACACTTAGTGTTCTAGATGACAAATATCCATGTGACACCTGGATACGTGTGTATACAGATGGATCTGCACATAATGCCATAAAGAATGGTGGGGCAGGAGCACATATTGAATATCCAAACAACACCATTGACAAGATTTCCATACCCACTGGTAAATACTGCAACAACTTTGATGCAGAAGTTAGGGCAATTATTGCCGCAGTTGAAAAACTATCAGACTCCAGAATTGATACATGTCCTGTAGTAATTCTCACAGATGCAAGATCAGTACTGGAGGCTCTTCAGTGCAACAAACTACCAGACCTTAAGGATGCCTTGTCAAAAATTGGCTTACAACATGGAGTCACTTTGCAATGGATTCCCTCCCACTGTGGGATACCAGGCAATGAGAAAGCTGACCATCTGGCCAAAGAGGGCACTGAAATGGAGCAACCAGACATACCAGTCACCTATAATCAGAAGAAAAGCATGATAAAAACCTACAGGAAGCCACAAACACCACCACATGATGACTATCACATGCTAAACAGAAAGGAACAAGTCACCATCTTCCGTCTCCGAACAGGACACAGCCGACTCCGAAGTCATATGTATACAAAGTTTAAGGTTGGTACTACTAATCTGTGTACATGTGCCCAGGTGCCCCAAACCGTGGAACATATCCTCCAGAACTGCATCAACTACGAGACACTGAGAAATAATTACTGGCCCAGTGAAACCACTAAAGAAGATAAGCTCTACGGTTCCATACATGAGTTACAAAAAACAGTGAAATTTATCCAAGAGACAGGACTGCAGATATAGACAGACAGTGCGAACGAAGAAGAAGAAGAAGATATATATATATATATATATATATATATATACACATATATATATGAAAGGTACGAAATCCTCTAATGAACAGCAACAGAAGCCTCCCACTGACACTTTTCATGTGCTAATGAGAGTCTGACTATGCGTATGTTTGATAGTTAGAATGGTGTAAGATGCATTCCTTATTATGGTTATAACTGCACCACATCCTATGAGGCAGAAATAACTCAAAATAATGAGAAAAGCTAATGCATAACACTTTAGCCGTAGAGGTTTGTAGAGTTTTTTTTTAATTATTAAATTAACATTGACTTTTTTCTATGGCATTTGCGGTTGCAAAACAGCGAATATATCAACAGTTCATCACACACACACACATACACACAAAAAACCTCCAGTCTAACAGTGGATAGGATACTACCTTAGGGAGTAAAAGACCTATACACCTTCTCATCTCATCATAGTAGTACCTCCGTCAAACAATCGAGCCACGCTATTTTGTCTTCTAGGCCTGGGAAGTCCATCAAGGGCCACAGCTGTATGCCGAAAGAGTGGTGAGCCGGAAAAAAAACAAAACATTTTTGGCCAACTTCAAAATATAATAATAATAATAACTGACAGTTATGAAGTAAAGGTAAATTGATTATCTTTTCAGTCTTAAAAGACTGTTTTACATATTTTCACGCATTTTCTGTATTCATTTTGATCAGATAAAATACAATTTCATAATAAACTCGCTAGCTTCAAAGGTCTCGAGGTCTAAACAGTCATATATTTTTTTAAAAGCTGTGCCTCTCACAGATCACTATTGCCCCTCTTTAAGTCTGCGCCACATGCAGCTGCCTAGATGACATTATAACACCTCACTTTTGTTTATATTTTTGTTCCTCGGCGATCGAGTGGTTCACTGCTATTGTTGGGAACCCTGAATGAATATTGCAAAGGGACACTACTATTATTGTATGTAGGAAAACGCCAGCAGACACCACTAGGACATTGCGATCTCGGTATGCTAGAAAAATCAATTGGAGCTGGATAATGGTGACAGATGTGTAGCTGATGAATTAACAAGTAACACACGAATAATTAGTGTTTAAGTATATAAAACTAAATATATAAATATACACGAAGCCACTGCAGTAAAGCTGTGATAACAAAATGTATAAACTAGGAAAAAAGTAGGAACAGCTTTATTACATAACACACTGTTGTGACGTTTTGGTGTGAACCTTAATCATGGAAAAACACACAGGGTGAAGAGGTAGAGAGAGGAGATCAAATATAAATTCACATGAATGCTATGTAAAACATAGGAATGGAAAAAACAGAATAAAATAAAATGAATTGAGCACTTAGCTGTGACTTGTAAGAGGCTGTGTTCAGAAGTGCCATGGAATGCAGAGAATGTTTAAATGGAGACTTATAATGTGTGATATATGGGTTGTAAATAGGGTGGGGGAGGGAAACGTGGAAAGGAGAGAGAGTGATACAGTGGTAATCTAGCTGGGAGAAGGTGGAATAGGTGATTGTAGTTGGGGTAGAGGGGTCATAATCTGATGGTGTGAGGAGGTTCTGAACTATGTGTTACAAGTGAGAAAGGAGTGGAACTTTAATGCAGAGGTAATATTATTGTGGAAGAGTTAGGTATAGCTGAATTGGGAGTTCAAACCATGTGGTTCCAGCATCCTATATTCCTGAATGTAGCATTTCTCAAGTGCTAGGTGGCTTTTGTCATCAGCGTGATGTTGTTTAATGGCTGTTACCAGAAAATCAGATTTGCCTTTGTGGTTGGCGCCATTGAAATGATTAGGGACTGGTTTTGAAACATGCTGGGTGGTATCATACAAATGTTTCTGCATGCAGTCACCTAATCTGAGACCAGTTTCACCAAAATAAGTTTTCCTGCATCTTTTGCATACATTGGCATATATCACATTACAGGATTCGCATGTGAATCCCTCATGGAGAGTGAGGATAGTTTTGAGAAAGGTGATCATTTTTGTTTTCCAGACTACAGGGCAGATAACCCAGCGAGGGCAGTTACATTTTCTGGTGCCACCATATGCAAGGTTCCACTTAGGTGGCTATGGGCAGAAGCAGAACCACAGAGGCAAATCCAGTTTTCTGGTAACAGCCATTTTCTGGTAACAGCCATCAAACAATGTCACACTGATGGCAGAAGCTGCCTAGCACTTGAGAACTGCTACATTCAGAAATATAGGATACTGGGACCACATGGTTTGAACTCCCAATTCAGCTATACCTAACATTCCCCTCTTCCACAATTATAATTCCCTCTGCACTAACTTCCACTCCTTTCTCACTTGTAACACATAGAGAACTTCCTCACAGCATCAGATTACAACCCCTCTACCCTAACTACAATCACTTTCACCTTCTCCCAGCTAGACTACCACTGTATCACTCTCTCTCCTTTCCACAGTTCCCTCCCCCACCCCATTTACAACCCACATATCACACATCACAAATCTCTATTTAAACATTTTCTACACTTCACCATGTGTACTTCTGAACATAACCTCTTACAAGTCACAGCTAAGTGCTCCATTCATTTTATATTATTCTATTTTTTTTCCATTCCTATATTTTACATAGCATTCATGTGAATTTTATAATTTATCTTCTCTCTCTACTTCTTCGTCCTGTGTGTTTTTCCATGATTAAAGTTCACACTGAAAAGTCACAACAGTGTGTTCATTAAGTAATAAAGCTGCTCCTACTTTTTTTCCTAGTACATTTTGAAGAAAACAACTGCTGAGAGAAAGCCAGGAATGGAGATGAATGGAGACAAATTATATCTGCGCCAAGAGTAGTATAATGTGGAAAGCAGAAGAGTGAGATTTATTTGTATATACTGTACTTCATACATTGCTTCTATGTAATGTGTGTATTGTGTGTACACTGCCTGTTATATTAATTATATTCCATTTATGGTTAAATGTTCTATTAAATGTTCATTCAGAAAATTCAGAATCCAAGATTTTTCAGATAACCCTATGATCTCAGTATCTTATAATGTGTCATGTATAAAACACCTTAAACATTCCCATCATCAGATTTTTGCATTCAAAGATGACATTTTGAAATAAACTTTCCTCTTTATCTTTTTTTTTTTTTCGTTTCTTCCTCAGATCATTGAGATGTTCATAAATCATGGCCTCCAGTATAAATATTCCATATCGATGTCCAAATTGTGGTGACAGCAAGAAGTTTGTAACTCTTCGGGAATTGCGAGCACATCTACAAACAGAGCACACTTTTATTTCAGATCAGCCTCACAAACAGATAAATTTTGATGTTGGTTTTGACAGTGGTCACAGTCTTAAAATCCCAAGACATTCATCACTACTGGAATTGTATCATGCAGATGCAATGAAGCTGGAAGAAGAGCTGAGAAAGAGTAAAGAAGAAGAATTCAACAATAAAAAACACAGAAGTAGAAGTGAAATGTTAATGTCTTCAACAGTAGATATGCCTTACAAAAAAGTGGCTGTAGATTTTCCTTCTAAAGCCACTTTCAGGGAATATGGCCATTCAAGCAAGCTAAACAAGCATTTGAGATCAAAAAAATATCCTGAAGCAATTAAGAACACTTTTCAGCAATCTCATTTGACGTTACGTTACAGCAGTGATGAAGATGTTAGAGATGACAGTCGTCCATTTGAGAACAGAAGGTCCTCAATAACAGAAGAAAAGATTTCAAGACTTTTGAATAAAGAAGCAGTTGACAGCAGAGTATATCATTCAAACAGTGACATCAGATCTTTCCAAAGTACACTCTTTCATCAACCAGAGTTTCAGACAACTGATGACAAGCATATTATGGACACCCTGAGTGCATTATCACATGATGTGTTGTTAGAAAGAGCTACTCAGCATGCAGTTGCAAATTCTTTGTACACAGCTCATGAAGTATTGTCTGGAATTGAACAGGCTGCTGAAGAAAAGATACACCATCAACAACATGTGATCAGTGGCTTTGCCCATGAAATGAAACTAAAAGAAAAAAGACTGGCTAATGTCATCCATGAACTAGAGAGTCTTCGCTCCCAGCAGCACAGGAGCATGGAGAAGGTGAATTTCCTAAAGCACAAATGTGATCAAGAAAATAAACATCTCCATGAACAGTTGAAACAAAAACAGATGGAACTTGATGAACTTAATAAACAGATTACTGAGACAAAACAGTATGTAATAAAAGACAGAGAAACTGAAGTCCATTTGCCAGAACAACTATCAGTGAATAATACCTTAGATGAGAATAAACCTGCACAAGATAGTGTGCATTCAGCTTATATGCCAGTGACAAATAATTTTCAGAAAGTTAATAACAGTGAAAACACACGAAACAGTCAAGAGAATGTGACTAATGACTTTCAGCAAGACAAACTGACATTAGATGAGTTTTTCACAAAAGAAGAATTGAAAACTGTGACCAGGAGGGCACAGCAACTTGAAAAAGATAGACAGAATTTACTTTCAGAAATGCAGAATTTACTTGAGACAGCGGCAGCAGACAATAACAAACTGAGAGCAGAATTAGATGACCAGAAAGAGCAACTGAATAAGGTTAACTTTGATCTGGAACAGTCAAAACAAGAACAAGCAGAACTCCTAGGTAATAACATCTTTGTTGTTGATAATAGATATAATTTCATACTTAAAAAAAATCTCTCTTTATAGTTTTATGAATTGTTTGTTCATATTTGCCCTTCATTTTATTCTCTTTCAGGTGAGACCAGTGCTCTTTACCATCAGGCAGATGTCAGTCTTTCCAGACTCAAGGTCATACTGAAGGAGAGGGAGCACCAGTTAATGAACTTGTCAGGTTCTCTAGAACAAGCCAGGGGCTACCAAGAGAAGTTAGCAAAGGAAAGGGATGAATGCATAAAGTTGGCTGAGGAGAGAGAGGCAATGTACAGATCACTGCTTTCAGCCAACAGCTCACAGGTAGTATGTGAATATTTAGAAAAATTTTTACATTGTCTCCCTGGAAACAGAAGCCGGATGTTCTTGGCAGCTAAAGCTGGGAAAATGTTGAAACACAAACATCACATCAAACTGGGAGTATATTGGTGTCTAGTTTGAAGACTTTAGAATTGCCATGGACTTTATAATGAAAAGATGCTGTACAGGTAAAACCAGCATTGATTGGGTACATGGGACCCAAATAGAAGATCTTGATTTTGCAGATGACATAACTCTTATCAGTGACAGTGTGAAATTGATGCAGGAAAAAACAGCAGTGTCCTTGTCCTTAAAAAATCTTGAGAACATATGGAATTAAAAAGTTATAAGCACAAAAACCAAGTTAAGATTATTCAATTCAAATGTGATATCCACCCTTATTTATGCATGTGAAAGCTGAAAATCAACTAAAGAAATAGACAAGAAATTAAACTCTTTTGAAAACAAATGCCTAAGGAAAATATAAAGTGGAACGAATTCAAGAACAACATAGATATAAGACAGATGAGCAAACAACAACTTGTCTCATGGTGATCAGAAAAAGAAGATGGACATATGTAGGCCATGTGATGAGAAGAAACAATCAGAATACCAAAACAAGCTATCAAGTGGAGCACAACAGGCTGAAGAAAAAGAGGTTGACCACGTGAAACTCTAAAGAGGACATTGTTAAGAGAAGCCAGTTTAGTGGGCATAACATCCCTTGATAAAGTTGAAAGACTCGCCGAAAACAGGAAACCTTGGCAAACAACTATGCGAGCCCTATGTGACGTTTGATGGCATGGGAAGTATGTAAGATGTAAGTTTGAAGACTCAGAGTAGGCTCAAAAAGTAAAGCCTCTCCATAGATTCCTCTACTGTGTTGAGCCCTGTTTCATGAGTCAGCCTGAGCCTGTTACTAGGAGCATCAAAAAGTCTTGGCCATCTCTTATTCCCTGTCCCTGTTAATTATGCGGTCACACCAGAATGGTCTTGAAATCGATGATAAACAAAGACAAGTGCATGTGCTTTGTGAAGCTTTTTCCTTGGTTATTTTGTGTTTTTGATATTTACATATAGTAATTGCTGATGACATTCCAAGGTCACAATCCATTTTTATCTGTCCAATTTTGAGGCTTCTCTATCTGTTCCGTAACATTAATCTTTTATATGGAGATGGAGTCATTGGCCCCATGGTCCAGTCCCCAGCTTGAAGGACCAGGGTGCGAGTTTCGTCTAACCCCTACCCATGCAGACCTTCCCAGCTTGGTTGGACCTGCCAGGAGTAAAACTCCCGCTGGTATATCTCTGGGATGGTCAGGGTACACAAGCTGTCATGCCACGACAAGGCACCCGCGCCATGTGACAACATAGAAGAGGATATAAAAGTAATTGGCGTCACCAACTGGAGAGAGAAGATTAGGAATGGAGGCAAACTTTCTCTGCAGCAATGAGCCTTAATGGCTCAGAAAGCTGAAGAGGAGGAAGAATTGCTGATGCAGATGCAATTTAAATTATTGTCTTATTATGCAGATTTTGGTATCAGAACATTTAAGCATTGGTAGATATATGTATCCAGAAGTTTTTTTTCTAGATGTTCTTATATTTTCATAAATTAATGAGCTGGATTTTTCTATGTTATTGTGGTCTAGGTTAAATCAATAAAAGAAGTGTTAGAGTCAAATCTAGAGGAGAAACTGAAGCTAGAGAAAGGACTAAGTGAACTTAAAAAAGATCTTGCAGCAAAAGATGAGAAAGACCAACAGATGAAAGATAAAGTGTCTCACCTGACAGAAGAACTAGCAGAGAAAGAAAAAATCCAAGCAGAAATGATACAGAAAGTTAGAAGGAGGGAGGACCAACTCAGGAAAGCTAGACAGTAAGTTGAGATGTTATATCAAGGTTTCTGTGTTTTAGAAAAGCAGTATTGAAAGTCTTGGAAAAGCTTTGGTGTTTTGTGTTGTTGAATTATCAAACAAGATGTGCAAAGTTCATAAAGTATAATTTTTTTTTTTGGTGAAAATTGTTATATTCCTGTATGTTCTTCTTTGTATGTGTTTGTATCTGTAGTTATGTTTCTAGGATAAATTAAACTGTTCTTTGGAGTTTCTGAATGAAACCATAGAACTTAGCATGTTGGGTCATTTCATTGGGACAGTAGGTTCATCTTAGAATTTCATTGGTATAGAATGTATTCTGCAGGCTAAGGTGCCTGGACACATACAGAAAGAGGGGAATTGCCAGATTTTTATATGCATATGGTTTTAGAGTCAATTATGTTCTTTTCTCTTTAGCAGATAATAGTCATCATTTGGTGGTTTTTGTGGCTACTTGTATGTCCTTATGTTTTTTCCTCTGATTACAAGTAACTGATATATCTGGTTGCTGCATTTCAATGTGCTCTATGGCCTGATGGTCAGCTTTCTCTTTTTCCTGGGAAGCTAACAGTGAACACAACTTAAGCTTCCATACAATTACATAATATCTATTTTCTTGATAAGCTTATTCACACTGGCAGAAAACAACCCACTAAATCTAGTGAGATTTTGAATATTACTTATAGTAGGAGAAGGAAAGGAGAATAATGCATTAAACTGATAGGAGCAGAGAATTCTGAAGAAAATATTTTAATGGAGTTTTAACCATTTAATAGTTTTTGCTCACAATTTGAAACATTTCCATTTAGCTGCAGATAATTACTGACCTTGACAGCTGTTTATTTTCTAATTTAAGAGGTAAATCATTTTCAGCCCTCAGTTTTCATGCCATTTCATGTTTTTTTTGTTTTGTTTGTTTGCTAAAGTATTTACATTATATGATATGAAACATTCAGTTTATTTGGTTATGGAAGAAGTGAACTATAAAGTATTTATAGGTTGAAATGTTTAATATATGATTAGGTTTTTAATGTAATTTCTTAACATAAGAGATAAAATTACAGTATACTTTATTCAGGTGATGAGATTTTGAGAGATCATCTCAGCAGTGAAGTTAGAATTGAAACTACCAGCCATTTTTCATGTGGAAAATGCAGAATGACAGCAGAGTGCTCTTTGCAGAAATGTCTGTCTTATAAAAGTCATAGATAACTTTTATGGTTATAATAAATGTTTTTATCCAGGACAAGCAGTGAGGACGCAGAATATCATCATAGAAGAGGTTCATTGATTGTAAAGACAATATCTATAATGATGTTTGAAGAAAAAGGAAAAGTGTGCTTGATTTTTGTGAAATGTGTGCAGAAAAGTTGTGAAATATGGTATTGAAAAACTGTTTTGCTGTATAAGAAAGACTCATATTCTATTTCAAGTTATAGGGTTCTTTTTGGAGAGCAGCGAGGGTTACTTACATCAGCTTTCAGTGAGTTTGAAGTGTCACCTCATAACTGATTTCTGAATTTTGTCAAATTGTTTCAATTCAAATAAGATTTTGTGCAATAAAATTTTTTGATACATTGTCTTAAATGCTCATAGTAATGAACAAAATTAACTTTTCAGCGAGATGGAGAGAATGACAGTTTATCTTAAAAGCACTGCAGAAAAAGAACTCAAAGCTCGATCTGAGCTTGAAACTTTCATCTTAGGTTTGATTGACAGGGCAGGAAAAGCTGAAACAGAGCTACAGAAGCTGAAATCAGTACCTGCTTCCTCAAAGGTAATTCGTTGATTACAGGATGAAAGATTGAATGTCTAGTGGACAAGATATTGTTTCAGTTTGTATTCTAATGTCAGTAGTGGAAAACTGAAGTAAAAATAGTTCATCAAGAACTTCATGTTTTGATTTGCTAAGTGAGCATAATACAATATATATGCAGAGAAACTGTATCTGGTAGTGTAGGCATGTTTTGTTATTGTGGCCAGTTAAGCCAGTCAGATATTTGTATAAGGGCAAGTCAGTCAATAAGTCACAAATCTGCACAGCCTGAAAACAACTGAAAATTCTTTGATAATTTTTTGGTGGTATGTAGCAGCAATAATTGGCACGGAATTAGAACCAAACTTATATCCCAACATGCCACAGTTATTTAACAGCAACTGTTTTAATATGGCGAGTGTGTTACATTCAGGTACATGAGAAGAACAGCACAGAGGTGTGAGTTTTCTGTGGGCCTAAGGACTATGCGCAAAGGAAGTGCATAAAAAGTGGCTGAAGTGTAAAGTGAAAAGTGCATGTCAAGAAAAAGCCATGTAATTGAGCCAGACCATGTATGCTCATAATTGGATCCAGAAATTCAGTAATTTGTATGCTAGCCCACAGAAAATGCACAACTCTGTGCTGTACTTCTTGTGTACATGCATGTAACACACTCGCCATGTTAAAACAATTGCTATTAATTAACTGTGGCATGCTGGGATATATCCATGGTTCCAATTTCACACCAGGTGTTGGTTCTACATAGCACTAAAAAATGATCAATGATTTTTCAATTGTTTTCAGTCTGTGTGGATTTGCAACTTATTTATTGACTTGCCTTTGCAGAATCAGACATGAAAGGAATTGCTCAGGACATGATGTTCAGTAGCTTTCACAAAAAGCCAACATCTTCAAAATTTAAAAAAAAACAAAAAAACTACCATCCACATGCTTCAAAATCACACTCTAAGATGAAAAGAGCCACTGTTATATTATTCTGATGTTATAATTTACCATGTAGACATTGTTAAATGTTTTGCTATACCAAATCTGTGTGGTCTTGTGTTCTGATTTATCAAGATAGTGTAAAGTGATAGATTTGGCAGTCAGTATAATCCAGTGCTTTGGTAAATCAACAGTAAAATATGGTGTTGTAATTACAGAGTTTGTACAATCTGTAATATGAGCATATTTTATCTCCTGCTGTTTTTTTAACACTGTTACTGATTTAACAGAGATTGGTGAGAGAGCTAATCAAATGATTTGCTGGCAGGTTGTGGTTTGAGATCAATACCAGTGTCCTCCAGTCAAACCAGCTGTAAAATTGTACATCATAGAGCTGTGGAAATCAGAATCTGTAGACAGAGAGTATCTGCCTACATGGTGAGACATAATGGATCTCACTTCACTAAAAAAAATAGCTGTTAGTGAATGAAGGGAAAATAGGGGATCATGTAAAAGGTCAGTCCCACATGTAGTGGTCTACAACCAAGTTCACAATGAGAGACCGTGCATAAAAAGCTGATTTAACTAGACCACATGAGATGAATACATATACAATGATTGTATTAATCAGCGGTTATGGGTAAATTGCTTATTAAAAAAAAAAAAGAAGAGAGAGAGAAATCAAAACTTTTGGAGATTGTCAGTTACCATAACCAGTTTATTTTATCAAAAACCTAGTAAAAAGCAACCATGTAAATCGCATGGAGAATAATCAGGTCAGTTGGCTGATGATGCTCAGTTTGCATGAAGAAGAATCAACCAGTTTTGATATTGGTTCAGCATGTTCGCATTTTGTAAAGATTAAATGTTGCTACATATAAGGTGAGAAAAAGTTTCACATAAACATTTAATTCCCAGTGATGTCTGTAAGGTGATTTTAATTTTAAATTTAAAAAAAAAAGGTATAAAATACTGAATGTTGTATTGACACAACCAGTATTTCGGAAAATGTTTCATACAAGGTGAAAGATAGATACGAGTGTACCAGCATCAGAAAATCCTAGTGCAATCACTGTGTATGTTAATACTGTACGATGTTTAACAGAATATGTCTGCAAAGCAAGGGGGTACAGAACCTGATAACAAAGCTGCAAGTAGATTAGTCCAGTCATCTTTGCCTCATCGGTCAACAGATAACAGTTTGCAGTTTCATAGGTGAGTGTTTTGTTTGGGTCTTTTGAATCTTTAAATACAAAAATTCACAATATTTGCGATGTGCATTTTAGTGAAAATTAATAGCATTTAATTTTCAATGAAAAAAAAAAAGCAAATAATTATTTCATTGTGTTATTTATGAATTAACGCAGTTTCCTGCACATGATATATATGTGAAATATAAAATAATTTTCTTAATTTGGTGGTGTTAAGGAGCATTTTTTAGTGCTTTTTTGGGAAACGTATCACATTTTTTTTAATAAGAAAGTAGTGCTTTTACTCTTACTTTGTCCACATAAGCACACCAAAGATGGCTAAACATACCACCAGAGCCTCTCACCCAACATTTACAGATAAGCATGTTATTTCGGGTAACAGAAGCTCTGCAACCATGGAAAATCACAATGAATCTGTCAGTGAGTACACAACAGATTTTAATGTAGACATTCATGAGTAGTTTACATATTCCAGTGATAATGTTTAAAATTTGTGCAGACAACACAGCCAGGGTGTGAAAGAAGTTTACTGATACTATAGATATGAAGAAGAATTGTAAAATCGGCAGAGATTGCTTTTTAGTATCCAGTCTTGTGCCTCACTTGTCTTATGCTTTTACCACTGAAAAAGCATTTGCTATAGTTCAGAGATTTATCACTTTGACACTAAGACACATCTGTATTTCTAAATTACCCACTCTTTACTGTCAAGAACTTGTTTTTTTTTTCACATTCTGTTGTTCATTTATGTCTTTCCACTTTCAGAATTGGGTCATTTCCCACCCTCCTGAGCTTATATTTTTGCTGTTCATCTTGTGACCATTATTGAGGATTTTTAACTCCTCCTGTGCCACAGAAAAAAACGCGGACATTCCGATCTGTGCCAGGGTATAGTTGTAAAAGCGAATTAACAAATTATTTCCACGTTAAAAAGTATAATGCTTTAAAATACCTGTAAATGTAAGAAGATTTCATAAATGAAAAGTTTTTTTAGGAAAAAAAGATGTAGTGTGATGTTTTAGCTGATAATTGTGTATTACTGTCCATCGGCTAGGTCTAGTACTGGCATCGATCGACTGGTGATGTGTAGATCGACTTTGTTTTATCCGATCTCGTCGTGTGTTGCATGTTATGTTGCATGTTCACTAAAATATTGCCTGAAATAATCTTCTAACTACTTCTCCAGTCCATCTAATAGTCTAAATCTACTTGGGATACATTCACGAACAGTGGTCTAGTCGTAGGGGGACATGTTTGCCTCCGAAGTCACACAAAAATTTATATTTTTTTTCTATTGAAACACTGTATTTTGACTCCCGTTGTTATTACGCTTTCAAATTGGTGACAAAGGTCACTAGACATGCATACTAAACTGTTTACAATCAAAAGTTACAAATGAAATGAAGCTAGGGACCTGGGCAAAAACTTTACAAACTGGAAAAGTCCCTTTTGGGACACTGGCATGGGAAGAGTTAAATCAGATCTTTTTAGATGAAAATTATATAGTAGGTTAACATACCAGCTTCTTCTGATAGTGGTCATTTCACATACTTCTTTTGATCAGCACATGGACTAGAAATTCATACTACACCTGCAGAATTTTGTCATGTGTTGTATATCTGAGGTCAGT
This sequence comes from Achatina immaculata, assembly GCA_009760885.1. Classification (NCBI taxonomy): domain Eukaryota; kingdom Metazoa; phylum Mollusca; class Gastropoda; order Stylommatophora; family Achatinidae; genus Lissachatina; species Lissachatina immaculata. Next base: position 53,595,126 of record CM019691.1, on the reverse strand, counting down.
CTTGACTAAAACAAATTAATGTTTTACAAATGGTATTAAAATGTGAAAATGTAAGACTGCAAGTCAGTGGTGTGTTCAGTTATCCTCAAGTTGGAGATGTATGTACAAAAGAGAATGTGGTTCTGAAATTACTAGTTAGTGAAACTAGCCATGAAAAAGTGTAATTTTTTTCAATCTTTTCTTTTATGTGCTATGCACTCTTGTTATAAGTTTTTCTCATGTGAGCTAGACATCCAAATGTGGTGGCTTCTTCTTCTTCTTCTTCTTCGTTCACTTCTACCACCAAAAACCGCACTGTGAACCTACTGAATTCACGCATGTGGTCCTCGTTAGGTCCCGTGGTCCCCTGTGTGGTACAAAATAGACCACACGAGTTCCACGAAAGGACCACAAGGGGTTCAGAGTATCACAGTGCTTTAGCCTGTATTCTTGGTGGGTCTCGGAAGCGGGATTGCGTGACACCATGGTTTTCATTGCACCAGTTTGGTCTAGGGTTGGACTTTCTCACCGGAAGACCTCGACGTGTTTGGGATATCAGTGCATCCCCGTTGAGTGAGAGGCAGTAGCCCACCCAGGCCAGAGTTGGACTTTCTCACCGGAAAACCTCGGCGTGTTTTGAGATACCCGTGTATCACCGCCGGGTGAGAGGTGGTTGCCCATCCAGTCCAGGGTTGGACTTTCTCACCGGAAAACCTCCGCGTGATTAGGATACGCAAACATCCCCGCCGGGTGAGAGGTGGTTGCCTATCTAGACTTCCCTGGTCCAGTGTCTCCAACTTCAGCATTTTGCGGTCGTGGCCGCTACCCTTCCTAGTTGTGACCAGGATGGAGCTTTTGTCCAGGAGGACGAATCCTCGCCACTAGTGACTTCTACCCCTGGGTTGAGCCGGTTTAGGCATTTCCCAGTATGGGCGTATTTGGGACGGGACCGACCTCTAGGGCAGAGGTACTGTGACATTCATAGCCTTCAAGATTCACCCCTGGTATGAGCCGGTTTAGGCAAAATTCACCAGTATGGGTGTTTATCAGGCGTTACCGACCTCTAGAGCGGAGGTGGCATGACATGTCTAGCCATCGAGTTCCACCCCTGGTGTGTGCCGGTTTAGGCATATTTCACCAGTGTAGGTGTATTTCGGACATGGGCGGCCTCTAGAGCAGAGGTGCCATGGTATAGCTCTCGTAGCGATACTACTGGACATACCGGTTAAACTTCACTTTCCACCACCTTTTCCCATCGACGCCGCACAGCAACCTTTATTTCTTTTCCGCATTTACTTCCTTAACCGGGAGGAGCTTCACTCCATGCGCGGCATTTGAAGAGTCAAGCCAGCAGTGTCTTAACCTCTGGGACAAGCCGGTTCATGCATTTCACCCGATATGACTGCACTCAGGACGTGGCCGACCTCCAGACCAGAGGTGCCGTGATTTGACTGTTTGCTTCGCTTTATCCTTTCTACCACCTTTTCCACAGTGATGCTGCGTGGCAGCCTCATTTGCAAATTTCTTCATTGGCCAGGAGGAGCACCGCTCCACGCACGGCAGCTGAAGATCTCGCCAACAGCGGAAAATGTGGTGGCAAATTTAAATATATATTTTAAGAGAATAAATCCATCTAATCAGTCTTAGAATACCAGAGGTTTTTTTTTTTTTTTTTCAAATTTAGCCCAGTAGCTGTAAGCCGTCGCATTTACTTAAAAGAAAATATCAGTAGCAGTGACAATAGTAATTACAACAAAAGATTTCATTTGTCTCCTAGTGAAGGGGAAAAAAAGGTAATACTATAGAAAGTAACATTTTAAGTAGATAAATTATATAGTGTAGAAATATTTTCCTAATTTTCTGTTTGATTATACAGGACATCAGGGACGCACAATCCAACAAACCCCACAGACAAATGTGTCATATCAAGGTTTATCTACAGCAATGGATAGCACATTTTCATCATCAAGCCAGCCTGACAGAACTCATTTTGTGTTTGAGAACACTCCAGAAGTTGAGAGAATTATTAGGAATGTTCACAAGAATGCAAATATTAAACAGTCTGATGCATTACATCCACATAAATGGCATGTGAAAGAGAGAAGAAAGGCAGAACCGCTTTCATATTTTTACCAGGATAGTGCAGACCTGTCTTTAGATGACAATGGTATAATGTGGGAACAGGCGTCAACTTACATCCCAGCTAATGTATCTAAAGAGGTGAGAGACAAGTACAATCCTTTGTTAAGACAAAGCACAGAGCAACTGAATGATGACACAGATATTGATGAAGATTTAACAGATTATTTAGATGAGAAAGAACATATGTTTCATGAAGAGTTGGAAGAGGCACATAAGTTTAAAAAATTGCCTGATAAAATTAACAAGGTCAGAGTAGCTGCCCTTCAGCAAGAATCTCTTCCACTAGGAGAGAATATTGTGAAACTTCTTGCATCACAGGAACCTGAGTCTAAGATTTCATCAGCAAGGCAGACCTACAACACAAATTTATACACTCATGGTTCTCAACGATCAAAGTTTAATTCTGAAAAAGCATCAGACAAAACATGGATTGAAATCAAGCCTGACCCACAGAAGTTGGCCAATGACTATTCTACCACAGAGTCTTCATTAACAAGTCCACTGCATAAGGCCAAAGCTGTTCAAAAACGAGTGGAGCAACTGACTTTTACAAAATCAGAGTTGCCAAGAGAAAGTTCTTCATCCAAACAGTCTGATGGTTTTCAGGTCAGTAATCTAGATGTGGAATCTGACTTTTCATCCAGTAGTTATGTTTCCCTGAGACATACCATCAACCCTTCAGAACTGCAGAGAACTAACTCTGTGCTTAGTAGCAACAACAGAAATGCCATCAGTAGCTGTGAGCTGGAGACTAAAGATAGTATTGATATGGTCCATGATGGGAGCAGAACAGGGAATTTGAACATTGTTTCTAGAAAACTTTGCAGTACAGAAATACCTGTCATTACCAATGAGGAGAATTCTAAACATTCAGATAAAGATTTAACTTTTACTCAAACTACAGAAGGAAATGCTTACTGTGAAAATGATAAATTTATTAACAAGGAACCAGCAAGTGCACTTGAGAGAGATATGAAAGAGTCTTTGTCTTACAGTGCTGCTGAAAATGAGGAGCCAGCTAATGTTGCTGAAGGAAGCACAACAGAGTCTTTGACATCACACAAGCATAACTTGGCTGAAAGTTTACCTTGTGAGAATCTGCAAGATCAGGAACTGGCAAAATACACAGATGCTGAACTAAAGCCAGCTAAGGAGCTGAGAGCTCGATTCACAACCCACAGTGACACACTAGCCACGTCATCAGAAGATGATCTGCTTTCTGATGGGACATCCCAGTGGAGCCAGTCAAAACGTAAAGAGAGCGCTGACGCTTCAACTGACATTGATTTAGAGAAGTTGGCTATGCCTGGATACCTGCAGAAGGGGTTTGCTGTAAGAAAGAAGCAGCCAAACAAGAAGCATACGGTGCATAAAAAGTCTAAATCAAAGAAATCAGTAAGGCAGCTCCCATCACAGGATTCCATATCATCGGAACCTGAAGGTGGGTCAAACATTAAGTATTATGTAATAATCATATAATGCATCTTTCAGAGTGTACTTACATACAAACATTTTTTTTCTATGTTGTCTTTTATGTACAAAGATCATGTGACAGTGGCAGAAAAGTTAAAAATCCCATGTGGCATTATGTCTGAAAATCTGCTAATGGTAGTGAGAAAAAAAAATCTTAGCTTCACTTTTGTGGCATATTGTGAGATCAGGCTGGTTATCCTAGGTCATTCATTAGAATAAAGTGTCCAGGAAGTCAGAGATAAATGTATAAAGTTGTGGAATGGGGTGGGGGGTTGGGGAGATGACTTTAAAAAAAAAAAAACTCTTAGGAGTGAATAGCACAGACATAAGTTGTAAAGATTAATAAACCTTTCATTGAGAGATGTCCTCGCAATCAGTTTATTTATAATTTATCTTTCTTGTATCTGTAAAGCATTAACAGACTGTATTAGCAAGAATCTTCAATCCTTGTGTCACTGAGTTGTTTAAGTATACAGTTCATATTATAAACTAAGCACCTATTTCACGTACCAAGTAGAAGTTTTTTTTTATAACAGATCATATGCTGCAAAATGTAATTTTTATTTTTTGTATTTCACTTTCCTGTTCCCCCATCATTATCTGACAGCAGCTGAGTTTTTTTTAGCATGATTCTGATTCAGGCACTCTCTTATATGCCACCAGGTTATGGGAACTAACCACATATGATCTTATAATTCTCAACAGCATGGAGCAGGGTTCATTATTTTAAAAAAATTTATTACCTTTATTAGAATTTTGGAAAATTATTAATATTAGAGTCAATCAGTGTTGCAAATTAATTTTATAGACTGGACACAGACATAATTTTTCCTTATGCTGTGTACTTTAATGGTATCATTTTATTGTTCTTCACATTGTCATGATTGTAATGTTGGCAAAAATTTACTTGTCAGAATAGATAAATCTAAGTAGATTTGTTTGTATCTTAAATCTCAGTCCTACCTTCAGAGTCAAATGATACACAAAGGCTGGCAGTCAGGAGAATGCGGGTTGTACTTTTTCGGGTGTTTTCTTACTTGGACACTAGAACTTTGCTTGGTGTGGCTCGTGTGAGCAAGGAATGGTGTAGAGTAAGCAAGCACCCTGCTCTCTGGAGGCATGTCCTGTTGGCAGACAGTTCAATTTCTTCAGAGGTATGTGCATAATAGTAAATCAGTATTTTTCTAAGTTGTCGATTATTTATATGAGAGTCATACATCTGATGTAACATTACATGTTTTAAATCTAAATAACAGTATTAGCAGTAGCGAAGCCTAGAAATTTTATATTACAATATTATGTATTATCTGAGGCATGTGGTGACTGAACATGGAGAAAGAATACATCTCAAGTGCCCATTGTGTATGTTGCAGGATGTGATAAAATTAAGTTTTCTTAAAGTCAGAAATCTTACACACAAAAAAAAAGTTCATTGGCCACCAAGCAAGTACAAACCTTAAATCTGAAGTTTTGTCTATGAGGAAGGATGCTATTATGTCTTATTTGTTAGCTGCTTAGAGACAAGCATTTGTTGACTTCATTGATATAATGTATAGAAAATATGTTTATATTATATCATAGTTTATGGTATATGATGATCTGTTAGTTTTTCTTTTTCACTGCCATGTAGATTGAAGTAGGAGAGATAAAAAAAATATAATCAGTTTCTTAATAATTTGGAGTAAATGTTTTGGGAATGTGATTATGTTTGACCAAACAATCGTGTTAGATTTTAGAGCCAGACATCTGCTATGATTTGTATTTGAATAGTAAATGTAATTGTTCTTTATTTTTCACTCTGCTAGTTTTTGATAACACTGTCAAAGTGGTGCACTCAGACACAGTCACTGTCACTCAAAGGTCTGTTATTGTTGTGATCACATTCATCGTTTACTTTTATAAATTATATTCATATTCACTTTTGTTTACCTAAAGTGTCTGGTTTAAGCTCTTAGACCATTATGTCATTATTTCACTGAAACAGTAAAAGATGAATGCTGCTAGTTTGGTTGAAAAGTTTTATTACTGAATTTTTTTCTTGATAAAGAATAGTAATAAAAACAGAGGTGGAGGAACCTTTACAAAGAACACCAAATGTATAAAAATGAGAGAAAGAAAAGTTACAAGAGAATGAGAGTCAAACCTTGTACTCTGATAGAACAGGCAACTATTTTGTCACAGTTGTGCATCTTGAGAGAGAGACAGCAAGTTGTTTCTTGACCAAGGAGTTAGAGCATAGACCTCTTTTGAATGGATAGTTGCTAGTCCTAAAAGAGTACAAAGTTCAGCTCTTAATTTTTCTTTTGCATTTTCTCTTTCTCTGTCTTTTTTGTTTTATCTGTATTTTTACACTTTACCCAATATAAGCCTTGATATTTCAAAGTAATGGTCACTTGTTGTGTAAAGTCACATTTTACAATCACAGTCTTATTTGCCCAAAAGTCAGGTGAAGCAAGACTATTTTATTTTCATAACTTCAGTTTGCTTTAAGAACAGTAGCAGAGTATGATACTTAGATGGCCTGGTACATGGTTTTTGTAAAGACCAAAACATGTAGGCATGAAGTTTATGGTTTGGCTTGTTTTGCAACCATTATCCCCCGCACCCCCCTTCTTTATGCTTTATTTATTATATCTGACCTTTTAATTTATGACTAAGCAGACTGTCTTTTTTTGTTTGGCTTTTGAACTGAGTGTTCATTTATGTCAGTTTTAGAAACAGCAGCACAGTAAAGTGATAAGCTGTGCATGTAAGGAGATAGAAGAGTGCTTGATTAGGATTGAAGCTGGATGATACTAATTGATTTATATGATACTAACTTCTATTGTCTAGGTCCAAGACATGCATGGTGAGATCTTTTATTTTGTTGTGACAAGTATTGTTTATTTTTTTAGATATATGTTATTAAGTAACTTTTAAGTAAGTTCTGATGTTGACTCTCCAATTGGAATATTAAACATTGCATTACATAGTAATGTTAATTTGGAATACTTAATGTGGTTTTTTTTTCATAGTGAGTCATCAGTCTCAAAATTTTAATACAAACTAGTCACTCTGAGGAATACCAAAAATAGTTATTGCAGTACTCTGTCCTGTCGCAAAGTGCAAACTGTCAGGTGATGCTTTTTTAAATTTTTCAGTAAATGTTTGAATGCAGTTTGTAGCTAGAATTGTAGACTTAGTTGTTTGAATATCTCTATGTAGCCTGGATATAAATAGTGATAAACAGTTCCAGTGTTAAAACTATAGATGAAATAGAAGTGATATACAAAAAGAAATAAAGGAGAAATTGAGGGGTTGGGGGACCTGGGGGGAGGTTGTAAAGAAAATGAAAGAAAGCATAATGAAGTGATTAAAAAAAAAAGCAAGTGATTACATGACATGACCTAATTCTTGTACTAAAAGACTTCATCAGGACAAAAGGGAGTAGGAAAGTCTTTGCCAGTTTTGATATATTGCCCCTGATGATCACACATCTTATCTCTCTAAAGAAAGCAGTAGAAATCCAAATCCTCAGTTACTAGATCTGTTTAACAAATTTAACATAATGTAAACCATGAGTTCACCTGGTTCATTTCCCTCAGAATTTCTTTCATTAGTTTTAACCTTTTTTCCTTTGCTTTTGTTATATTTTAATGAAAAGTTTAACAATTATTTATGGATGTTGCTGCTTCATGGTGCCATCCTTTTCTCTGCATCTAACAGGAAATTGTGGAGTCCCATCTCATTTTTTTCTATTTAGATTTGTTCATTATATATGAGTTTTTAATCTTCCGGCATGTAGTCATAAGAAGACAGATGGATCTGGATATCAGATTTTGGGATGCTGAAATATTTTTATTATTCATTCTTAGATTTTAATATCTATGAAAAATAGCATTAAAATTTGAAGCTATAATAAACATTTTATAGAATTAGCAATGTAAAAATATAGAAGCACTTTAAAAACATGGGATAGTTTTTCATTTGACTTTGACTTTTCCGATCCCCGGGTTTTTGAGTTTTCACTCTTTTTCCCTTGTGCCAGATAATGAAACATACAGGTCCTCTTCAGCTGTTCAACATCTCCATATAGAATGTCGGTGATTGAGGAGTTTGGTGGTATCAGGAGCTTCTGAAGATCCTTCAATGCACTGCAGTCCAGCAGATGGTGTTTAATAGTTTCTTCTTCTTCTTGTCTGTTGCAGTGCATGCAGTATGGCATGTGGTCAGCGGTCACTCTGTGTAAGTGCTTATTGAGGGTAATGTGTCCTGTTCACAACCTGAACATTGGTCTCTACAACATAAGCTGTTGATGTGGCAGGTGTGTATATAGGGATCTTCCAGTTGGATTACTGGCCCAGCTGTCCATCCACTGCTGCTTGCAGTTGTTGTGTATAATGTGTTTAGCTGTTCTCATATTGGTGGGGATGTGGGGCTGTGACATGGTGGCTCCACTCTTTTGCCAATCTGTCAGCATATTCATTTCCTCTGATATCTATGTGTCCTGGTATCCACTGTAGGGTGGTCTTGATGTCATAGGAGGTGAGTTGGTTTTTTGCACCAAATATGTCAGTTGTAATGTGATCAGCTGATGGTATCCAGTTTTCAAGGGCCTGGAGAGCAGACTGGGAGTCTGAGAAAATAACAAGGTTTTTTGAGTGAGAGGCACTGTTTTTGTATTTGGTGGTAGTGGCTGCCAGGGATGCTAATATTGCCTGCATCTCTGCATCATAATTGGAGCAGCGAGATCCACAAGGAACAGAAATATGGCTTGTTGTCTTTTCTGGAAACATTATGAGTACCCCATATCCTGCATTGTCTGTTTCCTTTAATGCTGACCCATCAGTGTATGCATGGATCCAGTCCTTGGGATAAGATTCTATGGTCTTCAGTACATGCAGCTTTAGGGTGTTGGGATCTGATGATTTGTTCATTAATTTGTTCTTGAGTCTGGTGTTAGCTTGAGGGAGTGTGTAGTTTGTGTTTGGTGGGATGTCTAGTACTTTTGTAAGTTCTTCTCTGTCTTCGGGGAGTTTGTGTCTTGTGTTTAACCGTTCTGCTATGTGCACTGGAGTTTTCAGTTTCAGTCTATTATTATACTTCCATTTATCAACCACTATTCTGTTAGGATGGTCTGGGGGCATGCATTTATATCTTTCTACTGCCTCATTGGTTGACTTTTCGCATCTTATATCTAATGGGTCTATGTTTGCATCAGTTTCACATGCAGCTGTGGGTGTTGATCTCATTGCCCTACAAATGAAGTGAACAGCTTGGTTCTGGATTCTGTCTACTTGTATACAAGAGCACTTTGATGCTGTGACCTGTAGGGGGAGGTTGTAATCTATTATAGATCTAACAGTTGTCTGAGTGTTGCTTTGTCAGCACCCCAGGATGTACTTGTAAGTCACTTGAGTAGGTTTAGTCTTTTGGATGCTTTTTTCTGCTAGTCCATCCATGAGCTCTTTAAAGTTTAATTTTCTGTCTGGTTTCACACCAAGGTATGTTGGATTTTTTCTTTCATGATTTGAGCACCATCAAGAATTATTTTCAGTTCAGTCTTTGCTAGTTTGTTGCTAAGAGTGAAGACTGTATATGCAGTTTTACTAACATTGATCTTCAACTTCCAGAAATTGCAATAGGCTGATATGGTGAGAAGGGCTCTATTAAGTCTTTCAGCAGCCAGCTGCAGCTATGTTCCACCAGTCCATATGACAAGGTCATCGGCAAACATGGGTTTGTGGTTGTTCAACAGGTTGGGGAGGTCATGTATAAAGATTAGGAACAAGGTGCAGCTAAGAGCAGAACCTTGTGGCAGACAAGGTTGCATTTGTTTGACAGTCTGTTATTGACCTGAGTTTGTATGGTCCTGTTACTCAGGTAATTTTTAACCCAATGATCCATGTATGCCCATGTTTTGCATCTTTAACAGTAGGCCTTTTTGCCAAACCCTGTCATATGCCTGCTGGAAGTCTACAAAGACAGCTACAGAGTTTCTCTTGTGTAAAAAATTGTCTTTTACACTTTGAGTGAGGAGAAATAGCTGGTCTTCGATTCTTGATCCTTTGCGGAAGCCTGCCTGAAAGTTACTGAGGGACCCCGAGGATTCCAACCACCATTACAGCCTGCTGTTAAACATTCGTTCTGTTAACTTACCAATGTTGGAAGTCAGTGAGATTGGTCTAAAGCTTTTTAGGTCATCTTCTGGCTTTACTTTTTTCAGGATAGGTCTAACTATGGCTGACTTCCAAGGTTTTGGTAGTACTCCTCTTTGCCAGCTCTTGTTAATGAAGTTGAACAATGTGGACTTTCCTACACGGCCTAGATGAAGGATCATTTCATTTGATATTTTGTCTGGTCCTGGTGCATTTCTTAGCTGTAGCTTACCCATAGCACTCTGGAGTTCATGGATGGTAAAATTTTCCTCAAAAAGTGGAATGTTTGCCAAGCTAGATTTCTCTACTTCTCAGAACTTTTCCCAGCATCTTGTTAAGTACTTCCTGTTGGAGGATTTGTTGGTGAGAGCAAAGAATTTGTTAAAAGTACTGGCTTTGTCTGAGTCACTTGAGAGGACTCGACCAGAGATTCGCATTGGCTTAGGGTTAGTTTGTTTGTTTGTTTTTTCCTGGCATGTTATCTAAGAATTTCCAAGCCTTCTTTCTTTCAGTTCTGAGGTTGAGATTTGCTGCAAGTTCTTAACAACTTCTCTTTCTTTGCTTTTTTAGTTTTGAGTCTTCCCTTAGTTGTTAGTTCTTCTCTGCATTCTTCCTGGATGCTCTTCTTTTTTTTGACTAAGTCTTCCAGAGATTTTGCCCAGAAGGGGCTATATTTCTTTCTGCATCCTTGGGGGATTGTTTTGTAGACTTCTCCAAGTATGACTTGGATTATGTTGGTGTAGAGTGTGTCAGTGTTTGTGTTGTTATTTAATTTTGATAGGTTTTCATCTGTTTGTGTTCTGAATTTTTCCCAATCTGCTTTTCTATAATTCCAGCGAGGGGGTTTGGGTGGTCTTTGGTTTCGTGTGTGAGAAATTTTTAGAAGGATGGGGCGGTGGTCACTTCCTATGTCATCAAGCACTCTCAGAGTACAATCGTTGTGAATGTCTGCTGAGGCAATGGTGAAGTCAGGTCTGTATGTGCATCCAGTGGCTCTGTGGAGGAGTGTTGGTGGAGAGGAGGAATCTTGCAGTATTATCATGTTGCTGGTGCTGCATAGCTCATCAGTGATATATCCCATAGGGTTTCGGTCTTTGTATCCTAGTGATGGTAAATGTGCATTAAAATCTCCTGCAATGATAGTTTACTGCATGTCTGTGCAGTGTATATTGATTTGACTTTTAGAATTTGGGGGACAATAAACATTATACAGAGTGTACCGCAGTCCATCATGCCATACTGTTCTCTCTTGGATATCATTCTCATTACACTTTCTGTTTTTAATTTCTCCTTGGATGTCATTTCTCAAAAGTGTGGCAATACCCCTGCATTTACCACATTCACATTTGTACATGGTGTATCCAGGCAATGAGTGATCTTTTCCATATAGAAGAGTTTCTTGTATGATCACAGTATGGATGTTGACTTTTTTTCAGCTGTCTGCTTAATTCTGAGGCCTTTGGCCTAAGTCCAGGAATGTTGATTTGAAGAATGTTTAGTGTGCCCCCCGTAACTGATTTTTCACTCAGTCTTTCTTTCATACCCAGGAGGCCTTTCCAGTGAGAAGCTGAGATCAGGTCCCAAGGGCATCACTGGCCCATCCGATGGCTTTCTGACAGTATCACAGAGACACTCCGACTTTGGGATGAGGGATCCGATGGTGCTTCATCAATGTCCGTTCCCTGCCACCTATAGTCTGCTGGCTGCTTTGTTTGCCTCATTCTGATAGCCACTGTTGTAAAGACCCATAGGCTTGTCATGTCCTGGACTCGTCACTTTCCATCAGACTTCCCCCATCCCCACAGGTGATCTCTGTGTCCCCATCCATTCACCATCCCGAACAGCCTAGCATGGCCCCAGGCCAAGATCTCAGCTCCACCTATTAACAGGTGCGCAGTGTCAAAAGCTGGAGGGCCTTCTATCCTAGGAGGGATATTGTGCTTGTCATTTTTCCCCACGCGAGTGGGTTTTCTTAGTGTACATAGCATTTTGTCTGAGTTATCTGACACTCCTGTAATAAACAAGAGCTACTAGCAGATTTCTTAGTTCTATGTTCCATCTTTCTTTTACAGAAAGTTCTGTTCCCTAAAAATTCTGCCTTATAAGAGGATGACATTATATTTTATAACAATAACAAATAGTTTGGTTGTTACAGGTTTCTAGGCTATAGGAGTAGGTCAGTTTTTTTAAGCAGTCAGATCTGATTTTCCCTGTTTCACAAAGACTATGTTAAGATAAGTGAGCCCTTAACACAGTTGTTCCAGAGGGAATAGTTTTCATTTAAATTAATACAGGAAATGTGTGAATTTTGTGAAGGATTGGATTTAGAGAAGGATGTAAGATTAATTTATGCCATTTTGAATTTTTGTTTGTTTGTTTAACAGTGACCCAAGAGACATTTTTCATGCAGCATAGAAAATAAACATTTTATAAAATGAAGAACTTTAATATGATATTTAAGTTCTTTGTGTCACTTCACAGTTAAGAGATGTATGTTTGTTTGTTTGTTTTTTGTTCAGTAATTTTAATGAGTTTATGAATTTTTTTTAATGCATTGTGGATATGAACTTTCGAGCATTTCTCTGCTCTCCTGTAGGTAATATGCCTCAGTGCTGCTGCAACAACTCCTGCATGTATATTAACACCAATATTTTTATATATCTATTCCACTTACATATATCCTTCTGATGTTGTTAATGTTAGTTATAATATAGTTAATTGCAACAGTTTTCAGTAGAATGTGATTAGGACAAATTTTAGTTAAAACACCAACCAAATCACAGCTAAACAAGCAGTTTACCAGTAACAGTCTTCAGGGACATCTACCAACATTCATCAAGACAAGCTGTCAGAGAAACCATGTGAAATGCTGAAATAAGAAATTTTTATGTAAAAATATCACTTTTATGTTGAGTTATGAAACAGATTTCAGGCATATTTCTCAAGAATGCATGAGAAACACATATATTATATATATAATAAACATGATAAAAAGGTATGCCCATGGCTCGATGACTAAATCATGAAAATAGAAATAGTACATTTTAAAATTAGACTGCTGTAAGGCTGGAAATTAATATTTTAATGTCATATTACTAGAATGAGCAGTTATTACTTTGAGGGAGAAAAAAATGCAGTCATTATTTCATAAGCTGAAATTTTATTAATTAACACCAATATAAATAGAAATAGTTAATGAAACTGAAAATATTAATATAAGTGCAAGTGAGTCATATGAGACACAGTTAAAATATCTTTACTTCATGTAAATAGGTTTACGAGGAAGAGGCATAGTGGCTGAGGAATCTGCTGAGGACTACCAGATGGCAGTCAGGTAAATTTTAGCTGTCATTTCTTAGCAGAATTTAGCCATGAGGTAGCTACTAACTGCTGCATTTCTTATTGATCTGTTTGATTATTTTGCTTTCTGGATGTGTGAAACTTGTTCAGTTGTTGGCTGTTTGTAAATTTTTAAATGATCTTTCTGTAACACTTAACTCAGAATGCAAGTAAAAAAATATCATACCATGTCACATCATGTCATGGTCCTTGATGATTCTCTCTTGTCAACTCCACCCGTCCATCCCATTGTGAGCCTTGGAGTGCTGTTTCATTAGACTGTTATATCATAAGGCATCTTATTATTTTATTGTGGCCATCATGTAGTTTTTTTTTATCAGTTTCCTTTAAATAGCTTGAGCAGATGAAATAGACTAGTGCAATTACAGTGAGAAAAGGAATATTACAGTATTATATAAAAACATAAATGTTCAGAGTTTGAGAGATTTGGGAAACAGTGTGAATTTAAAGAATGTAGAAATACCAGTATACCCAGGATGGTCAAAAATATAAATGAAGAAATTCATAGAGGAGTTGCTGATCGTCAAAAGCTGTTTAGAACTATGGAGACAGGAAGGTCAAATATTTCTTTAGATTTATTATTGGACAACAGAAGTTGTAGAAACTGGGGGTGTAGAGGGGGGGTGTTCAAGGAAAAAGAAAGAGAAGAAGACATAGTATCTGAATAGTCTGATCAAGGGTCACAGGAAAATAGGGGCAACCAGTTTGGTTAGAAATATCAAGGACAACATGGAATTAAGAAGCATAATTGTCAGTGCATATCAGCACAGACCTTGCAAAGTGAATTTGTTTTATGAATACAGAAATTGTTATAAACTCCAGAACAAGTAGCAAGTTGGAAAATTATTTTATTTATTCTTGACTAAGGTCACTATGGCTAGTCAGTGGTTACTGCCGCCTTCTGACCACCCTTACCTATCATAGTGGCATGTATCCCATCACACCTCAGTTGATGTGGGCATTAGGTGGAGGATGTCCAGGAATTGTCAGTCTGTTTGTGCACCCACAGCAGCCCAGGTATGTTTGTGTTGGTAAATATTAGTGTCTTTTATTATGTAAAGTCATGTAAATTTGAGTCACTGAGAAATATGTATGGCATTTCATTAGAAGAGTTTCTAGTTGCTTCATATGTGTTTCTCTCCTATTTATCTGTACTAAAATGACAGCCAGTTCATTTTCTTTTCATTGTTTCTGTCATTTATTATCAGTAGTGAGTGTGTTTTATTGTATTATTTAAATATATATGCAAATAGTAAGCTGGGTCATTATCATTTATTCTCATTCTAGTGATGCTAAAAAATACTTTCCATTCCTACTAATCATATTCTAGGACTGCTCTATCAAATTATATTTACAGTGAGAAAACAAATGCATTGAACAACAAGTGCTTACTGTTGATAGGGCAGTTTTACCCTGATATTCAGGAGCTTGGTCTCGGTGGTAAGGAGTTCGACAAGGATGGACTTTTATCTTTGGGTGAGCTGAATATGAATAACCTTCAGGATATAATCTATTACCATAACTTCAGTGAATGCATGTGTGTTTTACAAACATTTTAATGCAGATGTTATCTGTCATTGGTCCCATGTGACCATTCTACATACTATAAAACAGACTTCATTTCTGGGGAGGGGGGGGGGTTGTGTTGTTTCTGTGATTTGTTGCTTTTTTTTAAACTGAACAAAATATATATTTGAAAAAAAGAGAGAGAGAGAGAGAGATATCTAGTTCAGTAAAAGGGCTACAGAAGGTCACAAGTTGCTATAGCTAGATTTCTTGATACAAAGGTGAAGAAAGTTCATTTGATGATGATGAACATTCTGATCATCCAGGAACATTTAAAAAATCATTCAAATATTGAAAGCGTGTGGAGGAAAATTGTTTAAAATGATCAGTCAGAGTATTGTAGACATTGCCAGTGGAGAAGGATTATGTGTGGGTCATGTCAGAATATTTTAAATATGAAGTTTGTGTCAAGAACACTGATGTAAGAACAAAGAGGCTAACATTTGGATCGAAACAGTAAATTGAAGATGACATAGATTTTCCTTCCAAAGTCATTATCAGTGAAAGAAAAAACATGAATCATTAGTTATGATTGAGAAACAAAGCAGTAATCATCCCAGTGAGAAAGCTTGTTCTCAGACCAGCTCAAAAAGCAAGACAGATGAGAAGCTCCGTGAGAAAAACTTGATAATCTATTTTTTTTCTTCTTAAAAGACATTTTTTTTCAGTATTCAGTATTAGGTTCTTGGTACTATTGCAAAAAAGATACTCCAGTAATCACTCCACCACCTGTGCCAATGAATGTCGCATAGAATATGTTCATTGATGATCCTCTGCATCACTCCTTGATGAGCCACCCTGTGAGGACATCATTTTAGAAACTGCAACAGTCTAAATGTGAAACTAGTCAGCATTGCTCTCGGCATGAACTTCATAACTAAGGCGCCAAGTTGAACCACGACACACAAAGACCATCATAGTTCACCATTGCGCAGGTGGACATAACGAAGAGTCAACAGTGCTATGCGAAGTTCACAGCTGGCATTGGTACCATAGCAGTAAGCTCAGTAGCTCAGCACACAGAACCAACCTCCATCTTGAAGCAGTGATGACACTGTTGCTTATTTGGCACTTGTGTGCCTTTCTGTTCACACCTCAGTCAAACAATGAAGACCCACAACAGGACACAACCACTTCCAACTGGCAGTGCAGAAATCCAATGCCACATCAAGTATCATAACAGTTGGAATTTCACCCATTGCTTAATTGGAAATCCATAAAATGCTAGCAATCCACTGCTGGTCAAGAGAGTCCATGGCCTAAAATACCTGGGTTTAATGTTTAATCAATTGTCTTACCATTGGCACATTGACCATGTCATACAACAAGCACAACAAGGACTTAGTGCTATTAAGGCAGTGGCTGGGTGGGATATGTAGCAGTGGATAGTTGTACAGATGGTTAATACAAGCACTGGTGTTAGCAGTGGCTGATTACAGGCTTGGATTACTGACTTTATCCAAGACCTGAACTGATTAGATTGTATAGATTTCAAAATGAAGCTGTGTGGACTGTCCTGGGTTGCACAAAGGATACTCGGACTGTGACTGTGTGTTATCTTCTGAGCCAGCCTGCCATAGAGATTAGACATAAAGATGCACAGGTCAAGACTTATTTCACTGTGGTCAGCAGTACTGCTCATCCCCTGCATAAATCACTGGCAGAAATGAAAGGTTGTCATATTAAACATGGCAGAGCAGGCAGGATTTAGGAAAGGAAGATCATGCATAGACCATATATTTGTACTTAGACAAATATTAGAACAGGCAAATGAATGGCATAGCACAACATATGCATTATTCATAGATTTTGAGAAAGCCTTTGACAGTGTCAACAGAGATGCACTGTGGAAAATCCTAAGATGGCATGGCCTCCCCCATAAAATAGTTAATGTAATCAAAGCCCTATATGAGGGTTTTCAGTGCAAGGTTATCTGTGGAGAACATACCTCCAGCAGCTTTAGGGTACAAACAGGAGTGAAACAGGGATGTGTACTATCACCAACATTATTTATCTTGGCAGTAGACTGGTTAATGAAGGAGGCAACATCAGACAAACGCAGAGGATTACAATGGACCCTTAACACAGTGCTGGAGGACCTTGACTTTGCGGACGACATTTGTCTATTATCAAGCAGTCACAAAGATATGCAAGATAAAATAAACAAGTTAACCCAGAATGCAAACAACATAGGACTAAAGATCAATGTAGGAAAGACAAAGTTAATGAAGCAAAATGTGAACAACAGAAATGTACTCAGAGTAGATAACAAGTTAGTGGAGGAGGTCAACGAATTTGTATACCTTGGCAGCAGAGTAGTAGAAAATGGAGACAGCACAGAGGACATCAACAGCAGACTTACTAGAGCAAACCAGGCTTTTGCAATGCTACAGAATATATGGAAATCAAATAAACTAAGCACAAATATGAAAATCAGGATATTTAAGAGTAATGTTCTAAGTGTACTACTATATGGAAGTGAATGCTGGAAAATCACCAAAACCATAGAAAACAAGTTGAATTCTTTCCAGACTAAATGTTTACGTAGAATTAAAAAAATATTTTGGCCAAACACCATAAGAAATAACATCTTATTGGCAGAAATGCAGATGAAACCACTGACAACAATTATTGAGGAAAGACGCTGGCGATGGTTGGGACATGTGCTCCGAATGACTGACAACTCACTACCAAAAATAGCACTAAGATGGACACCACAGGGGAGCAGAAGTAAGGGTAGACCAAAAGAGACATGGAGAAGAACAACAGAAAGGATGTTGAGCAATAGAGGGCTCACCTGGGCAAGAGCAGAAAAAAAGGCGAAAGACAGGCATTTGTGGAAAACCCTTGCGGAAGCCCCATGTGCCCTGGGCACTTAAGGTTCAGAGAGAGAGAGAGATTAAACATGGCAGTTTGTGGATGGCTGAGGCTGAAATATCCATTAGTGCTGTGTGTGCTGTGGAGAATATTGCAAAAGGAGTGGTGTGAATAGAAGTGAGAGATCATATCAACAGGCTCACCAGCATGGTAGTTTCTGAGCTTGGCAGAGAATGTAGAGAATGGATGGGAATAAAGACTGAGTTTGCAATTCAAGAGCTCGTTTATGCTCATGTTCAACCATATGACCCAGTCATCTTCTCTAATGGCTCAATGCTGCGAGACAAAAAAAGAGTGGATAAGGCTTTGTTGACTATGGACATGACAGAGTAGTGGCACAGAAAGCAGTGCCTCCTTTATGATGACATCGAGCATGCGGATGAAAATTGAGGCAGTAACCGTCCTGGCTAGTTCGGCAGGATTATACACACGGTGTGGTTGTGACGGACTCTCATAGCATGCTTCGCGATATAGAGAAGGATTTGCTATGTCATGAATGGGTTTAGCTCTTGCGACAATCCAATTTCACCAGGCTGATGTGGATATATTGCCCAGGGCATGTGGGAATGAGAAGCAATGAGTTAGTTGATCATGTTGCCCATAACTCTATTGCAACAGATATGATGCTAATACTTAGATTCAAGTCCATAAAAGGCATTGCTAACCAAGAACTGTTGTCCACAAGCATAACGAATCAGCATTACTACACTGAGATGTTTGCATTGTGGGTGACCAGTGACTGGCTCATTCACCATGACAATACAAAAGCCCACTTTGCAGTTATTGTCCTGTGATTTTGTTTAAACCTAAATTAGCATGTCCTATGCTCCCAGATCTCTCCATTTAAAAATTTTTTTTTCCATTTGCCTTAAAATGACCTTCAAGTTATGGTGTTCTGATGGTACAGAAAACATATCAAAATCGCAGCTGCAGGATGAGATGGACACAGTACCAGCAGAAGAGTTCCAGACATTTTCTATAGTATTAAAACCACTGGAATTAAATTGTTATCACTCACTGGGGAGCTCTTTGAAGAGGATCGGCTTATCTTGGAGATGCTGTAAGTGTTAAGTTTTTTCAAATAGTAGTCCACAAATATTTTGGTAAACCAATGGATTGTGGAATAAAAAGAAAAAATAATTTCTAATCACCCTAAAGTTATAATCATAAGCTGTTTCTGATTCATTGTTTCAGTCCAGTCCTGCCAGCGCATAAAGAGTTTGCATCTCGACCATTGTCTTGCCATTACAGCTGATTTAGCCCTGGCACTCTGCAAAGTAGGTCTGAAACAACTCCATATCCTGACAGTCTCTAGCACATGTGTGGAAGCAAAAGCAGTACAGAGTTTTATGGGTAAGAGTCCTGTGAGTGTTTTACACGAAACTTCTAATTTTTTACTCTAGAATTCTCTCATAGACTCCCTGATACCTCACTATTGCAAGATCTTGACTGTATGGAGGACTTCATGGATCTGCATCCACATGGCCCTATGTCTGTATATTTTGATACATCAGAAATGATTAGTAAACTTTTTGTTCTGATTAACTCTTTCTGTGCTGGAGGGAAAAACGCGGACATTCCCTTTCTGTGCCAGACAAAAAGTGCGGGTCTTGATATGTATAGGGATAATTTGTAACTAATTATTCCACATTAAAAGTATGTGTATTATGTCTCCAAAAAGCTATAAATGTAAGATTTCATAAATGAAGAGTTTTTTTTTTAGGAAAAAAGGAGTAGTGTGATGATTTTAGCTGATAATTTCGTATTACTGTCCATCGGTTAGACCTAGGACTGGCATCAATTGACCGGCGATGTGTAGATCGACTGTCATTTTATCTGATCTTGTTGTGTGATTATGTTGCATGTTCACTTTAAAATAATACCTGAAATAACCTTCTAACTACTTCTCCAGTCCATCTAATAGTCTAAATCTAGAGGTACATTCACAAACAGTGGTCTAGTCGTAGGGGGATATGTTTGCCTCTGAAGTCACACAAAAATTTATTTTTTTAAAAATCAAAACGCTGTATTTTGACTCCCGTTGGTATGATGCTTTCAAAATGGTGACAAAGCAGACATGCATACTAAACTGTTTACAATCAAAAGTTACACCAGGGTTTCGAATGAAGTGAAGCTAGGGTCCCTATCGGGACCTTGGCAAAAACGTGACAAAGTGGAAGGGTCCCAAATGGGACCCCTGGCACGGGAAGAGTTAAAAGAACAACCTTTACTCTGGAAATTGGGATTTGAGAGTTACTGTGTGATCACATCTTTCAACCATCTCCCATGAAGCTTGGGATTTATAGTTTGGCTTAGCTTTGTCTGAAATATAAGTTTCAGATTAACAGAGTTAATGTAATAAATGTTTTGGTCTTTGGGAATATAATCTGTGCTTGTGTTGTACAATTTATTTGTGTTTTCATCATCATTGAGTTCCTTGCTGATAAAAATAGACTGCTTTTCATGTTGATAATATATATCATGTATATATTACATAAATTTTAAGCATTGGGAGTATAGTGTGTACCTTTTCTTTTTCATGCTTAAAATTTTAATGTAAATATTACAAGGTCTGTTCTGTTTGCACTTTGAAGGTACACCAACTTTGGCTCACATTTCCTTTTCAGCAACCATAATGCAGAGCCACTTCATATGGCTTGGTTTTTCTTGCCAGTTTTTCCCTAGTTCTTATTCCTGCTGCAAAAATCTCATGGAAATGAGAACAAATATCCTTTATCCAAATTCTGATCTGCCTCTTCATTGCTTTTTCAAGCTCACATATACAGCTGACTCTGTGAGCAGACCTTTGGTATACTAAGTATGCTAAGTATTATAGAACATTACTATCCATCATTATTACTCTAACTTCTTGGTTTTTTTTGCCATAGAGTTTCATAGAATTACATCAGAAAGCTTAGAAGTCAGAAGTTTTATTAGGCCCAGGTTTTGTCCTTGCTTCTTACTGTCTTTGGAATCTGCCTTTTTGCCCTCTTATACTGTTCTTTCAAAGAATTCAGTGCTCATACATTAACTAGCACACATTACAGTGACTAATTGTTTCTTCTTCTTCTTCTGCGTATGCACATTGGTGATGATGCGTGGTACCCTGATTTTTGCGATGTGCCTTTTGGCTGGGTACCTCCAACTTTAGCACCTTTCCTTGCTAAGGCAGACTGTGGTCTTGCCCAGACTGCCATGAAGACTGGTGTATGCTGGCCTGGCCAAAACTTTGTTTTCCTGCCTCTGGTGGCTGTGCTTAAGCCCCTTCTCCACGTCAGATCTAGCATGCAACACTGGCTGGCCAAACATCTTTGAGGCAGTTCCACAGAGACACTCTGACTTTGGGATGAGGGGTCTGATGAGTGTCTCAATGATATCCATTCTCTGCCACCAATAGTCTGCTGGCTCTGTTTTGTTTACATTATTCTGATGGCCATTATTGTAAAGACCCATAGGCTTGTCACATTCTGGATTCACTGGTTTCACGCCAGATTTTCCTTATCCCTGCCAGCGATCTCCATGTCCCCATCCGTCCACCAACCTGACATTACAATCAGTGTTGATTGCTACAGGTTTCTGGGCTACAGAAGTAGGTCAGAGTTTTTAAGCAAACAGATCTATGTTCCCTGTCTCACAAAGACTATGTTAAGATAAATGTGTTCTTAATACAGTTTTTCCCAGGGGAGCCTAATTGTTTAATTTAGCATAACCTTCAGCCAAAACAAAAAAACAGAAGCATAGAGATCCTGTTTGCTGACAGTGCACCTGGTTGTGGCTTACAGCAAGATTACTCTGCTGTATGTGATTAAGTATATGACCAGAGCATGTGACCTATTCTTACTCACAGTAAATGACAAAATACCATATTTGGACAAGGCACAAACATACCAATACAGTAGTACCTCGGGTCACAAACTTAATTCGTACTTTGACTCCATTCACGAACCGAAATGTTCGCGAACTGAAACAATTTTTCCCATTGAAAGTAATGCAGATCCAATTAATCTGTTCACCCACCCCAGAAACATATTGTTTTTTTACTATTTTATGGATTTATGTGTGGCAAAAATATCAATCAATCAATCATTTGCCATGTCACATGGCGTAGGCAATCATTTCTCTCCACAGTTCTGTCTTTAGACTTTATTATGAGATCCGCTGGTGACTTTCTTCCTAGCCACACTGACAGCCCGTCCAGTAATTTCTTTCTCTGTCTTCCTCTGTCTCTTCTTCCCCCAATTTTTCCAGTTGCCACAGTGTGTTCCAATTTTCCTCTTCTCAGAAAATGTCCTACAAATCTCGCTTGTCTGCCTCCAAACTTTGTTGTAATTTGCTTTTTAAATCCAGCTTCTCTTAAGACTTCTTCATTGGTTTTCTTAGCTGTCCATTATACCTTAACATCCTTCTTATGAACCACATTTCCATGGCCTCCATTTCTCACTGTACTCTTTTATTCATGGACCATGCTTCACATCCATAAAACAAAATTGGGTCAATGTAACATTTAAGTACTCGGAATCTTGTTTCCACTGATATAGATCTGTTGCATAAGATGTTTCTCATTTTCGGCAAAAATATATAATATGAAATATACAGTATAACTTTACCTTTGTGGTTGATAGTTGCTGGCACAGGTAGAGGAGGAGGAGGAGGAGGAAGATTACTCTTTTGAAGGAGAGTCCTGTTCCATAATAACGTTGGGCAACTATGTAGGTATCCAAACTAACAATAATTTTTCTGCTTCTTCTAACACTTGAGACCTTTGCTTCGTTAACATAGTCACTCCTTTAGCCACATCAGCCATCTTTAGCGCATCTTTGTTCTTTAAGATTGGACAGATTGTAGATTTAGCCATGTCGTACTGCTTGGTGAGATCAGAAACACGGACACCATTCTCATGTTTAGTTATTATTTCCTTCTTCATTTCTACTGTAATATGCTTAGGCTTCTCTACACCACTGTCACTAACACTTTTCACTTTCTTGGGAACCATAATGAGGGTTAATTTAATGCAAAAAGCAAAAAAAAAAATTGTATCAAGAACAACGCAATGACAAACAATGTTCACAGTGCACAAACCTGAGTACACCTGATGCTTTTTGCGAGCCGAGGCGTTGTTTGAAATTGTGTTCATGGGTCGATTTGTTCATGACTAGAGGCGTTCGTGACCCGAGGTACCGCTGTATATAGAACTTAGAATTCAGACCCACTCAGAAGTGAAAAGGTTCAGCTATTTCGTTTCTGAAGTTACATCTTTTCACTGGATGAGGAAGTCAGTACACACGTAGGCACAGCATAAGAATTAATCAGAAGAGCATATAACAAGAGAATATTAATATTGAAGATTTTGATTTACCTGATCTGGATGCTTAACAGCTATGATTAATATATGAGAAATTATAGAAATAAGCAGATTTTGGTTTTTTTTTTTTTAAATTTTAGGTGAGACAACTTTTAATTTGTTGATGATGTTTATTTCGTGCTTACTGAGAATTCATTATTTTGAAGTCACTCATTCATTCATTCATTTGCATGTCCCTTGCGGAACTATGCCTCCCTAACGGCACTCCTGTAGGCCTCTCAGTTGTGAGCAAGATGGCCTGCTGCTGATGCATCAATTTGCAGATCATCAACGATATCTTGCAGCCATCTTCGCCTTGGTCTTCTTCTCTTTCTTTTTCCCATTAAGCACCCTTCCAAGACAGTCTTCTCTAGATTATCATGATGTTTAATGTGTCCAAAATATTTAAGTTTTCTCTGTTTAATCCTCTTTACTAGCCAACCTTCTTCAGTATTGAATTCTTGTAGCATGGATATATTTGTTCTTTTTTGTGTCCATGGTATTTGAAGAACTCTTCTGTAGCATTTACATTCAAAGGCATTTATGTGTTTCTCAGCTGTTTTGTTAAGTGTCCAGGTCTCACAAGCATATGTTGTGATGGGAACGATGCATGCCCTTAAAAATGTTATTTTTGTAGTTCTGTCTGTTCCTCTCCACACGCTGTTGGCGAGATTTTTCAGCTGCCGTGCGTGGAGCGGTGCTCCTCCTGGCCAATGAAGAAAGGTGCAAATGAGGTTGCCGTGCAGCATCACTGCGGAAAAGGTGGTAGAAAGGATAAAGCGAAGCAAACAGTCAAATCACGGCACCTCTGGTCTGGAGGTTGGCCACGTCCTGAGTGCAGTCATATCGGGTGAAATGCATGAACTGGCTTGTCCCAGAGGTTAAGACACTGCTGGCAAGACTCTTCAAATGCCGCGCGTGGAGTGAAGCTCCTCCCGGTCAAGGAAGAAATGCAGAAAAGAAATAAAGGTTGCGGTGCGGCGCCGATAGAAAAAGGTGGTGGAAAGTGAAGTTAACTAATATGTCCAGTAGTATCACTACGAGAGCTATACCACGGCACCTCTGCTCTAGAGGCCGGCCACGTCCGAAATACACCTACACTGGTGAAATATGCCTAAACCGGCACACACCAGGGGTGGAACTTGATGGCTAGACATGTCATGCCACCTCCGCTCTAGAGGTCGGTAACGCCTGATATACACCCATACTGGTGAATTTTGCCTAAACCGGCTCATACCAGGGGTGAATCTTGAAGGCTATGCATGTCACAGTACTTCTGCTCTAGAGGTCAGTCTTGTCCCAAACACGCCCATACTGGGATAATGCCTAAACCGGCTCAACCCAGAGGTAGAAGTCACTAGTGGCGAGGATTCGTCCTCCTGGACAAAAGCTCCATCCTGGTCACAACTAGGAAGGGTAGCGGCCACGACTGCAAAATGCTGAAGTCGGAGACACTGGACCAGGGAAGTCTAGATAGGCAACCACCTCTCACCCGGCGGGGATGTTTGCGTATCCTAATCACGCTGAGGTTTTCCGGTGAGAAAGTCCAACTCTGGACTGGATGGGCAACCACCTCTCACCCGGCGGTGATACACGGGTATCTCAAAACACGTCGAGGTTTTCCGGTGAGAAGGTCCAACTCTGGCCTGGGTGGGCTACCGCCTCTCACCCAGCGGGGATGCACTGATATCCTAAACACGCCGAGGTCTTCCGGTGAGAAAGTCCAACCCTAGACTAAACTGGTGCAATGAAAACCACGGTGTCACGCAATCCCGCTTCAAAGACCCATCAAGAATATAGGCTAAAGCCCTGTGATACTCTGAACCCCTTGTGGATCTCGTGTGGTCTTTTCGGGGACCACCGGACCTAATGAGGACCACAAGCGTAAATTCAGTAGGATCACAGTGCGGTTTTGGTGGTAGAAGCGAACGAAGAAGAAGAAGAAGAAGAAGTTCCTCTCCACAGATTATTTAGTTGTTTTACTTTCTGAAGAGCTATAGATATCCTCCTTTTAATTTCTCTCATTGTATCTCCATTATTAGTTAGCAGTGATCCAAGATATTCAAAACTCTCCACTTCTTCCAGTTTTTCCTTATTGATACATATTTCAGCTGCCTTGTTTGTTTTGTCAGTTATCATCAGTTTAGTTTTCTTTGCATTAAGGTAGAGATTTTGCTCTTCACTATTCTTATGGACTGACATAATTAGTTTTTCCGTTCCTGTTTGTGTTGTGGACAGTAATACTGTGTCATCAGCATATCTAATCTCTGGTATTTCATAACCTCCAATTGTTATGGCATCGTAATATTCTTTGTCTACATCTTCTCTAACCTTCCTCATTATATTTTCAGTTCATTCATTCATTCCTTTGCATGTCCCTTGTGGAACGTTGCCTCCCAAACAGCACTCCTGTAGGCCTCTCGGTTGTGAGCAAGATGGCCTGCTGCTGCTGCATCCATTTCCAGATCATCAACGATGTCTTGCAGCCATCTTCGTTTCGGTCTTCCTCTTTTTCTTTTTCCCATTATGTATCCTTCCAATACGGTCTTCTCTAAATTATCATGACGTTTAATGTGGCCAAAATATTTAAGTTTTCTCTCTTTAATCCCCTTTACTAGCCAGCCTTCTTCAATATTAAGCTCTTGTAGTATAGATATTTGTTCTTTTTTGTGTCCACGATATTTGGAGAACTCTTCTATAGCATTTACATTCAAAGGCATTTATGTGCTTCTCAGCTGTTTTGTTAAGTGTCCAGGTCTCACAGGCATATGTTGCGATAGGAAAGATGCATGCCCTTAAAAATCTTATTTTTGTGGTTCTGTCTGCTCCTCTCCACAGATTCTTTATTTGTTTTACTTTCTGAAGAGCAATAGATGTCCTCCTTTTAATTTCCCGCATTGTATCTCCATTATTAGTTAGTAGTGATCCAAGATATTCAAAACTCTCCACTTCTTCCAGTTTTTCCTCATTGATACATATTTCAGTTGCCTTGTTTGTTTTGTCAGTTGTCATCACTTTAGTTTTCTTTGCATTAAGATAGAGGTTCTGCTCTTCGCTGTTCTTGCGGACTGACATAATTAGTTTTTCCATTCCTTCTTGTGTTGTGGACAGCAATACTGTGTCATCAGCATATCTAATCTCTGGTATTTCATAACCTCCAACTGTTATGGCATCGTAATATTCTTTGTCTACATCTTCTCTAACATTCCTCATTATATTTTCAGTATACAAGTTAAATAAGTAGGGTGACAATATGCACCCCTGACGGACCCCTTGTTTTATGTCAAACCAACTTGTTGTTTCACCATTTATTCTTACTGCTGCTTGTTGGTCTAAATACAGCAGTGATGTTAATTGTATCAAATGTGTTGGAAATCCCATTTTTTCCATTATTTCCCAAAGTTTCTGGTGTTGTACACAATCAAATGCCTTTGAGTAGTCTATAAAGGATAAATATAGATTCACATTAAACTCCCTGCATTTCTCTATTATCAATCTTAGATTGAATATATGATCTCTTGATCCTCTTCCTTGCCTGAAGCCAGCTTGGACCATATTGACTTCTTCTTCTATTTTCTTTTGAAGTCTACCCATTATGATTTTTAACAGAATTTTACTGGCATGACTAATCAGGGCAACAGTTCTGTAGTTGGTGCATAATTTCAGGTTACCCTTTTTTGGCAGTGGTATGAATACAGTTCTCTTCCATTCTTTTGGCCAAATACCTGAATGCCATATCTTTTTACATAGTGCATGATAGATTGTTGCACACTCCTTTCCTCCTGCTTTAATAAATTCAGCGGTTATCTCATCACATCCTGGTGATTTACCATTTTTCAGACTCTTTATTGCCCATAAAACTTCTTCCATTGTCGGCTCGGGTTCTTTCTCCTCCAATAATAATTCACACTGTTGATTTCTGCTTCCACAGTCGGTTGTTTCATATATTCTTTTGCAATATTCCTTCCATCTTTCCAGAATTTCCTCTGTCTCTGTCAGGGTATTCCCCATCTCATCACAAATTACATTTAGCTTAGGTGTGACATTTCTCGTCAATGTCTTAATTTCTTTAAACATTTCACTATCTCTTCCACACCTCTGATGTTCTTCTATTCTTTCACAACAATCTTGTATGTATTGTTTTTTGTCTTTTCTTATGTTTCTTCGTACTTCTTTTGTTAAAGTTTTATATTTATCTTTGTTGTTGTTTGTCACTCTCCATTGCGTCTTCATTTCTCTACATTGTTGTATCAGTTCTAGTGTACCTGCTGTGATCCATCTATTCCTTTGTGTTTTCTTTACTGGAACCATGTCTTTAGCTGTTGTTACTAAGATATCTTTGGCCTGCGTAGCCAATTCATCTGGTGTCATCTCTTCCTGTACAGCCATCAGGATTTCGAACGGTTCTTCACTTCTATACCGTATTGTTCTGGTATATTTGTAAGGTCAAAGCGGAGTGGTCTTGATCCCATAACTATCTTTTTTATCTTTATCTTCATGTCTGCTATTAATAACTCATGGTCCGTGTCACAATAAGCACCTGGTAAAGTTTTTACTGATGTTATGCTTGACCTCCACCTTCTCTGCACTAAAATGTAATCTATTTGATTCCTGGTTTTCCCATCAGGTGATGTCCATGTGTAAAGTCTTCTTGGATGTTGTTTAAAAAGTGTGTTAGCGATCATTAGCTCATTTTCCATACAAAACGCCATTAGATTGTCACCTGCCTCATTTCTGTGTCCTATGCTAAATTTCCCTACAACATGTCCTTCATCTTCTGCTCTTTCTGTACCATATTTTCAGTATGCAAGTTAAATAAGTAAGGCGACAATATATGCCCCTGACAGACCCCTTGTTTTATGTCAAACCAAGTTGTTGTTTCACCATTTATTCTTACTGCTGCTTGTTGGTCTAGATACAGCAGTGATGTTAATTGTATCAAATGTGTTGGAAATCCCATTTTTTCCATTATTTCCCAAAGTTTCTGGTGTTGTACACAATCAAATGCCTTTGAGTAGTCTATAAAGGATAAATACAGATGCACATTAAACTCTCTGCATTTCTCTATTATTAATATTATATTATATTGAAGTCATTAGGAATATTATTTTGTTCATTCAAGCAGAGCACTGATGTGTAGAAAGCTGTGACTTATAGTAGGATAAATGGGCACCCAAGTGTTCAACAATCAGTGGCTCTTTTCATCATAAAAGATGACTTAAATAAAGCACATACATGTTAACTGGTTATGGAAGTTGCAGAGCATCATTTTGCTTAGTGCATTTTCTTTTTCACATGAGTAGTTGATGTGGAGAAAGCACCATGCTGATATCATACTAATCCACTCTAGACCTTGCAGAAGAAGGACAGGGTCCATACATCTGGAAATCTTTTAGAGTTGTAAGGGATGTCAGAAGATGAGTAGGAAGTAACTGCCATTAACTACATTGAGGCCCCTCCCCCAAATTTTTATTTCTGGGTTTCATGTCCAGAGACTCTTTGGCTCTTCCAAGTCACTCAGAAGACATTGGATTTGACAGCCACAAGTAGTAGTGTGTTTACTGTCATATAATAGGCATACATGGCCTGACTGACAAGTTTTAAATGCATTGTTTATTAGACAGTTGCCGGCAGTTGAAGAGGATTCATATCAGGGCAAACATACAGGACTGTGTGGCAGATCCTAGTAAAAAGAAAGACAAGGAGACTTACAAGAAAATGGTGAAAGCATTAGAGGTATGGAAGATCTTTGCATGTCTGATAGCACAATAATATTTGGAGTATAGCGTGTACCTTTTCTTTTTCATGCTTAAAATTTATTTATTGATGTATCAGTGACACAAAATCAGTGCGTTAAATATTTTCTCTTTTAACATTCTGTCATTCGGAAACTGCACCAGGCAAACAAATTACAATTTGAGGTTAATCATTACAATCATTGAACTGTTGTCAGTGACAAAAAGGATAACAACTTAACTAAAATAATGTTGACAACCAAATACAAAGTGGAAGACTTTGAACTTTTTATTTTCTTTTTGCATTGTTTTTGATGGGTTACAGTTACTGCTTTATAAAACAAAATTGTTTCATCTTGTGAAACACTAGCAAAAATAGATGAAACTTACATTTAAAGTAGTTTGGGTGAAGAGAAAAAAAAATATTATCATCATTATCATCATGAACTACAAGTGTCACATTGATCATGCTTTTTCAGTTTCCATGATTTTCAATGTTCCTTATGAGATTTTTAAAAAGTTTTTTCCAATGCCCATTGTCTGCCATTCCTCCTGTTTCTCTCTATGCCTCTATGTTACTTTTTTTTTAACCTAAATTTTCAAATGACTGTAAAGATTTTTTATTGCTGACTTCTCATGATAGCCCAAACAAGTTTCATTGTTTTAATTTTTTTTGTTTGTTTGTATGATTTTAATTAGTATGTGATATTCTGCAACGTCTTTCAGAACTACATTTTTTCCAACCATCAATTCTGTGTCACATAATTTGTTATGTGAAACCACATTTCTGTTGCTTCTAAAATTTATTTCACAACCTTCTTTACCGTCTGTGTAATTCCAGACAGAAAAAAAAAGATAAAATCAATTTCCAGAAAAATGATAAGGAAGAAGCAAAATTCTTTAATTAACATGTTTCAAGTGGAGCAGGAATTAACATGTTTAAATGTAAGCAGAGTCTCCTCTCAGGTCTGCTCCAAATCATTTCAACACCCTTAATTAATGAATAGGTTGTAGAAAATGTAATAGAAAAGTTTTAAAATAGAAGAGACTTACAGATTCATTGATGTTTTATTTATGAATTAGATTTATGTCTGTTCTGTTCCAGGCCCTGAAGACTAAGTCAGGATTTGGCCTTGTTTTCACTTTGGAGACTACACCAGTAGATTAAGCATAGTGTGCATGTTATGTTTCAGCAGTTGATACTCTCATAAATTCAGAATAGAGTGTACCAACTTTAGTATTTAATTTTTTTTTAATTAGCAAAAGAAAACAATATTTCACCTGACTGGGTAAACGTAGAAAACAGTTTGAGTTTCATCTATGACTGTAATTAGAGGAATACAATTATTGCATTAGCCTCATGATTTTGTGTGTGCTTGTAAACTAACAGATAGAAAATATGGAATGTATTCATTTTCCTGCTCATTTCATTGCTGACTAAGTAATAACAGTCACATAGGCCTAAATAGAACAGTAATATAGGGGACAGAGGTACAGTTGCTTGGGAAATAATATATCAAGAAATCTGTGACACTCATACAATTGCTGAAGCAGGAGTCCTGGCCAGACATTGAGGCATTTTCACTTTGGCTATCAAGAAAGTAACATATAAATAACAAGGTACTTGAATGTTTCTGATGGGAGTGGTCTGACAGTGGAAATAACACATTTATGCCAGACTTTGATAATGAAGATGTTATAGATTAAAACTTGGCGAACTACCATGCAAGTCCTGTGTGACGTTTACCAGCATGGGAAGGATGTAAGATTGCTTTGCTAATGATAGGGATCATCATACTCCACCATCTCATGTGCCATTTTCATTTCAGCTTCAACTAAAACTTGAAAGAGCCTAAGAAATCAGAATTTCTCATACAAAATCCAAGACACTGAACAGTATAACTTATATGATTCTGCATATTGTTCAGTGATCAACAATATTAATTTTGCTATATAATAAAAATTGTGGAGTTCATATCTTTCCTTTATGCATCTATAACAGTCATTTTATTACTGTTTATTAATAAATGTGAATCAAATTTGCTAAAAGTAAGAAAATATTGAATATGCTTTGAAATGAAAATAAACAATATGCATTTTCTGATATTTGGATTTTTTTTTAGTCTGGGTTGTTTTGTTTTGTTTTGTTTTGTTTTTATTCCAGTAATTTTAATAACATTCAAACAGTTCTTACTTTCTTTTTTTTTTTCTTTTGCTTCTTACTTGAATGGAGATTACTTCCAGTTTCCTTCATTTTGTATGTAACATTTTCTATTTTAAAGAGAAATACTTTGAACACACATGCCTTATCATAGGCCAGTACAGTTTCAGTGCAAAGCTTCACAAGAATTCTTTACAATGAAGTAATATGCAGCAACTAAAGTGCAGCTTTGGTGCAAAGCTTCACAAGAATTCTTTACAATGAAGTGATATGCAGTAACTAAAGTGCAGCTTTGGTGCAAAGCTTCACAAGAATTCTTTACAATGAAGTGATATGCAGTAACTAAAGTGCAGCTTCAGTGCAAAGCTTCACAAGAATTCTTTACAATGAAGTAATATGCAGCAACTAAAGTGCAGCTTTGGTGCAAAGCTTCACAAGAATTCTTTACAATGAAGTGATATGCAGTAACTAAAGTGCAGCTTTGGTGCAAAGCTTCACAAGAATTCTTTACAATGAAGTGATATGCAGTAACTAAAGTGCAGCTTCGGTACAAAGCTTCACAAGAATTCTTTACAATGAAGTGATATGCAGCAACTAGATTGCAGCTTCGGTGCAAAGCTTCACAGAATTCTTTACAATGAAGTGATATGCAGTAACTAAAGTGCAGCTTCGGTGCAAAGCTTCACAAGAATTCTTTACAATGAAGTGATATGCAGCAACTAAAGTGCAGCTTCGGTGCAAAGCTTCACAAGAATTCTTTACAATGAAGTGATATGCAGCAACTAGATTGCAGCTTCAGTACAAAGCTTCACAGAATTCTTTACAATGAAGTGATATGCAGCAACTAGATTGCAGCTTCAGTACAAAGCTTCACAGAATTCTTTACAATGAAGTGATATACAGCAACTAAAAATATAATTACTGAAGGAGAAAAAATTATTATTATATGTTATAATTTTACAAAAGATAGAATGAAAATATAAGCACAAAATATGCATCATTTTGGGCACACAAGCTCACATAAGGAGCAGTAATAACAAGAAATGAAAGAATAGTTCATATTTTATTTTTTAATTTAAAAAATACATATTTGTTAATTTATTAGTCTTATCACATATAGTTTACAAAAACTAGCATTATTGTTATGCTGAGTAAAAGTCACCTTTTGGCATCTGTGTATATCATAGTTATATAGTTACTGTTGTCTGGAGTATAATTGGTAGACAAGCAAGCTGCAGGTACTGTATCTAAATGATGATTATGATTCTTGTTTACCTCCTTTACTTTATACTTACACATCAGCCATTAATTGTTGTGGGAACGTTAGAAATTCCTGTGCTAGGTATGTGACAATCTTACAATGATATTCTATGCCTCCTTGGACATCATCGTGGTCTTGCACTGCATCTTTTGCTGCTGGAGGGCTGCAATGGTAAGTGGTTGTGCTACAATTTTACGAGGTGATCATTTGCTTTTCAGTGTGTGTGATGCATACTTTGCACTTACAATTTTTCTGATGACATCAGTTCTCATTCACATGATCATGCAGAGTGAGACTGGCATCTCTTCTGAAGCACCTCATCTTGCATACATTTAATTTACATATTATTGAGGCTTTTTCATTGTTCTACGAATTTTGTTCTGTTAGTCCGAAAGCAGAATCCTCTGTTTTTAGGAGCACCAACAACATCAGCATGACTCCTCAGATTCTCATCCTTATAGCCCGTTATGCAAAATTTTCTTCTGTCACACATATGTTAAAGTATAAAAAAAAAACTTATCTAATCTGGCTAATTCCACCTCTGCAACAAAATGTTCACTGGATTCACTATTAAATTTTCCGGATGCCTCTTATTGGCTTTTTACTGTACACATCAAACTATTAGATCATATAAGTTCACGTTAACAAAATCTGAATTGCATTTAAAAATTTGAATGTTTTGAATATTTTCATGTTAAAAAAAACATTGATAATGTTAAAAATGTGAATTTACATAAGGAAAAAAATATGTTTTTCACCCCATATGAACAAACTATAGGAGTAACTTATTCATTAAAATGAAAATAAAAATAAAAAACATTTTCATCATTTAAATCATATAACAAAATACATTTACATGATATTTTATATATTCAAATAAATATTCAATGGGAATACATCAGTATACGCAGACAAAATATTGAAAATATGAAGTTACATTGACTATTTGACAATCAATAATTAAGAAATCACTTTATCTGATCTTTCTGAAGAAGTATGTGGCAGGATGATAATGAATGGTTGATGTTATATAGCACTTGGTACATACACACTGGAATATGTCCTTCCTGTGCAGATAACTAAATAGGAATGAAACACTTTGGAACATATCATCGTCATCATCAGATGCCGTGCCGACTGGCATTGGCTGTTATACTTCTCCAGAGTACATGATCCATCATGCAGGCCATCAGCTCATTTGGTGATCTCCTTCCACACCATCCCCTCAGACTGTCCAGTATCATTTCTCTTTGTCTTCCTCTTGATCTTCTTCCCTCTATTTTTCCTATTGTTATAATATTTTAAATATTCTTCTCACATATTTGGAACATTGCACTAATTTTATTATGACCTCTTCAGTTTTAAGTATGTTAGTGTACAGTATATTAGTGTACAGCCATTCTGTAACAGAAGTACTAACAAACACAACTTTTCTGACTGTTTTTTTTTCTTTTCATTTTAAAATAAAATTAAATTATGATCTCTGAAGCTGTTAGAAAAGCAGTTAATTCCAGTTGGCCTAACTTAGGCATCACTGTGATTCAGAAGTGGAAACTGAAAGATGTATGTCTCTGAACAAATATTGCATGTTATCAGCCTATGTGACGTCTAACGGCACGGGAAGGATATAAGATATGATATAAGATAAGATATCAGCACCACATTTGTGTTCCTGAATACATTTTTTAGGGTGTAAATATGAACTTAGCAAACAATTATGCGAGCCATATGTGACGTTTAATGGCACAGGAAGGATGTAAGAAGTATGAACAGATTACGTGCTCAAGTGGCTGGCATATCACAAAGTAATATATTTGTGAATCTAATTTGAATACACTCAATAAAATATTAAAACCAACTCCAGAAATCTAGAGATTTATACCTGTATCAGCATGCCTGGAACTGACTGGTCTGTCCACTTTCAAAGTCATAATACAAGAAAACCAAACGGCAGTGCTGACTTTGCTTATTTTCTTCATTTGGAATAGCTTCATGACTTAACATGTATGATTGTTCAGTCATGCTGTAAAGCTTATTAACAATTAATGTGTTTCAATCTAATAAACAGTTATTTGTTCATTTTTTTAAAGTATCATGATACGTGTCATACCACTGATCCATATCATGAGGTCTGTTTTGTCCCATCAGCAAAGAAAGGTTTATGAGGAAAGAGATGGGACAAGACAATCTGATGAAAAGTGTATGCAATAAGCCTCAAAATTTGAATGGCATGGAAATGGGAATTTTACCTTTACCTTTTACACCTCATGGAAACCAGAGTAATAACTTCAGTTGTGGTGAATTTCAACTTGCAAAAGATTATTTTAGGTTATGCAAATGATTTCATGCACATCTTCCTGACTTTGAATGACCCAGTAAGTTTTCAGTCTAAATTATAACAAGATAACATAAGCAGTGCAGGCTGTGTTTTATTTCCAGATGTAAGAAGAGTTTAATAGATGTCTGTTAATTGTGTATGCTGGTTAATGATACACAACATTCACAGATCAGCAAACTGGAAGGATGCATGTGTGTTATATTAGAGCTAATATTATTTCAAATGGCAGCCAATGAAATTTGAGAAACCACCTCCAATTTCGACACCATCTGGAATTGTCTGATCTTCAGCTTCTATCCATACTTTGTCTCCCACAGCAAGCTTAAGGATGACTGATGTACTTGTCTGTTCATCTTTTCTCCCACTTGTTCCACAAAAAGCTACTACATTATTATTAAACATTATTACAGCAGTAAAGCTTCCCTTAGAGTTTGTACTTATAGAAACAGCAAAAAAATAGATTCCTTCAATAGGGGCTTCAAATATGCTTGTGGTTGCATTATAAGCATGCCATTCTTGTCTGACTCTGGGAAAACTAATTCTCTCTCCTGGTCTAACTTTATGGAGATTGGCAACTGCAACAAAGAAAAGGGTGATGACTGCATCTTTGTGACCGTCTGTAGGAATGAAAAGAAAAAGTTCATTGGTTTATGTTAACTTCAAGGACAGAGATGCTATAAGATTTTCATGTTTCATACTTAACTCTGAGGCAGTAAGAAATCTAGAGGCTTTTTTTCTTTCATTTAAGGAAGTGGATATTCTATAAAATTAAAATGATGCTTTGTAATTTAACTAAATTCATGTCTCGCTTACATAAGATGGCCACCTTGGACTTCTTCGTAAACATTTAGCGATAATGTGTGGTACCCTGATTTTTATGATACGCCTTCTGGCTGGGTACCTCCGACTTCAGCACCTTTCCTTGCTAGGGTAGACTGTGGTCTTGCTCAGACTGCCAAGAAGACAGTGGTGTAGGCTGGCCTGGCCAAAACTTTGTTTTCCAGCCTCTGGTGGCTGTACAAGCCCCTTCTACACATCGGGCCCAATGGCTTTGAGACAGTTCCACAAAGACACTCCAACTTTGGGATGAGGAATCCGATGAGTGCTTCAATGATATTCATTCCCCGCCACCTATAGTCTGGTGGCTCTATTTTGTTTTCATCATTCTGATAGTCATTGTTATAGAGACCCATAGGCTTGCCATGTCCTGGATTCATTGATTTCACATCAGACTTTCCTCATCCCCGTCAGCAATGTCCATGTCTCCATCCATCCACCAACCTGACATTACATTTTACAAAAATAACAATTACAACTAGTGTTGATTGCTACAGGTTTCTGGGCTACAGACGTAGGTCAGTTTTTAAGCAATCAGATCTATGTTCCCTGTCTCACAAAGACTATGAAAATAAAACAGTGGACATCTATATTCATGGAATTGTGAGCTGGTGTTCTTTCCAGCCGATGTGGTGAAGATGTTCAGACACAGCATCATGTCAGCTTGGGACCTGGTTATGGCAGCTGTTTTTTCAGTCCCTGAGTGAGGTTAAAACCCAGGGGATGTGCACTGCTTTTTTAAAACAGACTCCATCACCATGATGACTAGTGACCCCTGCCCCAGTAGCCAGGCTAAGTCTTTTACTGGGGCTGACAGCAGAAAGGTGAGAGAAGGTTTTGGTTAGCTAAGGTTTGCCAAGCCTGATGTTGGCATATCAGCTATGGGTCACTGAATGCCAAGTCAGACAGTGTCTTTGCCCCTTCCATCTTGGACATATGACATAATTATTTGTTATCACAGTTTTACTGCAGTGGCTTTGATTTATAATTTTATATACTTTATACCCAAAGTGATCTAAAAAAAAGTTACAAGTCTTCTGAATATTATTTATGATACAGAACATACACCTTCAGATACATAAAATTTCGTTGTGGTGTCAAAGAAAGCTGAAACCATATAATGTGATCCGTAGCATTCTAATGTGACTGATTAAGCAAATGAGAACATAGTCTTATCTGGCTTTTGGTCTTTTTGTATGGATTTAGATCTTTTTTCTTTCTTGGACATTGTAGGAATGAAGTAGTGTCAATGACTTTTTCATGACTTTTTTGATCAGCTTATTTCCTCTGCATTCAATCTTTTCAAGTCCAACATTTCCTGTTATGTTTCTCCATTTGACTTCTCACTTTTACACCGAGATCTTTCCAACTATGACAAATATTTTTGATTGTCTGCACTATTTTACTGCATGTCAAATTCCATTTTCCTCTAGTTACTTGCCTTTGTTATAAAGATCACTATAATATATGTCACAAAGATGCTGGATTAGCTGACAACACAAAAGTACATCAAAGCCTCCAATTTTCAATATTTTATATTATTATAAAATTATTTATAGATATTCATTTTCAATGGCTCTCTGAATGCAGTTTTTAAAAAAAAGTCACATTCAGACAGTGATAATCAGATGGTTTCTAACAATACAGACTTCAACAATTTGTAAACCACTTTCATCTTTGTCACATAATGTGCAGGCATTTCTGGAAATGAGATGTCTTAACTCAATGGCTAGCTACATCTACAGTACAATTATGGACAGACACTGTTAACTTCTTCGTTGAGATTTTAACACACACATTGACACATCTTTACTCCAAATGGAGAAGCTGGGAGAAAAATGTGGTGATGCTAGACATGAACATCATATACAGAGCACTAGAAGAATTGTAAACCAACACAGGGTCAATGTTATTAGTTACTGTAAATTAAATGATGTAGTGAGAAAGAATCACAGCACCTAAAGATTATTTCTCTGAAGTGCAATGATGATCAAATGACTATCTAATTAAAGCTTATATAATACAACAGAGTATAATACAATATAATATAAAACAATACAATATAATACAATACAATACAGAACAACACAACAAAATACAATACAATACAACACAATATCAGTGAGCTTATCATATGGTTCAAATAATAATGCTTTGTCTGATACTGCCAAGTATGATAAAGAGTATTTCAAATTTTATTGTCTGACATTAGTGCCAGACTTCTCTGATTCTTTTCTTTCCCTTTGAGGTTTTTCAAACCTGTCCTATAGCCTCACATAATCCTGTAATACTTATCTTCCATCTCTGCAATCCTTGTAGGATATTTTCTGATCTTCTTTCTGTATACTATAAATGCTCCAAGATCCTAATCTTATAAGATTTCTATCAGGCACAGTAGCTACTGATTGTCTGCTGTCATCAAACATACAAAACATCCCCTTATGGGTAAGGCTTCTACACTTGTTCACCTCTTTATGCACATCATCATCATCATCATCATGTGCTGTGGCGACTGGCGTTGGCTATTATGCTTCTCCAGAGTACACAATCCTTCATACAGGCCATTAGCTCAGTTGGTGATCTCCTCTCACACCATCCTGTCAGACTGTCCAGTATCATTTCTCT
This sequence comes from Achatina immaculata, assembly GCA_009760885.1. NCBI lineage: Eukaryota > Metazoa > Mollusca > Gastropoda > Stylommatophora > Achatinidae > Lissachatina > Lissachatina immaculata. The sequence continues at coordinate 53,557,294 of CM019691.1, read as the reverse complement.
TGGTCTTCCTCTTGATCTTCTTCTTTCTATTTTTCCTGTTGTTATAGCATTTTCAATGCCCCATCTTTTCATTGCATGTCCTATGAAAGTACATTGTCTCTCTCTTATCTTTTTGACAAGATTTTTTGTCTCTCCAGCTCTTCTCATACATTCTTCATTAGTTATTTTTGCTGTCCAGGGGATTCGCAACATTTTTCTAATAAACCACATTTCTGCTGCTTCCATGATTTTTGTGCAGACCCGCCTATTGTACATGACTCACTTCTGTATAACAAGATAGGTTCAATATAGCATTTTAGGACTCGTTTTCTAACATTCACTGATAAGGATGTGTTGGATAATATGTTTCTCATTCTCTGAAATGCAGTCTTTGCTTGGCCTATTCTGTTTCTAATTTCTGTTCTGCATTTCCCATTTGAAGTTATTACTGCTCCAAGTTATTTGAATTTCTGTACCTGCTTTAGAATATTTCCATTTAATTTTATACTGCATATTGGTGGATTCTGTTTCTTAGATATAACCATAGTCTCTGTCTTTTTGATGTTCAAAGTAAGGCCTTTCTGTTCACCTTCTTTGGCGACTTTATCCAAGAGATTTTTCAGGTCTTGTTGGTTCTCAGCTATCAGTACTGTGTCGTCAGCATGCCGAAAGTTGTTAATATTGTATCCTCCAATTTTTATGTCTGGTTCTGTGATGATCGTTCTTAGAATATTCTCACTGTACAGAGAAAAAAGGTCTGGAGATAGTACACATCCTTGTCATACCCCTTGTTTTATAGGTTCATATTTTCCAGTTCTATTTTCAACTCAAATTGCTGCTTCTTGCTGCCAGTATAGATGTTTTACAATCCTCAGGTCTTTGCCATCTATATTGATGTCTTCAAGCATTTTAATAATTTCATTATGTTTCACCTTGTTGAATGCCTTGGTGTAATCAATGAAGCATAAGTAGAGATTTTTCTGTACTTCTAAAGCTCTCTCTGTTAGTGTTGGTAATGCATAAATGGCATTGTATGTTCCTTTTCCTTCTATGAATCCAAACTGTTCATCTGCTATTTCCATTTTTATCTTTTACCTCATTCTTCTCATAATGATTCTCAGAAGTAGCTTTGTTATGTGACATGAGAAGCTGATAGTCTGGTGGTCATCACATTCCTTTGCACCTGGTTTCTTCGGTAGTGCTATAAACATGGATTTAAGCAAGTCACTGGGCATATAACTATTGTTGTAAATGTCATTCAGTAACTTGGTTATTATTTTTATTCCTATCTCCTCTAGCACCTCTATTTCTTCTATTGTTATATTATCAGGTCTAGTCGCTTTTCCTTTCCTCATGTGTTTGATGGCATCTATGATTTCATCTTCAAGTATTGGTGGTCCATCACAGTTTTCAGTATCTGGTGTTAATTCTTGTCTTTCTCCTCCATATAGCTTACTGATATACTCTGTCCACCTGTCCACAATGTCTTCTTTTCCCATTAATATTTTACCTTCTTTTGATTTCAAGCATCCTGTGGTATATTTTGCTTTCCTGCCTGTGAGTTCACTAATTCTTTTGTGCATGTTTTTGCTGTCTGTATTATGAGAGTCCTCTATTTGTCTGCTCTGTTCATTCAACCACACTTCCTTTGCTTCTCTACATTTGCGTCTTATTTCTTTATCTTGCTATATTTTTCTTGGTTATTTTTACTCCTCCTCCTCTTGTCCATCAGTCCTATGATGTCATCTGTCATCCATTTATTTTTAGGGGCTTCTTTTTTTGGTGGTATTACCTCCTTAACAGTTTGGTGGATAGAATCTCTTAACATTGCCCATTGTTCATCTATACTATTTATCTTTACTATTACATTGTATCTATTTGTTATAATAACTTGTATATATACAGTTCTTGGTCATTTTTCAAGAGTTCTGTATTCATTTTGATGTCTCACTTTTCTGCATGCTTTCTTTAGCTTTATTCTAATTTTTCCACAGAGTGGGTCATGGTCACTATTGCAGTCGGCTCCTGGCATGGTCTTTGTTGTCAGTAATGCATTCCAGAATCATTTGTTGATGAATACGTAGTCTGTCTAGTTAAAAGTCTTTTTGTCTGGGCTGCACCACGTTGTCATTCTTCTGGGATGTTGATTAAACCAGGTGTTTCCTACAATCATGCTATGTATTCTTGCCCTTTCAATTAATTTACTACCTCTGTCATTCCTCTCCCCCAGTCCATAGCCACCAGTGATGTCTGAAGTTCTTCCTTTACCAACTTTGGCATTAAAATCTCCCATGACTGTAGTAACTTCATGTGACTTTGTGTGTTTTAGGGCTGTCTCTATGTCATTATAAAATAGCTGTACATCTTCTTCAGAACTTTCAGATGTTGGAGCGTACACTTGTATAATATTTATGTTTATTGGTTGTCCTTTCAGTTGGGCTAGGAGGACTCGGTCTGAGATATTCAAATATCTTACAATTGTCCTTGCTGTTTGTTCGTCAAATATTATTCCTACTCCTCGTTCATGTTTCTCGATTCCTGAATATATTATTGTATATTTATCAGAGTTTATCTTCCCTGCACCTGTCCATCTAACTTCATTCATTCCTAATATGTTGATCTTCATCCTTTCCATTTCCCTCTTTACATTTTCTAACTTTCCAGCCTGGAATAAAGTTCTAACATTCCATGATGCTATTTTGAACTTGTTAGTTTTGCCACCAGTGACTTGATGATGATCTGGCCTCACCTGTGGCTCATGAGCTGCCGTACCGGACGAGGCTGCTCCAGAGGAACATCCACTAACGTCGTTCATGACAAATCTATTACTCTGAATAAGCATAATTATTCTTGGGAGCTACAAAAGTGGTTTCCCATTGCCTTCTGCCGGTTTGTGTATGGACTCTCTGCTAGCCTTTGGACTCCCTGTCCTACCCGCAAGGCAGAAGGAGCAAGAGGTTTTAAGGTATTCCCTTCACTGAGCACCTGAGGCACTTTATAGGAGTAGTAGAGCCACCTACAACCCCACTTCACTCTCTGAGTCTACCACCAATTGGTCCACGCCTGCTTATTTGGGTAAATCCTTATTCACAGGGATCCTCCGTATCTGAAGGACTTTCACCATCCGCCACTTGTGACACGCTGGGTTGGGGATGGTTGTCCCAGCTTTACCCAGTCTTTATGCTGTTACACTTATTCATGAGCAGTATAAGGCATGCTTTGCTGGGTTTCTTCTTTGTACGCACATTGGCAATGATGCGTAGTACGATGATTTTTGCAATGTGCCTTTGGCTGAGTACCTCCGACTTCAGCACCTTTCCTTGCTAGGGCAGACTGTGGTCTTGCTCGGACTGCTATGAAGATAGTGGTGTAGGCTGGCCTGGCCAGACAACTTTGAGACAGTTCCACAGAGACACTCTCACTTTGGGATGAGGAATCAGATGAATGCCTCAATGATATCCATTCCCCACCACTTATAGTCTGCTGGTTCTGTTTTGTTTACATCATTCTGATAGCCATTGTTGTAAAGACCCATAGGCTTGTCATGTCCTGGGTTCATTGGTTTCACACCAGATTTTCCTCATCCCTGCCGGTGATCCCCATGTCCCCACCCATCCACCAACCTGACATTATATTTTACAAAAATAAAAATTACAATTAGTGTTGATTGCTACAGGTTTCTAGGCCACAAAAGTAGGTCAGAGTTTTTAAGCAAACAGATCTATGTTCCCTGTCTCACAAAGACTATATTAAGATAACATAGATAACTGTCCTTAAGACAATTGTTTCCAGGGGATTTACTGGGTTTGAAATTATGGCAGTGGTTTTCTTTCACCTACTGTTAGTTTGTTTTCCACTTAGTAGAAATGCTAGGAAGAAGGATGACTCCCATGAACACAACTGGATTGAATAGTCCAGGCCTAGAAAGCTTGTAAAGAATTATTTGAAAATTAGAATTCCATATAAAAGATACGATAAGAACAAAATTAATATAAACAATATTTTTCATGGCACATTTCATACTTATTTCTGCATTTTAACCTACCTACAGTATTCTCCTGGATTTTAGTCAGTTGAGATCCAAATTCTTGTGTAAATGTGGTCACTTCTTTTCGCAACTGACTAACTTTTTGGGCAAGTTCATCTGTCTGTGATACACTTTTGTGAAAGTCAGTCTGTCTCCTTAGGTTGTCAGTACTAATCCTTACTGACCTAATTATTTCCTCTTGATCAGCTTGTTCAATATCCAGACGGCTGATATCATCTTGCATTGAGATTATGTCTTTTCTCAGGTTAGAGAGTTCTGTCATGATATTTTTAATGTTGATATTATCTTTACTTTGTAAGTCTTGAATAAACAAAACTGCAGTCTCAATTTTTTTCATTCTTGCATCATTTCCTGCCTGATCTTTTTCATCTTCTGGATCTTCACTTTGTGTAACCAGGTTCTTGTTCTGCAATTTTTGTAAAACAAACATCTGTTGTTGAAGATCTTTAATCTGAACCTGCATTGTGTTCACAGCCACACTGCTGCTGTCTGTATTGATGATTGATGCAACAGCTAAATCATCAGTCTCAAAGTTCTGTCCTTGTGTTATTTCTGGTTTCATAGGCACCACTTCAGATCCAGATACACTAGGGTCATGTGATGTCACTGAAAGATGAATAAATGAAAGTAAAGTGTAAAAATTAAGAATGCAGGAGGGCAATGAAAATCCTGAAAAAACAGACTATAGAGAGATAAACACCAGGGTGAACCATGACTAATGTGAGCTGCATCACCCTTTACACATAATTTTTTTAGTAAATGTGCCTCTATCACCCACTCATATAACTGAAAAGTATCATACAAATGGGAGTGGAGGCATGAATATGTTATGTAACTTTTGTGTGCTCTCTTTCTTCCTTTTCAGATGACAGATTTATTATTGTAAAACTTGACCTGGTCTTTGAAAACAATATAAAATTTGAACTAAAGGGATGTTAGGATTGGACCAATTTATAAGGGTGGATAAATGACAATGAGATCATTCCCACAACTGTCATCTTTCAGATGACACAGCTGTCTGAAAAGACACTTGACACTCAGTGTTGAAGGGACAATGGCTCTGAATATAGAAAATATCTGACAACATGGTCAGGCACCCTAGATTACATCAAATACATGGCTATCAGTGAATACACTGAACACATGTCTCTCAGTTAATACACAGAACACATGTTTGTCAGTTATTAGACTAAACACCTGTCTGTCATTTTATATTTTGAACACATGTCTGTCAGTCACTATACCGAACACATGTCAGTTATTGCACTGAAAACATGGCACATGACTGTCAGTGACTACACTTAACACAGGGCTATCAATAATTATGCTAAACACATGGCTGTCAGTTATCACACAAAAAACAGCTGTCAGTGGCTACACAAAACACATGGCTGTCAGTTATCACACAAAAAACAGCTGTCAATGGCTACACAAAACACATGGCTGTCAGTGATTACATTAAACGCAGGGGTGTCAGTTATTACACTCAACACACAGCTGTCAATGGATGAATGAATTTAAAAAAAAAAAAACAGGCTATCCTGAAAACTCAGTCTCATAACATATTAGACTTTGTCTATGTAACAGTGAATGAGCAAATAAAAAAATGAACCACACAGAAATTATAACTGAAGTGCAAACTGTCAGCAATGTCTGACAAACAAAAAAAAAAAAAACTCAGTCACTTGACTTCTACTTCTATCATAATATATTAATCTTACAGTTTAGGCATGATGTTGCTTCACAGCACTTAGTCAGTTTATCCAGTAGAGAATCAATATTTTCTGCAAGGACAACTGCATCTTTGGCCATGTAATTTTCTTCTGATATAAAGATCTTTACTTGCTTCTCAACCTGGATTTAGTTTTAAAAAAAATGAAAACATTTTTATATTGTCCACTTAAAATTCAACTTGTTACATTTACATACTGAACACAACAGTAATGTGGCCGATTCATTTTTTAAAATATAAAAATAGCATCACTGGAGAATAAAATTAAAATCAGAACTCTTTTGAAAGAATGACAAAAATTGGTATTAAACAGCAAGCAGGAGCTAAATTTTTTTTAAAAAGCACAATAAATTATGAATATACGAGGGGTGATTGATAAGTTCTCAGCATAAGGTACAACGGATTATTTAAGGACAACTTTTTTGGGTCATTTCTCAACATAGTCCCTTTGCAAGTTTATGCACTTAGTTCAATGATCCTGGAGCATACGGATCCATTCTTTGTAAAAGTTAGCATCTTGTGACAGTAGAAAGTGGTTTACAGCATGAATAACGTCATTACTTGAAGCAAATTTGCATCACTGAGCTCCTTTTTTGAGTTTTGTAAACAGGTAATAATCCGAAGAGGCCAAATCTGGGGAGTAAGGAGGATGTTCAAGAAGCTGGAAGCCGCATTCATGAATGGCAGCCATTGCCACTGCTGACTTGTGAACTGGAGCATTGTCTTGATGAAAGATGACTCCTCTTGTCAATTTCCCTCGACGCTTTTCCTTCAGTTTGACCCACAGTTGCTTCACACGATTAGCATAATAGGCCCCAGTGACCATTCTGCCCTTTTGAAGATAGTCTACCGATAACACACCTTCTGAATCCCAAAAGATGGAAGCCATGACTCTGCCTGCAGACAGAACCACCCTTGTAACACAATAATTGGTGTATGAGTATACAACTATACACTAAACACTGCAGTAAAGCTGTGATACTAGATTGTATAAAATCGGAAAAAAGTAGGAGCAGCTTTATTACTTAACGATTACAAAGTTGTGACGTTTCGGCGTGAGCCTTAATCATACAAAAACATACAGGACGAAGAAATAGGGAGAGGAGATAAAGGATAGATTTACATGAATACTGTTTAAAAAAAATTTTTTTTAAAGGAGTACTTAGCTGTAAATTGCAAGGTGTGGCTTGTCCGGCGGTGTGTGTCAGGAATGGATCTGGTAGGACGTGGAAATTGTTTAAATAGAGACCTGTGACATGTGGTCGGTGGGTTGTAACTGGGGGTGGTGGATGGGGAACCGGGGAGGGGAGAGAGAGTGACGCACTACTGGCCTAGCTAGGAGAAATTGAAACAGGTGATTGGGGAAGAGGTGTTGCAGAGAAGAGGTGTTGCAGAGAAAATAGCGGGGTTGCAGAGTGATGCTGTGAGGAAGTTTGAAAAGTAAGAAGGGGTGGATTTAGTGGAGAGGTACTATAATGATTGAAGAAGATGATGTTACGTGTAACTAAACAGCGAGTTTAACCCATGTGGTTCCAGCATCCCATAATTTTGAATGCAGCGGTTCTCAAGTGCCAGGCAGCTTGTGTCATCTGCGTGACATTGTTTAATGGCTGTTACCAGAAAATCAGATTTGCCTCTGTGGTTGGGGCCATTGAAATGATTTGGGACTGGTTTCGAAGCATGCTGGGTGATGTCGTACAGATGTTTTTGCATGCGGTCCCCTAATCTGAGGCCAGTCTCACCGATATATGTTATCCTGCATCTTTTGCACACGATGACATATATCACATTTCGGGACTCGCATGTGAATCCCTCATGAAGAGTGAGGATAGTTTTGGGAAAGGTGATTGTTTTCGTTTCCCAAACTACAGGGCAGGTAACGCAGCGGGGGCGGTTACATTTTCTGGTGCCAACATACGTAAGGCTCTGCTTCAAGTGGCTGTGGACGAGGATGTCCTTAAGGTTTGGCTCACGTTTGTATGCCAATAGGGGTGCTTCAGAGAAAATGTCACGAGTGTCGGAGTCGAGTTGGATTATCGGCAGATGATGATAAAGGATTTTCTTAACCATCTGACCGTGCGGGTGGAAAGGCAGTACTAACTTAACTCTGTCAGATGGAGTAACAGGCTTTTTCCTCAATACTTCTTTGCGGCTCACTAGTTGGATACGGTTGAAGGCTTTACGAAGGACCTTTTCTGGGTAGTGGCGATGACGGAAAAATTCTAATAACTTGTTGGACTGATCTATAAAGTCCAAATTATCCTGACATATGCGGCGAAGACGGAGGAGTTGGGAGTATGGGATGGAGTTCTTACAGGCCTCAGGATGGGAAGAGGTGTAAAGCAAATAGGTGTGGCTATCGGTGGGCGTGTAAAATATAGAGGTGACAAGCCTGTTTGTGCCAATAGAAATTTTAATGTCTAAAAAATTAACAGACTTGTCAGAGATTTCATAAGTGAATTTTATGTTCTTATTGAGTGTATTGGCGAATTCAATAAATTTTTTAAGGTCTTCATGTGGCATACTTGTAATTCCAATGCCATCATCGATGTACCTTTTATAGAATTCTGGAAATCTGCCAGTGTAGGTTTCCCATAATTTCCCCTCCCCGGTTCCCCATCCACTACCCCCAGTTACAACCCACCGACCACATGTCACAGGTCTCTATTTAAACAATTTCCACGTCCTACCAGATCCATTCCTGACACACACCGCCGGACAAGCCACACCTTGTAATCGTTAAGTAATAAAGCTGCTCCTACTTTTTTCCGATTTTATACATTCTAGAACCACCCTTGGTGTTGTGTTGGAGGTGGGGATCCATGATGTTTCCACTGCTTTGACTGTTCTTTGCTTTCTGATTGAAAATGATGAACCTAAGTCTCATCCATAGTACCAATTTCTCCTGAATAAACTTTTCATGATCTGCAGAAAAATGGTCAAGACTGTCTCTTGACATGTTGAGACATTGTCATTTGTGATCAGCTCCAAGAAGTTTCGGAACCCATCGAGCAGAGACCTTTGTCATTTGAAGATCATTGTGAATAATGACATGAACACGTTCTTGGGCATTGCCCAACTCAGTAGCAATGTACCGCTCAGTTAGTCGTCAATCCTCCATTATCATGTCATGGATTCTGCTGGTGGTTTCATCAGTGGTTACCGTTCTTGGTCTTTCTGGACAGGGATCAACTTCCAGACTCTCCCTTCCAAGTTTGAAATGAACTGCCAATTTCTTCACTGTGCTGTAAGAAGAGGGACTCTCTCCTAGAGTCTCGACCATATCCTCATGGATCTCCTTCGATGATAAGCCCTTGATGCAGAGGTAGCGAATGACTGCTTGATGTGAAATGCTATCCACTTTCTCAGTTTCTGGCACCCCTTACCACTTCAGTAGCCTGGAAAAAAATTTGGTTTCAGTTAATTTCCTGAAACTTGGTGTTTAATCTTACATTAACCTGATCTACAAATGTACCTAATATCAACTGTGCGTTTCAAGTATCTGTACCTTATGCCGAGAACTTATTAATCACCCCTTGTATGATGAAGCTCATTGGAAGTATAAAGCTTTCTCTCTCTGTCTCTTGTTCTCTTGTTATTTAATTACTTCCTGGAGAAAATCATCAGCTATATTCTTGGATTAGCCAGAGGAAATTGTTGATAACTGTTACTATTGTTTATTGCACTGTAAAACAATGAAGCGTAAACTCATGGATTATGATGGATAAAGTGTAAAAATTAAAAATAAAAGAGGATAATGAGAATCCTGATAAAGAGTGTAGTCTTGAGTGGAGGAAACACTAGGACTTGACTTCATATCTCAAACTAAATAATGTTTTCTAATAGCTTTGTAAATTAGACTCTTTTGAAAACAAATGCCTAAGGAAAATATTCGGTATCAAGTGGAATGAATTCAAGAACAATGCAGAGATAAGACAGATGACTGAACAACAACCAGTCTCATAGGTGATCACGAAAAGGAGATGGACATATGTTGGTTACGTGATGAGAAGAAACAGTCAGAGAATCCCAAAACAAGCTATCAAGTGGAACACAACAAGCCAAAGAAAAAGAGTCAGACCGCGTGAAACTCTAAAGAGGACTTTGTTAAGAGAGGCCAAATTAATAGGCATAAAATCCCTTGATTGTGTTGAAAGACTCGCCGAAGACAGGAAAAACTGTTGAACTACCTTGTGAGCCCTATGTGATGTTTAACAGCACAGGAAGGATATAAGATATAAGATAAGAATAGTTTGTGATTGTTCATCTTATTGATGGACACATTCAACTTCAGTCATTATGTTATAGCTTTCCAGTTTTATATGCTTTCCTCAGTCCTCAAGGTTTCCCAGTGTCTTTACACATGGTTATGATTTTTATGTACTTGGTCATTAATCATCTTTTCTTTTCAGGCAACTTTCAATCTGTGATATGTATGAAAGCAAAATTATGTTGACGCCTTAATGTTCCAATTAGAATGATATGCTAGTCTCATTTCATCAACTTTTTCAAATTTATTTGCTGCTTAGAAAAACTATACTGTATATATTATCATAGACAAACATATCACAATGTTTCCATTAGGATCTCACATTACAAACATCACATGGATATACTCTCCAGGTCAGTAACAAAGTCAACCAGCTAGCAGCAATGGCCAAACCAAAGGGCCTCGTCAAAATGAACAAACTGGACCTATACAAATCCGTCAAGCAACACCTCGATGAACAAATGCAAAGCAACTTCCTCCAAAGTATCTATCACATATGACTCAATGTAGCCAAGGGCAGTGCTTGGAAAATCCCAACTAAATGCTAGATCACGGGCAAAACACAATCAACACAACATTGGAGTCATCTCCTTTAAAATACTGAAGGAAATCCTGACGTCAAAGGCCCAACACGTATGGTCATGACCCAAGTGTAATGAAGCGGGTTCCCGGGACCAGCAACAGAGTTAGGTCCCCTTTTTACAGTCACAGTTTACTGTACTTCATTAAGTGCTTTCAGTTTATCTCCTGTTACTATATCATTAGGCAATCACCTTTTTTTTTTTTGAAAGTGTTCATGATTCAAGCAGACATTTATCAAGTCATAAAATATGATAATCATGTCAAACTAGGAACATCCCAGATAGTCACAGCACTGGTGAAAAATCAATAGAAGAGTAAATCTTATTTAAATATTTGTGAAAGATAAGTGTCATGACAAATGTGGTAAAGCTAGTGCATGTAGAAGTAGAATGGAAGCACACAGATGTGTATCGTTCAGTCTTACAAAAATACGACTTTTTGCCCAATCTTCTTAGTTGGAAAATCTTTGGTAGCTATGTTCCCATGTTTTTCTTGTATTTATCTGCTTTTTGTTTAGTTTTGTTTTTGCCATTTGTTGTTGTCGTTGGTAAATGCAGTTTGACATAATATTGGAATAATATTGTTTATTACTATTCCTGTTGTTTATATCTCCTTTACTTTCTTTTCCTGTCATTTTTATGTAACAGCCACATACAAGCTATCGCAACTCTGATATTCTGTGAATACCAAATATTCATTTCACAATGAACGTCAGTTCACAAAAATTGTAAACAGTGACTCATTCCTCTCCCTGCTCCTCCCCATCCCGTTAAATCGGAATAAAAAACAATCAAATAAACACACGCACACACACATACACCTACCATAGCCACAGAGTGGTTCAGCCTTTTTAGGGTTTTAAACAAATCCATTTGCTTTTCTGTTATGTCTGTTAGCTTGGCCTTCAGCACTTCTTTTATTAAAGTGGGCACTCGACCAGACGGCATATTCAACGTTATGGTGCACAGGCACCTGTTGACCTATAAGGAGGAAAATGTAGTTCAAAATCATACCTGAAAATGTACTTAGAAAAAAATACCGTAACAGCGCTTACACTTCGCCCTTAAGAATACGTATCATGGTTGTTTGCCATTTACATTATTCAAGAACGTTGTGCATATTATGTCTCCCTTTTGAAGCCCAGTTCGTTAACTTTCATGGCTTGAGATATTTCTCTGGTCATTGTAAAGTATCAGTTTTCATCTGCTTTAGAAGCGTATTTGATATTACATGAACATGTACTTACACTGACTATAGGAAAAAGAACTGTTACTTTTAAGTTCTTCCCTGTAAACTACCCTGTACCTACTGCTACAATTTCCAAATCTCAAAGTAATATTTGGGAATTCCCATAGTTGTATTATAATTCTCAAGCATTTTTCGACTGTGGCCATCTTTCAGCAGTTCCCACCTTTCGTGTCTCCCTCTGGTCCGAAGATGTCTACGGTTTCCCTAAACATATTGAGCTAATGTGTACCCCTCTCACTAGTACTATTTTAGCTGTATAACAGACATCAATCACATCATTTGTATTTTTCACGTGTACATTAGTGCACCAGAGTAGTCAGGGATATTCGGTGTTAACATTCAACAATAAACGTATTCTATGAATAAGAAATGGGCAAAGGCAAAAATAATTAGAAATATTGAAAAAGACAAGCTATAAAAAGTAGTATTTTAAATGATTCAGGTGAGGAGGATAATGAAGTATCTCTCTCTCTTTCTCTCTCTCTCTCTCTCTCTCTCTCTCTCTCTCTCTCTGAGCCTTAAGTGCCCAGGGCACATGGAGCTTCTGCAAGGGTTTTCCACAAATGCCTGTCCTTTGCCTTTTTTTCTGCTCTTGCCCAGGTGAGCCCTTTATTGCTCAACATCCTTTCTGTTGTTCTTCTCCATGTCTCTTTTGGTCTACCCTTACTTCTGTTCCCCTGTGGTGTCCATCTTTGGTTGTGAGTTGTCAGTCATTCGGAGCATATGTCCCAACCATCACCAACGTCTTTCCTCAATAATTGCTGTCAGTGGCTTCATCTGCATTTCTGCCAACAAGATGTTATTTCTTATGGTGTTTGGCCAAAATATTTTTCTGATTCTTCGTAAACATTTAGTCTGGAAAGAATTCAACTTGTTTTCTATGGTTTTGGTGATTTTCCAGCATTCACTTCCATAGAGTAGTACACTTAGAACATTACTCTTAAATATCCTTATTTTCATATTCATGCTTAGTTTTTTAGATTTCTATATAGTCTGCAGCACTACAAAAGCCTGGTTTGCTCTAGTAAGTCTGGTGTTGATGTCCTCTGTGCTGTCTCCATTTTCTACTACTCTAGTGCCAAGGTATACAAATTCGTTGACCTCCTCCATTAACTTGCTATCTATTCTGAGTACATTTTTGTTGTTCACATTTTGCTTCATTAACTTTGTCTTTCCTACGTTGATCTTTAGTCCTATGTTGTTTGCATTCTGAGTTAGCTTGTTTATTTTATCTTGCATTTCTTTGTGGCTGCTTGATAGTAGACAAATGTCGTCTGCAAAGTCAAGGTCCTCCAGCACTGTGTCATGGGTCCATTGTAATCCTCTGCGTTTGTCTGATGTTACCTCCTTCATTAACCAGTCTACTGCCAAGATAAATAATGTTGGTGATAGTACACATCCCTGCTTCACTCCTGTTTGTACCCTAAAGCTGCTGGAGGTATGTTCTCCACAGATCACTTTGCACTGAAAACCCTCACTGATTACATTCACTATCTTATGGGGGAGGCCATGCCATCTTAGGATTTTCCACAGTGCATCTCTGTTGACACTGTCAAAGGCTTTCTCAAAATCTATAAACAATGCATATATTGTGCTATACCACTCATTTGCCTGTTCTAATATTTGTCTAAGTACAAATATGTGTTCTGTGCATGATCTTCCTTTCCTAAACCCTGTCTGCTCTTTCCGAAGTTTTCCCTCAAGTGGTGTTACTATTCTGTTGATGATTATTCTGCAAAATACTTTACTGGTGAGTGGCAGTAGTAATGAAGTACAAACGGTAAAAAAATAATAGAACAATCAAACAACAAAACAAGAGCATTATTGATAAATAAAGTTTACGAACATCTTTAAAATATTTTTTTCAGGAATTTTAAAGTAAACCTTGAGTCTGATCTTCCTACAAAATTTTATTATGTCCAGTTCCAAACTGGAAAGTAGTAGTAGAAGAACTCTTGCTGCAACTTCCTAATTTTTCTCAGTTTGTAATGAACCACATTTTTGTCGAATCCACATTCAGCGATGAACTTGTATGTTGACAGTAAAGCAACAAAAAATACTTCGACTAGGCATATCTTTCTTATCCAAAAATCCATTTTATACTGAAATGAATTCATTGTGTAACTCTGAAGCTCTGTCAACTTTCCTATTTCAGCACCACTGGGTTGTCATCAAATGGACTAATTTCCAGTCGGGATAAACATTCGTTTCATTTCTTCGTTGATTTGTTTAAATAATGACCGGTCTAAACAAGTTAAGTCCTTGTCCTTCAGGTCTTCAGTAACTGTAGTAAAAATTCTCGACGTCCATGTTTTGTCAATACACTTCCAACAGCTTTTTAAAGAAATAGGACAGTAACTTATTTGCTGAATATGAAATTATTCAGCTTGTCATTAAGGGCTTTATTTAATAATTGAGCTTATCAAACATATATACCAGATAACTCATAATGGATTAATTGTTAAAAGTTTTCCCTCATCACTGGTCCCAGAATGGAAGGCGATGATAGTGTCTTGAGGCGCAATTACATGGCGAAAGCAATTGCCGTTGGAGAGTTATTTGCCTCTGTGTGCAACACAAACACGACTTTTAAAAGTGCTTATTCGCAGTCAAAATAAAGTGCGAATAATGTAAACCCAGGGTTTTCAGCATTCGCATTTGATTTGTGAGTGTGAACAGTGTCAGCTTTTTTTAAAAATGTGCAGTGCAGTCATGGCATAAGACGTAACAAGGCTTCAGTGTGAAGTAGAACGCTGGAGAAACAGATCATCACTAGCATTCAATAACAGTCATGCAACAGGCGGGGGGGGGGGGGGGGGGAAGAGACGCAACTCTCGACATCAAACAACCAATACATAAATCATTCTTTCAAACCATGATAAGACTTCTGGCCATCACACACACACACACACAGACAGAGAGAGAGAGAGAGAGAGAGAGAGAGCGAGATCTTTATTCACGCAGACTCATAGTTTGTACCCACAAGTGACTCTAAACAAACGCTGACATTGTCCGTATGTGGGCACGCATGATCATAACAACTGTGCCCAATTCTTAACCATTTTGAAATAAAGATCAATCAATCAATCAATCAATCCTCCACTATTCAAGAATGTGACCCACGATCTAACAGTGTCCAGAACTTCCAGTCACTTGTGCTCGTCTCGTTAAATATTTAATATAAATTTACAAATAGAGCTATGCTATCTTGCTGTGCTTAGATTCATTTCTGTCTAAGCATACTAGCTATTTTCTACCTTCTGAATTCAAGAACAAGGCAGAGATAAGACAGATGACTGAACAACAACCAGTCTCATGGGTGATCAGGAAAAGGAGATGGACATATGTTGGTCACTTGATGAGAAGAAATGATCAGAGAATCCCAAAACAAGCTATCAAGTGAAACACAACAGGCCGAAGAAAAAGAGGCAGACCGCGTGAAACTCTGAAGAGGACATTGTTAAGAGAGGCCAAATTAACAGGCATAAAATCCTTTGATGAGGTTGAAAGACTCGCCGAAGACAGGAAAAATTGGCGAACTAATTTGCGAGCCCTATGTGACGTTTAACGGCACGGGAAGGAGATAAGATAAGATAAGATACTAGCTGTACTGAGGATGGTTATCTGTCTTTTATATATTTTGAAATAAAAAACAGTAAAAAAAAAAAAAAAACACAGTGTAACTTCGGTTTCTGAGTCTAATCTGGCTTAGGAAAAAAAACCAACTCATCATTTTGAGACAACACCGTCACAAACATTTGGAATTCTTACGATTAGCTTCGAAAATGTGCAAGGAAAGCCGGTCTCAGGGAGGATGCTGTTTGATATGGTTGACTGCTCTTATAACTGTCAGTGAATCACTTAAGCATGCTCCTAATTTCTTGGTATAACATTTTTTAAAATGTATAGTGAACTCTTTACATCTCCATTTCCAGATACCTCTTTAACAGACCTAGAGGCTAGGGATCGCGATAGTTCCCATGGTGGTGGAGTCTGCTAAAGAAACACTGTACACCCTTTGCTTTTTGGCTCCATTCAACAACTGAAAAAAAAATAGCCGTCGTAACCCGCTCTCAAACCGATACGATTATGTGCCTCAACATCTTCACTGCATCGGCTGAAAAGATCATAGAAGAAGAATCTCGCTACCACTTTGGCAGCATCGCCCCCTGCACAACTTTAGTGGCACAATTTTCATATGGGTAGCCACTGAATATAGATAGTTCGTTCGTACCAGTTTTAATTATCTTGGCAAACAACATCTCTTCCATTAATTTGCTATGTTTGAAGAACTGGACATATGTGATGAGAAGATGGTCATTATCATATAAAATGGATGCATCAATTTGTAGAGTGTATAAACTAGGAAAAAAGTAGGAGCAGCTTTTTTACTTAACGACTACAAAGTTGTGGCGTTCGGCGTCAGCCTTAATCATACAAAAACATACAGGTCGAAGAAACAGAGAGAGGAGATAAAGTATAGATTCACATGAATCCTATATAAACAAAAAAAAAATTAAATAGAGAACTTAGATGAAACTTGTAAGACGGATATGGCTTGTCCGACGATGTGTGTCAGAAATGGACATGGTAGAGCGTACAGATTGTTTAAATGGAGACCTGTGATGTGTGGTCGGTGGGTCGTAACTGGGGATGGTGAGTGGGGAATGTTAACAATGTTAACCTAGCCAGGAGAAGGTGAAATAGATGATTATAATTAGGGTAGAGGGGTTGTAATGTGATGCTGTGAGGAGGTTCTGAACTATGTGTAACAAGTAAGAAGGGAGTGGAGCTTAGTGGAAATGGATTATAATTGTTGAAGAGGAAAATGCTAGGTGTAGATGAATAGCGATTGTGTGGTTCCAGCGTCCCATAATCCTGAATGCAGCGGTTCTCAAGCGCTAGGCGGCTTGTGTCATCTGCGTAACATTGTTTGATGGCTGTTATCAGAAAATCAGATTTGGTTCTGTGGTTGGAGCCATTGAAATGATTTGGGGCTGGTTTCGAAGCATACTGGGCGATATCGTACAAATGCTTCTGCATGCGGTCCCTTAATCTGAGGCCAGTCTCACCAATATGCGTTATTCTGCATATTTTGCATACATATATCATGACATATATCACATTACGGGACTCGCGTGTGAATCCATCATGAAGAGTGAGGATAGTTTTTGGACAGGTGATCGTTTTCGTTTCCCAGACTACCGGGCAGGTAACGCAACGGGGGTGGTTACATTTTCTGGTACAAACATATGTAAAGCTCTGCTTCAGGTGGCTGTGGACGAGGATGTCCTTAAGGACGCCAAAAGGTCACAACTTTGTAGTCGTTAAGTAATAAATCTGCTCCTACTTTTTTCCTAGTTTATACATTCTGGTATCACAGCTTTACTGCAGTCCTTCGTGTATAGTTGTATACTTATACACTAATTATTGTGTGCACCAATTTGTAAGGCCAATCTCCTGTGATGTAGTAAAGCAGCTAAGGTGTTTTGTGTGTCCTGAACCATTGCTTTCACATAATGTAAATACAAAGGCCACAGTATGATCACCGCTATATTTTGTAGTAATAGAGGCAAACCGCGTGAAACTCTGAAGAGGTCATTGTTAAGAGAGGCCAATTTAACAGGCATAAAATCCTTTGATGAGGCTGAAAGACTCGCCGAAGACAGGAAAAATTGGCGAACTACTTTGTGAGCCTATGTGGCGTTTAACGGCACGGGAAGGATATAAGATATAAGATAAGATATTTTGTAGCCTCTGCCGCCTATAGGAAAATCTCAGTACTACAATAAAAGTCGCCATACTGTACATGTATTGTAGCACACCGAGCTCCTCTTTTGTTTCCTTCAGCCCGTGGCCTCCATTGAGCCCTTCGCAACCCCACCCCGCTTTCTGTTTTTTTTTAGGTCTCTTCTCCCTCCTCCCTTCCCCCTGACCCTTCTGTAGTTCTCGCTGAGAGTGGTTTGCTTTCAGTATTTTAATGGTGGAAAGTTTGCTTACTCTTTATTGCATAGTGTATGTTACTTTTTTATTACGAGACTATAGATCCATCATCATCTTATAGTATCTCCTCATGGAAAGCTGGTTGCAATGGATCTCCAGCTTGCTTTGACTTTCCACCCGTTAAAAATTTGCAATGAGTTTGTATTAAACTTATGTTTAAACAGTATATATGACATGGCAGTGGGAGACTTACAATTATGATATAATCAGACGCTGAATGTATGTAGATGTGTTAATAAAAGTGCAAGCAAATGCACAGACCTGCTTGAAAACTTTAGAAGCCATCTTTTATATGTTATTTGGACAGGAAGAGTAAAATAAAAGATACTGTGGCTATTAATTTTTATTGCCTTGATGCATTTAATTGCAGATAAATCTTGGCAGCATCTTGTAAGTGATGAATGTTTTCATAATGTATAGATTAATGACAATGAGATCAATTCAGTTCTTTATAAACCTAACTTGGTCAAATGTAAGGATCCTTGAGAAGTTTTATAGTTTTCAATGCATATAGTAAATTAATGATGATGATGCATATGCCCCGGATAGTCTGAATTATGAACTGTATCTGACTGTTACAAATTTCTATATACAAGAGGAGTGAGTATACAAAATGACACTTCCTAAGTCAACTATCCTTACTTGTATCTAGGGTGGTTGGGGGGGGGGGGTCCCCCCATTTCCCATCATCATCATCATCATGTGCCGTGCCGACTGGCGTTGGCTATTATGCTTCTCCAGAGTACGCGATCCTTCATGCATGCCATCAGCTCAGTTGGTGATCTCCTCTCACACCATCCCGTCAGACATTTCCCACTAACCAAAAAAAAAAAGGTCATTGAAATTCTGAAGTATCCAAAAAAGGAAGACACTGAACACGTCACACAGGGCTCGCATGGTAGTTTGCCAAGTTTTCCTGTTTTCGGCGAGTTTTCAACCTCATCAAGGGATATTATGCCCACTAAACTGGCCTCTCTTAACAATGCTCTCTTTAGAGTTTCACGTGGTCGACCTATTTTTCTTCGGCCTGTTATGTTCCACTTGATAGCTTGTTTGGGGATCCTCTGATTGTTTCTTCTCATCACATGACCGATATATATCCTTCTTTTTCTGATCACCCATGAGACAGGTTGTTGTTTTCCTCATCTGTCTTATCTCTGTGTTGTTCTTAAATTCGTTCCACTTGATGCCACGTATATATTGCAGTACAGCTCTTGATTTTGCTGCCCTGGTTATAGCTGTGCTGTAAGAATGCCATAATTCATCTATATCTGTCTCCTCAACCTCACTGAATGCAGCGAACTGTTTGGTAAGTTTCAGATTGAAATTACTATTAGTATTTTCTTCCTGTAGGCTATGACTGTTTATTTTTCTGATTATTGCTTTCTTGTGTTGGCTTTTCAGTTTTATTTCCCTATACACAGATTGTGATCACTGTTGATGTCTGCACCCCTATATACTCTTACATCTATCAGAGATGTTCTGAATTGCTTTCTAATATAAAAATGATCTATCTGGTTTCTGGTTCTATCATCTGGAGATATCCATGTTGCTTTATGTATCTTTTTGTGTGGAAACATTGATCCTCCAATGACTACTAATTCAACTAATCTTTCTCCATTCTGATTTACCGTATCAGTTCCTTCTTTCCTCATTATTTTTTCGACGTCAGTGTTATCTTTTCCTACCTTGGCGTTGAAGTCTTCCATGTCAGATGTCGTGCTTAGGCACTTTGCTAATGAATTGTTGTAGTTGGTGATAAAAATCATCTTTCATTTCATCACCTGCATCGTTCGTGGGTGCATAGCACTGTATTATTGTCATTCTTCTGTGCATTATTTTGTATCTTGCTCTTAATATACGACTGTTAACTGGTTCCCATTCTGTAAGGCTCTTTGCCTCTATGGTATTTCCCATAGTGTCTGCCTGAATGTATTATTAACTAATGGTTTTCTGCCGTTCTTTTCCCTGCTTCTTGCCATCTCATTTCACTGGTGCCTAGTACGTCTAGGTGGTATCTATCCGTTTCTTGGATTACTTGAGCAGTTTTTGATGGTGATGCCACTGTTGGTATCCCTGATGCTCGGTAGATTTTGTTGCGAATTTCCAAAACAGTCGCTTTTTTCCTCACCTAGAGTCGTCTCTAGATGGGTCTCGGGATAAATTGTTAGGCTTATGCCCAACTCCCATTTTACGATATGTGACGAAGCAAAAGAACCAAAAGAAAGTATGCCGGCAAGAGCGGCTCTCGCCATCTTTTACGTCACTAGGGTGATGGTCATACAAAACAAGACAAAACAAAAAAAAAAAAAAATCACTGCTTTGGTTTATGAATTAGTGGATTCATTTGCTATACCGGTTTGCTGATCAGAAGGTCCCTGTTTCACACTTGGGTAGGATTTTTTTTTCAGACTCAGAGGCACTTGCGTCAACCCAGCCTTAAAAAATGAGTACCTGGGGTTTTCCTAGGAAAACAAATGCAGCGAAGACAGGTGCTGGCATCCCTCCTCAAATGCTGCATTTGTCTAGAAGTGTGAAGGCGCTAACACTTCATATACTCATTTTATTATTTTTTAAATAAGTTTTAAAGGATATTACAAATACGACATATGCAAAATAACTGACGTATTTTTGTCCAGTTTCAACCTACATAAATCAATCAAGTACAAACTAAAGGAAAAGGCCTATTTCCTGTGGACTATTGCATGGATATCCATTTTTTTTGTGTACATATATTTCTGTCCTTTTATTTGCCATTTCTAGGAGTTTTCTGTTGGCTACGCATTGTTTGTACAAGGCCAATCACTCTTCCAAGAAGTTGTTACAGATTTAGAGCTCTGCTTTCACCGAGTCCACATGCAGGTGCTTTCTCTCATCTTTCCAAGATGAGGTCATCATTGAAAAAAAAACTCACTGCTACAAGGAATGGAGAAGATATAAGCACTGATCTTCAGATTTATGGAAGGGTCCTCAGATTTACTGAACAGCTTGAGATAAATTTCATCACTGTGACCACTGTTTCACAGTGGTTATATTCCCAGTGACCTGATTAAATCCACATTTATAGCACTACCAAAGAAACCAGATGCAAAGGAATGTGACGACCACCGGACTATCAGCCTCTCATGTCACATAACGAAGCTACTTCTGAGAATAATTATGAGAAGAACAAGGAAAAAGATAAAAATTGAAATAGCAAATGAACAGTTTGGATTTGTTGAAGGAAAGGGAACACACAATGCCATTTATGCTTTACAAACACTAACAGAAAGAGCTTTAGAAGTACAGAAAGATCTCTACTTATGCTTCATTGATTACACCAAGGCATTTGACAAGGTGAAACATAATGAAATTATTAAAATGCTTGAAGACATCAATATAGACGGCAAAGACCTGAGGATTGTAAAACATCTATACTGGCAGCAAGAAGCAGCAGTTCGAGTTGAAAATAGAACTGGAAAATATCAACCTATAAAACAAGGGGTGCGACAAGGATGTGTACTATCTCCAGACCTTTTTTCTTTGTACAGCAAGAATATTCTAAGAACAATCATCACAGAACCAGGCATAAAAATTGGAGGATACAATATTAACAACCTTCGGTATGCTGACGACACAGTACTGATAGGTGAGAACCAACAAGACCTGAAAAATCTCTTGCATAAAGTGGCCAAGAAAGTGAACAGAAAGGCCTTACTTTGAACATCAAAAAGACAGAGACTATGGTTATACCTTGGAGCAGTAATAACTTCAGATGGGAAATGCAGAACAGAAATTAGGAACAGAATAGGCCAAGCAAAGACTGCATTTCAGAGAATGAGAAACATATTAGCTAACACATCTTTATCAATGAATGTTAGAAAACGAGTCCTAAAATGCTATATTGAACCTATCTTGTTATATGGAAGTGAATCATGGACAATAAGCAAGTCTGCACAAAAATCATTGGAAGCAGCAGAAATGTGGTTTATTAGAACGTTGCGAATCCCCTGGACAGAAAAAATAACTAATGAAGAATGTATGAGAAGAGCTGGAGAGACAAAAAATCTTGTCAAAAAGATAAGAGAGAGAGACAATGTACTTTCATAGGACATGCAATAAGAAGAGGGGGCATAGAAAATATTATAACAACAGGAAAAATAGAAGGAAGAAGATCAAGAGGAAGACCAAGAGAAATGATATTGGACAGTCTGACGGGATGGTGTGAGAGGAGATCACCAACTGAACTGATGGCCTGCATGAAGGATCGTGTACTCTGGAGAAGCATAATAGCCAACGCCAGTCGCCACAGCACCTGATGATGATGATGACCACTGTTTCAGAATAATGATAACTGCTTCCACAATCCCATAATTTATCCATACCATCATTTATTTTTATGTGTGACAGTGTATCACTCAGCTACATCTTTTCCCTTTTTGTTAGTCTCCTCATCACAATGGCATAGTATATAAAAGTATGAAAGTCATCTTTTCTGCTTTTAGCAATAAATCCATATTCTTTTCCCATTCACAGTTCAGATGCAATTTTTCTTTCTGGCATTTCTTTAGGCTGATGGATCATGATTAACAACCGCATGGTGTTTTTGCAAACAAAATAATTTATTAAATTTTACTCAATACATCATTAGGGATATACCATTAAAAAACATGTTATCTTGTTCATTTCCAAGAAACCTGTCATACCCCTAAATCAACATCTGCCTCCAGGTGATGCTAGATTGTGTATAGTGTGCAAAAAAGCCATATTGTCCTGCTGAAAGCCAGACATCAGGTTACACTATTTGTATTCCCTAAAACTGCATACGCACTGAAGATGTTAATCATCTTAATATTGACATTATAGTAAGTAAGTGTACTAAGTCAATAATTTTTCCATTAACTTGCAATGGTGTTGATTTTATACAAACAATACAGATATTATATAAATGCTGTCTCAACTTCAGTACAGTTAAAGAGCTCTTTATTTTTAACAGTAGTCATAAATACAGTAACAGCTGATCTAGATCCTCTATAGAAAATAGTATAGTTGCAAATATCAGAAGCTGGGAGTACAATTACATTAAACTAACAATAAACCTGATGTGTTGTCTCACATAGGCAGTGTGATGGAAACACCTCTTTACTCCATAACACTTTTGTACGGTAATATCTTTATTGAAACATTACACACAAATCACAAAATGAACATATACTTTCAATCCTTTTCTTCTTCTTCTTATATGTCCTAGGAGGGCTAACTCAGTCTTCTGAACACCAGTTTGTGTATGGTGTTAGCTGACAATGAGATAGTCCATCTAATTATGATATATTTAAGAATATTGATTATCAGTCTCTGATGAGAACAGTTTCTGTCAGTCTACCTGCACTAGTAGCATAGGTCAGTACTGCCTGTTTGTCTGACTGACATCATTTGATAATTCTTTCTTCAGAACTTCCAGAGTAACAGAGCCCAAAAATAACACACTGATATAAAATGATGTGCAGAAGTTTTTTTAAGAGACAAAATATGTTTTATTCTGTTATTATTACAAGACTGAAGGCTGGGTGAGGAATGAGGAAGACTTGGAAATTGATTTATGATTGCATGCGAATACAAAATATTATTTATTTTACATTCTTCACCCACAGATATGAACTAATTATATTGGTAGAAAATATTTTTTAAAAATATATTTTTACAACAAAATTTTCTTGCTAACTTTATTGTAGAGATCATTAATTAATGGATATGTTTACATTTAAAGTTATATTTACAGATATGAACTAATTATACTGGTAGAAAATATTTTTCTACCACACTCCATTCTATTTAAATTCTCCAAAGAACATGAGCTGGTATATCAACAGCCACCTGTTTTCTCTCACTGATAATTATGGGATTGTGACTTGCTTGGCAACTTTCAGTGGAAGCAACTGTAAAAAAATGCACTGCCCCTAAAAATATAGAAACTATACTGTGGTGCACACAAGTGTCAACAAATTTTTTAAAAATAGGTTGTTATATAAACTTCTAATAAGTGTACATCAGAAAACTGAAAAAAAATCTCCAAATATAAGCTCATTATGTATTTATTGTGTAAAGTAAGACAAATTAAAAAAAAAAACATCTCTAGAAAAAAGCATTATATAGATCATAACTTCTTAAAGCTCTGGGAATCAGTGCATGTTAAAAATATTCACCTGACTCTGGTATTAGGCATTTAAGGCAGAAACATGACGCAGACTGGATTACACCATATAAGCAGATATCAGTGGATGAAAGGAAAGCAGGAGAACATTGTGAGAAAAAACCCACATGCCCACCACACATCCATGTCCACAGAGAGGAACAATAATTTAATCAAACCAAGCACATGAAAGACTTCATCTCAGATAGATTTATCTGCCATTAAAATATTACTGAATTCATTTAAACATTTGTCATTTTATTTCACTTGAGGCAAAAAAAAAGCAAAATTATTCAGAAGCAAGTATACAGTCCTTTACAAACAATACTATTTTTCTGCTGCCAATCTCCATTTATTGCCATAAATGAAATGGCAAATATGTATTAATTAGTAATATACAGCATTTTATTGTAGCAAAATATACTTCATCATCATCATCACATGAATCATCAGTATACTTAGACTCACAGAACATAAAATGTAATTACTTCATTAAAAGTTTTCTGAACAAGGAAATTCCTTTAATTCCCATAAAATAAAAATGCAACAAACTAAGTATTTATTAAATTAAAAAGATTTGTAACATGGACATCAAACATAAGTTTTTTCTTAAAACTGAAAAAAATAACTGATGGAGCATAATACATAAACTGACCTTTAATCACAAAATTAATATGGGGAATGATAGGACTAAGTATATATATATATATATATTTTTTTTTTTTTTTAATGAGAAGACTCAAAGGTTATTAAAATTTGTATTATTTCAAGAGACAACCAATGAAGTTCGAGAAGCCACGTCCAAGTTCCACACCATCTGGAAATGTCTGTTTTTCAGCTTCAATCCATACCTTGTCTCCAGCAGAAAGTCTAAGGATCACTGATGTACTTGTCTGTTCATCTTTTCTCCCACTTGTTCCACAGTAAGCTTTTGCTGCATTATTACACATCACTGCAGCAGTAAAAGTCCCCTGAGAGTTCGTATTTACAGAAACAGCAAAAAAATAGACTCCTCCAACAAGGGCTTCAAATACGCTTGTGACTGGATTAAAACCATTCCACTCCTGTTGAACATCATTGAATTTTATAATTTCTCCTGGTTTAACTTTACAAATAAACTGACCCACGCAACAAAGTATGGAGTGAGGGTTTCACCTTGGTTACCTATTAAAAGAAATACCAAAGTACAATTTCGTTTGTGTGTGTTGACTGTATATAGAAATAAGACAATGTTCCATAAAGTGACATAAATATAAATTTCATTTTACAAAACAGATATGATGAGGCAGGTGGTGCTGGTTAAAATGATCTGCTTCAGGCAATATTTAGATGTCTTTTTAAAATTTCAATGCAGATTTCTAGTGTTTATTCCTGTGAGAGACAAATGAGGCACAGATAATCTCTCTCTCTCTTTGAACCATAAGTGACTGGGGCACATGGGGCTTCCGCAAGGGTTTTCTACAAATGCCTGTCCTTCGTCTTTTTTTCTGCTCTTGCCCAGGTGAGCCCTTTATTGCTCAACATCCTTCCTGTTGTTATTCTCCATGTCTCTTTTGGTCTACCCTTACGTCTGTTCCCCTGTGGTGTCCATCTTAGTGTTATTTTTGGTAGTGAGTTGTCAGTCATTCGGACCACATGTCCCAACCATCACCAGCGTCTTTCCTCAGTAACTGTTGTCAGTGGCTTCATCCGCATTTCTGCCAATAAGATGTTATTTCTTATGGTGTTTGGCCAAAATATTTTTCTAATTCTTTGTAAACATTTAGTCTGGAAAGAATTCAACTTGTTTTCTATGGTTTTGGTGATTTTCCAGCATTCACTTCCATAGAGTAGTACACTTAGAACATTACTCTTAAATATCCTGATTTTCATATTTATGCTTAGTTTTTTTTATTTCCATATAGTCTGCAGCATTGCAAAAGCCTGGTTTGCTCTAGTAAGTCTGCTGTTGATGTCCTCTGTGCTGTCTCCATTTTCTACTACTCTAGTGCCAAGGTATACAAATTTGTTGACCTCCTCCACTAACTTGCTAAATACTCTGAGTACATTTCTGTTGCTCACATTTTGCTTCATTAACTTTCTCTTTCCTACGTTGATCTTTAGTCCTACGTTGTTTGCATTCTGAGTTAGCTTGTTTATTTTATCTTGCATATCTTTGTGACTGCTTGATAATAGACAAATGTCGTCCGCAAAGTCAAGGTCCTCCAGCACTGTGTCAAGGGTCCATTGTAATCCTCTGCATTTGTCTGCTGTTGCCTCCTTCATTAACCAGTCTACTGCCAAGATAAATAATGTTGGTGATAGTACACATCCCTGTTTCACTCCTGTTTGTACCCTAAAGCTGCTGGAGGTATGTTCTCCACAGATCATTTTGCACTGAAAACCCTCATATAGGGCTTTGATTACATTTACTATCTTGTGGGGGAGGCCATGCCATCTTAGGATTTTCCACAGTGCATCTCTCTTGACACTGTCAAAGGCTTTCTCAAAATCTATGAATAATGCATATGTTGTGCTATGCCACTCATTTGCCTGTTCTAATATTTGTCTAAGTACAAATATGTGGTCTATGCATGATCTTCCTTTCCTAAATCCTGTCTGCACTTTCCGAAGTTTTTCCTCAAGTGTTGGTACAATTCTGTTGATGATTATTCTGCAAAATACTTTACTGGTGAGTGGCAGTAGGGTAATGCCTCTCCAGTTCCCGCAATCTCTGAGGTCACCTTTCTTTGGTAGTTTTACAATAAGCCCAGTTTTCCACTCCTCTGGGGCTTTTTCTAGATCCCAAATTTGTTGTAATATCCGGCAAAGTTGTTTTGGTGTTTCTGTTTCTTCTGCTTTCAACATCTCAGCAGTCACTTCATCTTCACCTGGTGCCCTGTCTGATTTTAGCTTCTTTATCGCCTCCTTTACTTCACTTATTGTTATTGGTCCTGTATTGATGTTTAGTTCCGTTTTTGCTTCAGGTATGTCTATTGTTTGTGCTGCTTGTGTTATGTTTAGTAGGGTGTTAAAGTGTTCCCTCCATCTTTCAATTTTTTCTCTTTCTCCACTGACCAGTTGTCCATTTTGTGTTCTTACTGCACTTTCACATCTTGTGTTGAAGTTACCTGTCATCTGCTTTGTGATTTTATATATGGTTTTCGTGTCATTTGTATATGCTGCACAAATAATCACAATGACTAAAATGCTGTCTTCTCAAAAATGGTGTGAGGACATGTTAAATGAAAATCTTAAAGTAATTATCAGACTTATTTTAGATGTTTTCAATGGTGCATCACATCTTGATTTCTAGTGTCTTCATCTATTCATCCATCCATTTTCTGGGTTGGAGATCAGCTATGAAATTATATTGAAATTCTTGTAATAAATGATGCTGATCTGCAGGGACAATGTGCAAAGAATTCTTGTGCTGCAGAAGAATATCAATAATGAGTTGTTGTGTTTAATGTGACTCTCTCTGGTCCATGCCAATCAGCCATTGGTCATTACTTATTTCCACAACCATCTGTCCTTTGCTCTTTCTATAAGATGTGTATTGGGCCATGCTCCATGCCTCCCTTTTAGTCCATCAGGTACCTTGTTTCTTGGTCTTCATCTGTCCCTGTTCTCTCTAATTTTCCCATTGTCACTTAGTATGTCTCTTCTCAAAATGTGTCCTACAATGCCAGTTTGAAACTATTTATTTTAAGTTTGAACATGATTCTCTGAGATCCGTAATGTTCTTGCTTTGTTGTCATGATGATCTTAAAATTTATAAATTTCTTACATGCAGTTTTATGGAACTTAAAGGTATGATTAATCAGCTCTCACTGATGTGCAAATATTTGATTAAAATCACACAGTCTGCCTGATGAGACAAATCACAAAATGCCTTAGTGATTATTGATCTGATAGATATTTCAGAAGGTCAGTGCACCACAAATGTAATTATTGTCTGCAGAATAATAACAGTTTATGACTAGCACTAAAGTAGCTTCAGAGTTAGCACTTCACTGACTACATAAATATACAGAAGATCTGTTTAAACTCAGAACAGCAGGCTATATTATGCCACATAAAAATAAATCTATGTTTTGTATCATCTGCATGCTGCAAGGGTGTGAAGTGTTAGTGCCTTCACATTTCTAGACCACTACAGCATTTGAAGTAGGGACGTCAGCACTTGTCCTTACTGCTGTTGTTTTCCTATGAAAGCCCCAAGTACCCATTTTTCAAGGCTGCGTGAACCCTGATGCCAGTTAGTCTGAAAAAAACTCCATCCAAATGCAAAATCAAACTAGGGACCTTCTGATTGGCAAGAGTGTACAAACCACTACACCACTGCTGCACCTAACTGTCGCATAAGATATATTTAAGATACATGATATATTCAAGACATTTTTCTGTGCTTATACTCACCAGCAGTATTTTCTAGGATTTTAGTCACTTGAGGACCAATTTCTCTAGCAAATCTGGTCATGTCCTCTTGCACCTGATTAATCTTTTGTGTAAGCTCATCCCTTTGGGTCACACTCCCATGAAGATTATTGAGTATGTTTCTGAGCTTCACAAGGTTATCAGTGCTGTTCTTCACTTCCCTAATTCTCTCGTTTAGAATATCTTGTTCCAAGTCCAGACGGTTGATATCATCTTGCACTGAGATTATGTCTTTTCTCAGGTTAGAGAGTTCTGTCATAACATTGTTCATGTTGGTTTCATCTTTCACGCATAATTCTTGTATAAGTAAAAGTGTGGTCTCAATATTTTCAATTCTTGCACCATTTACTGCCTGATTTTGATCACACTCCAGCACTGTAACTTTTGTTTCAAGATCTTCTAATCGTGTAATTAAGTTAGTATCCTGTGACTCTTGTAACATCAAAACTTGTTGTTGAAGAGCTTCCATTTGAATTTGTAATATATTCAAAATGGTATTGCCGCTGTCTGTGTTGATGCCAGATGTGACCGAAGAATTATCAGTCTCAGAACTTTGACCATGTGTTGTAAATGGTTTCTTGGACACAGTTTCCACACTAGATATATTATCACCACCCAGATTCACTGTAAAAAAAGAATATTATCAGATATAGTAGATTTTAAATGTACATTATTTTGTTAACTGTACATTTACCATACTTTCTTCCAACAAAATGTACAGAAATTTTGGGATATGGACGTGCAATACAATAAATAACATTTGTGTTCTCTTGTTGATATCACTTCAATTTACTATGTCTAAACCAGAACAACCTGACTCAAGTATATGAAAATATATAGTTTGGGAATCACTGTAATAAGGGTTCAAATGGAAATATTCCTCAATTTTTGACAAAATAACCAGTCATGAAACTTATTTCTATCACAGAGCAGTTAATCTTACAGTTCAGACATGAGATGGCCTCATAACACTTGGTCAGCTTATCTAGCAATGAATCCATGTCCTCAGCAAGTATAATAGCATCCCTTGATGTGTAACTATCTGGTGATGTCACTCTGTTCACTTGCTCCTCAACCTGGAGAAAAAAACACAAATTTTTATTAATATTATATATCCAGTTACTCAAGTTCTTACATTTTGTTAGTTACATGTTTAACATGATATTAAAATGAGCTATTTTTATTTCAAATATATAATGAGGGTATCACATACATAAGCAGAAAATGAGAATTTATACAGTAAAATTAATAATAAATAAATAAATAGCAATATATGAAAGATACACAAAAAATATGAAAATATTACTGTCTTGAAGAAATCCATCGTACACATATGACTGCTTGTCATTACTGTGGCATGGTTAGTCACAATTCATTATTTGCTCTTTTGAGAGGGAACTTTTTAGCAATGTCCATTAACAGACAATGATGCTGGTAGATGTCCTGATTTTGCAATATGGCATTTTTGTGTTTTTCTTCATGCTTCATTGATCATAACTTTTGAAACCATTTTGAACAATGATTTGTAAAAAATAATATAATGTCTGAATAAAAGAATATTATAGAAAACATGAAGATATTGAAAATTGGAGATGAGAACTTGTTTTCAATGAAAATGTTCATCATGATTTAAAAATGCATACATTTTGACCAGTCAGGATTATGAATAAGATTTTTTTTCAAAACAAATAGAGCATGACAGATTAATTGTAATGTAAGAAATTATTCACTGTATTGTAAAAAATGATTATCCATTTCAAAATGTTTAACTTTGTAGAAACTGAAATGATTTTTCCCCAATACCCACTTTTGCCACATGTTCTTCCATCTTTTCCATGAGTTTCAGCAAATCCATTTGTTTTCCAACTATGTCTGATAACTTGTTCTTTAATATTTCTTGTACAATTGTTGGCACAAAATTAGAAGTCATTCTCAGATACAGAGCTGTGAGTTTACTGGATGACTGTTAATTAAGTTACTGAAAGGAAAAATAATGAAAAACGATAATCAATAATTAATTAAAACGATAATTAATAATTAATTTTAAACAATCTGACATCGTTTAAAAATGATTGAATGCATTAAAACTCTACCACTGTTTCTATAATCGGTTCTTGGGCTTAAAATACAAGTACAGTCTTCAACAAATGTGTTGATATAAAATGTCTCCTTAGAAGTTCTATGTGTATTCAATTACTAACTTCTTACTGTAATATGTTATTGCAAAACAATGATCAAACAATCTGTTACGATAAGATCAGGGTTGGGAAGTGATTTTTGTCCTTAAAGTAAATGCACGAAGAATAATCTGTATAGCTTATTGATTGTATACTACGATCAATGAGGAAAAGTCAAAGGAAACTCTTGTTTCGGGGAAATTAGTTCTTTTGGAATTTCCCGTTGAAGGAGAATTCCCGTTGTTACAAACATTTGTCTGTTTTCGAGAAGCTTGTTACTTATCTTTGTTGAAGCCTGGCCCGCAGAGCTGGGGCATCGTTCTTGAGCCATGAGAGCTAAAGGAACCCTAAAAGGCCAAGGTAGAAGGGCCTGTGTACTCCAGAGGCATGATGCAGAATACAGTGGTTTTCAACCTATGGTCTGCGGACCACTTGTAATTCGCGGAGCATTATCAGGTGGTTCGCGGCTGGTTATCGATTTGGTGTTTCATGTTATAAACTGCTCCAATCTTCACAACATTTAACCCAGAACGTAATGTGGGCAACTTTTTCATGCCCTTCTATGCTTTGTAAAGTTACCGTTGAGCGATTTTGCCCATCTTATAGGATTGAGAGTCTGGCAGGAAATTCCGAAATCTTAAGCTAAAATTAAATTTGGACACAGCCTTCACTGCAGAGGGACTTTACGATCGTATGTATAAGGTTGTGTGTGTGTGTATATATATATATATATATATATATATATATACCCACCCCCAAACTACCACCACTACTGCCATGCCACGGGACAGTTATTTCACGCTGTAGTCACGCCGCGTTATCATCTGTCAGCTTGACCCAGAGAGTGTAGACCTCCACCAAAGGTTATGAAATCGAAGGAAAAAATACCCCCCCCCCCACACACACATAAATAAAAGCAGGGAAAACTTTGTATGCAGCCTGTGAAATTTGTAAACGATCAGAAGACTGACCAGAAGAGTAGATACTTAGAAGTACTAGACACTGACAATGAATACGGACAAAGAGGATTTGCTCAGATAACAATAGTGCAGAGGAGACAGACACAATGGAAAGCGAGGACACAATAAAATCTCCGACGAAAGAGCAAGATAAATGACTTAGATAAATGACAATTGTATAGACGGAGTTGACGCCATTGACACGTGTGACATGTTTATGATGTTTGCTAATCTTAGGACGCTATTGCACATGGTTTTGAAATAAGGGAGTAGACCTACTCGGAAAGCTGGCCAATTCTTCTTCTCCCTCATCTTCGTTCGCTTCTACCACCAAGACCGCCCCGTGATCCTACTGAATTTACTCCTGTGGTCCTCGATAGGTCCTGTGGTCTTCCTGTGGTCCCCGAAAGGACCACACGAGATCCCCGAGAGGACCACAAGAGGTTCAGAGTACCGCATGGCTTGAGCCTGTATTCTCGTTGGGTCTCAGAAGCGGGTTTGCGTGACACCGTGGTTTTCGTTGCACCAGTTTGATCTAGAGTTGGACTTTCTCACTGGACATATAAGTCATCATCATCATGTCCTCTCCCTGTGGAAAGTTGTCTGCATGCGCCACTCCCCCCCCCCCCCACACACACACAACTTGCTCTGCCTCTTTTTTTCATAGTGCACTGGGCCGGTTGAATCCCTTTCCATCTTCTAATGTTTGTCCACCAGTATGTGTCGCTGTCACCTTTTTGATGTTATTCCCCTGTGTCACCTTCTTGATGTTACTCCTCCATGTCACCTTCTTGATGTTATTCCTCCAACGATTCTGTTAAGTATGTCTTCATTACTATAGTATACCACTTGATGGGGATTACATATTTTATCATTACAGTTACTTTTTAAAAATAAAACTATAAGATTCTATCATTAGAATTCACATTAATGGAAGCTTGTAATTAAAATTTAGAGCGGCCAACTTTGGATAATAAAGAAATGAACTAATTGATCACGTAGCTCAAAAAAAAAAAAAAGAAAGTAGAAGAACAGGACCGACAGAAATAAGACGAAGGTAACGACAGATAGAACAGATAAACAATTAGAGCAATAGATATTCAGGAGATCAGTTTAGAACCAGAGTTAGTTTTATGACTGACAGAAATTGTCTCATGTTCGAAAAGTGTTTATTTTAGTACTGCGTGAGGAATGCAGAAGATGGATACGTTTGAAACCTGGCGTAAAGAGATTTAGTCGAGGAATTAGTTGATCCAGTGTTGCAGATCTAGATATAGTACAGAGTTTGGAATTGTCCTCATCCCACATGTAGAGTATTTGAAGCTGAGAACAATGAGAAGTACCGCATCTAAAATAACGCTAGAGTTTGATTTTGTGAACAATGATCATGTGCTTAAAAGAATTTTATGTTCTACTGCATCTTATTCCAAGTGATATTGTCAATAATAAATCTGAGACCATATCTGTCAGAATTAAATGAATTCAGTGAACTTTTCATAGGACTTGGTCTAGCTAATGTTATAATGTTTGTGAAATCTAATCTAGACCACAGGAATTCTTGATGTATTGATCAAAGAACACTTCCGCTATCAATCATTAAAATATAATTTACAACTAAACATTGTTATAATGGTGCCGTGACCAGGACATTGTTATATTGCCGCATAATAATTCAAACAAATATTCTTTTTATTTCTGTATTTTACAGACCACAGGAACCAAGATGAAACGCGTTCAGTTAAGTGGTGCTCAAAAGCAAAAAACTATCAAAAAGAAACAAGAGAAGACTTTGAATTTACAGTCCAAGACTGCAAAGCTGACCGTTTTCTTCACAAAAGTTCCCCAACATGATATACCGATTCCAGGTCAAAACCAATCTCCGTCATCAGAAGTGCACACAAATACGGCAAATACCACTTCGATCACTTCAGAATCAAAACATGATGACGAGGTGTCACAAACTTTGCCTGTAAATTCTCTTGATACCTATAGTGCAAATGTTGATTCAAGTTACTTTTCAATACATTCTGGACTTGAAATAATTGCTGAAAATGAAAGTTTAGTGGACCATGGTGATGGTGGTGAAATTATTCCGTCTGCAAAAGATGAAGTAAATCACAATGTAGCAAAGAATCCAGAGTTGTGGCTTAATTTCTCTGCTAATAATGTGAATTATTGGATTGCTTGTGGAGCCAGTGACTGTCAACACCACACTAGGCCATTTGACAAGTCTTACCGGCATTTCAGTAGTGGCAAACCAATGAGATATTGTTCGTAGAAGCTTTTCGTTGGGACAAAACCCAATGGTGAGAAATACAAGAGAGAGTGGTTACTGTATTTACCACCAACATAATCAGTTTATTGTTTTGTTTGTAAACTGCTCCTAACAATTTCTCGAATTTTTTTATAAGAAAAGGTTTCAGTGACTGGCGAAATACTATTGTAAGTGATAATCACGAAAAAAAGCACTGCTCACCGAGACTCTGTGCTAACATACTTAACTCGCAGACAAGGTGCGGGGTTGGGGCAACAGTTAGAGAAACAAATTCAGGAAGTGTGTGAATACTGGGAACATGTCTTGGGGCGTGTCATGGCTTTTAGTCGTACGTTAGCTGAAAGTGGCTTGGCTTTTCGAGGAACAGAAGAAAGGTTTGGATCATTGAAAAATGGAAATTTCTTAGGGCTGCTTGAGCTCATAAGCCAGTTTGATCCATTTTTAGTAGGCCCCATTTCCAAATATGGAAATTCTGGCAAAGGAAATCCTTCTTACTTGTCTAAAACCACCTGTGAGGAACTTATTCAACTAATGGCACAAAAGATCCATGCGCTCACTGTTGACGATGTAAAATCTTCTGGTTATTTCAGTTTGTCAGTTGATTCAACACCAGATCTACCACATATCGATCAGTTAAGTGCTGTACTTAGGTACTTAAAAGATGGACAACATATTGAAACCTTTTTAACCTTTCTGGAGATGAAAAGCCATACCGGTGAGGAAATAGCAAATCAGGTGTTGCAGTACTTATGTGAACCTTGTAGGCTAAACTTTTCAAAATGTAGAGGTCAGTCTTATGACAACGCTGCTTTCATGTCTGGTCGATATAAGGGTATGCAGCAAAAAAATTTATTTTAGAAACAAACAAGTTATATATATATATATATATATATATATATATATATATATATATATATTATATGCCTGTGCAGCTTATTCTCTGAATCTGGTAGGCCAAAGTGCTGTTGACTGCTATCAAGAGTCATTTAATTTCTTCTCTATAGTGCATTTACTTTATACCTTTGTTTTCAGCCTCAAGCACCTGGTGGAAAATTCTTAAAGGCTGTATTGGAAATGAAAGTCTCTTAAAAGTCTCTCTGATACCAGATGGCAGGCACATGCTATGGCAACATCAGCAATTTTGGAATCTTTCATTAATATTTTAGAACCATTAGAATCTATAGCCGAAGACCAGTCACAAAAGGGAGACGCTAGAAGAGAAGCAAATAATATTGCAGATAAGATACAAGAGCTAGAATTCGTTTTTATGTTCGATTTTTGGAATGAGATTTTGCAGAATTTTCACAGAGTAAGCCAAATTCTACAAAATGAGGATGTGAACTTTAAAACATATACAGATCTGTATGTATCATTAGCTGACCAACTGTGCACTTCACGAGATGAATTTGAAAGATATGAAGCAGCTACAAAGGAAATGCTATCAGATGTTGATTACAAGGCACCTACAACTAGCAAACGTATCAGAAAGAAGGTACGCAATGACGGAGATGCACCAGAAGTATATCTGAAGCCAGATATACATTTCGTATCATCACTTGCTGTTGATAAACTTGAAACTGAAATGAAAAGGAGAATAGAGATATACAAAGAAATAGCAGAGAGATTTTCTTTTCTAAGTGATGTACAACATAATGTCACTTCATCATCTACTAACATTGAAAGGTATTCTCAGCGCTGTCAAAAGCTGATTGATGCTTACTCAGAGGACTTCAACATTAATTTCTCAGCTGAGCTTCAGCAGTTTCATTCATATGTGCGCCATAAGTTCAGTGCAACCAAAAAAAATGTAAAAACAAGATTCAGTCTTGCTGAACTTTATAAAATAATTGTAGAAGACAATATTGAGTGCGCCTTTCCAAATGTAGGCAGTGGCTTTCGTAAAATTTTAACATTAATGGTCACAAATTGCTCAGCTGAGCGATCATTTTCTCAGTTGAAGTATATTAAAAATCCCATCAGAACAACTATGCAACAAGGCAGGCTGGATGCCTTATCTCTATTAAGTATAGAAGCAGATGTGTTAGTTTTCAGGATCTGATCAAATACTTCGCAGTTTTAAAAAAGTAGGAGAAAACGTTTCCAGTATAAATAAAGTGGAAATATACAAAAATAAACATTATTTTCCGTCTTACTGTAAGTTGTTTTTTAAATTTCGATGAATACAATTTTATTTTATTGTTTATTATTCTTTATATTTTGAATTACATAAAACATTCTTGTTAGTGCTTAGGGCCTCTACGAGTGTTAACCCAGCCCTGGCTCAGCTGTATATGTTTAAACTGTACTGATTGTTCTGTAGCGTTTTCATTGCCAGTGTTTATTTGATACTGCTATTTTTTAAACCATCCGTTTGAAATAAGTAAGCTGGCTAAATTATGTTCATCTTTAAAATGAAAGTCTGTTGATGGCAATGACTAATGTGAAGCTGGACCAAGTGCTGTTGAAATGTGAAGGGGATTTTAGTTGTAAATGAAAACATGTACGCTTGGAACCGTAAATTCTGTCCAGAATAAATTAATATTATATCCTTCCCGTACCGTTAAACGTCACATAGGGCTTGCATGATAGTTCGCCAGATTTTCCTGCCCTCAGCGAGCTTTTCAACCTCATCAAGGGATTTTATGCCTTCTAAGTTGGCTTCTCTTAACAGTGTCTTTACACATGGTTATTATTGTTATGTACTTGGTCATTAATCATCTTTTCTTTTCAGGCATCTTTCAATCTGTGATATGTATGAAAGCAAAATTAATTTTGACTACCTTAATGTTCCCATGATGTGCTGGCCACATTTCATAAACTTTTTCAAATGTATTTGCTGCTTAAAAAAAACTTTACTGTATATATAACATACATAAACACTATCTGGCACAATGTTTCCATTAGAACTCACATCACAAACACC
Organism: Achatina immaculata; assembly: GCA_009760885.1. Lineage (NCBI taxonomy): Eukaryota > Metazoa > Mollusca > Gastropoda > Stylommatophora > Achatinidae > Lissachatina > Lissachatina immaculata. The sequence goes on along the minus strand of CM019691.1, from coordinate 53,520,510 downwards.
ACATGGATATACTCTCCAGGGCAGTAACAAAGTCAACCAGCTAGCAGCAATGGGCAAACCAAAGGGCTTATCAAAATGGACAAACTGGACCTTTATAAATCCATCAAGCAACACCTCAATGATCAAATGCAAAGCAACTTCTTCCAAAGTATCTATCACATATGACTCAATGACATGTTGTTTTTTTTACATATAGCCAAAGGCAATGGTTACAAAATCCCAACTAAATGCTAGATCTCGGGCAAAACAAAATCAGCACAACATTGGAGTCATCTCCTCTAAAATACTGAAGGAAATCCTGATGTCAAAGGCTGAACACGTGTGGTCATGACCCAAGTGTATTGAAGCCGGGTTCCCACGACCAGCAACAGAGCTAGGTCCCTTTTTTACAGTTACAGTTAAATATATTTCATTAAGTGCTTTCAGTTTATCTCCTGTTACTATATCATTAGGCAATCACCATTTTTTGTTGAAAGTGTTCATGATTCAAGCAGACATTTATCAAGTCATAAAATATGATAATCATGTCAAACTGGGAACATCCAAAATAGTCACAGCACTGGTGAAAAATTAATTGTAAAGTAAGTCTTATTTAACTTGCTTGTACTTGTACGAATTCCCTGTAACAGAGAGCTGTTGTTCTTTGCAGCCGATGTTGTGGAGATGTTGAATCACAGCATCGTATCGGCATGGGAGCGGGTTATGGCGGCTACTTTTTCAGTCCTGGAGTACAGCTAAAAAGCAGGGGGTGTGCAATGCTTCTTTAGCAGACTCCACCACCATGGGGACTGTGGCGATCCCTCTTCCGATAGCCAGGCTAGGCCTTTTACTGTGGGTACCACGGAGAGATGGGACAGGGTCTTGGTCAGCTATGGGTTCCTTACCCTGACGCTGACATATCAGCTATGGATCGTTGATTACCATATCGGGCGTCTTCACTTCCAAGTCTTATTTAAATATTTGTGAAAGATAAGTGTGATATCAAATGTGGTAAAACTAGTACATATAGAAGTAGAATGGAACCACAAACAGATATGTATCGTTTAGTCTTACAAAAATATGACTTTTGCCCATTCATCTTAGTTGGAGAATATTTAGTAGCTATGTTCCCATTTTTGTGTATTTATCTGCATTTTGTTTTGTTTTGTTTTTTTGCCCTTTGTTGTTGTCCTTGATAAATGCAATTTGGCATAATATTGGAATAACATTGTTTCTTATTATTTATTCCTGTTGTTTATATCTCTTTTACTTTCTCTTCCTATACTTTTAATATAACTGAACCACATACAAGCTATCACAACACTGATACTTTATGAATACCAAATATCCATTTCACAACCAAAATCAGTTCACAAAAATTGTAAACAGTGACTCATTTCAGATTTCCCCTCCCCCCGTTAAATTCGAAGAACCAAACAAACAAACAAATAAACACGCACACATGCACACACACACACACACAAACCTACCATAGGCATAGAGTGATTCACCCTTTCTACGGTTTAAGCAAATTCATTTGCTTTTCTGTTATGTCTGTTAGTATGCCCTTCATGCATTCATTTGCATATCCATTGCGGAACTTTGCCTTCCTAACAGCACTCCTGTAGGCCTCTTGGTTGTGAGCAAGATGGCCTGCTGCTGGTACATCCATTTGCAGATCATCAACAATGTCTTGCATCTATCTTCGCCTTGGTCTTCCTCTCTTTATTTTTCCCATTATATGCCCTTCCAAGACGGTCTTCTCTAGATTATCATGATGTTTAATATGTCCAAAATATTTAAGTTTTCTTTGTTTAATCCTCTTTACTAGCCAGCCTTCTTCAATATTAAGTTCTTGTTATGGATATATTTGTTCTTTTTGTGTCCATGATGGTTCTAAGGATTTTAATAGCCGGAGGTGGGGTGAGGGATACGCTCTACACTCCAAGTAAATGTCTTCATGGCGTGCGTCTCAAATAGCCTCTGACAGTCCAAGTCCATCTCCTGGGCTTCACGCGGCGGAACTGTTTAAACTGACAGAAGAAGGGGCGAAAGGCGAATATCTGGTGCCTGAAAATCAGACACTTTCCGGTAGATGAGACTCGTTAGTCTTGGTTGGTAGCTCATCTAGGAAAATGAAAGCTCCTGCTCGCTGCTGACAAGATCCTTCAGCTGCCGTGCGTGGGATGAAACTCCTCCCGGCTAATGAAGAAAAATGCGATTAGGGTTGCCGCCCGGCGCCGCGGTGGAGAAGGTGATGCAAAGGATTAAGTGAAGTATCTAATAGTCTCGTGGTCATGGCTAATCATATCAAGGCACCTGCTCTAGCGGCCGACCACGTCCGATATACACCCAAACTAGTTAAAATGCCTAAACCGGCTTAACCCAGGGATTAAACTAAGACTGTTGGCAAGCTTCTTCGGCTGCTGCGGTGGGGTAAAATTCCTCCCTATCAATGAATAAAAATGCGATTTGAGTTGCCGCGCGGCGCCGCTGTGAAAAAGGTGATGGAAAGGATTAAGTGAAGTTTAATTGGTATGGCCAGTAGACTCGCGGTGAGGGATACTCATACCACGGCACCTCTGCCACGTCCTATATACACCTGTACTGAGGCAATATGCCTAAACCGACTTAACCAGGGGTGAATCTTGATGGCTACGCATATCACGGTACGTCCGCTCTAGAGGGCGGTCACGTCCTATATATACACATACTGGGATAATACGCCTAAACCGGGTTAACCCAGGAGTGAAACTCAATAATAGCGAGGATTCGTCCTCCTCGACGAAAGCTCCGTCCTGGTCACCACCACTGCTTAAGACAGAGACACTGGACCTGTGCAGTCTAGATAGGCAACCACCCCTCACCCGACGGGGATATATTCATATCCAACCCACGCTGAGGTTTTCCGGTAAGAAAGTCCAACTCTGGACTGGATGGGCAACCACCTCTCACCCGGCGGGGATATACTGATATCCAAACGACGTCGAGATCTTCCGGTGAGGAAGTACAACTCTAGATTAAACTGGTGCAACGAAAACCAGTGTCACGCAATGCCGCTTCTGTGACCCACCGAGAATATAGGCCCAAGCCCCACGATGCTCTGAGCCTCCATCCTAAATGAGACTATCGCGAGAACCACATGAATAAATTCAGTAGGCTCACGGGGCAATCTTGATGGTAGAAGCGAACGAAGAAGAAGAAGAAGAAGAAGTGTCCATGATATTTGAAGAACTCTTCAGTAGCATTTACATTCATAGGCATTTATGTGTTTCTCAGCTGTTTTGTTGAGTGTCCAGGTCTCACGGGCATATGTTGCGATGGGAAAGATGCATGCCCTTATAAATCTTATTTTTGTAGTTCTGTCTGTTCCTATCCGCTGATTCTTTAGTTGTTTTACTTTCCGAAGAACGATAGATGTCCTCCTTTTAATTTCCCTCATTGTATCTCCATTATTAGTTTGTAGCGATCCAAGATATTCAAAGTTCTCCACCTCTTCCAATCTTTCCTCGTTGATACGTATTTCAGCTGCGTTGTTTGTTTTGTCAGTTGTCATCAATTTAGTTTTCTTTGCATTAAGATAGAGGTTTTGCTTTTCGCTGTTCTTACGGACTGACATAATTAGTTTTTCCATTCATTTTTGTGTTGAGGACAGTAATACTGTGTCATCAGCATATCTAATCTCTGGTATTTCATAACCTCCAATTGTTATGTCATCGTAATATTTTTTGTCTACATCTTCTCTAACATTCCTCATTATATTTTCAGTATACAGGTTAAATATGTAATACGACAATATGCACCCCTGACGGACCCCTTGTTTTATGTCAAACCAAGTTGTTGTTTCACCATTTTTCTTACTGCTGGCTGTTGGTCTGGATACAGCAGTTATGTTAACTGTATCAAATGTGTTGGAAATCTCATTTTTTCCATTATTTCCCAAAGTTTCTGGTGTTGTACACAATCAAATGTCAAGGTATTCCCCATCTCGTCACAAATTACATTTAGCTTAGGTGTGACATTCCTCGTCAATGTCTTAATTTCTTTTAAAAATGGCATTATCTCTTCCACACTTCTGATGTTCTTCTATTTTTTCACAACAATCTTGTATGTATTGTTTTTTTTGTCATTGCTTATGTTTCTTCGTACTTATTTTGTGGAAGATTTATATTCCTCTTTGTTGTTGTCACTTTCCATTGCGTCTTCATTTCTCTACGTTGTTTTATCAGTTCTAGTTTGCCTGCTGTAATCCATCCATTCTTTTGTGTTTTATTTAAAGGAACCATGTCTTTAGCTGTTGTTATTAAGATATCTCTGGCCTGCGTAGCCATTTCATCTGGTGTCATCTCCTCTTGTACAGCCATCAGGATTTCGAAACCGTTCTTCACTTCTATACCATATTGTTCTGGTATTTTGTAAGATCAAAGCTGAGTGGTCTTGATTCCGTAACTGTCTTTTTTATCTTTATCTTCATGTCTGCTATTAATAACTCATGCTCCGTGTCACAATCAGCACCTTGTAAAGTTTTTGCTGATGTTATACTTGATCTCCACCTTCTTTGCACTAAAATGTAATCTATTTGATTCTTGGTTCTCCCATCAGGTGATGTCCATGTGTAAAGTCTTCTATATTGTTTTAAAAGTGTGTTAGCGATCATTAGCTCATTTTCCATGCAAACGCCATTAGAGTGTCACCTGCCTCATTTCTATGTCTTGTGCTAAATTTCCCCCACAACATATCCTTCGTCTTCTGCTTTTTCTGTACCAATCTTTGCATTAAAATCCCCCAATATGAATACAATATCATTTTACGTACTTGGTCTATCGTCGTTTGCAATGTGTTATAAAAGTCCTCTTCTTCTTGGCCTTCAGCACTTCCTTTATTAAAGTGGGCAATCGACCAGACTGAATATCCAACGTTATGTTGCACAGGCACCTCTTGACCTGTAAGGAGGAAAATGTAATTCAAAATCATACCTTAAAATGTATTTTTTAAAATACCGTAACAGTGTTTAAACTTCGCCCCTAAGAGTGTGCATCATGCGTGTTTGCCACTTACATTATTCAAGAACGGTGTGCATAATACGAAGGGTGATTGATAAGTTCTCGGAATAAGGTACAAATACTTGAAACACACAGTTGATATTAGGTGCACTTGTAGATCACGTTAATGTAAGATTAAACACCAAGTTTCAAGAAATTAACTGAAACCAATTTTTTTTACAGGCTACTGAAGTGGTAAGGGATGGAAGAAATTGAGAAAATGGATAACATTTCTCATCGAGCAGTCATTCGCTACCTCTGCATCAAGGGCTTATCATCGAATGAGACCTATGAGGATATGGTAGAGACTCTAGGGAGAGTGCCCCTTCTTACAGCACAGTGAAGAAATGGGCAGCTCAATTCAAACATGGAAGGGAGAGTCTGGAAGATGATCCCCGTTCAGGAAGACCAAGAATGGTAACCACCGATGAAACCACCAGCAGAATCCATGACATGATAATGGAGGATTGACGACTGAGTGGTACATTGCTACTGAGTTGGGCATCTCCCTAAGAGCATGGTCATGTCATTTTTCACAATGATCTTCAAATGAAAAAGGTACATGTTCGATGGGTTCAGAAACTTCTTGGACCTGATCACAAACGAGAGCGTCTCAACATGTCAATGGACAATATTGGCCATTTTTCTGTAGATCCTAAAGGTTTCTTCAGCAATTTTTGGCCAAGGAACAGTCAAAGTAGTAGAAACATCATGGATCCCCACTTCCAAAGAAAGCAAAAGTGGTTCTGTTTGCAGGCAAAGTGATGGCTTCCATCTTTTGGAATTCAGAAGGTGTGCTATTGGTAGAATATCTTTAAAAGGGCAGAACGGTCACCAGGGCCTATTACGCTAATCTGGTGAAGCAACTGCGGTTCAGATTGAAGGAAAAGCATCGAGGGAAATTGACGAGAGGAGTCATCTTTCATCAAGACAATGCTCCAGTTCACAAGTTGGCGGTGGCAATGGCTGCCATTCATGAATCCGGCTTCCAGCTTCATGAACATCCTCCTTATTCCCCAAATTTAGCCCATTCGGACTATTACCTGTTTACCAAACTCAAAAAGGAGCTCAGTGGTCGCAAATTTGCTTCAGATGATGACGTCATTCTGCTGTAGACCACTTTCTACTGTCACAGGATGCTGACTTTTACAAAGAAGGGATATGTATGCTCCAGGATCACTGGACTAAGTGCATAAACTTGCAAGGGGACTATGTTGAGAAATAACCCACAAAAAAAAAAATGGTCCACACATAATATGTTGTATCTTATGCCGAGAACTTATGAATCACCCCTCGTATGTGTCCATTTTGAAACCTACTTCGTTAACTTTTATGGCTTGAGATATTTCTCTGGTCATTGTAAAGCATCAGTTCTCGTCTGCTTTATAAGCTTAATTTGGTATTACATGAACATGTACTTACACTTACTATAGGAAAAAGAATTGATACTTTTTAGTTCTTCACTGTAAACTACTCGATGCCCACTGCTACAATTTTCAAATGTCAACTTTTCTCCTTAAAATATATTTGGGAATTCCCATATTTGTATTATAATTCTCAACCATTTTTCGACTGTGGCCCTCTTTCAACAGTTCCCACCTTTCATGACTCCCTTCTGGTCCGTTGATTTCTATGGTTTCTCTAATATATTGAGCTAATGTAGATCCCTCTCACTAGTACTATTTTAGCTGTATAACAGACATGAATCATATCATTTATATTTTTCACGCATACATTAGTGTACCGGAGTAGTCAGTGATATTTTGCCATTAGCATTCAATAATAAACGTATTCTATGAATAAGAAATGGGCAAAGGCAAAAAAAAAAGAAATATTGGAAAAGACAAACTATAAAAAGTAGTATTAAAAATGATTCAGGTGAGGATGGTAATGAAATATAAACAGTAAAAAATAACAGACTAATCAAACAACAAAGCAAGAGCATTATTGATAAATAAAGTTTACGAACATCTTTAAAATATTTTTTTTCAGGAATTTTAAAGTAAACCTTGAGTCTGATCTTCCTATGAAATTTTACTATGTCCAGCTCCAAACTGGAAAGTAGTAGTAGAAGATCTCCTCTTGCTGCGACTTCCTAATTTTTCTCAGTTTGTTGTAATGAACCACATTTTTATCGAATCCACATTCAGCGATGTGTGTTGGCAGTAAAGCAACGAAAAATACTTCAACTAGGTATATCATTCTTATCCAAAAATTTATTTTATACTGAATGAACTTATTGTGCAACTCTGAAGCTCTGTCAACTTTCCTGATTTCAACACCACTTGGTTGTCATCAAGTGGACTAGTTTCCAGTCGGGATAAACATTCGCTTCGTTTCTTCGTTGATTTGTTTAAAATGACCTATCTACACAAGTTAAGCACGCTCCTGATTTCTAAATATAACTAAGGGGCAGATTTTTTAGATGGGTAAAGAAGGGTGGCCTCAGCGATTGAGGGAACTGGAGAGGCATTACCCTCCTGCTACTCACCAGTAAAGTATTTTGCAGAATAATCATCAACAGAATGAAACTCGGACAGAGTGAAACTAGTACTCATGTACCACCCTCATAGCTTGGCAGTTAAAAACATACTGTTTCGCCATCTCCATCTCCTCCAGACCAAGCCTGAGACTCGTGAACTTTTTGGGGAACCCCCACTGGTGGCCTACAGACGGGACAAGAACCTCAGGGACCTTTTAATTCGTAGTCATCTTAAGACAGATGACACTTTTTATGGTACCAGACGTTGCGGACGCCGTAGATGCAACACTTGTCCGTTTGTTGTCGAGGCTAGCCACGTTATCAGTTCAGGAGGGTTTCACCTGTACTTCACGTAATGTTATTTATGCTTTCATGTGCAAATGTTGCTGTTTGAAGTACATCGGGAAGACTGGCTCACGGTTAGGAGATCGATTTCGCCAGCATCTCAATGATATTTCTAAGAGGGCCTGGACACCTGTGGCTAAATATTTTTGCCTTAGCAACCACAGGTGTAAACAGGACATTTCTGTTAGTGCGATCCGCTCTTGTTCTGCTGATGTACGATCTCAGAGGGTCCTAGAACAGTGCCTTATTTTCCAGACTGGCTGTCTCCACCCAGCTGGAATTAACAATGTCTTCAGCTTTCTGTGACTTCTTTATTTTTCCACTGGCTTTTTTTAAAATCTCTACTTTCTTTCTCTATGCTACCCCTCCCTACCACCACCCTATTTTCTTCTCTGCCAACATATTGGTGTATATAGGGTCTTGTCCTATTCACCAGTTTCACATTTTCTCCCTGCAGGTGTTTATGTTCTTCATTCATTATCTCTACGCGTCACCTTTTCCCTCCCCTCTTCCCTCTCCCTGATAGTGGCTATCATGTTTCTATTGCCTTCCCCCCACCCCTTTCTCCCACTCGTTCTCCTCCTCTCTCTCCACCTCTTCTTTACGATTGGCTTTATCGGGCATCTTTTTTGTTGTGGGCAGCGTGGTCTTTCCTTCTCCTTTCTACTACACACATTTCTGCTTCCTACTTGGAGGAAGACACATTCAGATAAGTTCTTCGTGTTTTTGTCTCGTTGTGCATGTATCCTCGAATAAGGCTCACGCCGAAATATCGGATGTTGTATGTTTTTCGTGTATACATTCTCATACTTTCTATTTGTTTTTTTCTCACCTTACTCACTCCCTCCCTCACTTTGTAAAACTGCACCATACACCTCTATCTACCTTATTATCAACAGAATTGTACCAGCACTTGATTGAAAACTTCGGAAAGAGAAGGCAGGAAGGAAGATCATGCACAGACCACATATGTATACTTAAAAGGCAAATGAGTAGCATAGCACAGCATATGCACTGTTTATAAATTTTGAGAAAGCCTTTGATAGTGTCAACAGAGATGCACTGTGGAAAATCCTAAGATGGCATGGCCTCCCTCATAAGATAGTAAATATAATCAAAGCCCTATACGAGGGTTTTCAGTCCAAAGTGATCTGTGGAGAACATACCTGCAGCAGCTTTAGGGTATAAACAGGAATGAAGCATGGATGTGTACTATCGTAGAGTAGAGACTGGTAGATGAAGGAGGCAACATCAGACAAACGCTGAGGATTACAATGGACCCTTGACACAATGCTGGAGGACCTTGACTTTGCGGACGACATCTGTCTGCTATCAAGCAGCCACAAAGATATGCAAGATAAATAAACAACCTAACTCAGAATGCAAACACCATAGGACTAAAGATCAACGTAGGAAAGACGAAGTTAATGAAGCAAAATGTGAACAATAGAAATGTACTCAAAGTAGATAGCAAGTTAGTGGAGGAGGTCAACGAATTTGTATATCTTGGCACTAGAGTAGTAGAAAATGGAGACAGCACAGAGGACATCAACACCAAACTTACTAGAACAAACCAGGCTTTTGCACTGCTGCAGACTTCATGGAAATCTACAAAACTAAGCATGAAGACGAAAATCAGAACATTTAAGAGTAATGTTCTAAGTGTACTACTCTATGGAAGTGAATGCTGGAAAATCACCAAAACCATAGAAAACAAGTTGAATTCTTTCCAGACTAAATGTTTACGAAGAATTAGACAAATATTTTGGCCAAACACCATAAGAAATAACATCTTGTTGGAAGAAATGCAGATGAAGCCATTGACACCAATTATTGAGGAAAGACGCTGGCGATGGTTGGGACATGTGCTCCGAATGACTGACAATTCACTACCAAAAATAGCACTAAAATGGACACCACAGGAGAACAGAAGTAAGGGTAGACCAAAATAAACATGGAGAAGAACAACAGGGAGAATGTTGAGCAATAGAGGGCTCACCTGGGCAAGAGCAGGAAAAAAGGCAAAGGACATGCATTTGTGGAAAACCCTTGCTGAAGTCCTATGTGCCCTGGGCACTTAAGGTTCAGAGAGAGAGAGAGAGAGAGAGAGAGAGAGAGAGAATTCTGTACATTTCCGTTTCCGGATACCTCTTTAACAAGTCTAGGGGCTAGGGATCGCGATAGTCCCCATGGTGATAGAGTCTGTTAAAGAAACACTGTACACCCCTCGGTTTTTGGCTCCATTCAACAACTGAAAAATAGCTGTCGTAACCCACTCCCAAGCCGACACGTTTCTGTGCCTCAAATCTTCACTGTGTCGGCTGAAAAGATCATAAAAGAAGAATCTCGTTACTATTTTGGCAGCATCATCCGCTGCACAACTTTAATGGCACAATTTCATATGGGTACGCACTGAATACAGATAGTCCGTTCATACCAGTTTTAATCATCTTGGCAAACATCTCTTCCATTAATTTGCTATATTTGAAGAACTGGACATATGACATGGTAAGAACGTCATTATCATATAAAATGGATGCATCAATTTGTAAGGCCAATCTCCTGGGACGTAGTAAAGCCGCTAAGGTGTTTTATGTGTCCTGAACCATAGGTCATAGTATGACCACCGCTAAAGTTTGTAGCCTTTGGCGTCTATAGGAAAATCTCAGTACTACAATAAAAGTCGGCATACTGTACATGTATTACAGCACTCTGATCTCCTCTTTTGTTTCCTTCAGCCCGTGGCCTCCCTTGACCCCTTCGCAACCCCACCCCACTTTTTGTAGTTTTTTTTTTTTACTCTATTCACGCTGATGGACCAGGATAATGATGTTTCTAACGCTTCATCCCCTACGGCATTTGCTGTCTATCTATCTATCTATCTATCTATCTATCTATCTATCTATCTATCTATCTATCTATCTATCTATCTATCTATCTATCTATCTATCTATCTATCTATCTATCTATCTATCTATCTCCTCGCTTCCATTCGACCCTTCTGTAGCTCTCGCTTAGAATGGTTTGCGTGTAGTATTTTAATTGTGGGAAGTTTGCTTACTCTTTATAGTATAATGTATGTTACTTTTTATTACGAGACTATAAATCCAATATTATCTTGTAGTATCTCCTCAGGGAAAGCTGGTTGCAATGGATCTCCAGCTTGCTTGGACTATCCACCCGTTAAAAATTTGCAATGAGTTTGTATTAAACTTATGTTTAAAAACAGTATATAAGACGTGGCAGTGGGAGACTTTTACAAATATGATATAATCGGACGTTGAATGTATGTAGATGTGTTAATAAAAGTGCAAACTAATGCACAGACTTGAAAACTTTAGAGGCCATCTTTTGTATGCTATTTGGACAAGAGGAGTAAAATAAAAGATACTGTGTCTATTCATTTTTTTTATTGCCTTGATGCATTTAATTACTGCAGATAAATATTGGCAGCATCTTGTACGTGATGAATGTTTTCATAATGTATAGATTAATGACAATGAGATCAATTCAATTCTTTTAAAATCTAACTTGGTCACATGTAAGGATTCTTGTAGAAGTTTTACAGTTTTCAATGCGTATCGCAAATTAATGATGATGATGCACATGCACCGCATAGACTAAATTATAAAGTGTTACAAATTTTTATATACAAGAGGACTGAGTATACAAAATGACGCTTCTTATGTCAGTCATCCTCGCTTGTATCTAGGGTGGTAGGGTGGTCATTTCCCACTAGCCAAAAACGAAGGTCATTGAAATTTTGAAGTATCCAGAAAAGGAAGACATTGAACACATGGATTATCTTACATCTCACATCCTTCCCGTGCCGTTCCGTTAAACATCAGATAGGGCTCGCATGGTAGTTTGCCAAGTTTTCCTATTTTCGTCGAGTTTTCAACCTCATCAAGGTTATATTATGCCCACTAAACTGGCCTCTCTTAATAATGTTCTCTTCAGAGTTTCACGTGGTCGACCTTTTTTTCTTCGGTCCATTGGTTTCCATTTGATAGCTTGTTTTGAGATTATCTGACTGTTTCTTCTCATCATGTGGCCGACATATCATCATCATCATCATCATCATCAGGTGCCGTGCCGACTGGCGTTGGCTATTATGCTTCTCCACAGTACACGATCCTTCATGCAGGCCATCAGTTCAGTTGGTGATCTCCTCTCACACCATCCCGTCAGACTGTCCAGTATCATTTCTCTTGGTCTTCCTCTTGATCTTCTTCCTTCTATTTTTCCTGTTGTTATAATATTTTCAATCCCCCTCTTCTCATTGCATGTCCTATGAAAGTACATTGTCTCTCTCTTATCTTTCTGACAAGGTTTTTTGTCTCTCCAGCTCTTCTCATACATTCTTCATTAGTTATTTTTGCTGTCCAGGGGATTCGCAACATTCTTCTAATAAACCACATTTCTGCTGCTTCCAATGATTTTTGTGCAGACTTGCCTATTGTCCATGATTCACTTCCATATAACAAGATAGGTTCAATATAGCATTTTAGGACTCGTTTTCTAACATTCATTGATAAAGATGTGTTAGTTAATATGTTTCTCATTCTCTGAAATGCAGTCTTTGCTTGGCCTATTCTGTTCCTAATTTCTGTTCTGCATTTCCCATCTGAAGTTATTACTGCTCCAAGGTATTTGAATTTCTGCACCTGCTTTAGAATGGTTCCGTTTAATTTAATACTGCATGCTGGTGGATTCTGTTTCTTAGATATAACCATAGTATCTGTCTTTTTGATGTTCAAAGTAAGGCCTTTCTGTTCACTTTCTTTGGCAACTTTATCCAAGAGATTTTGCAGGTCTTGTTGGTTCTCAGCTATCAGTACTGTGTCGTCAGCATACCGAAGGTTGTTAATATTGTATCCTCCAATTTTTATGCCTGGTTCTGTGATGATTGTTCTTAGAATATTCTCGCTGTACAGAGAAAAAAGGTCTGGAGATAGTACACATCCTTGTCGCACCCCTTGTTTTATAGGTTGGTATTTTCCAATTCTATTTTCAACTCGAACTGCTGCTTCTTGCTGCCAGTATAGATGTTTTACAATCCTCAAGTCTTTGCCGTCTATATTGATGTCTTCAAGCATTTTAATAATTTCACTATGTTTCACCTTGTCAAATGCCTTGGTGTAATCAATGAAGCATAAGTAGAGATCTTTCTGTACTTCTAAAGCTCTTTCTGTTAGTGTTCGTAAAGCATAAATGGCATTGTGTGTTCCCTTTCCTTCAACAAATCCAAACTGTTCATCTGCTATTTCCATTTTTATCTTTTTCCTTGTTCTTCTCATAATGATTCTCAGAAGTAACTTCGTTATGTGACATGAGAGGCTGATAGTCCGGTGGTCGTCACATTCCTTTGCACCTGGTTTCTTTGGTAGTGCTATAAACGTGGATTTAAGCAGGTCACTGGGAATATAACCACTGTTGTAAATATCATTCAGTAACTTGGTTATTATTTTTATTCCTGTCTCCTCTAGTGCCTCTATTTCTTCTATTGTTATATTATCAGGCCCAGTCGCTTTTACTTTCTTCATGTGTTTGATGGCATCTATGATTTCATCTTCAAGTATTGACCGACATATGTCCATCTTTTTTTCACTGATCACCCATGAGACAGGTTGTTGTTTGCTCATCTGTCTTATCTCTGCAATGTTCTTTAATTCGTTCAGTTTTATACCGAGTATTTTCCTTAGACATTTGTTTTCAAAAGAGTATAATTTCTTGACTATTTCTTTAGTTTTCCAGCTTTCGCATTCATAAATGAGTGTGGGTATTACATTTGAATTGAATAATTTTAACTTGGTTTTTGTGCTTATAACTTTTGAATGCCATATGTTCTCAAGATTCTTGAAAGTCGATGCTGTTTTTGCAATTCTAACATCGTTTCTGGTGTCACTATCCTGGTCTATGTGGATGCCGAGGTGTGCAAAATGGTTTACTTCTTCAACAACTGTCTCTTCTATGTATATTTTTCCTTCGCGATTAATGAAAAGTTTCATTATTTTTGTCTTTTCCTTGCTAATTTCAAGTCCTATTTTACAAGCCAGTAAAGACAGGATATCTGTTTTTTCTTGCATCGATTTCACATTGTCACAGATAAAAGTTATGTCATCTACAAAATCAAGATCTTCCAGCTGGGTTCCATGTACCCAGTCAGTGCCCGTTTTACCTATGCAGCATTTTTTTCATTATGAAGTCTATGGCAATTCCAAAAAGCAAAGGAGATATTATACATCCTTGTTTCACGCCTGTTTCTATCTGGAACCATTCGCTCATTCCTTCTTCTGTGTTGGCTGCACAAACATATCCGTTGTAGAGATCCTTAATGATGTTGACAATTTTAGATGGTATTCCATATATTCTTAAAATTCTCCACAATGAATCTCTGTGTATGCTATCAAATGCCTTTTTAAAGTATATGAAGTTCAGGATTAATAGTTTTTGCTTTTCAATATATTCTGCAAGTATTATTCTTATAGTAAAGATCTGGTCGAGACAGCTTTTCCCTTTTCGAAATCCTGCTTGTTCTTCTCTCATTGCAGTATTCACTATATCTTTAATTTTCTTCGGAATAACTGTGTAAAATACTTTTGACACATCTAATAGTAAGGTTACTCTCTCCAGTTATTGCAGTCGCTAGAGTTGCTTTTTTTTTGGGGGGGGGGGGGTATTTTAACAATGATTCCTTCTTTTCCATTTAGAAGAGACCTTTTTCTTCTTTCGAAATTTTATTAAACATTCTCTGTAGTTGGCTCATGTTGTCAGTGTTAATAGCTTTTAACATTTGGGCTGTTATTTCATCTTCAACTGCAGCTTTGTTGCTAGCAATTAGATTCACTGCTGTTTCAATTTCATTGTAATTTCACCTAGACTGACATTTAGTTGTGGGATTGGTAAGTTGGTTTCAAGATTTATTAATTCAATTGGGTGTGGTCGATTAAGTATTTCTTGGAAGTGTTCGGCCCATCTTTGCTGTTGGTCTTTACTTGATGTTAATAGGGTGCCAGTTTTGCTAAAGACTGATCTTTCTTTGGATGCAGTAAAAATGCATTTGTTATCCTCTTTTGTATGTTGTATAGAGTTTTGTTGTCTCCTGTTTTGCTGCATTCTCTGCTTCTTTCGCCATGTTGCCCATCTATTCTCTTTTATCCATTATAGCTGAATTTTTTACTTTAATGTCTAGTTCTTTGCATGTTGCTTTTGCCAAAACTTTTCGAAGATCTGTCTTTACATTCAACATAGCTAATTTGGCTGCTCGTCTTTCATCTATGTATTTCCATGTGTTATCTGACGTCCATGCTTTTTTTTTGGTTGCAGTCCAGCACTTGATTATGCTGCCGTGATTATGGCTGTGCTGTAAGAATTCCATAAATAATATATATTTGTCTCCTCAACTTCACTAAGTGCTCTGAAATGTTTGGTAAGTTCTAGATTTAAATTACTGTTCGTATTTTCTTCCTGTAGGCTATGACTGTTTATTTTTCTGATTATTGCTTTCTTTTGTTTGCTTTTCAGTTTTAGTCTTATTTTCCCTATACACAGATTGTGATCACTGTTGACGTCTGCACTCCTATATGCTCTTACATCTATCAGAGATGTTCTGAATTGCTTTCTAATATAAAAATGATCTGCCTGGTTTCTGGTTTTATCATCTGGAGATATCCATGTTGTTTTATATATCTCTTTGTGTAGAAATATTGTTCCTCCAGTGACCATTAATTCAATTAATCTTTCTCCATTCTGATTTACTGTATCAGTTCCTTCTTTCCCCATTATTTTTTCGACGTCAGTGTTAACGTTTCCTATCTTGTCGTTGAAGTCTCACGTGACAATTAAGATGTTGTGTTTAGGCATTTTGCAAATGAGCTGTTGTAGTTGATGACAGAAATCGTTTTCTTATTTTATCATCGTGGGTGCATAGCACTCTGTGATTGTCGTCCTTCCGTGCCTTATTTTAGAATCGTGCTCTTAATATACGACTATTAACTGGTTCCCATTCTGTAAGGCTCTTTGCTGCTACAGCTGACATAATTATATCCACTTCTTCATTGTATTTCCCATCGTCTCTGTGTAAATGTATTATTAACTTACGGTTTTTCGCAATTCTTTTACTTGCTTCTGGCCATCGCATTTCACCGATGCCCAGTACTTCTAGGTGGTATCTATCTATTTCTTGGATTACCTGAACAGTTTTTGATGGTGCTGCCATTGTTGGTATCCCTGATACTAGGTTGAATTTGTTGCGAGTTTCCGTAACAGCTGCTTTTTTCCCTCACCTAGAGTCGTCTCTAGATGAGTCTCGTGATAAGGTTGCTAGGCTTATGCCCAACTCCCATTTTACGATATGTGACGAAGCAAAAGAACCATACGAAAGTATGCTAGCAAGAGCGTTAAAAAGCTCCCACCATTTTTTACGTCACCCGAGTTATGAACATACAAACAAAAAAAAATCACTCTTTTGGTGTATGGAGTAGTGGATTCATTTGCTATACCGGTTTGCTGATCAGAAGGTCCTTGTTTCACACTTGGGCAGGGGTTTTTTTTTCCCCAGACTCAGTGGCACTTGAGTCAACCCAGTCTAAAAAATTAGTACCTGGGGTTTTCCTAGGAAAACAAATGCAACGAAGACAGGTGCTGGCATCCCTCCTCAAATACTGCATTCGTCTAGAAGTGTGAAGGTGCTAACACTTAATATACTCATTTTATTATTTTTTAAAATAAGTTTTAAAGGATATTACAAATACAACATATGCATATAGATATTATTAAAAAGAAACTGACATTTTTTGTCCAGTTTCAACCTACATAAATCAGTCAAGTACAAACTAAAGGAAGAGGCCTATTTCCTGTGGACTAATGCATGGATATCTATTTTTTGTACATGTATATCTGTCCTTTTACTTGCCATTTCTAGGAGTTTTCTGTTGGCTAGGCATTGTTTGTACAAGGCCAGGCACTCTTCCAAGAAGTTGTTACAGATTTAGAGAACTGCTTCCACCGAGTCCACATGCAGGTGCTTTCTCTCATCTCTCCAAGATAAAAGTCATCATTGAAAAAAAAAAAACTCACTGCTACAACGAATAGAGAAGATATAAGCACTGATCTTCAGATTTATGGAAGGGTCCTCAGATTTACTGAACAGCTTGAGATAAATTTCATCACTGTGACCACTGTTTCAGAATAATGATAACTGCTTCCACAATCCCATTCTCTCTATGTAATTTATCCATATCATCATTTATTTTTTTATGTGTGACAGTGTATCACTCAGCTACATCTTTTCCCTTTTTGTTAGTCTCCTCATCACAATGGCATAGTATAAAAAAGTATGAAAATCATCGTTTCTGCTTTTAGCAATAAATCCATATTCTTTTCCCATTCACAGTTTATATGCAATTATTCTTTCTGGCATTTCTTTAGGCTGATGGATCATGATTAACAACCGCATGGTGTTTTTGCAAACAAAACAATTTATTAAATTTTACTCAGTACATCATTAGGAATATACCATTAAAAACATGTTATCTTGTTCAGTTCCCAGAAACCTATCATACCCTCAAATCAACATCTGCCTCCAGGTGATGCTAGATGGTGTATAGTGTGCAAAAAAAAGCCATATTGTCCTGCTGAAAGCCAGACATCAGGTTACACTATTTGTATTCCCTAAAACTGCATACAAATGAAGATGTTAATCATCTTAATATTGACATTATATTAGGTAAGTGTGCTAAGTCAATAATTTTTCCATTAACTTGCAAGAGTGTTGATGTTGTACTGACTTCTTCTTCTTCTTCTTCGTTCACTTCTACCACCAAAAACCGCACTGTGAACCTACTGAATTCACGCATGTGGTCCTCGTTAGGTCCCGTGGTCCCCTGTGTGGTCCAAAATAGACCACACGAGTTCCACGAAAGGACCACAAGGTGTTCAGAGTATCACAGTGCTTTAGCCTGTATTCTTGGTGGGTCTCGGAAGCGGGATTGCGTGACACCGTGGTTTTCATTGCACCAGTTTGGTCTAGGGTTGGACTTTCTCACCGGAAGACCTCGACGTGTTTGGAATATCAGTGCATCCCCGCTGGGTGAGAGGCGTTAGCCCACCCAGGCCAGAGTTGGACTTTCTCACCGGAAAACCTCGACGTGTTTTGAGATACCCATGTATCACCGCCGGGTGAGAGGTGGTTACCCATCCAGTCCAGGGTTGGACTTTCTCACCGGAAAACCTCAGCGTGATTAGGATACGCAGACATCCCCGCCGGGTGAGAGGTGGTTGCCTATCTAGACTTCCCTGGTCCAGTGTCTCCGACTTCAGCATTTTGCAGTCGTGGCCGCTACCCTTCCTAGTTGTGCCCAGGATGGAGCTTTTGTCCAGGAGGATGAATCCTCGCCACTAGTGACTTCTACCCCTGGGTTGAGCCGGTTTAGGCATTATCCCAGTATGGGCGTGTTTGGGACGGGACGGACCTCTAGGGCAGAGGTACTGTGACATTCATAGCCTTCAAGATTCACCCCTGGTATGAGCCGGTTTAGGCAAAATTCACCAGTATGGGTGGTTATCAGGCGTTACCGACCTCTAGAGCGGAGGTGGCATGACATGTCTAGCCATCGAGTTCGACCCCTGGTGTGTGCCGGTTTAGGCATATTTCACCAGTGTAGGTGTATTTCGGACGTAGGCGGCCTCTAGAGCAGAGGTGCCGTGGTATAGTTCTCGTAGCGATACTACTGGACATATCAGCTTAAACTTCACTTTCCACCACCTTTTCCCATCGGCGCCGCACAGCAACCTTTATTTCCGCATTTACTTCCTTAACCGGGAGGAGCTTCACTCCACGCACGGCATTTGAAAAGTTAAGCCAGCAGTGACTTAACCTCTGGGACAAGCTGGTTCATGCATTTCACCCGATATGACTGCATTCAGGACGTGGCTGACCTCCAGACCAGAGGTGCCGTGATTTGACTGTTTGCTTCGCTTTATTCTTTCAACCACCTTTTCCGCAGTGATGCTGCGCGGCAACCTCATCTGCAAATTTCTTCATTGGCCGGGAAGAGCACCGCTCCACGCACGGCAGCTGAAGATCTCGCCAACAGCGGATTGTACTGACAATACAGATATTATATATATGCTGTCTCAACTTCAGTACAATTAAAGAGCTCTTTATTTTTCACAGTAGTCATAAATACAGTAACAGCTGATCTAGATTCTCTATAGAAAATAGAGTAGTTGCAAATATCAAAAGCTGGGAGTACAATTACATTTTTTAAAAAAAGATAAAATTCCCATTTCCATGCCATTAAGGCATATTGGGGAATACGGTGTTAGGCCCGTATTTTCCATGACCTTCGGCACATGAAAGTGTGATGTGATCAGTATCATGCCTGGCCACTTTACCTTCCCAGATTTCTCTGGTATCCGTTTTTAGAGGCTGGGTGAACCCCGGGGCCTTTTTTGTGTGTACCAGAAAAAAAAATCCCACTACTGAGACTGAACCCGGCACCACCTGATTAGTAAACCGAGCACACAGTTACATTAAACTAACAATAAACCTGATGTGATGTCTCACATGGGCTGTGTAATGGAAACACTGCTTTACTCCAAAGCACTTTAGTATGGTAATCTGTTTATTGAAACTTTACACACAAATCACAAAATGAACATATATTTTCAATCCTTTTCTTCTTCTTCTTATATGTCCTAGGGGGGCTAACTCAGTCTTCTGAACACCAGTTTGTGTATGGTGTCAGCTAACAATGAGATAATCCATCTGATTATGATATATTTAAGAATGATGATTATCAGTCTCTGATGAGAACACTTTCTGTCAGAGTCTTCCTGCACTAGTAACATAGGTCAGTACTGCCTGTTTGTCTGACTGACATCATTTGATAATTCTTTCTTCAGAACTTCCAGAGGAACAGAGCCCAAAAATAACACACTGATATAAAATGATGTGCAGAAGTTTTTTTAAGAGACAAAATATGTTTTATTCTGTTATTATTAAAAGACTGAAGGCTGGGTGAGGAATGAGGAAGGCTTGGAAATTGATTTATGATTGCATGTGAATACAAAATATTATTTATTTTACATTCTTCACACACAGATATGAACTAATTATATTGGTAGAAAATATTTTTTTAAATATATTTTTACAACAAAACTTTCTTGCTAACTTTATTGTAGAGAGATCATTAATTAATTAATATGTTTATATTTACAGTTATAAATATATACACTCCATTCTGTTTAAATTCTCCAAAGAACATGAGTTGGTATGTCAACAATCACCTGTTTTCTTACACTGATGATTATGGGATTGTGACTTGCTTGGCAACTTTCAGTGGAAGCAACTGTACAAATATGCACTGCCCCTAAAAATGTAGAAAATGGACTGTGGTGCACACAAGTGTCAACAATTTTTTTTAAAAATAGGTTGTTATATAAACTTCTAATAAGTGTACATCAGAAAACTGAAAAAAATCTCCAAATATAAGCTCATTATGCATTTATTGTGTAAAGTAAGGGACAAATTTTAAAAAAAAACATCTCTAGAAAAAAGCATTATATAGATCATAACTTCTTAAAGCTCTGGGAATCAGTGCATGTTAAAAAATATTCACCTGACTCTGATATTAGGCATATAAGGCAGAAAGCACATGGCACACTGGTTTACACCATATAGGCAGATATTAGTGAATGAAAGGAAAGCAGGAGAACATTATGAGAAAAAACTCACATGCCCACCATACATACATGTCCACAAAGAGGAAAAATAATTTCATGAAAGCAAGCACATGAGAGACTCCAACACTTCATCTCAGATAGATTTATCTGCCATTGAAATATTACTGAATTCATTTAAACCTTTGTCTTTTTATTTCACTTGAGGCAAAAAAAGCAAAATTATTCACAAGCAAGTACACTGTCCTTTACAAATACGACTATTTTTCTGCTGCCAATCTCCAACTCCATTTATTGCCATAAATGAAATGACAAATATGTATTAATTAGTAATATACAGCATTTCACTGTAGCAAAATATACTTTATCATCATCATCACATGAATCATCAGGATAGGCTCACAGAACATAAAATTTAATTATTTCATTAAAAGTTTTCTGAATAAGGAAATTCCTTTAATTCCCATAAAATAAAAATGCAACAAACTATTTATTAAATTAAAAAGATTTATAACACAGACATCAAACATAGGTTTTGTCTTAAAACTGAAAAAAATAACTGATGGAGCATAATACATATACTGTCCTTTAACCACAAAATAATGGGGAGTGATACGATAAGCATATATATATATATATATTTTTTTTTTTTTTTTAATGAGAAGAGTCAAGGGTTATTAAAATTTGTATTATTTCAAGAGACAACCAATGAAGTTTGAGAAGCCACATCCAACTTCCACACCATCTGGAAATGTCTGTATTTCAGCTTCAATCCATACCTTGGCACCAGCAGAAAGTCTAAGGATCACTGATGTACTTGCCTGTTCATCTTTTCTCCCACTTGTTCCACAATAAGCTTTTGCTGCATTATTACAAATAATTCTAACATTTAAAGTCCCCTGAGAGTTTGTATTTACAGAAACAGCAAAAAAATAGACTCCTCCAACAGGGGCTTTAAATACGCTTGTGACTGGATTAAAAC
Organism: Achatina immaculata; assembly: GCA_009760885.1. Classification (NCBI taxonomy): domain Eukaryota; kingdom Metazoa; phylum Mollusca; class Gastropoda; order Stylommatophora; family Achatinidae; genus Lissachatina; species Lissachatina immaculata. The sequence goes on along the minus strand of CM019691.1, from coordinate 53,498,993 downwards.
CATTCCACTCCTGTTGAACATCATTGAATTTTATAATTTCTCCTGGTTTAACTTTACCCAAAATTCTGATATTTGCAACAAAGTATGGAGTGAGGGATTCACCTTGGTTACCTATTAAAAAAAATACCAAACACAATTTAATTTGTGTGCAATGATTGTATATAGAAATAAGACAATGTTCCATCGTCTTACATCCTTTCCATGCCGTTAAACATCACACAGGGCTCGCATGGTAGTTCACCAAGTTTTCCTGCTTTTGGCAAGCTTTTCAACCTCATCAAGGGATATTACACCCACTAAACTGACCTCTCTTAACAATGTCCTCTTTAGAGTTTCACGTGGTCTACCTCTTTTTCTGTTATGTTCCACTTGATAGCTTGTTTTGGGATTCTCTGATTGTTTCTTCTCATCACATGACTGACATATGTCCATCTTCTTTTTCTGATCATCCATGAGACAGGTTGTTTGCTCATCTGTCTTATCTCTGCATTGTTCTTGAGTTTGTTCCACTTTATACCAAGTATTTTTCTTAGGCATTTGTTTTCATGTCTTTTTCTTTAGTTTTCCAACTTTCACATACATAAATGAGGGTGGATATTACATTTGAATTGCATAATTTTAATTTGGTTTTTGTGCTTTTAACTTTTGAATTCCATATGTTCTCAAGATTCTTGAAACTCAGTGCTGCTTTTGCAATTCAAATTCTAACTTCCTTTCTGGTGTCACCATCCTGGTCTATGTAGCTGCTGAGATATGCAAATGTGTTTACTTCTTCAACAGCTATCCCTTCTATTTATATTTTTCCTTCGTGATTAAAGACAAGTTTCATTATTTTTGTTTTTTTCTTGTTAATTTCAAGCAGCATTTTTTTCAAAATGAAGTCTTTGCAAATTCCAAAAAACAAGGCAGATAATATACATCCTTGTTTCACATTTGTTTCAATTTGGAACCATTCGCTCATTCCTTCTTCTGTGCTGACTGCACAAACATATCCATTGTAGAGATCCTTAATGATGTTGACAATTTTAGATGGTATTCCATATATTCTTAAAATTCTCCACAGTGAGTCTCTGTGTATGCTATCAAGTGCCTTTTTAAAGTCTATGAAGTTCAGGATTAATGGTTTTTGCTTTTCAATATATTCTGCGAGTATTATTATTAGTGTAAAGATCTGGTCAAGACAGCTTCTCTCTTTTCGAAATCCTGCTTGTTCTTCTCTCATTGCAGTATCCACTATATCTTTAATTCTATTCAGAATAACTTTGCAAAATGCTTTTGACACAACTGATAGTAAGGTTACTCCTCTCCAGTTGTTGCAGTTGCTAAGGTTGTCTTGTTTTTTTTTATATTTTAACAATGATTCCTTTTTTCCATTTAGAAGGGACTTTTCCCTCTTTCCAAATTTTATTAAACATTCTCTGTAGTTGTCTCATGTTGTCAGTGTTAGTAGCTTTTAACATTTGGGCTGTTATTTCATCTTCAACTGCAGCTTTGTTGCTAGCAATTAGATTCACTCCTGTTTAATTTCATTTAATGTAATTTCATCTAGACTGATATTTAGTTGTGGGAATGGTAAATCAGTTTCAAGATTTATTAATTCATTTGGGTGTGGTCGATTAAGTATTTCTTGGAAGTGTTCGGCCCATCTTTGCTGTTGGTCTTTACTTGACGTTAATAGGGTTCCAGTTTTGCTGAAGACCAGTCTTTCTTTGGATGCAATAGTACCTGTTAGTCTCTTTTGTATGTTATATAGAGTTTTGCTGCCTTATCTGCTTCTTTTGCTATTTTGTCTATTTTGTCCATGTATTCTCTTTTATCCCTTCTAGCTGAACTTTTTACTTTATTGTCTAGTTCTTTGTATGTTGCTTTTGCCAATCTTTTCCAAGATTTTTAAAAACCATTTATATATGTATATAAAATATAAATTATAATATTTATAATTATAATTCCTACATTTTACATTCTTCCCATGCCGTTAAACATCACATAGGGCTCACATAGTTGTTTGCCAAGTTTTTCTGTTTTTGGCAAGTTTTTCAACTTTATCAAGTGATGTTATGCCCACTAAACTGGCTTCTCTTAACAATGTCCTCTTTAGAGTTTTACGTGGCCAAACTCTTTTTCTTCGGCCTGTTGTGCTCCACTTGATAGCTTGTTTTGGTATTTTCTGATTGTTTCTTCTCATCACATGGCCTACATATGTCCATCTTCTTTTTCTGATCACCTATGACAAAGGCTGTTGCTTGCTTATCTGTCTTATCTCTGTGCTGTTCTTAAATTCTTCCATTTTATACCACTTTTTATATATAAATATATTTTTTAACTGACTCTTTTAACCAGCACCAACTGTTTCATCAAATCTATTTTACAATAATCAGCTTCAGGCAATATTTAGAAATCTTTCTAAAACTTCAATGCAGATTTCTAGTGTTTATTCCTGTGATAGATAAATGAGGCACAGATAATGATTAAAATGCTGTCTTCTCAAAAATGGTGTGAGGACATGTTAAACGAAAATCTTAAAGTAATTATCAGACTTCTTTTAGATGTTTTCAGTGATGCATCACATCTTGGTTTCTAGTGTCTTCATCTATTCATCCATCCATATTCTGGGTTGGAGATCAGCTATGAAATTATAGCCCAATGTGCCCTGTGCCATCTTGAGAGGCAGCAACAAATTCTTTCATGGTCTAAGGTCAGCCTTTGTACTATGTCCCAGCTATGTTGCATGCTACTCATTTCTGCTTTTACAGTTCTCTGCTAGCTTGCCTCTTGTCAGCCTCTCTTTCTTTTTCCCTCAAGTGCCCATAGTAAGGCTGTTCTAGTGATGTTGCTGGGGTCTTTCAGAGCACATGACCAATCTGTTTCCAGATTTCAATTGGTTTTGCTGTTATGACATGCATATCCTCTACAGTAGTTCACATTGGGCAAGTAAGGTTTCTATTATTTATTGTCTGTAGTTGGTAAATATTTACAATTGTTCTGAGACAGGCTGTGAGGAATGAGGATAATTTGCCCATTTTATTTTCAGTCATGTCTCCTGTTTAGAGTAAATCTTCTCTAGCATTCACTAGTGGTTGGATTTTCAACAAAAAATAGTCTTTCTGGATACATATGAAGCTATTCTTGCCTCATCATCTAGGCAATTCATGGAAATGATCTTTCCTTTCACCTGAATGAATGATATCATCAGAATTTTGGACAAGATATAATGATTATGGCAGAAATTGAAATTCTTGTAATAAATGATGCTGATCTGCAGGGACAATGTGCAAAGAATTCTTGTGCTGCAGAAGAATATCAATAATGAGTTGTTGTGTTTAATGTGACTCTCTGGTCCATGCCAATCAGGCATTGGTCATTACTTATTTCTTCAACCATCTGTCCTTTGCTCTTTCTATAATATGTGTGTTGGACCATGCTCCATGCCTCCCTTTTAGTCCATCAGATACCTTGTTTCTTTGTCTTCATCTGTCCCTGTGTCTCTCTAATTTTCCCACTGTCACTTAGTGTGTCTCTTCTCAAAACGTGTCCTATAATGCCAATTTGAAATGATTTATTTTAAGTTAGAACATGATTCTCTGATATCTGTAATGTTCTTGCTTTGTTATCATGATGATCTTAAAATTTATAAATTTCTACATGCAGTTTTATGGGACTTAAATGTATGATTAATCAGTTCTACTGATTGCAAATCATTCATTCATTTGCATGTCCCTTGTGGAACTTTGCCTCCCTAACAGCACTCCTGTAGGCCTCTAAGTTGTGAGCAAGATGGCCTGCTGCTGATGCATCCATTTGCAGATCATCAACGATGTCTTGCAGCCATCTTTGCCTTGGTCTTCCTCTCTTTCTTTTTCCCATTATGCACCCTTCCAACACAGTTTTCTCTAGATTATCATGATGTTTAATGTGTCCAAAATATTTAAGTTTTCTCTGTTTAATCCTTTTTACTAGCCAGTCTTCTTCAATATTAAGTTCTTGTAGTATGGATATATTTGATGTGCAAATATGTGATTAAAATCACACAGTCAACCTGATGAGACAAATCACAAAATACCTTAATGATTATTGAGATGCATAATAAATTCTGATAGATGTTTCAGAAGGTCAGTGCACCACATACGTAATTATTTTATGCAGAATAATAACATGTAAATGTATCACTAGCATTAAAGTACCTTTACATTTAACACTTCACTGAGTACATAAATATTTAGAAGATCTGTTTAAACTTAGAACAGCAGGCTATGTTGTGTCTATGTTTCGTATCATTTGCATGCAGCAAGGATGTGAAGTGTTAGTGCCTTCACATTTCTAGAACACTACAGTATTTGAAGTAGGGACGTCAACACTTGTCCTTACTGCCGTTGTTTTCCTATGAAACCCCCAAGTACCCATTTTCAAGGCTGGGTGAATCCTGATGCCAGTAGGTCTGAAAAAAATTCCACCAAATTTCAAAGTCAAACTGAGGACCTTTTGATTGGCAAGAGTGTACAAACCACTACACCACTGCTGCACCTAACTGTTACATAAGATATGTTTAAGATACATGATATATTCAAGAAATATTTCTGTGCATATACTCACCAGCAGTATTTTTAGGATTGTAGTCACTTGAGGACCAATTTCTCTGGCAAATCTGTCATGTCTCTTGCACCTGATTAATCTTTTGTGTAAGCTCATCCCTTTGGGTCACACTCCCATGAAGATTATTGAGTATGTTTCTGAGCTTCACAAGGTTATCAGTGCTGTTCTTCACTTCCCTAATTCTCTCGTTTAGAATATCTTGTTCCAAGTCCAGACGGTTGATATCATCTTGCACTGAGATTATGTCTTTTCTCAGGTTAGAGAGTTCTGTCATAACATTGTTCATGTTGGTTTCATCTTTCACGCATAATTCTTGTATAAGTAAAAGTGTGGTCTCAATATTTTCAATTCTTGCACCATTTACTGCCTGATTTTGATCACACTCCAGCACTGTAACTTTTGTTTCAAGATCTTCTAATCGTGTAATTAAGTTATTATCCTGTGACTCTTGTAACGTCAAAACTTGTTGTTGAAGAGCTTCCATTTGAATTTGTAATATATTCAAAACGGTATTGCCGCTGTCTGTGTTGATGCCAGATGTGACCGAAGAATTATCAGTCTCAGAACTTTGACCATGTGTTGTAAATGGTTTCTTGGACACAGTTTCCACACTAGATATATTATCACCACCCAGATTCACTGTAAAAAAAGAATATTATCAGATATAGTAGATTTTAAATGTACATTATTTTGTTAACTGTACATTTACCATACTTTCTTCCAACAAAATGTACAGAAATTTTGGGATATGGACGTGCAATACAATAAATAACATTTGTGTTCTCTTGTTGATATCACTTCAATTTACTATGTCTAAACCAGAACAACCTGACTCAAGTATATGAAAATATACAGTATGGGAATCACTGTAATAAGGGTTCAAATGGAAATATTCCTCAACTTTTGACAAAATAACCAGTCATGAAACTTATTTCTATCACAGAGCAGTTAATCTTACAGTTCAGACATGAGATGGCCTCATAACACTTGGTCAGCTTATCTAGCAATGAATCCATGTCCTCAGCAAGTACAATAGCATCCCTTGATGTGTAACTATCTGGTGATGTCACTCTGTTCACTTGCTCCTCTACCTGGAGAAAAAAACACAAATTTTTATTAATACGAGGGGCAATTGATAAGTTCTCGGATTAAGGTACAAATACTTGAAACACACAGTTGATATTAGGTGCATTTGTAAATCAGGTTAATGTAAGATTAAACACTAAGTTTAAAGAAATTAACTGAAACCAAATTTTTTTTACAGGCTACTAAAGTGATAAGGGGTGGTAGAAAGTGAGAAAATGGATAAAATTTCTTATCAAGCAGTCACTCACTACCTCTGCATCAAGGGCTTATCATCGAAGGAGATCCATGAGGATATGCTAGAAACTCTAGGGGAGAGTGCCCCCTTCTTACAGCAAAGTGAAGAAATGGGCAGCTCAATTCAAACATGGAAGGGGGAGTCTGGAAGATGATCCACGTCCAAGAAGACCAAGAATGGTAACCACTGATGAAACCACCGGCAGAATCCATGACATGATAATGGAGGATTGACGACTAACTGAGCGGTACGTTGCTATTGAGTTGGGCATCTCCAAGGAATGTGTTCATGCCATTATTCACAATGATCTTCAAATGAAAAAGGTCTCTGCTCGATGGGATCCTGAAATTTTTTGGAGCTTATCACAAATGATAGCGTCTCAACAATCTTGGCCATTTTTCTGCAGATCCTGAAAAGTTTCTTTAGCAATTTGTGACTATGGATGAGACTTGGGTTCATCATTTTCAAATTGAAATCAAAGAACATTCAAAGCAGTGGAAACATCATGGATCCCCACCTCCAAAGAAAGCAAAGGTGGTTCTGTCTGTAGGCAAAGTGATGGCTTCCATCTTTTGGGATTCAGAAGGTGTGCTATTGATAGACTATCTTCAAAAGGGCAGAACGGTCACCAGGCCCTATTATGCTAATCTTGTGAAACAACTATGGGTCAAACTGAAGGAAAAGCATCAAAGGAAATTGATGAGAGGAATCATCTTTCAGCAAGACAATGCTCCAGTTCACAAGTCAGCGGTGGCAATGGCTGCCATTCATGAATGCGGCTTCCAACTTCTTGAACATCCTTCTTATTCCCCAAATTTAGCCCATTCGGACTATTACCTGTTTACCAAACTCAAAAAGGTGCTCAGTGGTCACAAATTTGCCTCAGATAATGATGTCATTCATGCTGTAGACCACTTTCTACTGTCACAAGATGCTGACTTTTACAAAGAGGGATATGTATACTCCCGGATTGCTGGACTAACTGCATAAACTTGCAAGGGGACTATGCTGAGAAATAACCCAAAAAAGTTGTACACATATAATCTGTTGTACCTTAGGATGAGGACTTATCAATCACTCCTCATATTATATATCCAGTTTATTATTCAAGTTCTTATGTTTTGTTAGTTACACATTTAACATGATATTAAAATGAGCTATTTTTATTTCAAATATATGATGAGGGTATCACATAAAGAAGCAGAATTTGAGAATTTATACAGTAAAATTAATAATAAATAAATAAATAAGCAATAGATGAAAGATACACACAGAAAAATTAAAATATTACTGTCTTGGAGAAATCCATTGTATACAAATGACTGCTTGTTATTACTCTGGCATAGTTAGTCACAATTCATCATTTGCTCTTGAGAAGGAATTTTTTAGCAATGTCCATTAACAGACAATGATGCTGGTTGATGTCCTGATTTTGCAAAATGGCATTTTTGTGTTTTTTCATGCCTCGTTGACCATAACTTTTGAAACCATTTTGAAGTAAAAAATAGATAATGTCTGAAGAAAAGAATATTATAGAAAACATGAAGATATTGAAAATTGGAGATAGAACTTGTTTTCAATGAAAATGTTCATCATGATTTAAAAATGCATACATTTTGACCAGTCAGGATTATGAATTAGATTTTTTTTTTCAAAACAAATAGAGCATGACAGATTAATTGTAATGTAAGAAATTATTCACTGTATTGTAAAAAAATGATTATCTATTTCAAAATGTTTAACTTTGTAGAAACTGAAATGATTTTTTTTCCCCCAATACCCACTTTTGCCACATGTTCGTCCATCTCTTTCATGAGTTTCAGCAAATCCATTTGTCTTCCAACTATGTCTGATAACTTGTTCTTTAATATTTCTTGTACAGTTGTTGGCACAAAATTAGAAGTCATTCTCAAATACAGAGCTGTGAGTTTCCTGGATGACTGTTAATTAAGCTACTGAAATGAAAAATAATGAATTAAACGATAATAATTAATTAAAGGATAATTAATAATTAATTTTAAACAATCTGAAATCGTTTAAAAATGATTGAATGCATTAAAACTTAACCACTGTTTCTATAGTCTTGTGTTGATATAAAATGTGTCCCTCTTAGAAGTTTGTATTCAATTACTAACTTCTTACTGTAATATTTTATTGCAAAACAATGACAAAACAATGATCAAACAATCTGTTACGATAAGATCGGGGTTGGAAAGTGGTTTTTGTCCTTAAAGTAAATGCACGAAGAATAATTTGTATAGCTTATTGCTTGTATACTACGATCAATGAGGAAAAGTCAAAGGAAACTGTTGTTTTGGGGAAATCAGTTTTTTTGGAATTTCCCATTGAAGGAGAATTCCCGTTCTTACAAACATTTGTCTTATTTTCGAGTAGCTTGTTACTTATCCTTGTTTAAGCCTGGCCCGCAGAGCTGGGGCATCGTTCTGGAGCCATGAGAACTAAAGGAGTCCTAAAAGTTCAAGGCAGAAGGGTCTGAGTACTCCAGAAGCACGATGCAGAATACAGTGGTTTTCAACCTATGGTCTGCGGACCACTTGTAATTCGCGGAGCATTATCAGGTGGTTCGCGGCTGGCTATCGATTTGACGTTTTATGTTATACGAAAGTCATACCAAAAGTCGTAAGCAATTTTTTTTGAAAATCGGAATTTATAGATTGAGAAAATATAAATGTATCACCTTTAATCTGCATATTTTGCACTTCATGTAGAGGTCACATGACGTGATCATCATGTGTCAAGTGAATACGTGGCGCATAAACAAAATGGCGGGTGCTGAAGTTTCGTTTCGTCAACGTGCTATTATTGAGTTCCTCGTTAAAGATGAAAATCCCCCCCCCTCCGCTGACATTGACCAAAGACGTCAACTTGCTTATGGAGATGTGTGTATGGGTGCTATCAGTGTTAGGAGGTGGGTGAAGCATTTCAAAGATGGAGACACGAGCATCCAAGATATGTCTCGTAACAGTTGCCCTCGAACTGCCTCCACTGAGCACAACGTGGAAAGAGTTGACGACATCATTAAACAAGACAGACGTGTCACAGTATCTGAAATCACTGTAAATCTTGGAATATGACACAAAGCAGTACAGGAAATGATTGTAACCCTAGGCTATAGTAAAGTGTGCGCCCGCTGAGTCCCATGTTTGTTGACTGAAGACCACAAAGCTGTGAGAAAAACCGGACAACTGAGGAAATTCAGAAAATAGGTTGGGAAATTCTTCCATACCCTGCCTATAGCCCCGACCTGGCACCCAGTGATTACCATCTTTTCGGTTTTATGAAAGAACAAATGCGGGACCATCACTACGACACAGGAGAGAATGTTCATAAAGCATTGCGTCTGTGCCTTTGGTTAGCTGGAACGGAATTCTACCGGGAGGATATTTTCAAACTTGCACAGCGATGGGGAAAATGTGTGCAGAGAAATGGAGATTATGTTGAAAAGTGAAGAAAATGATGCAGTTAATGTGATACATTTATATTTTCTCTATCTATAAATTCTGATTTTTCAAAAATTTGTGCTCACGACTTTCGGTATGACCCTCTTAAACTGCTCTAATCCTAGCTACATTTAACCCGAAACGTAATTTGGGCAACTTTTTCATACCCTTCTATTCTATGTATAATACTGCTGAGCGATTTTACCCATCAAATAGGATTGAGGGTCTGGCAGCAAATTCCGAGATCTTTAATCTAAAATTAAATTAGATAATCTTCAGTGCTGAGGGACTTTACGATCGCTTGTATAAGGCTGTTTATATCCTCTCTCTCTCTCTCCCCCCCCCATACTCCCCCCCCCCCCCACTACCACCACCACCACTGACATGCCACGGGACAGTTATTTCATATTCTAGTCGCGCCGCGCTATTGTCTTTCAGCTGTTGTTAGTGACTGTTCAGCTGTTATGTTTAAACTATATTAGTTGTTCTGTGGTGTTTTACTTGCGAGTGTTTATTCGATGCTCCTATTTTTCAAACAATAAAGGTAGATAGAGGTGCGTGGTGCAGTTTTACAGTGTGGCAGAGGGAGTGAGTACTTCAAAATTACTTTGACTTTTTATAGTACCAGACGTCGTGGACGCCGTAAATGAAAAATTTGCCCGTTTATTGCCGAGGCTAGCCAGATCTCCTTCCCTAAGTCCACGTTATCAGCTCAGTAGGGTTTCACCTGCGCTTCACGCAATGTTATTTATGCTGTTATGTGCAAACGTTGTGGTATGAAGTGTATAGGGTGGTGTCTTATTCATCAGTTTCACATTTTCTCACTGCAGGTGTTTATGTTCTTCATTCATTATCTCTCTGTTTCCCCCATCCCGACACCTTCTCCTCTAGCGGCTATCATGTTTCTATTACCAAAAACCACATGTTTCCCTCCCTCTCTCCGCCTCTTCTTTACGATTGGCTCTATCGGTTTATCCTTTGTGTGGCCCCGCATGGTCTCTATGCCCCGTCTAGTGGACACGCATTTCTGTTTCTTACTTTTAGAGAGGCCATATTAAGATAAGTTTGTCGTTTACTTACACGTTTTTTACTCGTTTGTGTATGTAATCCTCGAAAAAGGCTCTCGCCGAAATATCGGATGTTGTATGTTTTTCATTTATACATTCTCATCTCACTCTCGTTCTTTCTATTCGTTGTTTCTCTCTTTTCTCACTTTACTCACTCCCTCTGCCACCCTGTAAAGCTGCACCATACACCTCTATCTACCTTTATTATTTGAACCAGTTTGACTACAGTCGCCATTCCTTTTATCTATTTTTCGAAACCATCCATTTGAAATGAGTAAAAGGTAAATGTAAAATTCCGGTTTCCATGCCATTAAGGCATGTTGAGGAATACGGTGTTAGGCCCGTATTTTCCATGACCTTCGTCACATGAAAGTGTGATGTGATCAGTATCACGCCAGGCCGCTTTACCATCCCAGATTTCTCTGGTACCCATTTTTTTTTTTTATTAGGCTGGATGAACCCCGGGGCCTGTTTGGTGTGTACCAGAAAAAAAATCCCACTGCTGGGACTGAACCCGGTACCACCTGATTAGTAAACCGAGCGCCTAACCACCCAGCTAGCCAGGCCGTTTTATATGAGTAAGCAGGCTAAATTATATTCATCTTTAAAATGAAAGTCTGTTGATTAATTAAAATGAGTCATGTGAAGCCGGACCGAGTGCTGTTGAAATGTGAAGGGGGTGAGTGAGGTTTTAGTTGTAAGTGGACACAATTTACTCTGGGAACCGTAAATTCTGTCCAGAATACATTTAATCTTACATCCTTCCCGTGCCATTAAACATCACATAGGGGTTGCTTGGTAGTTCGCCAAGTTTTCCTGTTCTCGGCGAGCTTTTCAACCTCATCAAAGGGCTTTTATGCCTACTAATTTGGCCTCTCTTAGCAATGCCCTCGTTAGAGTTTCGCGTAGTCGACCTCTTTTTCTTCCGCCTGTTGTGTTCTATGCTGTTTTGGGATTTTCGGACTGTTTTCTCTCATCACGTGACCGACATTTGTCCATCTCCTTTTCCTGATCACCCATGAGACAGGTTGTTGTTCGCTCATCTGCCTTATCTCTGCGTTGTTCTTGAATTCGTTCCACGTTATGGCGAGTATTTTCCTTAGACATTTGTTTTCAAAAGAGTCTACTTTGTTGAATACATTAATACATAAATGCAAATACGGCCAGAGACAATGAAGTAGAGAATGAAACGAAACCATATCACACTCCGTCACCACCACCCCCACCCCACCCCCGCCTCTTATTAAAAAGAAGAAGAGGGGTACAACTTAAGTCAGTGTATAAGGCTAGTCAATCCAGATCATGGAAAACTAGCGGAACAGTTCTGCAGAAATAACGAACTAGTGTCCAATACGTAGGACTAAAGAATGAACTTGTGAAGAATTGGGTAGCAGACCCAACTGACAATTTGCCCTTTATTTCTAAACTTTTGCGAACGTTCGACAACAATTTAGTGCAAACAGTCAGTACATAATTAATCTGAGTATAAATTTAACACAATAAAACCTTAGCGTTAAGAAGAAAGTTATAAAATGATCTCTCCTCCCTCTCCCTCCCCCGTATCTATTCTTAAAAAAAAAAAAAAACATCCGGGCAACATCGGGCTCTCTATTAAAGAAGTTTATTTAAAGTTAATGTATTCATTTCCGATAATGGAAACGAAATGCATCAGGTTTTGTGTTAAGCCAGCTTGCATATTGGGTCGCGATGGCACGTAAAGACGTAAGTAGTCTAGTTTGATTCCAGACAGTATGTATTTATTAATTGATTTGAACAATGACATGAATGACATTGGTTCAAAAGAATATTTGTTGTTTTTGTTTAGTAATCCGACGCAAAAACTTACGGGAGAGCGTATTTATAACTGAATGCGTTTAAATTCAGAGCGAGCTCATCAGATACAGTATTTAGACCTCGAGATGATTACATTAAAACAAGACAAAAATGAAAGAGATATTTCCTCGGATGCATCGCATTATGTGAATATCAATCATTTTCAACGTTTTCGTAAGATAATTGTACATTTTGTGACTATAACTGTAATTCATCTCACAAGCAATATTGTTTATGATATAGGTAATGATTCTGTTGCAGTTTCTAATGTTTATATGATTGACTGTTCCTGTGTATTCATGTTGTTAAAGAGTTATTGTTGTTTGTTTTTTTGTTGGTGTTGTTCTGATAAAGCTTGTTGATACACTGTCAGTTTTGCATTTGGTTTTTGTAAGAGGCCAATCCACATATATTTGTATATCTGAATTTCAATATAATGTTGCTTCATAACTTTAATATTCCTGGAAAGTTCACTGAACAAACTGTTGAATTAGTAATAGACTAATAAGAATCTTTATGTTTCTTCCCTCACCCCTTTTTCACAACTGCTAACTGTATATTCTGTTCCTCATTAGACATGGTCTGTTGTTATTGTTACTGATTATATTAGTTATTGCTAGACTAATGTGTGAGTAAAGTTATCAGCAAATGATATCCAGGGACACCTACAAACAGCTGATACTAACCTGCTCAAATACTGTGCTGTAAACAAAAGAACCATTTATTATGTACTTATAATTTTGTGTCAAGTTTGTAACCATACCAATTTAAATAACACAGTAAGATCTAACTTGCAGAAGACTAGTGGAGTTAGTGCACCAAAGCTTGGACTTAGCTTCTCAGTGTTTAGTACTGACTTCAAATTCTTCCCTCTCCCCGTTTCTGTTCTTAAATTGATCCAGATCCCCCCCCCCCCCCCAACCTAACCTCCCAACTCACTCTCTTTTTTTTTGACAGACTCGAGACTTCCACTCCTTCATAAATGGTACATTTCTACTAACTCTGACTTTCATTTCATCTTAAATGGTACATTTCTTCTAATTCATGACTTCCACTCCTTCACAAATGGTACATTTCTACTAACTCTGACTTTCATTTCATCATAAATGGTACATTTCTACTAACTCTGACTTTCATTTCATCATAAATGGTACATTTCTTCTAATTCATGACTTCCACTCCTTCATAAATGGTACATTTCTACTAACTCATGACTTCCAGTCCTTCATAAATGGTACATTTCTACTAATTCATGACTTCCAGTCCTTCATAAATGGTACATTTCTACTTATTCATGACTTCCACTACTTCATAAATGGTACATTTCTACTAATTCATGACTTCCACTCCTTCATAAATGGTACATTTCTACTGACTTGTGACTTCCACTCCTTCATAAATGGTACATTTCTATTAACTCTGACTTTCATTTCATCATAAATGGTACATATCTATTAACTCTGACTTTCATTTCATCATAAATGGTACATTTCTACTAACACTGAATCCACTGAAAATTGCTTCCAATTCAGTTGTTCTATTTTTGTACTGTCTGAATCTCATAATTGGTTCATGTCGATGGACTTACCCGCCCATAATTGCTTCCAGCTTTACAGCCCTGCTAGCTTGTCATCATTGAAAGTTTTATTTTTAAATTTAGCTTGGTCATTAAAACATTGTTTTCTCATTCATTTCTTGCAGTCAAGTGATTGTGTAGTGACTGTCACGATTGAGCTGGGTCACCAGGCTAATTTCCTGAAGGAACCATCACCAGAAGGGTTCACCCATGACTGGACAGTCTTTGTTAGGGGATATGAGGGAAGTCGGATAGAGTATTTTGTGGAGAAAGTTGTCTTCAAATTACATAAGACATTTAAATCTCCAGTGAGAGGTAAAATTGTTTGGTTATCTCTATTGGGTTGCAATGTTTTTATTGTTGTCATAAACATTTTTTTTGCTGTTGCATGAGGGTGGGCTGAATAGTTTTGTCTCCTCAGAAATATTTTTGATAAAAGTGGATATATCCAGTTATTACTTGTTCTGGACAGTTATATAATGTCTTACCTCTCCCATCTAGAAAGGAGGACCCAGAATTCCTACAGTCCCTGCTCAGTTTAGGTAAAAATGGAGATCTTAATCAAAACATGCTGTTCAAGCGGACTACCTTGAAACTTGCAGTTTTATTTTGCTTCATCCTTCCCACGTATTAAAAAAAAAAGTTCATGTTTTTGCGTCGTAGGATTTGTGTTTATCAAACAAGATTTCGCCACTGATTGCAAATGAAGCACACATATAAGTAAATATCTGATGTTAGCTATATCAGTGATAGTTTAAAACTTTTCGAAGTGGGAAAAGTCCAATAGATGGCAGTTATGTTTATCTTAGGATGCAGTCACTTATGGAGAGTTAGCATGCTACTTTTTTTTTTTTAAACTTCGCATAGCCTTCTTTGCTGCTAAAAAATGCCAGCTTTTCAACAACTCATATAAAACGGTGAATATTTTACTGTGATGCTGTATGTATTAAGGTAACAGGACATAGTGTTGTATGATTAGAACTAAAAAAATTCATTAACTGTTACTTTACTTTATGAAAGATTTGTTGGTTCCTTTTTGTTTAAATTGTGTCTGTATTACAGCACACTGTGCATGATTAACTTCAGAATATAGTAGAAAAATCACTTTAGACATCAGAGAAAGAAAAATACCACAAGAGCAATTGTGACTTCAACTATGGTTTCTGGTAGGACATTCAGCAATCTAGCCAGAAGAGGATAATGCATTATCAACTTACATTAGGATGCAGTGTGGCCGAACTTGTAGTGTGTTGCCTAAATGATCTAGTAATAAATGTAGAAGTCAGAAGCATCTATTAGCATAACTGCCAAGTTAAAAATGATTGAATCTGTGAGAAAGGCATGACTCTGATTGATATAGGATACAAGTTAGGTTTGGATTACCAGAGTCCTGCAAGAGCTTCCATTCAAGTCTTCATAATCACAGTGAATAATATTTGTTGAAAAGTTGGATGATGGGAAATACACCTTCTCCATCCTATAATAAAAAGATTGATTGTTCAAATTTACATTCATTGCTCACCATAAGGTAAGGTAAAAAATGTATGTACTGTACTTTCATTTTTGCATTATTTTCTAAGTTCTCTCATGGGAACTAATGGATACATTTTTTTTTTGTTCTTAATCATGAAATATAGTCTGTCAATAACTCATAAAGTTAAGTGTAAGCTAACTGTTGTATATTATTCCAGAGTTATATATATATATATATATATACACATACATACAGGTAACATTCCCATTTCCACACCATTAAAGCATATTGGGGATATAGTGTTAGGCCTGCATTTACACAACCTTTGGCACATGAAAGTGTGATGTTGTCAGTAAAATGCCTGGGCACATTTACCTTCCCAGATTTAATCCATTTTTAGAGGCTGGGTTGACCCCAGGTCTTTTTTTTTCGTTTGTTTGTTTGTTTGTGGTGCCACCAGAAAAAAAAATCCCACTGATATTGTGTGTGTGTGCGCGCACGCGTGCATGCGTAATATATGGACATATATTGGTCACATGGTGAGAAGAAACAGTCGGAGAATCCCAAAACAAGCTATCAAGTGGAACACAGCAGGCCGAAGTAAAAGAGGTCAACCACGTGAAACTCTAAAGAGGACATTGTTAAGAGAGACCAAATTAGTTTAGGCATAAAATCCCTTGATAAGGTTGAAAAGCTCACCGAAAACATGAAAACTTGGCAAACTACCATGCGAGTCCTGTGTTTAATGGCACAGGTAAGATATAATATATATATATATGTATACATTTTTTTTCACATTTCAGTGGTTTCTGAGCCACCATTTAAGGTGACAGAATCTGGCTACGCTGGATTTATCTTGCCTATAGAGATTCACTTCAGGAATAAGCAGACTCCTCGAAAAATTGCATTTTATTATGACTTGTTTCTTAATGCCAAGGACAGTCCTCCAATAAATAATGTTCGATATGAGAAGTTAAAGTTCCAGAATCCAACACCAGAATTCAAGGCAAAACTCATCAAAGCTGGAGGGGTAAGCTCTGAATACAAATATTTGTTTTATTCCAGCTGTTGACATGGACATAATTTCATTATATTATAGTCTGTCACATTATAACATTAATCAGCAAAGAAGACCTCTATAGAAATGTTTATATTATGTGAGTTTTACCCAGCATAACAAAAAAAAAAAAAATGCTGGGTTTTACCCAGCATAAACTTGGTTTGACATAAAACAAGGGGTCCGTCAGGGGTGCATATTGTCACCCTACTTATTTAACTTGTATACTGAAAATATAATGAGGAATGTTAGAGAAGATGTAGACAAAGAATATTACGATGCCATAACAGTTGGAGGTTATGAATTACCAGAGATTAGATATGCTGATGACACAGTATTGCTGTCCACAACACAAGAAGGTATGGAAAAACTAATTATGTCAGTCCGCAAGAACAGCGAAGAGCAGAACCTCTATCTTAATGCAAAGAAAACTAAAGTGATGACAACTGACAAAACAAACAAGGCAACTGAAATATGTATCAGTGAGGAAAAACTGGAAGAAGTGGAGAGTTTTGAATATCTTGGATCACTACTAACTAATAATGGAGATACAATGCGGGAAATTAAAAGGAGGACATCTATTGCTCTTCAGAAAGTAAAACAAATAAAGAATCTGTGGAGAGGAGCAGACAGAACCACAAAAATAAGATTTTTAAGGGCATGCATCTTTCCCATCGCAACATATGCCTGTGAGACCTGGACACTTAATAAAACAGCTGAGAAGCACATAAATGCCTTTGAATGTAAATGCTATAGAAGAGTTCTCCAAATATCTTGGACACAAAAAAGAACAAATATATCTATACTACAAGAGCTTAATATTGAAGAAGGCTGGCTAGTAAAGAGGATTAAAGAGAGAAAACTTAAATATTTTGGCCACATTAAACGTCATGATAATTTAGAGAAGACCGTATTGGAAGGATACATAATGGGAAAAAGAAAAAGAGGAAGACCGAAACGAAGATGGCTGCAAGACATCGTTGATGATCTGGAAATGGATGCAGCAGCAGCAGGCCATCTTGCTCACAACCGAGAGGCCTACAGGAGTGCTGTTTGGGAGGCAAAGTTCCGCAAGGGACATGCAAAGGAATGAATGAATGAACCCAGCATAATATGGTTGTGCATGTTGACTAACAAGAAACCTGATAAACATAGACACTGGTGTGAAACCTTGGAAAATATTGTAGGAACAGGACTGATTTACAGTATCAAGATAACATGTGATATTTTACCTGTCACCTTTTTTTATATCTGGAGAGAGCAGAAGAGACAGCAGATACTTGGAGTAAAGAAAGATAATTGTAAAATTTGCTGAGTTCCTCATGCCTGTGTGAAAGTGTATCCTGGGAAATGTATTTTGTCAGTAACATATGAGCTGAGCCTTGTAATATTTTCTCTTACTTGCAGATGACAGCCAGGACTGTCCTCACAATTCATGTAATGAGTGTATTTTTCCCAGTGGGCCAGTTAAATGTATTTCTAGTTCTGACAGTTTAGTGTAGTTCTAGTTCTGAAATTCATCTCCACAGCAGTTTCCAGTGTTATTATTTTCTGACAACAGATGAAGAGAACACACAGTAGTGTTTAGTGTTTGTGACTTAATGATATCATTCAGTGATGCTAAATAAGGTGAAGGTAAGGTAAAGGTAACCTTGTCATGCCTTAGAGGCACATAAGGGATTTGCTGATAGTGCCCACATTTTCCTTGACCTGTCAGCACACTAGAGGGTGGTGTGGTCAGCATCACAGCTGGCTGCCTTTCCTTCCCCAGCTCCAGAAGTTGTGTACCCATTTCTACAGCTGGGTGACTGGGGCACCTGCAGCCAAAGTTGAACCCCCAAGCTTTATCATGAGAGACCAGTGCACTAACTACTTCACTACTCATATGCCCATTGATGCTAAATATCACAAGTTAAAGTACTTGTACAGTTTTATGGGTGTTGCCTGAGCAGCAGTAGAAAATAAGCAGTAAATTTTGATAGTTATATATAGTTATATATAGTTATATAACAGAAAAATTTTACTTCGTTTGAAAATAAATTGTTCTTAAGATAACTAAGATGATAGACTTTATTCTAGATGAAAAGACATAATATTAGTGAAGTAATTTTGATTATTTTTTTTCTTTTTTGTGACAGACAGAGCAAGGAGCAGAACCAGCGCCATATGCAGACCTTTTTGGATCTCCAGTCAGATCAGAGAAAAAGGCATTGACAAAAATACCCAAGGATAGAGAAAGAGACAAGGTATTGTCATAAATGATCTTTATCTTCAGTGTAGTGCCATGAAACACAAGGTTTCAGATAAGATTTTATTTCCAGTTTGTAGATGGTAACAAGGTGGTGTCCTTTATTGCTTATTTCAATTTAATGTTAATTTTAATCTTTGATGTTGTGAACAGTTTCTTTTGAGACCAAGGAATAGTGATGTAGCTTCTATAAATACTGGCTAGAAGAGATTTTGGAAATATAAATGTTAGCTTTAGAAATAGGTAAAGCATAAACATAAGGTTTTAAAGTATAAACAGACAAGCACCAATTGTTCTAGTGATGCTGGGTTGTAGTAGATGTCACCACACTAGTGTGGGTGATAATAGAAGTAATCATCAGTGTAGATAAAAGTAGTATTTGAAGAAAGTGCTGGAGATCAAATAGGAAATTAGCTTTAATAGTTGTCCATTATTATCAAGCAGTTTGAGGGAAAAAAAAAATCAGATACCTGCATATTTTTTTTATTCTAAACAGTCTTTTGATTCTAAACAGTCTTGTTTTATCTATTCTTCACTCCTTGGGTTGATCACCTTTAAAAACTTCATTTATGTATTGTTTTGTGTGCAGTTGTTATTGAACTCAGTTTCTAGGCTGTAAGAAAGCACATTCATTTTATCAATTTTACTGTTGTTTATATATATTTTGCACCATTTCATTGATATTATCATATGTCTTTCAATCCATATTTTAGAATAGATTTTCCAGCATTTCAGCTCCTCTCTCCTTCTGCATATATGATCTGTATTGTCTATGTGATCTACATTGTCTCTCTAGTTATAGGTCTTGCTCTTGTTATTCCATTTCTGGCGGTTTTTTAAAATCCATTATTTATCTCTGTCTAAACGTCAGAGACACAGCAAAATACCAGAAAAGCCATTCATTCTGAGGGAAAAATTCTAATAATACTGAGCAGTTTTGAAAATATTCTATTTAGTCTGAACATAAAATAGTCTTGATATTTTAGGCCACTTTGAACAGAAAAAATATAAATGATCATTATTTTAAGCTGTTCAAGGAAGCTTTAATTCTTATAGTTCAGTCTGCTTTGATGATTTCAGTATCTAGATGTAAAATTAAAAGTTGTCAACTGATTGAGAACATTGACATTAGGATTGTTGGAAACTAACATGTCATGGTTATGGTAGGTTGTAGCAGGGATGATAAAGTTTGCATGCCTTTTGCAAGTTTGTACTTATACACACCATATGTAATTTATGAAATAAAGTCCATATAAAATTATAATATTCACATTATTGTTATTATTTGTACAAATTAAGGTCTGAGATTATTTAGAAGATGCCATATATTTAAATTGTGATAGTGGCTGTGGTAAAACTGGCACTAGTAATGTTAGACTGAATTGTATAGTGCATCATACACTTCCATCTGACTCTGCCAGTAAACTGCACCCCACACCCCATTTGACTTTGCTCTACTCTGGTGTATTTACATTGAAGCTGTCTGTACTTTCCACAGGAGAAGATTAAAAAGAGGAAAAAATCTAGCCCACATCGTAAGTCAACATCTCCTGCCCCTTCTCTTTCATCATTATCACCCATGACCTCTGATGATGATGATGATACAACCCCACCTCGACCTCCACTACCACCATTCAAAAAAGAGAAAGAGTCATCTGTGAAGAAAGAAAGTTCCTTCTCCTTGTCGTCATCATCATCATCACAGCCAAAGCAAGAACCATCCTCATCCTCGCCATCATCCCACAAAGATAAATCCAAACACAGGAACAGCTCTTCAAGCTCCTTGCACAAAGACAGAACCAGCTCAGACAAAGATGCAGCTCACAAACCTCACAAGCACAAAGATAAAGACAAAGATAGAAGCTCCTCACACAAAGAAAGAGAGAATGGTAAGAAAGAGAGAGACTCCAGTTCTCAGAAAGTGACTAAAGAACGTTCAGAGTCACAAAAGGATAGAGAAGGGTTTCACTCTTCAGGCAAGAGTACCACAGCATCCTCCCAACAAGAGAACAAGACTGGAAGCCAGCCAGTTCATAAAGATAAGGAAAAAAGTTCACAAAGCAAGGACAAAGAGACATCAGGCTCATCATCCAAACCTAAATCCAGCAAAGAAAGAGACAAAATATCTAGTAAAGAGAAGCATTCTTCAGTTAAGGATATTTCTCCAAGCTCAGTTTCAGAATCTAAAAAGGTGAAAGAAGATACAAGTAAAGAAAAAGTATCAAAAGAAAAAGACAGGCATAATAAGAAAAGCCACAAAAGACCTTTGGAATCCGGGACAAGAGAAGATGATTCCGAAAAGAAGAAGCAGAAGAGCTCTGTTACAGTCACTGATGATAGGCCAGTTAAAGCAAAGAGCAGCTCTGGGAAAGATAATAGTGCTTTGAAAGAAAAAGAACCTTCAAGAGAGAAAGAGCAGTCAAAAGAGAAATGACATGTTAGAACCACATGCAGGTGGGGACAGACATATCGTGTCTGGTCTAACTGACAGTGATAGTGACTCTGAAGATGAGACCCCTTATATGAAATCTCCACACAAAGAACTAAAATCAACCTTCAATAAGCAGGGTTCACAGTCAAATAAAAATTCGACACATAAAATTGCCAAGAGGCCATCAGTTGAAGAAAAGCAGAAGAAGACAGACCGTGGATCCACAGAGGATGGTACAAGAAAATCTGACCAAATCAATAAATACAGTAAGGAAGACAGAAGGACAGTCAACGCTGAAGGTAATAGACCAACGACAAAAGGTAAGTATATAGAGAATAGCGTGGAATCTTCAGATGATGAAGGTAATGTGGAGCAAATGAGTTTAACAAATGGTGCCACCAATCAGAGTTGTAATGGACTGGACATTCTGGCACCAAATGGTATATCAATTGGAGAGCTCATTGCTATCAATGAAAAAATTGAGAAGGCTCAAGCAGATTCAAACCAGGAGCTCTTAGACAAAGTAATTAAGGTCATTGGTGAGACAGATGACTTTGATCTGAATGATGTCTCTCTTTATTTTGATATTTGCAGTGTAGACAAAAATGTTGTGCAGCAGATTCAGGCTGTGTTGAGGGAGTTCTGAGAGTCAGTTTCTTCACATGTACCTGTACTAGATCTGTAATATAAAGCAGTATCATTAAATGAGCTGGCATTTCTAAAGTGTTGATATATATAATTATCATACAGAAATGTTAGTAATGATGGATATTTAACTAAAGGGAAATAAGTGCACCATAATTTACCCTTTTAATGGTGAATAAAAGAAAACTTAACATCTGTAATGCTGACTCTGAATTTCAGTATGTTTTTGAGTGTCTTGAGTCTTGTTGATTCTGCTTCTTGTACACAGTAAACTTGACCCAAAGAAATTTGTGATTTATGAAAGGTGATGGAACATGATTTATTGTTATGGGGTTTCACTAGCTGATGCAAGAAGGATTTAGTTAGTTTCTTTGAGGCTGGTGAAATTTGCTGCATAGAAAACAAGCTGGACATAACATGTTTGTTAAATTTTCAAATTGAGAAAAGAATTATTTTCAAGTATTATTAATTTCTGAATTATCTAAATGAACTATAATGTAGAATTAGTTTCTGCTGGAGTTTCCTTTAAGTTTCTTAGGTTAACACTTTACCACCATTCAAGTAGTTCATGACATTCTAACTGGAGATAACGGAAAAGTTGGTGATCAAAAGTTGCTACATGCAAGTGTATTGAATAGCACTTTTTATATTTTTCCTCAAAGTAATAACCAGACTTATAATTATTAATTACTAGCAAAGTACATGCTAAAATATAAGCCATCTCATGGTGGAAAGAAGGTGTTTTTCAGATGTATTTTCTCTGTGATGTGATTTTTTTTTTTTTTTTCATTTGGTGACTTGTATTCATTCCATTGATGTGTAAGACAAAACATGTTGTTTTGACTTGCTTTTATTAAAGGACTGGCATCTATATATGTCATCTTTGCTTTTTGATTGGTGACATTTGTTAAGAGCGGTATGCATGGCACTGGCTTATCTACAAATAGGAAAGGCTATTTATGAGGTTACAAGTTGATTTCAACGTAATTTTAGTCAACATTGTGGGAAGGATTTTCCAACCAAGAAATCAGTGTCTAGATTGTTGTGTATATTTAAAGACTGCATTTTCTAGATAAAGGTAAGAGTCAATTCCCATCATTTTAGAGAACAATTTGTTGGCTGTTGGTTTGTTCACAATCCAATAAGGCCAATTTTCAAAGCTTTTCATGACTGCTGGCGTCACGAACAATTGCCAGGAAAGAGAGAGAGAGTGCATGTATATATGTGTGTGTGTGTGCATGCATGTGTGTTTGTTTGTTTGTTTGCCAGTGAATGAAAGGGTTATACCATTGTGTGCATATAACTATATGTGGTAGGACCCCACCATAGATGGATGCACCAAAGGTGGTTTCAGGTTTATGCTATTGCTGAAAAGGAAAAGAAATAAACAATTCTTACTAGCATCTCGTTCAGTCACACTCATTCTAATTCTGGGAAAGCTCTACTATGACTCATCTCTTTGTTTTGCACTAAACATTGGGACCCACATGTCTGTCCAGAGTTCTCACTTATAACACATTATATCTGAGTGTAAAGTAAGAGAACAAATATTGTAGGATTAAACCTTGAAAAAATCGTAGACAAAGCACTTTAGAGACGTGAGAGAAAGAAAAATCACAAGAGAATTACCTGGGATTCGAACACGGACTCCGGTAGGACGAGCAGCCGTCTAGCCACGAGAGAACAGCTAAGTCGATAGTACGCTGTTCTCTCATGGCTAGACGGTTGCTCGTCCTACCGGAGTCCGTGTTCGAATCCCAGGTAATTCTCTTGTGATTTTTCTTTCTCTCACGTCTCACTAAAGTGCTTTGTCTACGATTTTTTTGAGGTTTAATCCTACAATATTTGTTCTCTTACTTTACCGTACCAAAACCTCGTAGTTTCCTATTTATAAAAAATTGTTCCTATATCTGAGTGTGTTCAGCACTTGTTTCATTTATGCCAGTTACTTTGAAACATGGCTCCAAATGCAAGGATGGTGATGTGATGCTGATAGCTCTGATAAGCCAAAGGAAAGCCATAAAGTTCCTACTTTAGAGGAAGACATTAAAATTTTAGACTTAGTGAGAAAAGTAAAGTCTGCTTCTAAGTATGTTAGGGAAGAACTAATCTTCCATACATTGCCATAGTAGGAAGGAAAAATATGTGAGTGTTTTAGTAACACTTAAATACAATACAATATGGATGGAGAGAGAGAGAGTATTATAACTTTTTAAAAGTTATTTTTATGATCTACAGTATCATGCTATTTAGAGTGTTTATTTTCCTTATTTATATAAAAAAATATGTTATTATGTATGCTAGTATAGGAAATACTTTATAATTAATGGGGTTCTCTATTGTGTGTGAATTTCTGCTTATTGGTCACCTATGGTAGGGCTCTACCATATACTTAGAATCAAAAGCAAAAGGAACATTGTAGTACTGATAACTGGGAAAATGAACATAACAATTATATTACTTCTCCACATAGTTAATGGACTTCCATATTGCTCTGCTAGCTTCTTCATTCCTTGTGCTGCTCCTGTGGTCTCCACCACTTCTTTAACCTCATCATCAGAGATGAACCTATGATGGCTTAGAGACTCTTTAAGTGGACTGAATATGTGGTAATCACATGGTGCTGGATTAGGGCTGTAATGGAGATGAAGAAGACATTCAAACCATAGTGGTTGCATTACCTTCACCATTGCGGCACTGCATGGGGACATGGGTTGTCATGGTGCAGCAAGTCTGTTTTTGACAGCATTCTTCTTTTGCTGCAGAGTGCAGTTTTCACTTTCTCTCTAAGCTTAGCAAAATATGTTGCACTGATCACTGTTTGTCCATGTTCATCAAGCTCTTTTACGACATTTTGAAGTTCAAGGAAATGGCTTTCTACGTTTAGTCACTGGATACATTACTTCCAGTCAGAGACAAAACAGGCTAGCAAGGTTTGGTTATGTTCTTCTTGTAAAGGCCTGATCCTGGAACATTACATGCCCAGAGGAATCACTGTCAACAGCAAAGCATACTGTGATCTACTTGAAACTGCAATCAGGTCAAAACATTGCAGTGTGTTCAGTTCTGGCATGTGCCACACACAGCATGTGCAACAGTTCAACAGTTTATGAGTTTGGAGTGTCTTCTGCATATTCACCCAACTTCACACCTTGTGATTATCATGTGTTCAGACCCCTCAAAGAGAAGCTAAGTGAGAAGAGTACAGAGAAAGAGATTAAAGAGACAGTGTATAGTTGGCTACAGGGTCATTCAGATTTTCCAGGCATTTGTGTGGTGGCAGACCTGCACTGAAGGTGGTGGGGACTATGTTGAAAAATCATAAGGAGTTTTCAACCACATTTGTAAATTTAATTCAAATTTAAAAAAAAAAAAACGTTACCTTTTTGACTCACACTTATTTTACAATTATTTACATTACAATGTGAATGTTCTTGGATACTAAAAGTAATCAGGATTAGACATGGGGCTAAAGGGCTTTTTTTAATCATCATTTTCATATTACTTTCTGCGACTCATTAATTTAAATTGTCTTTGAGAGCTGAAATTGCCACATCACCAGTTTTGTACAAGGATACTTATCATTCCAAAGGAAATGCTATTTTCAGACTAAATACAACAGCAGACTACAAGCCCATGTACACAAAATGAAGGTCATGCACACCAAAATGGTCATCGCACCACAGAACACATTCTAAAAATTTGCACTCTCTACAGGCTTTAAAAGCCCAAACTGGCCCATGGAAAAAAGCATGTATGGAAATCTGTGGGGCACATTAATGACTTCAACTGATGAGATTCATGGAAGCGAACCATCTCCCTGTCTAGATGACTTAGCATACAAAAACAGAACTCAGAAGACGATGAATGAAAGAAATACAGATATTTATCTGTACATTGATTGGCATGCCATCAAAATGTGTGAATGTACTTCCCAGTTCATTCTTGTTAGTTTTGCACCAGAATAAACATTGTGATACTGCTGAGATCTCATCATTGGTTTAGTAAAGTGATAATGATAAATTCTACTCATCCTGTCTGTTCATATTTTAACTAACATTTGTAAAGGACATCGTGTGATATATAACACTGGCCAACAAACATTTTGGTGCCTCAAATGTTAGACCTGTTTCTGGGTATATTTTACCTGCTGATTCCAAAAATGACACAAGTTTTCCCATATCAGCTCTAGTTTTTGAGATATAGAACATATGCCATATACCACTCTTCACTCTGCTCACCCATAACAAATCAGAATATTTTAATGTAGTATTTAAATTAATATCTTTTAAGCATGAAGGAAACTTAAAAATTAAAAGAAAAATGTACTACATGAAAATCTACTTATTTCATATCAAAAGCACAAGTTTATGATACAAACCTTCCACTCATTCAACACACAAGAAGCTCCTTTTGTAAGACTTCCGAGAGTGGGATCTGCCAGGGCAATCCTGCACATGATTCCAACAATAGTCTGCCATCATGTGTGCATCCCATCTTCCTTGGTATCTGGCTTCCATTGTTTTTATGTCTTGGTGAAATATTTCACCTTGTTGTGACTGTGCAGATAATGGATTTTAACACTCATGTTACAGCCAAGCCTATTGAAAGAGAATATCCTCTACTGTGTGTAGTTGTCTGCCTTCTTGTTGCCAAGAAAGCTTTTCACAACAAGAACAAATGGAGACCAGACACATGATTCAGTTTCATTCATTGATGCTATGAAATGTGGGTCATTTATAAGTTGTTTGATCTATGGGCCATCCAAAATTCCTGCCTTCAGTTTTTCCATGGTAAGTCCAGGTAACTTATGCACAATGCACGCATGAACTATCTTTATTCAAAGACTTTACAGATTGTTTCTTCAGACCTAGCTTTATATGTAATGGTGGCAGTATGAATCTATTTCTTGCCACCAAAGGTTCATTGATTACATTTTGTCCTGCAATCATCATATATTCCCTCAGAGGCCAATCTTTTCTTGCTCAGTGTTCATGTTTGGCTCTACTATCCTGAAGGCATAAAACACAAGGATACTTTGTGTGACCACTTTGTTGACCAAGAAGAAAATTAACCATCTTCAAGTCTACACAAATCACCCATTGATGTTCTTGGTAATTTATCTTTTCCAAGACTAAAGAGATGGTCCTGTACTCTTCTTTCATCCTGGTGGAAAGACCAATTGGTATAGAACCATATTTGTTGCTGTTATTTAAAAGAGCAATTTCAAACTACATTTTGAACTGTCGATGAAAGGACGCCACTCACTTAGGTTATATTCTGAAAGACCAATTTTCTTCACAATGTTTCTGATGTCATTGCAGAATATTAAATTATTGTCTTCGGTAAAAACTGGCAGCAATCTTTTTCTCGCCTTTGATAAAATGTAATTTTTGTTCCACGCTGAAGTACATTCTTCTCCTTTGTCTGGAGGCAAGCAAGTCGGAAGACTCCTTGGACAGATTTAAGTCCCTGATCAGATCACTCAGTTCATTCTGATTAAAACAATCATTATGTGAAATTATACAAAAAATAACACAGTCACCGCTCCCACTTTCTTTACCTTGTGTGATATCAGACATGCAAAACTCATCCTCTGAGAGCTGTGGTAGTTCAAGGAAAGCCGGAATGGGTACAAGATCCGAGTGTGGAACAGGTCTCCTGGCTGAAGGTAGATCAGGGTAAGATCATTTGTCACGATTATTTTGATTGATTCCTATGATATTAACAATGCAAAAATAACAGCCACTGAAGTGTTTTTTCAGATTATAGGAAAGGTACACAAAAAAATGTGAGTAAATACATAAATTTCCCATTCAAATAAGACAGCTTGTTATGATATCCCAATTCTACAGAAGAGATTTTTGTAAAGAGTGGACTAAAATTTTATAAATTCAACCATATCTAAGAAACTAGAGCTGATGCGGACTATCCAATGCAATTTTCTGAATCAGAGCCCCAAATAACACCAGGAACAGGCCTAAAAACCAAGGCACCAAGAAAAAAATGTTTGTTATTGGGTTCTGTAATCCATTTAAGCAAATGAGAAGATGAGCTGGGATCGTGTTTCCTTGAAAATGTCCTAAGTGTTTTCGTGATACCAATGACTTCAGCTTTCTTGTAGACCGTGTATTATTGATTAATCTGACTTTAAGCAAAAACAAATGCAGCAGCACACATTTGTACTGTGATCCACCAGCATGACTTTTTTTTGAGCATTTATAAAATGTCTCTTACACCATTGTATATTTTACAATGTGACAACTGGACATCAGTGAGACTTTCTGTACATTTTTATAACAGCTGAAGACACTGTCAGACTTAACAGTCAGTGAACCATGGCTGACATACTAGCGTCAGGGTTGGCGAACCATAGCTGACCAAGACTCCATTCCACTGTGATAGGGCCTAGCCTGCTAATGGGGCAGGGATCACTATGGTCCTTATGGCAGTGGAGTTTGCAAAAGAAGTACTGCACACCCCTGCATTTTAGTTACACTCAGGGACTGAAGATGGGTTACCATGACCCACTCCCAATCCAACAAGACACTGTGCTTCAACATTTTCACTACACTGGCTGCAAAGAACATCACACTTGCAGTCCCAAGCAGACAGAAGAAGATATAACAACAAATCTTATTATAAATTTGTCTTCCATTGCTATGGATTTACTTTTCATGAGAGTAATGATTTTTTTTTTAATATGTGTGGCACACTGTGGTGAATAAAACATCTATTTATTTCAGTTGTTCATAAAATCTTCAGGACAGACGAAACAAGAGCTGCCAAAGAATGTTAAAAAAAAAAAAAACCAAGGTATGAGGGGTGTTCAGAAAGTAATGCACCACATCGTTTTTTTTTTCAGGTAATAATGAAGATAGAAGAGTGAAATTTTGCACATTTTAAATATGGCATGTGGCGATTCTGTGAACCAAATTGCACAGCAACCAGCCAAAGAATATGACTCCCCTAACCATTGAAATGGAGCATGTTAGCAACTTGCAGTATAAGAAGCGAATTGTGAAAGAATTTCTCGTGAACATTCACAAGCATCTATGTGATGTGTATGAAAGTTTTGCAGTCGACAGGAGTACAGTCAGTCGCTGGGTTCAGAGAATCAAAGAATCAATAAGTGGAGATAAGGAGTTGCATGATCGGCCACACTGTAGATGTTCTGCTACAGCCACCAAGGCAGAAATGTTGAAATGTGCTGAGGGCATTATTCTTACTAATAGGCATATCACTACTCAATATTCCCCTGGGAACAACTGTGTTAAGAGCACACTTATCTTAACACAGTGTTTGTGAGACAGGGAACATAGATCTGTTTGCTTAAAAACTCTGACCTACCTATGTAGCCCAGAAACTTGTAGCAATCAACACTAATTGTAATTGTAATTGTTATTTTTGCAAAATGTAATGTCAGGTTGGTGGACGGATGGGGACATGGGGATCTCTGGCGGGGATGAGGGAAGTCTGGTGTGAAACCAATGAATCCAGGACGTGACAAGCCTATGGGTCTTTACAACAATGGCTATCAGAATGATGTGAACAAAACAGAGCCAGTAGACTATAGGTGGCGGGGAATGGATATCGTTGAAGCACTCATCAGATTCCTCATCTCAGAGTCAGAGTGTCTTTGTGGAACTGTCTCAAACCATCTGACATGGAGAAGGGGTTTAAGTACAGCCACCAGAGGCTGGAAAACAAAGTTTTGGCCAGGCCAGCCACACTGTCTTCATGGCAGTCCGAGCAAGACCACAGTCTGCCCTAGCAAGGAAAGGTGCTGAAGTCGGAGTTACCCAGCCAAAAGGCGCATCGCAAAAATCAGGGTAACACGCATTATCGCTAATGAAATGTCTATATCTACAGTTTTCAAACATGGTGCTCGCCCTGTGAAGACTAACCAGGCAGGTGCAGTGCCGGGCCCCCTGCCTCGAAAGGGTCCACCCAATGCTACTGGAGGTCCTCTCAGTTCGTCTTGTGGAGTCAGGAGACATGAGAGTAGAGCTACTGGCCAAAAAATACAACAGAAGAAAACAGCCAAAAAGCAAGAACTTAAAATAATGCAGTGGAATGCTGAGGGTGTCAGCAGTGTTAGAGATGGCTATAGCAAAAAGGTTGAACTAGAGAACATACTTTTTGCAGAGCAGGTAAGTATATGCTGCATACAGGAGACACACCTAACCAAAGATGCCGCCTTTAAAATCAGAGGCTACCAGTGTTTTAGATCAGACCGACAGGACAGAAGAAAAGGAGGAGTACTCACACTTGTTAAGAATAACATCAGCGCATGTCAGGTGGGAGTGTACATGGAAGGAGCCGAATACCAGATGATCCATCTAAAAAGTAGTAATACAGATTTCCACCTCCTTAACTATTACTGTCCTAATGACCGTCCACTTGCTTTAGGAACAATCCCACACAAAGAGAGACTGATGGTCTGTGGTGATTTTAACAGTCATTCCCAGAGCTGGGGCTATGACCACATAGACAAGAGAGGAGAGGAAGTTGAGAGCTGGCAGGATGATAATGGACTTCTCCTGATCAACCAGCCAATGGATGCCCCAACATTTTACTCAAGGGCTTGGCATACAAAATCAACACCAGATCTGGCATTCCACTCTCCAGATCTGAAGTGGAACATTACACGTGAAGTTGGAAAACAACTTGGAGGTAGCGACCATCGACCAGTCTTCCTGACAATAGAAAATGAACTCCTTAACACCAGTAACCCTCTCCCCAGATGGAACTATAAAAAAGCAAACTGGACAATGTACAGACATCGTACAGGTATCCTGGTGGGACAGCTGTCCATAGAAGGTAAGGATATTAACAGCATAGTGAAGGAGTTCAATGCTTGTATCCTTCAGGCTGCTCGTGAAACCATTCCCAGAGGAGCTCGCAGGGACTATAAACCATACTGGTCTAGTGAGCTGGGAAAACTCCATGATGACGTGGAAGCAGCTCGAAAGCAAGCAGAAAATAGACCATGCCAAGAACACCACAATAATTACCAACATTCTAAGGCCAAATTTCAGAGAGCAAAGCTGCAAGCCAGACGGGAAAGTTGGAGAGAGAAAACAGAGTCCCTAAACTTTGAAAAGGATGGAAGGAAACTGTGGAAACTAATCAAACAGTTAAATGATGAGAGTACTGGAAGAAGTACAAAGATTACACTAATAGAGGATGGGAAAACTCTTACAGGTAAGCAGGTAGCAAATCACTTTGCTCGCATGTTTGCACAGGACTGCAACATTGATATCCATCCAGAGAAGGAGCGTACAGTGCGCATCGAGCCACAGAAAGAGGAGGAACAAGTCAGAAAAGTGGAGGTCATGGATGCACCAATCACACACAGTGAGTTAGACCTAGCAGTTAGTAAACTGAAACCAAGGAAATCACCAGGACCAGATGGAGTGTCCAATGAAATGATCAAGAACCTGGGAATGGCAGCAATGGGAAAGCTGTTGGATATTTTCAATATGTGCTGGAGCACAGGTAAGTTACCTCAAATCTGGAGGGAAGCAAGCATGGTACCACTGCTAAAACCAGGGAAAATCAGTCACTACGGATTATCACAGGTGCCATGAGGTCCACACCAATAGTAGAAATGCAGAAAATAGTTGGTGTTCAACCGCTAAAGGAACGTAGAGACACAAAGGTCATGACCATGGGAGAAAAATTCCTTAGCTCTGTAAGCCATCCCCTGAAGGAGAGATTCAATAACTTGGCATTAGGACGGCTTAAAAGAAGCAGCTTCATTCATCAGGCCAAGCGTATGCGTAAGCTGATACCTGACCTTCCAACTGTAGTCACTCCATTATCATCTGTACCAGAGCATACACCATGGAAAGAAGCAGATTATACACAAATAACTATTCAGACTGAAGTGAAAGATGTGCAGAATGGTGAGATGCAGAGCAGTCTTGTAAGATCAATAGCCACACTTAGTGTTCTAGATGACAAATATCCATGTGACACCTGGATACGTGTGTATACAGATGGATCTGCACATAATGCCATAAAAAATGGTGGGGCAGGAGCATATATTGAATATCCAAACAACACCATTGACAAGATTTCCATACCCACTGGTAAATACTGCAACAACTTTGATGCAGAAGTTAGGGCAATTATTGCTGCAGTTGAAAAACTATCAGACTCCAGAATTGATACATGTCCTGTAGTAATTCTCACAGATGCAAGATCAGTACTGGAGGCTCTTCAGTGCAACAAACTACCAGACCTTAAGGATGCCTTGTCAAAAATTGGCTTACAACATGGAGTCACTTTGCAGTGGATTCCCTCCCACTGTGGGATACCAGGCAATGAGAAAGCTGACCATCTGGCTAAAGAGGGCACTGAAATGGAGCAACCAGACATACCAGTCACCTATAATCAGAAGAAAAGCATGATAAAAACCTACAGGAAGCCACAAACACCACCACATGATGACTATCACATGCTAAACAGAAAGGAACAAGTCACCATCTTCCGTCTCCGAACAGGACACAGCCGACTCCGAAGTCATATGTATACAAAGTTTAAGGTTGGTACTACTAATCTATGTACATGTGCCCAGGTGCCCCAAACCGTGGAACATATCCTACAGAACTGCATCAACTACGAGACACTGAGAAATAATTACTGGCCCAGTGAAACCACTAAAGAAGATAAGCTCTACGGTTCCATACATGAGTTACAAAAAACAGTGAAATTTATCCAAGAGACAGGACTGCAGATATAGACAGACAGTGCGAACGAAGAAGAAGAAGAAGAAGAAGACTACTCAATAAAGGCATTAAAGCTGTCAGTCAGCAATGGCAGTGCAAATTCAGTTATAAAAGCTCTCGGATTTTCTAAGGTTTGCACAAAGTGGGTTCCTCGAAGTCTCACAAATGAACATCGATTGCAAAGGAAAGCAATTTCTTCTGAATTGTTGGAGCATTTAAATGCTGAGGGAGAGAACTTTTTGGCTAAGATCGTAACAGGTGACGAAACCTGGGCACATCATTTTGAACTTGATTGATTGATCTTTATTTCAAAAGGGTTAAGAATTGGGCACGCAGGCCTGTCTGACATTCTGCCCTTTGAGACAAAAAAGACAGTCAGTGGAGTGGCATCATCCGCAATCACCACGAAGAAAGAAATTCAAGACAACTCCTTCAGCTGGAAAGGTCATGATCACTGTCTTTTGGGACATTGAAGGTGAGATTCTTGTGGATGTTATGCCAAGAGGAGAGACAATCAATTTGCAAGCTTACATTAACTCTTTCCGTGCCTTTCGCCATTTTTATGACTTTTCCAGTTTCCCGATGGTTTGTTTCAATAAAACAACCGGTGTAACATTTAGATTGTACATATTTCGTCCGTGATTCCGGTGACACTTTTCAAAATGGCGGAAGAGTGCCTAGTTATGAGCAATGCTGAGCGAGAAAAAGGAAGAGAGAGACTGAAATTTTTCAATTTTTGATGATGTAGATAGGGGTATGGACATGGCCTGTGACCACCCCACTGCGCTTGAATGTACCCCAAGTAGATCTAGACATATTAGATGACGGGAGAAGTAGTTAGAAGGTTATTTCAGACATTAATTTAGTGAGAATGCAACACATAATCAGAATATGAGATCGACAAGTAGATCTAGACATCTCAGATGGTAAGTAGTGCATATCTAGACCTAGCCGATGGTGAGCTGGGCACAATCAGTGTCTAAAAACATCACATTACTTCCTTTTTTTCCTAAAAAACTCTGCATTTATGAAATTTTCATTCATTTAGCTATACTTTGAAACATAATATGTATACGGAAGTACATGGAAATACTGTTTTCCATTCCATTTTACAACTATACCCCCAACCCTATCAAGACCCGCGCTTTTACTCTGGCACTCCACTACACGTCCGTGTTTCTTCCTCCGGCACGGAAAGAGTAAACTCAATCAACATTTTTGCAGAGTTCGGCTGCACAAGAATCCAGCATACCTGCTTCTCCTTCACGACAACACATGCCCTCACACAAGTCTGGCAACACGGGAAGCAATCACCAAATTGGGTTGGACTGTACTACCCCATCCACCCTATAATCCCGATTTGGCACCCTCTGATTTCCATCTGTTTGGTCCACTTAAAGATGCACTCTGGGGGGTAAGATTTGAAGATGACGAAGGAGTGATTCATGCAGCGAATAAATGGCTACATAATCAAGAGAAAATCTGGTACGGGCTAGGAACACCACATGCACTTGTTTCGTGCTGGCATAAAGCCATATAAGTTGATGAGGATTATGTTGAATAATACTGATGTTTACATGACATATCCATGTATATTGTGTATAAATTTCATGTTTTTTTAATAAACAGCTCTTGAGAAAAGCGATGTGGTGCATTACTTTCTGAACGCCCCTCGTATATGAAAAGTAGGATGACATGAACTAGAATAACTATGCTGTAATTCACTTCTGTGAACAACTGGGAAATAGGGAAGAAAGAACAGCAACAAGGACAGAACTGAGAGGCTGTATGAATGGCAATGTCAAAGAAAGCGATGATATAGCTGAAGTGAATAATGCATAATGTTGTAGACTGGAAAGTAATTATTGCTGCAACCTAGAGTGTGTCATTATAGTTTAAAGTAGCATTTAGACACAAAACCATTTATGTATCTGTGATATTTTATGTCATATTTTCAATCATTTATCTGTCTGTGGAGATTTTTTTTTCTTTATCACAGGATAAAATGGACTATGCCTTAAAAACAGATAATAATTAAAATTAAACACAGACAACTTTGATCTTTGCTACGTTTATTGTCTATTTAAAAAAAATATCTCCAGACCAAAATGTTAATATGTTAAACTATTACTAACCTTGAGAATATGACACACAAAATGTCTGATATTATAGTTGGCTGACATTAGGACTATATATTTATTTTAATATATCTAAAATATAAAAATGTTGAATTCACACATTGAAATAAATTCTCACAATATAATCCCTTTACTATCACAGTAATTAATAAGTTGTTAAACATGCTTGCCAGGATCATTACACTCGCTGTAAAGAATACAAAACATGCTCTTTGCAAAATAAGTGCATCTATTATCCTAGCTGATAAAATTGGCCAAGAGCCAGCATTTCAGGCCAGTCAAAGCATGAATTATCAAACTATTGCTAACAGACAACAATAGGTGTTAAAGTGAAACAGTTCTTGGCTTGACTCCTCTGGCTGAAACTAAATAGCTTGTTCTCAAAGTTCTGATCACACTGGCCCTCCTTTCTGAAATACACAAGAGAAAAGAAATGCACAGAAAGCCTCACTGATGTCCAGTTGTCACAAGTTGACACATTGTAAAATATACAAATGCACTGTAAATGACTTTTTGTTGTGCATTTGTAAACTTGCTCTTACACCATTAAAGACAAATCTTTCTGTTATCATACAGGTCTGTGATGTATGTTGTAACATATTCAAGCTTGATATGTTCAAGATATTTAACAGATAAATGATTTTTCTCTTTACTTGTTGCTTTATCTTGACTGGTGACCCAGAATAAGGTAGTCACAGTAACAATAACTTCTCACCAATTAGGGAAAACCTTCCATCAGTTACCTTTATGTGTCATGACCAGACAGAGGCTATGACCCTTTCATTTTTCATAGAATATTATCAGGCCTCAGTTCATACAGCAGTGAGTGAAGTATATAGATACATTAGGAATAGAATAAACTATACAAGTTCATGTGGATAATCTATATTCTGAATCAATTAAAGCCTTTAAACATATCAACTACAAAAAGACAACAGACATGCAAAGAAAATAAAACAAAATGAAGTTATAAAACTATGGGGGACAGTAAGAAACTGACTGGGTTAAAAAAAAATGGACTGCACATAATTAGGAATGCAAAAGACTGGAAAGAAGCCAATAAGAACGAAGAAAAGGCCTACCTGAAAAAGCCAGAAATGAGCTACAAGGACTACCTGCTGCAGAAGACCATACTGATAAAAAAAATTCAAGAAACTACTGCAGTTCAGCTGCACTGAGAATGTATGAGACAGAGTTTACTGAAACAGGTGACCAAAAATAAAAATTATTATAAATTAAACACTGTATAACAGTGTATGGAGGCCACTGGAGATTTAACCTGTTGCATCAATGAATTTGATATATAAGTACCATAATTATTTCCATCATCATCACCTTTCACTCCCTTGAGAGCACAGGCCACAGATAAAGGCTCTCCAGTCATCCCTGTTCTTGAAATTATTCTCTGCTTCCTTCCATGTGTATCCCTTGTCTTTGTGCACTGTCATAATTTCTCTTCTCCAAGTAAGTCTAGGTCTTCCTCATTTTCTATTTATAATTATTTCCAGTTTCCATCTATTGCTCACCTGTTAAAAACACACCCAAAAAAAACAAAAAAACTTTAAATTGCTCTCAAAATTAACTTACCCCAAGATAGGCACATTAAAAATTTTATGGAGAAATTTCACTTCATGTGTATCATATTCTCACCTCTATGATTTCCATTTCTTCCTTAGTTAAAGGTTTCCTTCTGTATTTGTTTAGAACCTGAGAAGAATCCACAGAAGAACCAGTGGGTCCCTCAGAAGCTTTGTCAGCACCCTTGTTGTTGATCAGTGAGTTCAAGACACTGCCAAGTGACTCTGGTTTTTCTACCGATGAAGTAAAATATGACTTCATCTATACAATGCATGTGACAACTTAGAAACTGAAATTACAAGCTCAATAAAGAACTTAAAACTTACTTTTAAATTCAGTAATGAATTGTGAAATAACTTTAAACATGTTAATATTTGATTTGAACAAATTCATAAAAATGTGTGTTCAAATCAATTCATAGAGAAATGAATCTGTGTTATGCACTGAAATCTCAGGTGCCAAAATGACTGACAATGGAGTGGCTGAATGTGTCATATATCATCATGTCTTTATAATGCTATGTTACTATGTTATAGTGTATATTCTGTTCAGGACATACTTTCCTTGGAAGTTGGAGCTGTACCTCTGTTTGGAAACCTAATCATTGGGATATGAGGTTTGATTGCCTGTTGATCAAAAGCAAAAATCGAAACGATATAAGTTCATACAGAGGGACCAATAAAAACAATTAAATCAAGGAATTATTTTAATATGACATTAATGAAA
The DNA here is from genome assembly GCA_009760885.1 of Achatina immaculata. NCBI lineage: Eukaryota > Metazoa > Mollusca > Gastropoda > Stylommatophora > Achatinidae > Lissachatina > Lissachatina immaculata. Next base: position 53,462,112 of record CM019691.1, on the reverse strand, counting down.
ACTACATATGTTGACATTTACACTAAACAGTCTTGATACTTAGTGAAGAAAGAATAAATCACGGTTTCTTTAGGGTTAGGTCATAAGAAATTATTAACAGTAAGCATTCTCCCAGAGATGTGGTACAAGGAGCAAAGCACTGCTCTCACAGCCCAGGGGAGTCAATAAAACAAGACTTGAATGGGATTAAAGTTCTCAACCTCAGACTCTGCAAGAGCCTTAGGCAGAAATACAGCAACAACAAAAAAAAAAAAATCCAGCTCCCTTTCTCTTTAGCAACTGAAACCTTCAAGGCTCATTTCTGTAGACACAGTCAGTGTCTGTTCCTAGTTTTTTTCCCTTAAGCTCCATGCAAAATCTTCTGACTTGGTTTACCTGTTGATCTTGGTCTTGTCCCTTCAATCTCTTGTGTATAAGTGAATTTTGTTGCCGACTCTCTTCTATTCATTGTACATGACTCAGTCATTTTAATCTGTTAACTTTCACAGTGGAGGTGATTGATGGTTCTTTGTACAAACTATGAATATCTCTGTTGGTCATGACTCTCCAATGTTATATTCTCTGATGTGACCAAAAATTCTTTTTAAGTCTCTAGTCTCAAACAAAATCTATGCACTATAGAAATTAGTTCAGTGGCCCTACTGTGTTATAAGCATGTCTATAAAGTATTAAGGCTCCAGCATGAATATACAATATAGGGATTAATTATAATGCAAACATGATTTGGGAATAGTGCCATTCAAAAACTTGAATCAAAAGTACCCAGTGTCAATCATAAACTTAAAACTCAAATAAAAAACTTGAGCCTCAATTTGTGTGTTTGGGAAAAGGCGGCAAAATGGAGAGATGAAAGAATCACAATCTGACTAAATACAAAGCTAAACAGTAAATGGCACAGGAGCAGAAAATATGGCTGATCACCATAGAAAATGAAGGAACATAACAAAGATAAGTCTTCCATAGATTGCTGACTCTAGATGATGTAATGACTAATCATTTGATGCAGCCACTGAACCCTCACTTTGTGCTGCTATTATAGCTGATGAGGTAAAGAGATCTAAAATTTATCTGATATTGAGTATACGAACTCTTTTGTCCTGACTAAATAGGGTTATTTCGAGTTGTGTATTCTTTACAGATCGTCTCCAGGTTACAAACGAGTTCTGTTCCTAAATCTGTTTGTAAGTTGAATTTGTACATAAGTCAGAACAGTCTGGTACAGTTCATATCTAACATCAGTAGGTCAAATGTTTGTCTTACTATACATTGTATACTAAGTTGTACACATAAAAAACATTAAATAACTGACAAACCGACATTGACATGCGCCTCAAAGCAGCGTCCGTTTGTTATTATGAACCATTACATGTAATTGAAATTGTTAATGTAAAAGGTTTTACGGGGTTGTGGGGGGGGGGGGTACCATTCGTAAGTCGGACTGTCAAGACAAAGCTTGCTCCAAAGGATCACCAGCTTCAAATATCTAATACTAGTCACTCTGAGACTGAAACAGCGCTTATCTGCAACAAGCTTTTGTCTAACGGGCAGTGTGCAATGGTGGTACATGCCAAATGATTGATTTGAATTTTTTGCTAACGTCACGGACGCATGTGTGAAAAAGTTCACAAAACTGAGCTAGCAAATGACAAAATTATAAATTAAAAACCTTAATCGATGTCCTTGCTGCCGCCACAGCCATGCTTTAAAACGGTAAAATGGAACTTGGCATGAATATACGTGTTTAATGTACTCAAAGCAGAACGCGGAGAATTAGTCTTCGGTGTATCTATCTACATCTCGAAGGACATGACACTGTCGGCAACCAGTTGGTTTACAGGAAGTACCAGCTGGGCGGCGGCTCTAATGTAAGAATTAAAAAATTAAATAACAAAACAAAACAGTCACTTTTAGCGGATTTTGTATGTGTGTATGGGGGGGGGGGGGGGGGGAATGAGTGAAAATGCGGAATAAATGCCACAAGGATAGTGTATTTATTTATATACATATTCTGGATCATTGGATTTCTTTATTCTAAGTTTGCTTCTTTTCCTTCCACACTAACTTCTGCTGCGACAAGATTCTCTTTCAGATTGCCACAATTTCTACGTGAAGTCTAAAGGCGGTGAGCTGCAGTAGATTTCTCGAATTATCAGGGACATCCAAGCATAGTTCCTCTGCAGACTCCACAATCATGGGGTTCACGTTGATCTTTACTCCGATGGTCAGGTTGTTGCGACACATGGAGGCTTTCATGCGGAGTTAATAATGGTCCAGATTATTGACCTGATAATTCGCATCCCTGCACCCCATCTCTCTCTCTCTCTCTCTCTCTCTCTCTCTCTCTCTCTCTGCGAGAAGCCTTTGACAACAGAAACTGTGTTGTGGAGTAGGTTTTTGTTTTCATGAGCACACCATTGTATACGGGACCCCAGTCGTGCTCGTAAACGAGAAACAAGACATGAGCTGCCTGAGACAAAGACAGCTTGAGCGCCTCCCACAACTGTATTTCCGAGACTTGGAAATTTATGCCGTGCTAGTTCAGGGATGTTTTGTACAAGACTAACTCTTTTTTGCTCCTCAGCGGTCAGTTCTGTGTCCTAGGAAGCTGTCTTGTTGCTTTCACGCTGTGGTCCTGCATATCTAGTGTGAAATGGGAACACACAAAATGGACCGAGACGTGTACTGGCGAAAACTATGTTTGGTATAAAATCACTGCATCTAATCTAGTTTTTCACACATTACCAGTGATTTCAATGAAAATCCACTCAGCATCGATATAATCTTGCTCCACATTTTGATAAAATACAAAAGGACCCTGCGTCGAGAGATAAATTTGTTGCAACAGACTATGAGGCTGGCGCTTGTATGTTTTTTTTTTATTTTAAAAAATAGTAAACTCAGCGCACCACTCCTCTCTTCCCTATGTTGCTAACAGCCCAACATGTTTTGTTCTGGTGCAAAATTGTGCATATTATTCCCTCCTCCCCATAAGTGACTTCATCATATGAGGGGAAAGTTACTTTAAGTGCAGCATCATTTCCTAATTTAAAAAAAAATTCTCAAGGGAATTCGGCAGTCGGGGGGGGGGGGGGGGGATGCAGCATAAAACAAGAAGACCCATGGCCTATCTCAGTATCCTGGAGGATGGTGTCAGTAGTGCACACAAAACACAATCGAGAGACATCCAAGCTGTAGTTATTTATTTGATGAGTGACAGTATTTCATTATCTCCAATCCTCTCAGCTCTCTTTGTTTAGGGCGCTCCTTTCCATGCCCTGTGCGGGGTGTCAACTGTGGTTGTCTGGACTGCATTTGGATTTAACCTTGTACTTATTCCCCTTTGCAACTGATTCTGTGAAGATGCTGAAACACACGAAAAACATCACCTGGATGGTGAGTGGTTTACAGTGGCTGGCTTGAAGACATAGGGGCTGACAAAGACACCAGTTTTTCTACAAAAGTTTTTTTTTTGTTTTGTTTTAGTGGACCCCCTTTCGAGCCCCAGCACAGCTGTAAACCTTTCGTTAAAAATAAAACTGTAAACAGAAGCCAGGTGATGCTTTTTTTCCGTTTTACTTAAATCAGTCCGTTTGCTGGTCCTTGGACCATGGGAATCCATGTACTCCATGTTAAGAACCATTGTTCTACAGAATGCACTACTATAGGTACCAGGCTATACACTAGCAGGTCAACTCAGTCAGGTACATTCAATTTACATTATAGGCAGGTGCCTTAATCAGTAAATCATCAATTTTCCCACATCTTTTTATATTATAGAAAGCTCATCAGTCTCATGCTCCCTCAAGTCATGTGACCTCAATCTGTAAGATGGACACCGTCAAATTCACATTCTTCACTATAATTAAGATATCATATTTTAGTATGTAGATTAGGTCGTTGAAAAATGATCTTTATTTTCTGTGTTCTGTGATGCACAACATAATAGCTAGGCCTTCTAGAGGAATTTTGTAAGATGCAGAACTATTTCCTCTTCTCCTCCACTCATCCCATTTTGATTAGGTATTTTGTTTTCATAATCCCATCCTATAAACAAAGGAAGTCATCCAGGCCCCAGAGCGATATTCTGGCCAGACCCCCCCCCCCCCAAACAACAAACAGAGAGAGAGAGAGAGAGAGAGAGGGAGAGATACTGATCTTGCACTGTATTTTAATCAGAGATGTGAAGCAGAATTTACCTCAGTATTAGTGCTGTCTTCACTGGTTCCTATACATCTAACTTTTTTTGTACAACTCTGTTTCTTAACTTATTTTAACAGATGAGCTGTTCTGCTCAGACAATGAAGCACTCCATTGTTGGATACACATAATAATTAGTATATAAGTATACACCTATACACGAAGCACTGCAGTAAAGATGTGATACCAAAATGTATAAACTACGAAAAAATGTTGGATAATTCTCATCCCCTTCCATCTGCACATTTCATTAATGTACATTCCATTTTCCCTTCTAAAAACTTCAGGACTGCCAAAACACTTGTTTGGTAAATTAGTCTGACCAGTCTTTTTTTTTTCTTATGCAAATGTGTAATATTCTTAGAATATTCTAAGAACGATCATCACAGAACAGGGCATAAAAATTGGAGGATACAATATTAACAACCTTCAGTATGCTGACGACACAGTACTGATAGCTGAGAACCAACAAGATCTACAAAATCTCTTGGATAAAGTCGCCAAAGAAAGTGAACAGAAAGGCCTTACTTTGAACATCAGAAAGAAAGAGACTATGGTTATATCTAAGAAACAGAATTCACCAACATGCAGTATAAAATTAAACGGAACTATTCTAAAGCAGGTGCAGAAATTCAAATACCTTGGAGCAGTAATAACTTCAGGTGGGAAATGCAGAACAGGAATTAGGAACAGAATAGGCCAAGCAAAGACTGCATTTCAGAGAATGACAAACATATTATCCAACACATCCTTATCAATGAATGTTAGCAAACAAGTCCTAAAATGCTATATTGAAGCTATTTTGTTATATGGAAGTGAATCATGGACAATAGGCAGGTCTGCACAAAAATCATTGGAAGCAGCAGAAATGTGGTTTATTAGAAGAATGTTGTGAATCCCCTGGACAGCAAAAATAACTAATGAATAATGTATGAGAAGAGTTGGAGAGACAAAAAATCTTGTCAAAAAAATAAGAGAGAGATAATGTACTTTCATAGGACATGCAATGAGAAGAGGGGGCATTGAAAATATTATAACAACAGGAAAAATAGAAGGAAGAAGATCAAAAGGAAGACCAAGAGAAATGATACTGGACAATCTGATGGGATGATGTGAGAGGAGATCACCAACTGAGCTGATGGCCTGCATGAAGGATCGTGTACTCTGGAGAAGAATAATAGCCAACGCCAGTCGGCACAGCACCTGATGATGATGATGAATGTGTAATAATCTTTGACCATCTCTCCATCCATTTCATATGCCTGTTAGTGATGTTTATTCTGTTGACTTGTTGTCTATCATAACATGACATATCATCAGCTATAATCTTCTGGAGCACTATCTGAAATGTAACAGCCCTGTTGCTTTCTGTTTGGAAGAAAGTCTTGCCCTTAGAAACCATATCAAGGAGTTATCAGTTATTTTTCTGTTGTTTAAAATGATTTCAGTTAAAATTACAATTATTTTATAATTAAATTCTATAACTAAATTACTAAATGGAGAAAATAAGATATTTTTTTTCACCTGCTGTAAGGCAGGATATGACCCATTTTCATGAAACTGAACTGCACGATATCCTATTTTCATTTCATCCACTGGCAGTTAATGTGTGCAATGTAATCCAGTGTGTCTCACGGTGCTGGCAGATATTCTCTCATTTTCAGAGGTAAAGTTCCTCAACACTGCAATCCAAGTATTCATTTTTATAGCAGGGATGATGGGAGAGGGAACAGAACCCCCTTCTTTCAGCTGAAGAAGCTGCATCACTACTGATTTTGCCACTATTCTATTCAAGAAGAAAAAGGGGTCTTATTTGCATTGTAAAGATACAGTCAAAGCACTTGTCTTGATGAACATATACTATTGTATGATGTTCAAAGTTTCCTCTTTGAGCATCACTGGTTAAGCAGTAGATGCAAGGGAAAGTTTCACAATAAGTGGTTAGCAAGAGAAGAAAACTGACAAGCATTGCATTATGATACAGATAAAACATTCAACAATAATCATTACAAGCAATAGCACTTGAATAAGTACTGAATATTAAGAGATCTTTAATAAAGTTCATCTATAAGGTTGTCTGATAATACACATGATGATAATCATCACCACCATTTTTGATATTAATATAATGTCATGATATGAAAGCTGCTCTCTGAGAAACTGTAAACTGTAAAAATGGGCCTAGCCCTGTTGCTGATTCTAGGGACCAGCTTCATTACACTCAGGGCATGCCCATACATGTTCAGTCTTTGACATTAGGATGTCCTTCAGTGTTTTTAGGGAGATGACTCCAGTGTTGAGCATGATGCTCATGATCTAGCATTTAGCAGAGATTTGCAACCACTGCCCTTGGCTACATGTCATGCACTGAATTGTATGTGATATGTACTTTGGAGGAAGTTGCCTTGGATTTATTCACTGATGTGTTGCACGATGGGTCCGATTTGTCCACTTTCATCAGGCCCTCTGGTTTGGCCCTTGCTGCTAGCTGGTTGGCTTTGTTATCAAGTAGGTAAAACACTCAAATTCATGGCTGGGGCTTATACAGACACCTGTTCAAGTATGTTCTCCAAGAGTTTTCATTTATTTGAGTTTTTTCAAACTCCTTCATTTTTGCCTCACTCATTCTGTTAAACTGTAATGTCACATTTCATCTCATCATACAGTAAATATTTTCCCCTTAACTCTTTGGGTATTTGGACACGTGTCCTGTGTGGTTGTATCCCTATTACGATATACTTATAGACGCGAGGCGCGATGATGGTTTGTAGCTCTCTAATTTTGAAAATAATCAAAGTATCTTAAAACCAGCAGTTGACTTCCTTCCGGAATTCAGTTGTCCACATTAAGCGCGTGGTTTGAGCAGAAAACAGAGCGATTCTTTGTTCATTTAAAGCCAGTTTTTCAAAGTTTATCGTCGCTAGGCCTTTGTTTATCAACAAATATGGCTTCCAGTGCTAGTTTCTTTCGTCCAGAGCAGCATATTTCTGCATTACAAGCTCATAATTTAATTTAAAATTGTCTAGACTGTGGTGTAGAGAATGTAGTAGAAATTGTAAATTTTCGGCACACGTGGCAGTGATTGAAAGAATTTTTCGTGTTTTTTTTGGTCCAGCAGCAAAATGTGTTAGAAGGGTAGCTGGTGATACTACTTCTCAGCTTTTTGCTAGTACTAGCTGTAATATCACAATAAGTAATGCTGGAGATTGTGTAATTTAAAAAATTAAATGTTGTAGAATGCTTCAAATTTAAAAAAAAAAACCAAAACCAAAACACAATGGCCTGTTTTCTGGTAAATATTAGTCAACGACCGCCCACTTGTTTTCATGTAAATATTACCCACCCACTTGGTGTTTTTAGTTTGCTGTGAATGCATAACTAGTGCATATTTTCATGTAAATTTTAGAAGATATGTTAAAGAACAGATGTTTGTGTACATTTTTATTCATTATGGAATTATATAAACAACTACAGTGGATTAACTTGATGGGTAAGTGACAGAAAATTTATTTTATTACTTCATTTTCCATTCATTCTTCTCAGTTCTTAGCTCTTTTTTTTTGTTGTATACTAACAAAATGTTAAAAATTTTATTTGAAAAACAAAATACATTTTTTCTTCTTCAAAATAAGGTAGAATACTTCATACTACAGATCAGATTATGCATTTGTCATTCTTTTAAATGTGACAACCATCCCATTTCACATTGTGAAATTTACCCCCCTTGGTCTTTTGAGGGAAACACCCCCAGTATACAAAGAGTTAAACTTCATCATCAACATCATTATACCATTAGCCAATACCTTAGTGTGCTAAGACAGAACGTCTCTATATAACATAGTTCTGAAAGCTTTTTTTTTTTTTTAAATGTCAACCTCACCTAACCTTCACTTTGGAGTTTTGTTTGAAAAGTATCTTCAAACATGCCCACAAGTCTACTTTTCTGTTGATTACTCAGTCTATTTCCATTGTTTGCCTTGATCATGGTTTTTCTCATGTAACCAATACAGAGCTATCTCCAATAGTCAAGTCACAAGACCTTTTTTTTTTAAAGTAACTAAAAGTAATCCTACTGTTTTATGAAAGTAAAAATAAACTATTACTTTTTTCTCTAAAATGATAAGCTATAAACAATTTCAAGAGAGATCTTATTTTTTGTAATAAATTTTATTATTTTATTATTTAAAACCTATGAACAGATTCTATTCCTTGGGCATTCATCACTGGCATCATCCTGTACCTTTGTTAGAATGAAAGTTGGTGGTAACAAATCTCCAGTTTCCTTGCTCCCTTTGCCTTGATGTGCATTCAGCCAAGCTGTACCCTGTCCACTTTCATATGTTATCTTCCCATCTACATCTATGTCTTCCTCTTGCTCTTTTTTCCTTTCACCTTTTCCTCTAGCATGGTCTTCAGTATCTTGTTATATCTTTTGATATGGCCAAAGTAATTTGCTTTCTTGATCTTTATTTCTTTGAGAAGTTCACATTACACTTGGAGTTCAGGCATTAAAAATCTCCATTAACTGATACCAGTGAGCAGCCTCTTTTACAGTGTTGTTTGAAACTACATACTTCAGAAGCATACATGAAAAGAAATGATAAAGCATCATATTTATTTTGATGAAAATGTCTACTTTGAAAAGCATCTAAAGATCAAAACTATTATATTTTAATTTTGACATCATCACAGTCATCGTCATCATCATTATCACTGTCATCATCATCATCTGTTTTCCATCTTCTGTCCCAATGGTCCCAGTCACAGGTTTCTCACCATTGTTCTCTGTGCTTCCACATCTGAGCTATAGATTTTAACTCTCTCCATGGTCTCTTTGGCCTTATTCTCACTTGTCTCCAGGTCCCTTCAGGTTATATTTCTTAGCCTTGACCAGTTTCCATATCTTAATAGTTCAAGGTGAAACTCTGTCACATGATTTTAATTTTGACAAAGGCTGAAAACTGTTGCAGAAAGTGAAACGACATAAGTCCTCTTCAGTATTCCTCTTCAGGTGAGCATTTCATCAGTTGGTTAGAAAAAACCAGAAATCTCATAAACATTTTGTTATTTCTGAAGCTCGTTGAAACAACTTTTCATTCCAAAATACTATCTTTCTCCAATGTTCGAAAGCCTTGAGAAAATATCTCACTGAACTCATGACTAACAGCTTTAAGACAATAGCATTCAAACTAAATCAGTCTTTCCCACTGCTCATCATTTCCTCTAGAACTTCTATCTCTTGACCAGACATGGATGTCAATGCCTCACCTAATCTGAAAACCCTAACGTAACCTTGACCGTCTCCTGTTGCTAAGATGCGCTTTCTGAAGAGAAGAAACAATAAAAGAATTTGATTATGAATTCACTGAGGGACTTTTATTAACTTTTCATTTATTTTTTAAAAACTATCTTTTTCCCTCTGGATGTAAGCCGCCAAGAAGCATTGTTCTGAATTACATTATGACTCTCTTACTGTACAGTTCAAGCATTTCACCAAGTTATATCTTTGTTTTTGGACTTTCTTTTTTACTCCTGTATCACCTAGATGCAGATTATTAATCAGGCTTTCAAGATTTAATCTTAAGGGCCTGGAAGGGCAGGGGCCTGAGTCAAGTTTTAAAAAAAAAAACTTTGCAAATACAGAAACTGTTTCATGTGGCAGTCATTTGTAACTATTATTTATGCACTAGCATGTTATATATCTATCAAGTGGAACACAACAGGCCGAAGAAAAAGGGGCAGACCGCGTGAAACTCTGAAGAGGACATTATTAAGAGAGGCCAAGTTAACAGGCATAAAATCCTTTGTTGAGGTTGAAAGACTCGCCGAAGACAGGAAAAATTGGCGAACTACTTTGCGAGCCCTATGTGACGTCTAACGGCACGGGAAGGATATAAGATATAAGATGTTATATAATCCAAAAGATAAGCGACATATCAGTTGCAATTGGTCTGTGTAAATACATGTGAGAAGTACAATGACCTGGTCAAGCAACTAAGGCAGGGGGCAGGAGTCAGGGCAAAAGTTATAGCTGTAGGACTGAGAGGATTCATAGCAACATCAGCATACAACCTATGTAAGCAACTGGGCATAAAGGGACAAGCAAGAGCACAGGCATTGAAAAGCCTTTCAGAAACAGCAGAAAAGGCCTCATGCTGGCTGTGGAGTATGTGAAACAAGCATTGAGAACTTAAATATTTTCGTTTGGCACAACCAATACCGGTCCTCCGTAGCTTCCGGGAGGGGGAGAAAAAGCAACAGCTCACAACTCCTCTGAGAGTCATGATCCAGAGGGGCCCACCCCCCTCTTAGTGTGTCAGGAGTTTAATAGGGCCGAAACACTTGCCTGAAAAGGGGGCGGGGATCCTCTATTGATCTGAAGGAGTTTTGTTGTTGTTCCGTTCTCTACAGTAGAGAGTTTCCTGCATACAAAGTTCTCACATCTGGAGGAGAATTAGACCATATACAAGGGATGGGCAGTATAGGCTGGAAAAGGGGAAAGTCCTTACAAAATGTAAAATGACCATGGTCATTAAAAAACAGGATAACTAAGATAATGCCCTAGGTGTTCAGATGTTCTCCTTGGAGGATGTTGGCACAGCTGAATGTACCCTGAAGCATCAATAAGAATAAGTCAACTAGAGGATGATGAAAATGTGTACAAAAATAACTGCCTCTTGCCTAGTAAGCTGTGTTGTTATCAATTCAGTCACTCCCCCCTCCCCCTCCCTCCTCCTCCAAATCTAAAAACAAAGCAAAACAAAACAAAAAGCCATGAAACTATTTCCCATTCTAATTTTTTTTCCCCACTATCTAATTTTGCAAGATGAAAATCATTTGTTCCAAATCTAGTTTTCTACAATTGCCTGCACTTGACTCTGACAACACATGACTGATGTTTGTTTCATGGGGGTCTACTGTAATTGTCTGTACCTGATTTTGACAACACATGACTGATGTGAAAACCACTGTAACAATTTTAGTATCTGTGGTCAGTTTACACCACATAATAAGTAGTTGTTAATCTGTCTTTCCATGTTTTCTTCTCATATTCAAAGCTGCAAAATGTTTCATGTTTTTTTTTATTATCACTCTATGTTATGTATTTATAAATATATGTGTTATCTTCTATAAGTGTTTATTTATTTTCTCCTCTTACAACTCTAGCAGGTAAATATTTCACTGAAAGGCTTGGTAGGTTGACTGTTTTATCAAACAACTATTAAAAAACCCATTCCATGTTCTTTGCCAGTGCTGTCTGTTCATACACCGCACATCAGCAAATAATAAATAATAATTATTAGCATGAATTACAAGTTAACCATTGACTTACTGATGTGCATTAAATTGTAAGCTGTAGATTGGAACCTTGTTTGGACTAGCTTCAAGTTTCTGAGCTGGGACCATTTGTCCATGCCGAAAGTCATAAATGAGTAGATTTCCTCTCTCTGTCCCAGCTGCCAGCACTACTGGTCTGACAGGAGACCACTTAGCACAGAATATATAGCCATCTCCAGGTTCAATGGTCAACATGGGATGAGCCTGTGTTTGGGAATATGGGAAATACTATGTACAGACTTGTGGTTTTTCAGTTTCATAACTGCTGTTTTGGTACAAATTGCATTTCATGCAACAATTACTTTATCAGCTGTTGAATTACTGTTGGTAACATATGTTTAAGAGAAATAACAAGACCTGTAGCTTACCCATGTCCTTTAACATTTCAGAAAACTCTGACCAGAAGACAAAATGTATGTGTTGAAAGAAAAGAAGAAAAACAAAAAAGAAGGAGATTAAAGACTGCTTTGCTATTTTTTTCCATGTGTATTCACTTGGTATGGACTTCTGTAAAATTGACAGTTCATGTGATTGTACTGTATTATTAATCTACTTTTACTATGGACATCTACAATGTAATCCAATGTGTTAACAACTTTCAACTGAAGACACATTTCATAACAGTTGTACTACTCATGTTCTACTAATTTTCAATAATTTCTGGCAATGTTAAAAAAAATATTCAGAAATGATGTAATAAACCCTAATTTAAAAAACTAGCTCAGATTTCTATACAATGAGAAATTTAGACTGATTTTAATATTAGACTTTATAAAATAATTCAGTGTAGATGAGGAAGGCTTGAATGCTGTCAAAAAATGTGGATGATCTCTTGTCACAAAGTGCATGAACATAAGCATATATATTTTTAAAATGCTGTGAATTTTGTGATGAACAAATAAATAATTATTTGGATGAAATTTCTCAATGTTCGCCAAAAATACTGTATGTATGTATGTACACTTGACAAACACACTCATACTGTCACATACTTATGTCCTCGAGGATAACAACCACTTGGTAATGTCAGCATTTCTACCAGCAGTGTAACTTCACATGACACCTCTTTTATTTTTCTTCTTTTCTTATGTCATGTTCTTTTTAAAAATATTTGTCAAATCTGCTGTTTAATTATAGTTTAAGTGAGTACTGGAGATGAAAAATGATGTACAGCAGTAAATAATGGATAATATAATAACATCTGAATAACTGTGGTTATGTCAATGCTATCCAATTTCTGGCTAAATGAAGAATGTTTTTCTTTTTTTTTTTTGTATGTGAATTCTAAGTTTGATTTACATATTAAAATATAGTTAATTTGATATTAACAATTATGGTTCATTCAATACTTATAAATACAAATACAGTTCAAATGATATTACAAATACAGTTAATATTTTATTTGATATTTACAAATACAACTACTTCAGACTTAGATTAATGTTAGTACTATTCCCATCCCAAAATGAAAAAAAAACCCCATACACAGATTGTATAACTGTGTACAGTTACCTGCAAGATGTTGTACAAGCGAAGACTTTGATCCATTCCTGCACTGAGAAAGGCATTGCGGTGAAACCGAGAGCAGTCGACAGAGTGAACTGGGCCAGAGTGTGGATTAAATGTGAAGGTCACAGGTGACCACAGTGGGATGGATGATATTATGTCATCTTGAAACAAATAAAATAGTTCCAGATGTTATGTTGTTATATTTATAACATAACTTTTACCATATATATATACATTCATACACACATGACTGCTTGCTCCACACTACAATACTTCACAATAACAAAAAAAATTTAAATACAAAGAAAAAAAAAAGATAAATTTCTGATAGTGAACTCTTGTCATCAGGGTGCCATAGTGGTTAGTTTTCTCACCTGCTGATCAGAAAGTTCCTGGTTCGATTTTGCACTCGAGCAAAATTTTTTTGGACAGACTTTTTGGCACCGGGATCAACCCAGCCTAAAAAAATGGGTACCTGGTGTTTCCCTAGGAAAACAAAGGCAGCAAGGCAAGGTGCTGGCATCCCTATCTAAATGCTGTGGTGGCCTAGAAATGTGAGGCACTGATATTTCACACCTATATGGCATGCAAAAGCTATGGGACTTAGATAAGATTAGATTAGAACTCTTGACATTATGCTTCTGCTCTAATAGCTCGTTTCCAAATCCAGTCTGACACAGCATGTGTTTCTATATAACACAATGCTACAAACATTAAAAAAAAAGGTTTTAAAAGGGTTCCTCACTCACTTCCTGCAGGCCTCTCTTGTGCATGAAGACTGCACTTGAATATACAACCATTTTCAGACCCAAGCACAAACATATCAGGATCCTCATGGCTAAACGAGATGCATGTCACTCCAACCTCCTTGGTACCTCTAATCCCTTTGACCTTTACAGCCCTGGGTAAGTCTTGAGACATGACCAAAAACCTACAGACCAAAACAAGTGGGAAAGATCTGGAAAAATTATGGGACAGAGCCTGTTGTGAGAAACAGGACAGAAGAGATTTAATCCTATGGCAGTGTATTATACAAGAAATGGAAGAAATTAAGAAAAAAAATGAAATTAAAAAAATAATTTACAGTAACGTTGCAAAATACAGTTACTGAAACATCATCATCTTGTGTTGTATCCTTAGTGATGAAGACCTAAAAGTATTGGATAAACATTGAGGGAAAAAAATGTTGTTAACATTATACAATAACTTTAAAAAAAAAAAAATTATGGTTCAGTTTTCTTTTCATGGGGTGATGATGAATGATAGTGATAGTGAGAGAGAGAGAGAGAGAGAGAGAGAAAGAAAGAGAGAGAGAGAGAGAGAGAAAAAAGAAGATTTGGGAATAATAACTTATTGGCATGTTTTTTTTAAAAATGTATTACAAATTTAAGCTAAAAAAAACCCCAAAATTTTCATCTGATTTATCAGTTACTGTTGCCAATAGGTTCTTGAGATGGAGTCCAAAGAAGTAGAAATGTTGCACTGTACTATCTCATGTAAGATACCTTTCCTGAAAACTTGTTGAAGACTGGCAAGTTAATGTTTACGTGCTGGTACTAACCAGTGGATGACACTTGGAAAATCATGGCTTCAAGTAAGCTGAAGCCATATATATATATGTATATATATGTGTATATAGTAAATATACATGGTGTGTCTAAAAAGTTTGGTGAATGGTATCACAAAACAAACAAAACATAAGATACAAACAAATTACCTTTATTAGCCTTCAAAATAATCGCCATTCTTCACAACGCACTTTTGGGAACGTTCATAAAGTTTCTGGAAACTGTCAGCAAAGGCCTCTTTAGGAACTAATTGCAGAACCACTGTCACATGTCTGTGTTTCTGCTTGTCAAGTGCTGACCCAAACGTGGATCATCCTCAGTCGTTTCCTTCCTGCCATGAAAGTGTGTGAACCAGTTGTAAACACATTTTCTGCTCATGGCTTTCACCCTGTACACTTGTACCAACATTTCATGTGTCTCCATTGCTGTTTTCCCTAATTTGTAGTCGAACTTGATGTTCACTTGTTACTTCACTGCACTGTGACCTTATCTCTCACACTGACTATGTTCGACTGCCTGCAGCAGGTTTACCTTGTCAGTCATGTGTACTCCGTGCTAGGTGGCACTTCTCGATGTGTCTCTGGATAGCCATGTGCATGGCCATGCATCTGGCCCATGTTGCTGTTGAGATATCGGACCATTCACTGAACTTTTTAGACACACCTCGTTTATGTCTGTGTGTGTGTGTATGTATGTATGTATGTATATATATATATATATGTATGTATATTTTTTTTTCTGCCACACGGTGGGGGTGCGTTGTCATGGCGTGACAGCTTGTGTACACTGACCACCCCAGAGATATACCAGCGGGAGTTTTACTCCTGACAGGTCCAGCCAAGCTGGGAAAGTCTGTGTGGGTAGGAGTCAGACAAAACTTGCACCCTGGTTCTCCAGGTTAGGGGTTGGAGCATGGGGGCCAACGATCCCATCTCCATAAAAAAGATTAATGTTATGGAACAGACAGAGAAGCCTTGAAAAAAAAAACACCTGGCTGATAATTGCAAAACACCTGAATGATATCTGCTATCCTCCACCAGAACAGACATCTTCTTTTCACACATATCACTGTTACTACCTCTAGTCTCATGCTAGCTGACCATATAGGTGAATTAATGTTACTCAAATCTCTGTAATGTGATGCAATGTTATATTTATTATTGTGGAATCAGCATTCTCTATGATTAAGGGTTGTAAAAAATTCCAATGTAGTCCAGCTTCACTGTTGGCATCTGTAATACTTCTAAGACCAGTTATAAATGATTGATGCCATTTTCATCAAACAAAATCATTAAAATGTCTACATAAATGCTATACAAATGCTCAATGAAAGACAACGGTGCAAATTTTGTAGTCATAAGTAACAAAACACTCTTGAAATGGAATTTTCCACATTTAACAAACGGAAAAATGTAAAACAGCTTAAAAATAATCAACAGGACAACATATATGCTCATAGAGATGAAGAGAGATTAATATTTACATTACTGGGCAGCAAAGATGCTGTTACATATAAGGAAACCATACACAAGCAGTAGACAGCCTACCCTTTAGAGAGCCTAAGTCTGCCTTTCTTTGCTTCCACCTTCCAAATTAACACTTTTCCATCTCCACTGATGCTGATAATCTGTTAATGAAATTATTATTCTATTTCGTAAATCTAAAGTTTACATTACTCACAGATATTACCAAATTAAGTAATCACTAGCTGTAACACATCAAAATGACAGGAGATGAGACAAAACATTATATTTACATAAAACTGCAAATGTTACTGGACTATACAAATTTCTTTATTCACAACAATTTTTTTTGTAAAGAAGTCTCTCATCTCCTAATAATTATCCATATATATGAAATACTAACAACTTTTCCCCTGACACACACCTCTGAGATGATCTACAATGAGCAAATTTCCACATAACAACACACTATATGTGTGCTGAATTCAAGTGAAATAAAAAACATGTGAACTTATAATCAGAAAATACAGGACTTGCTGTTCAATAAGAGTTCTTAAAGTATTTTGAAAAACATTTTTATAGTTATTCCTTTTTGACTACAAAAATGTTCACATCTGATTCAACATATGGTCAGATGCTGGGAAATGGGAAACTATATAGATAGATGCATGTATGTTACTTAAGCAAATCAAAACACAATTCCATTTCAGCAAATGTAAAAAGCTCAGTCTACTGCTAGTAGTGTGATTTATTCAAGCAATGTCATCATCATCATCATCACTGCCTTTCACTCCCTTGAGAGCACAGGTCACGGATAATGGCTCTCCAGTCATCCCTATCCTTGGAATCATTCTCTGCTTCCTTCCACGTGCATCCCTTGTCTCTAAGCACTGTCATAATTTCTTTTCTCCAAGTAAGTCTAGGTCTTTCTTGTTTTCTATTTCCTTGAGGATTCCATGTCAGTGCCGGATTCCATGTTGGTGTCGGGTTTCCTCAGAGTGTGGCCAATTCGCCTCCACTTTATAGCCATGATTTGTAAGTTCATGGGTTCTTGTCCTGCCCTTTCCCAGACCTCCTCATTCCCGATCTTGTCCTGCCATTTAATGTTTAAAATCCTCCTCAAGCAGTAGTTCATGAATATTTGTATCCTCTGTTGTATTGTCTTAGTCATAACCCATGTCTCTGGACAGTCTTTATGTTTGTATTGAGAAGCCTAAGTTTGGTTCTTGTTTTGATGTTCTTAGATGACCATATTCTGTTAAGTTGGATAAATGCTGTCCTGGCCTTGGTTATTCTAGCTTTAACATCTTTTTCCATTCCCCCACATTTATCCACTATGCTGCCTAAATATGTGAAATACTCTACTTCCTCAATTGGCACTCCCTCAATTACCATGAGGATATTGTTTGCGCTATTACTTTTCATTATCTTTGTTTTTTTGTCTGTTAATATATAGTCCCAGTTTAGCTGAATTCTTGCCTAACATCTGAAATTTCTCTTGCACTTGTGTGTGGCTATGTGCCAGAAGTGCCACATCATCTGTAAAGTCAAGATCTTCCAACTGGTTCCACAATGTCCATTGTATCCCATTTCTTTTTCTTTGTGTGGTAGTTTTCATGATACAATCAATTGCTAGATGAAATAGGAATGGTGATAGCAAACATCCCTGTCGCACACTTGTTTCCACTTTAGAGTTCCTCCATGTACAATTCTACAAGTTGTTCCTTCATGTATAGTCTTTATAAGCTTTGTTATCTTGGCTGGGATACTATAGTGTTCCAGTAGTTTCCATAGCATTCTACAAGCTAAACTATCAAATGCCTTCTCGTAATGAATGAATGTAACTAACAGCGACAAAGAATTCCACTCCATTAACAGTTCTACTATTATTCGCATTGTGGCAATGTGGTCAGTACAGGATCTTCCTTGCCTGAAACCTGCTTGCTCTTCTCTTAGTTTACTATCTACTGAAGCAATGTGATGGTGACTTTTTATTTTTGCTTCATTGTCAGAAGTAGTTTTGAGGGAATGAGTGCTCCTAAAATAAAATAAAAAAAGATGTGTATTACACAAAAAAGAAAACATGGAAATGCTGTCAATAACAGGACAGAAACTGTGCAGCTTTATGTTAAATGATGGTAGCAAAGGAAAAAAAGAAAATAACTTTCCGCCTTGATACTGGCAATATGATGTATCTGATGCAATCTTAAACCTATCTGGTAAAAAAACTATCAGACTGCTACAGAAACAGAAGCAAGGGAAAATATAAATGTAGGTGGAAGGAGAAATGCTTATCAGGAAACTGAGCACATGAAGGTTGTGGATGAAAGCCAGCCACTGGAAGTCCCAGCCTGACTGCAGACCTCCTGGAACCTAAACACAAGATGCAAATAGGCAGCTGGAATGTAAGAGCACTTAATCAGACTGGAAAATTAACACAAACCATCAAGGAAATGCACAGATACAAACTAGACATATTAGGAATACAAGAAGCAAGATGGACAGGACAAGGCAGAAGGAAATTAACAACACAGCACACAGAAGATACAATAATATGGTCAGGTAAAGAAGATCTTCATGAAGGAGGAGTAGCATTGATTATAACAAAAGAAGCATCAAGAGCATTGCTGAAATGGACCCCAATAAATGAGAGATTATTATATGCACGGTTCAACTCAAGATTTACGAAGCTGTCTATTATAGTTTGTTATGCACCAACAGAAGCAGCTGAAGAGGAATTAAAAGAAGATTTTTACAACAGCCTCCAAGCCACAGTAGAAACAATACCCAAGCATGATATGCTACTCATCTTGGGCGACTTTAATGCAAAAGTAGGTGAAGGAAATGAAGATAGAAGAAGAATCATGGGAAGAGAAGGAATCGGAGAAATAAATGAAAATGGAGAAAGACTGTGCAGTTTCTGTGAAGAAAACATGATGACCATCGGAGGGACAATTTTCCAACACAAAAACATCCATAAGGTGACTTGGAGGTCACCAGATAAAACCACAGAAAACCAAATCGATCACATACTAATAAACAACAAGTGGAAACGGTCACTACAAGATGTGCGAGCAAGGAAAGGAGCAGATGTAGGAAGTGATCACAACCTTCTGGTAGCAAAAATAAAACTAAAATTAAGGAAAGCCAAAATCGGAGAACACAGAAAGATAAATTTTGATACAAGAAAACTGATAGACCAGCAAACAAGAAATGAATTCTCAATAGTACTTAAGAACCGCTTCAGTGTCCTACAAGACGAAGCAGAAATGTCTATATTAGAGTTCAATAAAACACTACAGGAAACAGCAAAAGAGGTGCTGGGATATCGGAAAAGGAGAAAAGAGGAATGAATAAGCGAGACCACATGGGAAAAGATAGAGCAAAGAAAAGAAATCAAGAAAAAATTATTGAATACCAAATCACAACGGCTTAAAGAACGAGTTTTAAGTAATTATGCACAAAAAGACAAAGAAGTGAAGGAATCATGCTGTCAAGATAAACGTCAATATTATGACATCTTAGCAGAAACAGCAGAGATAGCAGCATATACAAATGACATGAAAACCATATATAAAATCACAAAGCAGGTGACAGGTAACTTCAACACAAGATGTGAAAGTGCAGTAAGAACACAAAATGGACAACTGGTCAGTGGAGAAAGAGAAAAAATTGAAAGATGGAGGGAACAATTTAACACCCTACTAAACAGAACACAAGCAGCACAAACAATAGACATACCTGAAGCAAAAACGGAACTAAACATCAATACAGGCTTTTGCAATGCTGCAGACTATATGGAAATAAAAAAAAACTAAGCATGAATATGAAAATCAGGATATTTAAGAGTAATGCTCTAAATGTACTACTCTATGGAAGTGAATGCTGGAAAATCACCAAAACCATAGAAAACAAGTTGAATTCTTTCCAGACTAAATGTTTACGAAGAATTAGAAAAATATTTTGGCCAAACACCATAAGAAATAACATCTTGTTGGCAGAAATGTAGATGAAACCACTGACAGCAATTACTGAGGAAAGACGCAGGTGATGGTTGGACATGTGTCCGAATGACTGACAACTCACTACCAAAAATAGCACTTAGATGGACACCACAGGGGAACAGAAGTAAGGGTAGACCAAAAGAGACATGGAGAAGTACAACAGAGAGGATGTTGAGCAATAGAGGGCTCACCTGGGCAAGAGCAGAAAAAAACAGCAAAGGACAGGCATTTGTGGAAAACCCTTGCAGAAGCCCAATGTGCCCTGGGCACTTAAAGTTCAGAGAGAGACAGAGAGAGAGAGACGCAATCTTAAGGCTGTTTTTGTTCATGGAATAGAGAAACATTTTATATAAAAAAAATATTGCTTAGCAGAGAACAGACTTTTACCTTATAATCTGTCTGCTTTGAAGACTGGTCCTTAATCCAGTGAACTTTATTGACAGGTTCCCTGTGAGCATCATCTCCTATTCCTGAAGTTGCTAAAACAAGGTCATCTTCACGGCTCAAATCCCAAAGGATTACTTCCCCTGAAGAAAAAAAAAAGAATGGCTGAATATTCTTTTCTTAGATTAAGAACTATTGTCATTTCAGTTACATCAACACTTTTTGTAGCTTTAATTAAGTGTTGGGTGATTTGCTGAAAAATATGTTGCTAAAGCTAAAAAAAAAAAAAAAAACTCAGACAAGTACTGTAATACAACCCCCCCCCCCCCCAAAAAAAAAAAAATTGTGGAAAATTACCATTGAAGTTACCACCAACAAGCCACGCTGGGTTGACTGGATGAAACTCCAGGCACATGAGACAGCAAGAAGAGTCTATCACTGTGTCCGGCTTGTCCTCTTTTAGTGAACGTCTGTCCAAGTTCCATGTACATAATGCTGCCCTGTGAGTGCACCAGTCCTCATGGTCAAATCTTCCATATGTGAGTTAGTCAAGGTCTTAAATTATTCCTAAAATAGCAACAGTTTAAAAACTGCTCAGAGTAAAATTCTAGCCCCATTTGTTCTGTTATGCCAGACTGGGTTCTGTCAAAAATTATTTTTTACTATTTTTTTTTTTAACAAAAACTTTAATATGCTTCTTGGCCAATATTTTTGGGTGATTATTTTGATATTTACTTGCACAAAATTAACAAATATTACAATCTAAACATTAGCTACATTTGTTAAAAAATGGAACTATGTGAAGGTTTGAAAGTAAAAAGTGATGCTGCACTGAAACCTGTTTTACACAATCTCTGATGTTTAATTTTAATTTTAGATTTTAAAATGATAAAATCTGGTGCACTGGAGGTAGTTCACAAATGAGAACCCTCCAAAAATAAAAAGGATATGATGCAGCCAGTGTTGAACCCGTTATATTCCAGGACAGACCTGTAATCTGAAGCTGAATTTGTTTTAAAAATATATTTATATTAATCATCATGATCAATGGAAATTAAACATTAAGAAAAAGACAGGGAAGTTGCCATATTTATGATTGCCTGAAGTTAATGTTATGGGGCTGATATTGTGATCTTCTTGCCCTCAGAAAGACGTTGGTTGTA
This sequence comes from Achatina immaculata, assembly GCA_009760885.1. Classification (NCBI taxonomy): domain Eukaryota; kingdom Metazoa; phylum Mollusca; class Gastropoda; order Stylommatophora; family Achatinidae; genus Lissachatina; species Lissachatina immaculata. Next base: position 53,440,486 of record CM019691.1, on the reverse strand, counting down.
CTGCATCACAGTTTGCAGCTAGGCTGATATCTGTATCTTTCAGTCTGATACATCCAACTTTGGCTTGGATTATTTTTAGGACTGAGTCTGCCTTCCTATCTTGATCCCTGTTCACTTGGCCAGACTACTGTCTGTTACCAGGGCACTTTGTGTATGTACAGTAGGATCTATGTCAGCTATAGTTCACTAACCCTGGCACAAGCAGTCGGTTAAGGGTTGGTGACCATTGTCTCATTCAGCTAAAGTACAGCGTCTTCTCCTCCCTAATAATGTAATGATCATACAGTACATGTAAGTGGATGGGATGAAGGAAATATAAATATTATAGAAACTTATACAAGTTTAGAAAAACATAATAATCAAAAAGAAACATTAATCATCACAGCAATCTTATATAGTCATAATCAATTCTCACTGTGTAAAAAAAATTATTGTCATACACATTTTTGTATATCCTTTCTCCCATATGCATGTTTTACATCCTTTTTCCTGTGACTTTTCTCCCCTGCTCTAGTCTCTAACCAACTGAAATCCATGCTTAGCTGCTTCTCTGTTTCCTCATGAGGACAAGCTTCTTTGTTTGCATTTATCTGTTTGTTTTGTCTTTTTCTGCTGTCTTTGATAATGGTAGGTGAGGTAAAGGTAAAATTCCCATTTCCATGCCATTTAGACATATTGGGGATACAGAGTAAGGCCTGTATTTTCCTTGATAATGGCATTTTTGCCAAAATATTGTGCTGTTAATGTTATTTTCAATTATTTCATTGTTCTTGCCTTTCATTGTTAACTTTTCTTCTCTCTTTCCCCCTCTCGTTTTCATAAAACTGCACCACACATCTCCATCTAATTCAATTCCACTGTGTTACAGAAACACTATTAGCTAAATTAACTCCCTCACTAACCACCGAAAGTGGGTCAGACACTGACTATCTATTCTCAGCAAATATCCCAAAATAATTTGTAAATTTCTAGTCATCTCACAACATATATCTCATTTCTTTTCATAAAAGACAAGTGATATTGTATGTAATGCCACAGTGAACAAGGTGTACCTGTTCTTTCATCTCTGAATTGAACAGAGTGTGAATACAAGCCACAGCTTCTGAGGTACTTTCTCTTTCATCACACAAACCTTGAAAAAGGAAATGCACATTTAAAAGTTTTTAACACAGGGTCTATATAAGATTGTTACAATTTCATTGAATGTTAGCACTGAATAATAATAATAATTGGTACAACACTTTTAACACAAACATTATGGTGTAGGATACGCACAGCTAGTGAATTCAGTAAATTATTTATCAGGAGATGATCTCTCTCTCTCTCTCTCTCTCTCTCTCACACACACACACACAGACAGACAGACAGAAGAACATAGTGTATAGGGAGCTAATGATGATGATGACAGAAGAATGCAATAAATTATATTACCATCAAAAGCTCTGCTTTTCAAATTGTTTGCTAGACATTTCATTATCATTGGTTCCACGTTGTGAAGGAAATCAACCAAAGATTTACTGTTATAATCCACAAGCTTGGTAGAATTGTTATCATTTCCTAGATCTGTTTGTATCTGTTAACAAAATATAATTTGAAAAAAGAAACTGGGGAAACAAAATGAACATTCTATTAATGTGTTATTGTAATACGCATTGCATGCCTTAACTTCTGATAAATAGATAGTTCAACAGCTCTGAGAAGAAGATGAAGTGCAATGTGAATAAATGATGAAATGAATAAGACAGGACCATATGGGGTTCAGAGTATCACAGGGCTTGAGCCTGTATTCTTGGTGGGTCCCAGAAGTGGGATTGCGTGACACCGTGGTTTTCGTTGCACCAGTTTAGTCTAGAGTTGGACTGTCTCACCGGAAGACCTCGATGTGTTTTAGATATCAGCATATCCCCGCTGGGTGAGAGGTGTTAGCCCACCTAGGCCAAAGTTGGACTTTCTCACTGGAAAACCTCGACGTGTTTTAGGATACCCATGTATCATCGCCGGGTGAGAGGTGGTCACCCATCCAGTCCAGTGTTGGACTTTCTCACTGGAAAACCTCAGGCGATTAGGATATGCATACATCCACGCCGGGTGAGAGGTGGTTGCCTATCTAGACTGCCCTGGTCCAGTGTCTCCAACTTCAGCATTTTGTGGTCGTGGCCACTACCCTTCCTAGTTGTGACCAGGATGGAGCTTTTGTCCAGGAGGACGAATCCTCACCACTAGTGACTTCCACCCCTGGGTTGAGCCAGTTTAGGCATATTATCCCAGTATGGGCGTGTTTGGGATGTGACCGACCTCTAAAGCAGAGGTACCGTGACATGCCTGGCCATCAAGTTTCACCTCTGGTGTGTGCTGGTTTAGGCATATTTCACCAGTGTAGGTGTGTTTCGGATGTGGCCGGCCTCTAGAGCAGAGGCACTGTGGTATGTGTAGCTCTCACAGCGATACTACTGGACATACCGATTAAATTTCACTTTATCTTTTCCTTCACCTTTACACATCAGTACCACACAGCAACCTTTATTCCTTTTCCGCATTTTCTTCCTTGACCGGGAGGAGCTTCACTCCACGCGCGGCATTCAAAGAGTCTCGCCAGCAGTGTCTTAACCTCTGGGTTAAGCTGGTTCATGCATTCCACTGGATATGACTGCACTCAGGACGTGGCAGACCTCCAGACCAGAGGTGCCTTGATTTGACTGTTTGCTTCACCTTATCCTTTCTACCACTTTTTCCGCAGTGGTGCCGCGCAGCAACCCCTTTTCACCTTTCTTCATTGGCCGAGAGGAGCACCGCTCCACGTACGGCAGCTGAAGAATCTCGGCAGCAGCAGTAGATGAGCTACCAAACGTGTCACTCATCTACCCTTTGCCCCTTCTCCTGTCAGTTTAAACAGTTCTGCCACAGGAAGGCCAGGAGCTGGACTTGACTGCCAGAGGCTGTTTGAGACGCGTGCCGTTGGAGTGGAGATCGAATTCTCCACCCCACCTCCGGCAATAGCAGTCCTTAGAACCTTTTTAATGTATAATAATCATTTCCTTTTCAAACTTCACGTGCACTCTTTGTACATCAAGCAAAAACACAAGTCTATATTGACAAATGCATACACCCTACATCTGCTGATATACATAATATATGATGCTGCTGAACCTTCCTGCTGTTCAAAAACTGTAATTTTTTTTTTTTTTTTGAAACACACACTTCATATCATACACAGATCTTTGAACAAAAGCATTATATTACATACAGATCTTGTAACATCATAAGAGATAAAGATCCTGTGACATAAGCAACATATCAGAAAAAGATCTTGTATGAGGGTGAATCAAATGAAAGTTAGAAAATAACACCCGTTTTTTTCAGTTTAGTTGCCTTGTTTTGCATTTGCAATGCACTTGCACCACCTGTGAACCAGTGTTTAAATTCCAGTAAGAAGAAACTCTTTATCCTGACTTCTCAGTCACTGTGTACCGTGTCTCTTGTATGCTTGCTGAAGATGGTCGGTGTCATGTAAGCTTGTTATATCTGTCTTGAACTTTATAACTCAGTTGTAGACTTAAGCCTTGCACACACATTTATACCATACACTGTGGTTATGCATACTTCACAATGTATATCCAAGGGGTTCAGACCTTTGGTTGGTTGACAAAAATTTTATGACAGAATGCACTTCTTTCTTGGAAGAATGCACTTCTACTATGTTTGCAATATACTTGCCATACTGACATGTGCTATTCTCAGCTTGATGCTTCATGATGGTGGCAATGACCTTGGTTCTAATAGGTGGTATTACTAAGGGATTTCTATCTGTTCTTTCTGAAATTTTATTCACATTTTTTTAACTTTCATTTGATTCACCTTTGTAACATAAGCACTGTAACAAATGCATTGGGCTTTGATGGTTTTATAAAGTTTTTGCTGCAGATATAAGAAAAATACACTCCTCACACAATTAAAAAAAAAAACAAAAACTTAAGAATATGCTCCATTGGCCCGGCAGAAATAACAAAACATCCTGTTTCCAGGAGCATCCCATGCAGGGATTAGGTAGTTATTGTTTGCTGACACCTCATAACAGTGTCACCTCTCAAACGCAGTCATCTCTGACCCCAGTAAAAAGCTCTACAACCATAATGTACTACAAAACTGTAGGTACATAAGAGTCATCTTTATAAATAACCATCACTGCATTTCAAACTTGTAAATATACTCCTCCTGTCTTTCATTTTTTAAAGATGAAATAACAGCACATATGTTTTTTTTTCCAAATATCAATTACAATTTTGTATTTAGTACCAAAAGTTACACAGTATATACCTCTTGGTCATATGTCTCATATGACTGAGCTTCAACACTATCAGTATGGACCTCACTTGTCTGACATCCATTTTCTTTAACAGCTCTGCTGATGTTAAACAGAAATATAAAAACAGGTTGGTCTAATTTGTGCATCTGCTGGCAAACAATTATGTTTACATTAATGTAATAAATCATTAACAAATTCTGTACAGACTTTAACAGTATAGTTGTGTTAACAAAAATTTGTCTACATTTGGTGTTTATATTTCAAATACTACAGCGAGTTAAAAATTCATCACACTTTTCGATACCCTAATGTCAGTCAAGGTTCCTGTCTCATACACTTGTGCTGGCATTTGTCATGTCATGCTGATGTCATGTGTTGCACCATTCTGAAAATGTGCATACCTGTTTTTAGGCAAAGAATTGTGAGATAAGTGATCAGCAAAAGGAAATATGCTGGACAGCAAGGTTGTTGTTTGTGTCCTCCTGAGGCATTATTGGAAGAAAGGGATGAACGCCTCTGCAGCTGCCTGTGAACTTTGCAGTGTGGAAAGGGAAGGAACAGTTAATGACAGCACTGCATGGAAACTGTTTCTGAAGTTCAAGTCTGGAGACACCAACATCAAAGACAAGCCTAGGTTGGGATGATCCATCAACCATACAGTCCCAGCCTTGCCCCCTCTGACTACTATCTATTCTCCACAATGGCACACTTTCTTTAAGGATGGGAATTCAGTTCACTGGAAAAAGCTGAAGCCAGTGTTAGAGATTTCTTGGCTCAAAGTCTTTCAAATGCTATACAAAGAACTCCTCACATTGGCTGAGCAAGGGCATAAGGCCATCGAAAGTTATGGACTGCATTTTGAAGAGTGAAGTTATATTGTTATTAATATTATGTACCACCAGGAACACAGTTAGATATATATTATATTGCTTAGTTTTATGTAGCAGTGAAACAATGCAAATACATGACAAACTTCTGACTAACCCTAGTATGACAGAACATACCCCACCTAACTTCATGCTTTTATTTAAAGAATATAGTCCGATAACACCACAGTCTGCCCTAGCAAGGAAAGGTGCTGAAGTTGGAGGTACCGAGCCAAAATGTGCATCGCAAAAATCAGGGTGCCATGCACCATCACCAATGTGCATAAGAAGATGAAGAAGAAGATTTAAAGAACTTCACCATGGAAGAGCTACTAAAAACTTTTCATTTATGTGTTTCTAGAACAGCAGTCACAATACAAGAAACATCAACAAGAAATAACTGAGGCAAACAGGGAAAGAGATGGGGAGAATATATCTTACAAGAACAGACAAATGGAGAATGTATTTACAAATATGAAGGTTCTAAGGACTGTTATTGCCGGAGATGGGGTGGAGGATACACTCTCCACTCCAGTGGCGTGCGTCTCAAATAGCATCTGACAGTCAAGGCCAGCTCCTGGCCTTCTCATGGCAGAACTGTTTAAACTGACAAGGAGAAGGAGCGAAGCCGAATATATGGCGCCTGAAAACCAGACGCTTCGGGTAGATGAGAGTCATGTTTGGTAGCTCATCTACTGCTGCTGGCGAGATTCTTCAGCTGGCGTGCATGGAGTGGGGCTCCTCCCAGCAGTGAAGAAAGTTACAAATGGGGTCACCGAGCGGCACCACTGTGGAAAATGTGAAAGAAAGGAATAAGTGAAGTAAACAGTAGTCAAATCACGGCACCTCTGGTCTGGAGGTTGGTCATGTCCTAAGTGCACTCATATTGGGCGAAATGCCTGAACCGGCTTAACCCAGAGGTTAAGACACTGCTGGCGAGATTCTTCGGATGCCACGTGTGGAGTGAAGCTCCTCCCGACCAAGGTAGAAAATGCGGAAAAGCAATTAGGGCTGTAGTGTGGCACTGATGTGAAAAGGTGATGGAAAGGATAAAGTGAAGCTTAATCGATATGTCCAGTAGTATTGCGGTGAGAGCTACTCATACCATGGCACTTCTACTCTAGAGGCTGGCCACGTCAGAAATACACCCATACTGGTGAAATATGCCTAAACTGGCTTACACCAGGGGTGAAACTTGATGGCTACGCATGTCACAGTACCTCTGCTCTAGAGGCTGGTCACAACCTAAACACACCCATACTGGGATAATATGCCTAAACCGGCTCAATCCAGGGGTGGAAGTCACTACTGGTGAGGATTTGTCCTCCTGGATAAAAGCTCCATCCTGGTCACAACTAAGAAGGGTAGCGGCCACGACCACAAAATGCTGAGGTCGGAGACACTGGACCAGGGCAGTCTAGATAGGCAACCACCTCTTACCTGGCGGGGATGTATGCGTATCCTAATCATGCTGAGGTTTTCCAGTGAGAAAGTCCAATGCTGGACTGGATGGGCAACCACCTCTCACCCGGCGGTGATACACGGGGATCTCAAAACACGTCGAGGTTTTCCGGTGAGAAAGTCCAGCTCTAGCCTGGATGGGATACCACCTCTCACCCAGAGGGGATATACTGATATCCAAAACACGCAGAGGTTTTCCGGTGAGAAAGTCCAACTCTAGATTAAACTGGTGCAATGAAAACCACGGTGTCATGCAATCCTGCTTCTGAGACCCCATCGAGAATACAGGTTCAAGCCCTGCAATACTCTGAACCTTTTGTGGTTCTCTCGGGGATCTCGTGTGGTCCTTTCAGGGACCACGGGACCTAATGAGGACCACAGGTATAAATTCAGTAGGATCACAGGGCAGTCTTGGTGGTAGAAGTGAACGAAGAAGAAGAAGACAAATATGAAAATTATAAAATCAGAATAAACTCCCTTTTACATACATGGACCATTATGTCAAAATGAATTTTATATCTATCTGTTTTTTTCTAATTTCTGTTTCACTCTTTTCATTTAGAAAGTCACATTATTACTTACCTAGCATAATCTAGTATAAACATGGAGAAGAACAACAGAGAAGATGTTGAACAACAGAGGTATCACTTTGGCAAGAACGGGAAAAAAAAGCAAAGGGCAGGTGTTTGTGGAAAACCCTTACAGAAGCTCCATGTGCCTTGGGCACTTAAGATTCAGAGAGAGAGAGAGTATAATCTAGTATAGTCAGTAGCATAAAATACTATGGATACAAACATAACAGCAGTGATTTCTGGCACAACCCAGAGCATAAGAAATCACTTTCTAATACCAGAAAATGCACTCAGTCTTGAAATCCTAGAGACAGATAGAACAAAAACAAAGAAACACCTGGTGAAAGGAAGCCATATGTTAGAAACTTACATCAAATGTAACATTCAGAACTGAAGATAAAATGTGACACCTGTTAATTCTCTGTACTTCACTCGCAAAAAAGAAATTAATGGACTCTGTTACTGTTAAATGCTAGTATTTAATGGCATACTTTCCTAATACACTGCTGAGCAGTAGTCACTATTTAATCCAGAAATGAAAAAAAGAAATCCTTGGTCTTATGTATAAGAGCAGCATTACAGCATTTATGACTTACGAGGGGTGATTGATAAGTTCTCGGAATAAGGTACAAATACTTGAAACACACAGTTGATATTAGGTGCATTTGTAGATCAGGTTAATGTAAGATTAAACACCAAGTTTCAAGAAATTAACTACAACCAAATTTTTTTTACAGGCTACTGAAGTGGTAAGGGATGGAAGAAATTGAGAAAACGGATAACATTTCTCATCGAGAAGTCATTCGCTACCTCTGCATCAAGTGCTTATCATCGAAGGAGATCCATGAGGATATGGTAGAGATTCTAGGGGAGAGTGCCCCTTCTTATAGCACAGTGAAGAAATGGGCAGCTTATTTCAAACATGGAAAGGAGAATATGGAAGATGATCCCTGTCCAGGAAGACCAAGAACGATAACCACTAATGAAACCACCGGCAGAATCCATCACATGATAAAGGAGGATCGACAACTAACTGAGCGGTACATTGCTACTGAGTTGTGCATCTCCCAGGAACGTGTTCAAGCCATTATTCACAATGATCTTCAAATGACAAAGGTCTCTGCTCGATGGGCCTGAAACTTCTTGGAGCTGATCACAAATGACAGTGTCTCAACATGTCAAAAGATAATCCTGGCCATTTTTCTGCAGAACCTGAAAAGTTTCTTAAGCAATTTGTGACTATGGACGAGACTTGGGTTCATCATTTTCAAACTGAAATCAAAGAACATTCAAAGCAGTGGAAACATCATGGATCCCCACCTCCAAAGAAAGCAAGGGTGGTTCTGTCTGCAGGCAAAGCGATGGCTTCCATCTTTTGGGAATGGATTCAGAAGGTGTGCTATTGGTAGACTATCTTCAAAAGGTCAGAACAATCACCATGGCCTATTACACTAATCTTGTGAAGCAACTGTGGGTCAAACTGAAGGAAAAGCATTGAGGGAAACTGACAAGAGGAGTCATCTCTCATCAAGACAATGCACCAGTTCACAAGTTGGCAGTGGCAATGGCTGCCATACATGAATGCAGTTTCCAGTTTCTTGAACATCCTCCTTATTCCCCAGATTTGGCCCTTTCGGACTATTACCTGTTTACAAAACTCAAAAGGAGCTCAGTGGCCACAAATTTGCTTCAGATGATGACATAATTAATGCTGTAGACCACTTTCTACTGGCACAAGATGCTGACTTTTACATAGAAGGGATCCGTATGCTCCAGGATCACTGGACTAAGTGCATAAATTTGCAAGGGGACTATGTTGAGAAATAACCCAAAAAAGTTGCCCACAAATAATCTACTGTACCTTATGCCAAGAACTTATCAATCAACCCTCATATCTGACCTCTTGCTGGCTTTCTTAAAAAAAAATAATAAGATATTACATTTCATCACAAACATCATTTTCTAGAAGAAGTATGCTTTTTCAACAGATTGTTCTTTCATTGCTATTTTTTAATCAGGTGTTTTCTATTATGCGCCTTTTGGTAATTAAAAAAAAAAACTCTATATCATTCATTCATTTGCATGTCCCTTGCAGAACTTTGCCTCCCTCCTGTAGGCCTCTCGGTTGTGAGCAAGATGGCCTGCCGCCGCTGCATCCATTTGCAGATCGTCAACGATGTCTTGCAGCCATCTTCGTTTTGGTCTTCCTCTCTTTCTTTTTCCCATTATGCATCATTCCAATACGGTCTTCTCTAAATTATTATGACACATATTAATGTGTCCAAAATATTTAAGTTTTCTCTCTTTAATCCTCTTTACTAGCCAGCCTTCTTCAATATTAAGCTCTTGTAGTATAGATATATTTGTTCTTTTTTGTGTCCATGATATTTGGAGAACTCTTCTGTAGCATTTACATTCAAAGGCATTTATGTGTTTCTCAGCTGTTTTGTTAAGTGTCTAGGTCTCACAGGCATATGTTGCGATGGGAAAGATGCATGCCCTTAAAAATCTTATTTTTGTGTTTCTGTCTGCTCCTCTCCACAGATTCTTTATTTGTTTTACTTTCTGAAGAGCGACAGATGTCCTCCTTTTAATTTCCCTCATTGTATCTCCATTATTAGTTAGTAGTGATCCAAGATATTCAAAACTCTCCACTTCTTCTAATTTTTCCTCATTGATACATATTTCAGATGTCTTGTTTGTTTTGTCAGTTGTCATCAATTTAGTTTTCTTTGCATTAAGATAGAGGTTTTGCTCTTCGCTGTTCTTTCGGGACTGACATAATTAGTTTTTGCATTCCTTTTTGTGTTGTGGATAGTAATACTGTGTCATCAGCATATCTAATCTCTCTCTGTCTCTCTATACACACACACATATATATATATATATATATATATCATGTGTGTTCTTGTAAGATATATTCTATATATATATATATTATAGAGAGGGAGAGAGATTAGATATGCTGATGACACACAGAGAGAGACAGAGAGAGAGATTAGATATGCTGATGACACAGTATTACTGTCAACAACACAAAAAGGAATGCAAAAACTAATTATGTCAGTCCCGTAAGAGAAGAGAAGGTCTCTTCTAATTGGAAAAAAGGCAATCTTAGTGACTGTAACAACTGGAGAGGAGTAACCTTAATATCAGTTGTGTCAAAAGCATTTTGCAAGGTCATTTTAAATAGACTTAAAGATATAGTGGATACTTCAATGAGAGAAGAACAAGCAGGATTTCGAAAAGGGAGAAGCTGTCTCGACCAGATCTTTACTCTCAGAATAATACTTGAAGAACATATTGAAAAGCAGAAACCATTAATACTGAACTTCATAGATTTAAAAAGGCATTTGATAGCATACACAGAGATTCATTATGGAGAATTTTATGTCTATATGGAATGCCATCTAAAATTGTCAACATCATTAAGGACTTATACAATGGATATGTTTGTGCAGTCAAGACAGAAGAAGGGATGAGTGAATGGTTCCAGATTGAAACAAGTGTGAAACAAGGATGTATACTGTCTCCTTTATTTTTTGGGATTACAATAGACTTCATAATGAAAAAATGCTGCACAGGTAACACAGGCATTGACTGGGTACATGGGACCCAACTAGAAGATCTTGATTTTGCTGATGACATAACTCTTATCAGTAATAATGTGAATTCCATGCAAGAAAAAACAGATAGCTTGTCTTCAATGGCTAGCAAAACAGGACTTGAAATTAACAAAAATAATGAAAATTCCCCTCAATCAAAATGGAAAAATACACATAGAAGGGACAGATATTGAAGAAGTCAATCAATTTGCATACCTTGGCAGCTACACAGACCAGGATGGTGACACTAGAAAGGAAGTTAGGATCAGAATTGCAAAAGCAGCATCAATCTTCAAGAAATTTGAGAACATATGGAACTCAAAAGTTATAAGCACAAAAATCAAGTTAAGACTATTCAATTCAAATATAATATCCACCCTCATTTACGCATGTGAAAGCTGGAAAATAACTAAAGAAATAGAAAAGAAATTAGACTCTTTTGAAAACAAATGTCTAAGGAAAATACTCAGCATCAAGTGAAACGAATTCAAGAACAATGCAGAGATAAGACAGATGACTGAACAACAACCAGTCTCATGGGTGATCAGGAAAAGGAGATGGACATATGTTGGTCACTTGATGAGAAGAAATGATCAGAGAATCTCAAAACAAGCTATCAAGTGGAACACAACAGGCCAACGAAAAAGAGGCAGACCGCGTGAAACTCTGAAGAGGACACTGTTAAGAGAGGCCAAATTAACAGACATAAAATCCTTTGATGAGGTTGAAAGACTCGCCGAAGACAGGAAAAGTTGGTGAACTACTTTGCGAGCCCTATGTGACGTTTAACGGCACGGGAAGGATATAAGTTATATATATTATATTAAAAATGAAGGTGCTTCCAATGCGTCAGTTAGCACATATTCTTGGCCCGTTAAATTTAAAATATTTACTATCAGGCCGGTAGCTTAAAAAAAAACAGGATCTTTAAAAAAAAAGCATTCGATATTTGCCTTTCTCTCTTCCATGTTGATTTAATTTCCACTGGATCAAGAGATTCGTCCGTGAACACATGCAGCATATTGATGTTGATATACAAGAGCTTACATCTGTAAACACGATTTTTAAAAAAAACCAAGGTAATTAAAAAAAGCAATCCCAACAATGATTTTGCTTGCGCTAAAGGCCACAAACTATCGTTGCTTCTATAAACAACTTAGTATCTTGGTGACAGCAAAAATGGCAGCTTCCGTTGGAAATCACCGTTTGAATTTATTTAAAAAGTGCAAGCGCTCAATTTTATGAAACATATTTTGAGACAAATATATGATTATTTATGCTAGTGTCACCTTTCAAACAGTCTATGAAAATTACCATTATAAGACTAAACATTAAGGGATTTTTTACGTTTTAATGGAAAATAAATGTTAAAGTATTTTGAACTCACTGATATTTATGTTTGTTTAGTTTAAAAAAATGATTTTTTGTTCCTTCAGAACCGGCGGTGTCCTTTAAAACAAAATCAAAATGGAGAAAGCCCAAGCAAGCGTGGAAGAAGCCATCTCAACAATGGTGAATTCCTTAGATACAGGATGTCTAAGAAAAATGCAGGTATGTGTCGCAGTTGAAAGGTGTAGGACGCATATGTTTCTGTATGGATGCATTTACTTGCATTATTCTAGTTAAATATTGTCCGGGGCAAAGGCCAACCCTGTAAAGCTGCTATGACATCTTGCGGCATACATCCTTCCCGTGCCGTTAAACGTCACATAGGGCTCGCATGGTAGTTCGCCAAGTTTTCTTGTTTTCGGCTAGTTTTTCGACCTCATCAAGGGATTTTATGGCTGTTAATTTGGCCTCATTTGACGGTATCCTCTTTAGAGTTTCACATGGTCGATATCTTTTTCTTTGGCCTGTTGTTCCACTTGATATTGTTTCTACTCATCACGTGACCGATATATGTCCATCACCTATTTCTGATCACCCATGAGACAAGTTGTTGTTCGCTCATCTGCCTTACCTCTTCGTTGTTCTTGAATTCGTTCCAATTTGCACCAAGTATTTTCCTGAGGCATTTATTTTCAACAGAGTTTTCAACTTGTTTATTTTTTTTTAGTTATTTTCCATCGTTCACATGCATAAATGAGGGTGGATATTCATTTGAATTGGATAATCTTAGCTTGGTTTTTGTGCTTATAACTTTAGATTTCTAAATGTTCTTAAGATTCTTGAAGGTCAATGCTGCTTTTGCAGTTCTGATTCTAACTTCCTTTCTGGTGTCATCATCCTGGTCTATGTAACCGCCAAGGTATGCAAAATGGTGTACTTCTTCAATAGCTGTTTCTTCTTATATTTTTTTCTTCTTGATTAATGGGAATTTTCATTATTTTTGTTTTTTCCTTATTAATTTCAAGTCATATTTTGCTGATTTCTGATCAACTTCTTTGGGGGTGCTGTTGAAAGAACAAACTTATGAAGTATCCGGAAGTAAGGTCCAATCACAGCAATTCAAAGATCATGCAGACCACATCACAACTAAAACCAGGAAATGCTTCAAAGGTTCAAAATCAGACTGGTGCCACTGCATTCAGGACAGCCCCATATATGCTTCTCCACATGCCGCAGCATCCATTCAAGAGTGTTTGCTACAGGAAATACTTATCTGCGGCAACAGCAAACCTGAACAACACCTGCAAGTTCTCATATCAGGTGTTGGTCATCTCTGTTATTAAGTATGCACTGGCAGTTCTGATGCACAGCTCCATGCAAATAGGAAGGCCTGAGAAAGTAGAGAATGTGGCAGTGCATACTTGATGGTCTTAGAGGCACTGGAGACATATCCTGCAAGACCATTAGGTATCTGCTAGGCTCCATATGAATGACAGAATACAGTTAGCCAGGGCACAATCCTACCTCAAAATAAATGCAGACAGGGCACTCCACAGTGGACTGATAAGGGCAACAACCTCAAGAGAGGAAAATCATGGATGGGTTGTGCAGAAGAAGTAATCAAATTTAGATCCTGAAAAGGAATTGGTACCTGCACCACCAAACTTCAAGGTGGCTCCATCTGTTCATATTCCTGCTACAGTAGATGCTGAGATCAGAGCACTTATATTAGTGAAAACACAAGAGATGACGATGCTGTTATTTATACAGATGGATCAGTGATTTGGGGCAAGAGGCCTAGGCCTGTACAGTCAACTCAAATGGCAGAACAGTGAAAGAAACCAGCGATGCTTTGCTTGCAGCAACAAGCTTGCAACTGTGGCTGTGATAGAAGCCCTGAGTTGGCTCCAGTCACAAGACTACACACAAGCATGCATCTTGGGCAATATGATGAGCATGTTAAAAAAAAATTCAGGCTAGCTCACTAAGACAGCAGTGGCTTAGATCCTTGCAGACATCACAGACTCATCAATTTGACATTCATCTTTGTACCAGGTCATGCAGGTGTGAGAGGAAATGAAAGAGCAGATCAGTTGGCCGACTCAGCTGTCATGGAGGATGGGCAGACAATGGATTGAGCTGACATGTCCATGCTATAAGAGAAGCTGGTTGAACAAAAGACTTCACTGACAACAGTGTTGTTGTCAAGAATGAAGGAGTTGGGGGTGAAACTTGGGGTGGCAAAAGATGAACCATGTATGAAGAGCTTAGACAGATGGTCAACCAAGAAAGGACAAATATTACTAGTTTCTGTACACTGAAGGAGATACCAGAGCACCTATGTGTGTATCTGGAGTACATAGGTGATGTTGACACTGAAACATCACAGTTGTGTGCTCATTAATTAATAAAGCTGTTCCTACTTTTTTCTTAGTTTATATATACTGCATAGATGATGATCCTTCCTCTCTCTCTCTCTCTGAACCTTAAGTGCCCAGGGCACATGGGGCTTCCACAAGGGTTTTCCACAAATGCCTGTCCTTCGCCTTCCTAAATAACTATCTGTATTGTCGAGCTAAGACTATTCAGTTGTATACAGTAGTGCTGAATATATTCAGTTATACACTGTCATGCTTAGTATATTCAGTTATATACTGTCATTCTGAATAAATTCCATTATGAACTGTCATGCTGTGTAAATTCAGTTATGTAGTGTTGTGCTGAATTAAATACTAAGCATGGAACACACATCTTCTCCAGTGTCATTTGAATATTGTTATTGCTGTGCCGTCATCCTTTAAGGCATTGGTCAGATATTGCTATGCTTTTTTTTTTTTGCTTTAAATCTTTGAATATATGTGAAAGCTGTATTTTAGGTAGCTTTCACTGAGAAAGTTGATATATTTGTTGTTTATTATCTGTGGCAAGTAAATAGCAGTATATAGAAAATCTTTTCAACATTTTTACCCTGACAGAACCCTTGGAATGCTGCACTGGTGTAGTGAATAGTGCACACACCTGCTGAATATAAGGTCCCTGGTTCAGTTTTTAACAGAATTTTCTTGGGACTGACCAGCACTGAGGTCAGTCCAGCCTAAAAAAAAAAATGGGTACCTGGTATCCCCAAGGAAAACGAAGGCAGTGAGGACAAGTGGTGGCATCCCTACCTCAAATTCTATGGTGGCCTAGAAATGTGAAAGCACTAACACTTCATACCCCTATGGCATGCAGATTGTACAGGACACAGATCAGATTAAAATCCTTGGGATAGAATAGTTTATAGGACTTGAGGAATCCCTGTATAAAAATTGTTAATTATCTGTATCCCATAGTACATTATCACGATAAGAATAGATGTAGATACAACCAAATAATAACTGTTAGTACTGTTTTGAAAACAAAATGATGCATTTTTGAGCATCTTTTTTTTTTACAAATGGAATTTATTTTATATCACAAGCTCTGGTCTAGAGGAACCCTTGACTGTCTCTCATGAAGCTCTAGGGTTCTGTGGAATCATGTTTACATAGATTGAAAGTGGCTGTGTCACTCTAGAAAAAAGGCAATTCATGTAGATGGTATAATCATTTTCCAAATTTCAAAATAGTTTGTATAAAGTGTGTGCATTGTAAAGCCGTGGTGTTCACATTGTACTGATTTATTTTATCAGTATGATATGTACAGCTGCAGTGCAAAGTGTTGTGAGAACAGTAAAGCAAGTCTAGAAGATGTTCAGAAATGTATTGATGGCTGCTCCAGTGATGT
This sequence comes from Achatina immaculata, assembly GCA_009760885.1. NCBI lineage: Eukaryota > Metazoa > Mollusca > Gastropoda > Stylommatophora > Achatinidae > Lissachatina > Lissachatina immaculata. The sequence goes on along the minus strand of CM019691.1, from coordinate 53,424,585 downwards.
CAACAGAGCCCAGGCTTATCTCCAGAATGAAATTGAAATGTTTCAGGTAGGTCTTTTGCTTATTTAAAATCCTGTAATCTGTAACTTTTGTGCTCAGCAGCTGATACAGATGGTTGTATTTTAAGAATGGAACTGATTAATTATTGTAAAAAACAGGCGGTTGTTGCTTATTAAGTAGCATATTATGGAGGAGTGATTATGTCCAGGGCTGTGGAAGCTGAAGCAGTTTTGGCTGGAGTTTTGGTAAAGTATACCTATCATTTATAAGAGTTGGGGTAGAAGTATACCTATCATTTATAAAAGTTGGGGTAGAAGTATACATATCATTTATAAGAGTTGGGGTAGAATTATACCTGTCATTTATAAGAGTCTGGGTAAAAGTATATTTATTTAATGAGTTTGAAATGGTAGAAGAACATGATTTATGAACAGGTAGGAGTTAGACAGTAGAAAAATTGGTGTAGAATCATCACTAGAATGTTTGGTGTATGGTCTCCAATGGTTACGTTCTGTTTTTAAAACTGAGATCCATAAACGTTTAGAGTCCAGTAGTCAAATAGAATATATTTCTATGATTCTTTTCCTGGATGCTTAAACCAATGATTGATATACATGTACATTGTTACATCACATACATGAAGATAGACTAATGCTATTCACGTAGTGATGCGTTTGCTTTTTTTTTTTTTTTTTTGTAGAATCGACTTCAGCGGTGTGCTATGAGTTGTCAGGACAGCGTGCGTGATAAATTGCCAGCTAAGCCTACAGATAAAGATATTGAGAGCGGCCGTAACACTCTAGAAAAATGTGTAATTGAGTGTGCCAGAACACATGTTGAACTTGTTCCAGGAATAACCAAGAAAATACTGGAGACTTTGAGGAGCAAAAGTTACTAGGTAGTTTTATAAGGTTAGAAATTGTTTTAATAGTTCAAATATTTAATCGGGTACTTCAGAAGTATTTAGTCAGTGTTTGTATGAAAACAGTCAGTGTGTTAGTTTGCATGTTTTTTTTTAAAATTTCTAACAGAACTGTTGGATGCTGCTTTAAAGTGCCTTGCATAGATGCATATGACTAAAAAAGAGTTCTCCCACTTCTTTACTGTAGCATCAAGAGTCTGTGAGAGTGGTTAGTTTGTTTTAACTTCACACATGAGTTCTAAACAGAAGTGAGGATATGCTTGGATGTGCACAGAAAGTTGTATGTTCAATTCCAGTTTGAGATATATTAAGATTTATATTAAAATTTTTTATCATATTTGTGTGCTTGTTTTGGTTGAAAAAAAATTGTGCCTGCTTCTTTTGTGTTGTATATAAAAAAAACTCCCCAAAAACTGGCAGTACAGCTCACATACTGCTAACTTCCAGTACACACATACTGCAATTTTGGCTTTTGAGAACTGGACACATTTTGTGCAAATCTGAAAAAAAAAAACTGGTAAAAAATTTCTGCGTACTTTTATTAGTGATATAAGGCAAATTATAAATTATAAATGATTAAATTTAGTAAAAGTTGTAAATGAATTAATGCTACACCTGTACGCAAGCTCCTGGTAATGTGCACTAGGGTGTGTAATGAAGGTCAAGGTAAAAATGAAAGACACCAAAAAAAAAAAGAGGCAGTCACAAATAGACACTTGAAAAAGAGGTGTTATTTTCTGGGTTTAACCACCAAACTAAATACACCAGTCTGGTATATAGCTGCAGGACTGTGATAAAGAGCACAAAAGATAAGCATGAACAATTTCAGGTGAACTGTAGAGTCATTTATACTGACTCAATACTTTTTATGAAAAATGTTCCCACAGTGCAGGAGTATAATCAAAACTCCAAAAACTCTACAAGATCTGATGCTGAGCTATGTCAGTAGACCTGGACAGCAGGATAGGGCCTCTGGATGAAGAAATGGAACCACCAGCTTGAGATAAAATATCACCTTGACAACAAAGCCTTAAATTCAGCATGGCATATAGTTAAACATGTTGAAGAAAGAAATGAAACTATACAGCAGCAGAATATAAAATCTGGAATACATCCTAGTGCAGATGTCAGCCCACACAAATCTACATTGTCAGAGCTGTCTAGAGGGACTAAACTGAGGCCACACAAACCTATATTACAAGAGTGATTGGAAGAAGGCCACATTTAGTGCAGCTTGAACAATGAAGAAGATGATAAATAAACTTATATGTCAAACTAGTTTAACTCTTGTTGACAGTGTACTGCAGGAGCACTGTAACAAAGGCAGGTAGACTGAAACACGGTAATGATTCAAATAATGATTTCTGTGTGACCAAAATGACCTGATTTCATATGGCAACATATCCGAGTTGCAGACAACATGATGTTAAAGAAAGAATAAAAAATATCATTTTGAAATATAAATTAAAAATATAAACTTCTGAGTTGAAAAGAATATTACTCAAGAGCCAACGAAGAACGAAATATTATAAAAACAATATGGAAAGTACATCTGTATATAGTCAGCATTACACACAACCACTAGATGATGTAATTAGTATGAAATTATAGTCTCACAATAATTAGTGTATAAGTATACAACTATACACGAAGCACTGCAGTAAAGCTGTGATACCAGAATGTATAAAATAGGAAAAAAAGTAGGAGCAGCTTTATTACTTAACGATTACAAAGTTGTGATGTTTCAGCGTAAGCCTTAATCATACAAAAACATACAGGACGAAGAAATAGAGAGAGGAGATAAAGTATAGATTCCCATGAATACTAAAAAAAAAATTTTTTTTTAAAGAGTACTTAGCTGTGAATTGCAAGGTGTGGCTTGTCCGGCGGTGTGTGTCAGGAATGGATCTAGTGGGACGTGGAGACTGTTTAAATAGAGACCTGTGACATGTGGTCAGTGGGTTGTAACTGGGGGTGGTGGATGGGGAACCGGGGAGGGGAGAGAGAGAGTGACGCAATACCGACCTAGCTAGGAGTAATTGAAACAGATGATTGGGGAAGAGGGGTTGCAGAGAAAATAGCGGGGTTGCAGAGTGATGCTGTGAGGAAGTTTGAAAAGTAAGAAGGGGTGGATTTAGTGGAGAGGTACTATAATGATTGAAGAAGATGATGCTACGTGTAACTAAACAGCGAGTTTAACCCATGTGGTTCCAGTGTCTCATAATTTTGAATATAGTCTATACTTAAGTAATTGCAGAAAAAAAGCAAAAAAATGTTAACGTTTCTGAGATGAGGGAAAGTAAAGAAAAGCCCTCCCCCTGATACACACACACAAAAAAGTTCACAATCATACTGTCACAACCACCTAAAGCTTCAAAGTAAGAAAAACTGAAAATATACAAGAATTCTCAAAAGTTGAAAAACAAAAATGATCATGCTGCAGCCAATATCTGGAATGCTAACTACATAACGATGGTGGAGAGGGAAGGGGTGCCTAAATTACAATATATAAAAATAAAACATTAGGAATGAAATGTTAATATATTTAACGTCTTAAAGCATTAGGAAAATAAAACAGAATCAAACAGGAGAGCATAACCTAACTGTGGTAATATATTTTCAATTACTCTGCCCTTTTCCATGGATTAGCTTTTGTTGCCAGATCATGGGTCCAGTGGCATTTTTGCTGCACCATGCATTTGGCAATGCTGAATATGGTTATGTTATTTACAGCAGGAATGATGTCAGGAAACAGTTTCATAATCTTCTCTTCCTCCCCCTTCCCGAAAATTATCATTCAATGAAAAACATTTCTGGCATAGAATGTTGGGGGGGTCAGAACTCATTCTTTTCCTAGAACCATTCTGTTGTGATCTGCCAGCAAAAAGCACATTCTTTTGTAGTTCTTCCTTCCCATCTTTCTCTATTAAGTTTCAAATTCAGATTTTCTTCACTTGCACCATTATCTTTACCATAAAGTTTCTCTCGGCCTTCCTATCTCCTTCTATTGAACTGAAAAAAAAAAAAAATCCTTTGTAAAGTCTTCATATTGTGACTATTACCTAGAACTAAGCAGAAAGAATGGATTACATTTAGTCTAACTGCAGAAATACATTTCTGGAGTGTTCTCTCTTCACTCCCCCCCCCCCCCACAATTCTCCATGCTTAACTCAAAAAGCTATTCCATGGACTAGGGCCAGTCATACAAACCACTGTACACGTTAACATCATCTAAGTTTCATATTTCATTTAAGTTTACCATTAAACATATGTACACAGGTATTTTACTAAACAACAAGACCACAGCAACAAGACATTTTTGGGTACAAAAAAAGCATTAAGCTATATACAATGTGGAGAGAGGATCTCATTTCTGCTACCACTGCGGAGCAATAAAAAAAAAAAAGGTGGGGGGGGGGGTATGGACCACACTAGATGTGCACATAAACTTAAAAACATCCATGTAAACTTTATATAAAACTATCACCTACACAACTGGAAGAATACATAACTTTTTTTTTTTTTTTAATGCATACATAAATTTAGATGAGATAAATCTGGAAATTAAATGACAGTCCTTTTTGTGACTTCCTTATGAATGTTTCTTGTTTAAAATTTTAACCAAAAATCAGCAGATTTTCTTATATGTGCATGAAATTCAAGGTGCAAAATTATCACTGCAAAAACAAATCAGAAATGTGGAGAGATCTTATCACTTATCTTTTGTTTATCTCAATCCCTGAGTTCTTTCAAGAGTTGTTTCATAAGTTTTTATGCAGTGTTAGGTTAAACTGGGTCAACAAACTGGAAATTGTTAAAATGAACAAGGCAACAAAACAAAATTTGAGCACTACTTTCAGTCATACCATAAATACTGAACAAGGAAATGAAACACAATTTAAACACTACTTTCATTCATAAATGAACTGAACAATTACTTTTATCTATAAGGCAGTGGGGTTTTCTAGAGAAATACAACTGAACAGTTTTAACATACTGTACAGCAATCTGACATATAATGGCAGAGTTCATAAATAATGAACAGAAATATTTGACATCAAAAACAAAATGAGAGAAAGAAAAAAAAAATGCGAAACTGAAATTTTTAGCGATGATAATAGTCAAAATTCATGTACACCTTGTTTCATGTTCAATTGAATATAAGGCAACAGATTAGGGAATACAAACTTAAATGCACAATTTAACATGATTTTTTTTTTTTTTTTGACAATGGCAAAAGCTAATGATAAGACACTGGGGAAAAACTATACTAAACTAGGGCCATGAATTTAAAATATGGCCAAAAAACCCAGAATGTCTAGCAGAAAGCATGTTACGAGATTTAATATTATTAAGCTAAAAGAAAAATTTCATTACATCACTCAAGTTGCCAGCATAGATAAAATGTTTGCTGAATGCTGAAAATCATAACTATGAACATTATGTGTTATTCTCCAAGTGAAATGGAAATCTGCAAAACCATGCAGCACAAAGAAAAACTGTCTTTACCGCCATTATATTTCAGAGATTCTGCATTCCTAAAGTCAGTATTGCATACATAAAAAGTGAGTTATTTCAGAGTGCATATCCAAACAATCCAGGCCACAAACATGCATGTTTTCAAATTAAAAATATAAAGGAAATTTTCATATTTATACATATGGTAACTGGCATCCATACTAGGTCAATACACATACAAGCATATTAAAGACAGGCTGCTGTTTCCTATAATTTATACCAAGTTGCATCCACACACACTTAATGCACACAATATATAAATCATAGTTGGGAATGCTTTGGTGAGATTAACATGAGTTACTTCAGTCTTCTGTAGTTTTGCAGCCACAGTAACATGACACACTTTCGAGCATATATTATGAATATACAAGCCACATTAAAGCCATTCTTTGTTAAGGTAAAACAAACACAAAAATTGTCACATATTTAAAGAAAATACTACATTAATTTTCTTTTTTAAATCATTCTCTTACGTTCTTTAACGGCATCAGACTAATTCTTTTTATAAACAATGAAAATGTTTCCAATGCACAGCCATGGCTTAAAGTATAATGTGTCATGAGATAGTGGCTTCTTTGGCGTTTTCCACCTACATACTTCATTTTACCTATTTGCGTCTCCACAGCAAAACATGTTTTATATTTATGAGAGTATTCCACAACAAAGTGGCAAACAGCTGAGTATTTATAGATCTAAATAGCACCAAGATGTCAGTCACTCCTTGGATGGTATCATTCATTCTTCATTTTGTAAGATCCTTAGCATTTTTAATCAGATAAGATGCTTTACTTTTCCTGTGCCATAAGATATTTTTCTTTCAGTCCTCCCCTCCCCCCTAAATTACCATATTTTATCATTTTTATCTTCTTGTGACATCCAAAGAATTTTATGAAGATTGGACCAAACTTAAAAGGCTTACATGAATACAGAACTAGTGACATTATATCATGTTTGAATGAGTTTGTTTTCAAGGATATCCATTTTGTGGTATGCCTGAAACTTCATATCTTTGACAAACTCAGATCTATTCAAGCGTAGGTCACTTCCACTCTTAAACTTTGTTACTGTATTGGATTTTATTACTTGAGTATATCAAAACTTGTTTTTAATAACTCGGTCAACTCCTACAACCTTGAAACAACATGGAAAAAAAAAAAAAGAAACAGAGTAAGCACCAGCTTTAGAAGGAATACTGACACTGAGATCTCTGTGTCAAGATGCTGTCCTGCATATCTCAGTATGAGACTTGTAGCACTATGCCTTGGCCAGCAGGATATGGACTGATTGTTGCAGCACTACAGTTTGGCCAACAAAGTCAAGACTGACTTTTTCTCCACATTGACGCTGACAAGACCTCTCCTGGAGGAATGAAAACTAAGACAACACACTCTCTATGACTCTTCAGTTGTTCTTCCTCACTATAACAATTGCAAATGAACTTCCCTTAAATCATGGTTACTTAAGGATTATGGACATAATTCACATGCTGCAACTCTCTAAGCTGTAACAACACGTTTCAGCTGCCAATGCTTATTTCAGCAGAAACAATATGTACCAATTAAATCCTGAAGGATAAATAAAAAGCTACCAAGTTCTGTGCAATTATCTTACAGCTCACACACACATATATTCTCAAACATTCATTCTCTGAAATGCTGTAGCAAAGGCTATTTCACAAAATGTGACAAAATACCAACATGAACAAGTGTTGAAGTATAAGTGTTCATGGTCTGAGTTGTATCAGAAATAACATTCTGGAGATATGTAAAATCTGTTATAGGAAAAAAAAAAATTCTCATCACTTAGATTTTTCATTATTTCTGAAGAGGGTTACACATTTGTAATACATCTTAGCCAAGTTAAAATGAATGCAGGCCTATGAGGTTCCCACAGTAAATGGGTAAACCTACAAGTGCACAGCATACAGTACAAAACATTTCTTCCAATAAAGTTAAAAGAAAATATATAACTTTTTTTTCCCACTCAACACAGGTTATATCAATAGGAATGTAACATGTTCAGAATAAAGTAATACAAGCAGTGATTATATTGCAGCCAGTTGGAAGAATGCTCAAAAGTTTTGATTGATTTCAATAATCATTTTGTCATTCTTCTTTCACTTCAACAAACTACAAGATTTCTTCATATAATTTTTCTTAAGAATAACAATCAGATTTCTTTCTGTAACTTTCTTCAAGAACAGTGAATAATCATAACTTTCTTCAGAAGTAACAATCAGATTTTTTTCCCCTCATAACTTTCTTCAAGAACAAGTTATCTCATAATAACAATCATCAAGGCCAAAATTTAGAGCAAATAAACTTCTGTAACGTGACAGTCACAAATTTTTTTAAAAATCAGATGAAAAATTCTTTACAAAAACCTATGTAACTCTTTACAAAAACATGTAACAGGTTTCAAACTGACAAGACTAAAATGCAGAAGGACCAATCAGACAGACAATAACATAGAAACATATTCATACCAAACAGCATAAGTACTCACAGCAGATATGCTCAGGTTTTCTACCTGTTTCACACCGATATTACTAGATAATTCTAAGATGTTAAAGCATTCAGAACTAAATTTCTAGAAGGCAGCTGCTGCAACTATGCTCCATCATCATCATACTCCTCCTGTAGCATGGGCTGTTGTTTTTTCTCAGCTTTATACATCTGCATGTCCTCCATACGTTTGCGTCGGAAAAAGCCCACCTGGAAAGTGACAGATGATATTTTTTTTTGTTTTATAGTTACCTTCATAAAGTTTATCACCAGTTATTACTTCTGAATTCACCTCCTGTTATACGTTCAACTTTTCTTGCTGACATTTTTAAAAAAATTTTTTTGTTAATACAAAGAATTTCTTTGAGCTTTACTAAAAAAACTGAAAGTATTCATAAATAAGCAATGGATATAAAGAGAATACAAATGAAACTGTTTTTCTATCTGTTTATAAAATTTACCATCCACTTTTCTTAAAAATGATCAAGATTATAGAACAAAGAAAACTTAGAGGTGAGAGGAAAATAAGTTATAGAATACAATACTAATATTGACAAGAGATATGAATCCAGATGACGGAAAGGGTATCTTGAACCATTTTTTCAAATGGTTTCTTGAAAAAAAAAAAAAAAAGATCTTGAAAGCAGAAATGAATATGATGAAAATCTGCAATCATTCTGTCAGAATTTATGGCAGCTATGTAGAATTATGCCTTCAGGTCAGAGCTGGAAGGGCTATGTAAACAGACAGGAATAGCCTATATGACCAATGATATCAACAACCTTGCTGACTGAAATGGGCAGATGCTTGCATACTGTGGTGAGTGAGAGACATGTTTGTCTGTTATTCACAGAAAAAATAGTGGGTTTGTGTGTGTGTGGTGGGGGGCATCACTTCATCATACTCAGATAAAGGGTTAAGCATATAGTAATCTCTCTCTCTCTCTCTCTCTCTCTCTCTCTCTCTCTCTCTGAACCAGAAGTGCCCAGGGCACAAGGGGCTTCTGCAAGGGTTTTCCACAAATGCCTGTCCTGTGCCTTTTTTCTCCCCCCGCTCTTGCCCAGGTGAGCTCTCTATTGCTCAACATCCTCTCTGTTGTTCTTCTCCATGTCTCTCTTGGTCTACCCTTACTTCTGTTCCCCTGTGGTGTCCATCTTAGTGCTATTTTTGGTAGTGAGTTGTCAGTCATTCAGAGCACATGTCCCAACCATCGCCAGCAATGCCACATACTTAGAGCAAAATATACAGTGGGCCACAAAACAAACAAGCCCATGTATATAATGTGTTTTAAACACTCCCACTGAACAAAAGACAAAGCTACCATAGAATATGTGAAGTGGACTAGTTTTTCATGGCCCATTCTGTATTAAAAATTAGAGTGAAGAAATATACAAAGGTGGCATGCAATAACATACATTAAAGCTAAGTGGCTACTGACCTTGTAAAGAACAAATATTGCAATTAGAAGGAGAACTAGTCCCACTAGAACAGCAACGAGAATAATCCACCACTGTACAACCTGGCCAGCAGTTTCTTTGAAGTCAGGTAGAGCTCGAGTTATAGCCTAGAAAACAAAATATATGAAACTTGTAAGATAGTCTTTTACAGCTTCCTTAAACAAAATATAAGAAATTTTGTCATGGTAGTGTCCTCTAATCCAGTGGTTCTCAAAATTTTTCAGACTGAAGCACAACAGGCAATGCAAATTTCTGCCATGGCACAATCATGTTCTTACAACTGGGCTCTTATGTAGTTAAATTTTTAGTATTTTAAAATTCAGGCTACACTGATTATATTCAAAATCTGTTAAAATAACTGCTTTTATAATAAAACATGACAAATGAAAAATTTTTGAGATGTTAAATTTTATTATACTTGAGCCTTAATTTCAGTGTAAAATTAGTCTGCTTAGAAGAATAGGTTTTTTCATGAAAGAATGTTGGAAAATTACAGTCATGCTTCATAAATATCCTTACAAAAGTTTTTATTTGTACTTGTACTATCTCCCAGTAACTGCGAGCTGTTGTTCTTTTCAGCCAATGCTATAGAGGTGTTAAGGCACAGCATCATATCGGCGTGGGAGCGGGTTATGGCAGTTACTTTTTCAGTCCCGGAGTACAGCTAAAAAGCTGGGGGTGTGCAATGGTTCTTTAGCAGACTCCACCACCATAGGGACTATGGCGATCCCTGCACCGTTAGCCAGGCTAGGCTTGTTACTGGGGGTACCACAGAAAGGTGGGACAGGGTCTTGGTCAGCTATAATTCGCTAACCCTGATGCTGGCTTATCAGCTATTGGTTGCTGATTATAATTAAATTAGTAAGCAACAATGGGCTGAAATTTAAATGAAAACATTTTTGTACTAACAAAGTTCTGAAGCAAAAATCTGGGAAACACTGATATACTCAGTAGACGAAACTTTCTGAGCTTTTTGTGTAGGTATATAAATGAAAAATACATAATTTTCTACCACATCCTGATCACATGTGTAAATGAATTTGCAATTTCTTCACTTTGTTTTTGTTTGTTGTTGTTAATGAGTGTAACTTGAGTTTGACTTTTCCAACCCCTGGGTTTACGAGTTTTCACTCTTTTTCCCTTGTGCCAGATAATGAAATGTACGGGTCCTCTTCAGCTTTTCTACATCTCCATACAGAATGTCGGTGATTGAGGAGTTTGGTAGTATCAGGTTCTTCCGAAGGTCCTTCAATGCACTGTAGTCCAGCAGATGGTGTTTAACAGTTTCTTCTTCTTGTCTGTTGCAGTGTGGTGTGTGATCAGCAGTCACTTTGTGTAAGTGCTTATTGAGGGTAATGTGTCCTGTTCTCAACCTGAAAATTGTGCATTGGTCTTTACGACATAAGCTGTTGATCTGGTCTCCGGGTTTAGGCTTTAGCAGGTGTGTATATAAGGTCCTTCCAGATGGATTACCGGCCCAACTGTCCATCCACTGCTGCTTGCAGCTCTTGTGTATAATGTGTTTAGCTGTTCTCATATTAGTGGAGCTGTGACATGGTGGCTCCACTCTTTGCCAGTCTGTCAGCACATTCATTTCCTCTGATATCTATGTGCCCTGATATCCACTGTAGGGTGGTCTTGATGTCATAGGAGGTGAGTTGGTTTTTTGCACCGAGTATGTCAATTGTAATGTGATCAGCTGATGGTATCTAGTTTTCAAGGACCTAGAGCGCAGACTGGGAGTCTGAGAAAATAACAAAGTTTTTTTGGGTGAGAAACAGTGTTTTTGTATTTGGTGGTGGTGGCTGCCAGGGATGCTAATATTGCCTGCATCTCTGCATCATAATTGGAGCAGCGAGATCCACAAGGAGCAGAAACGTGGTTTGTTGTCTTGTTTGGAAACATTATGAGTACCCCATATCCTGCACTGTCTGTTTCCTTGAATGCTGACCCATCAGTGTATGCATGGATCCAGTCCTTGGGGTAGGATTCTGTGGTCTCCAGTACACACAGCTTTAGGTTGTTGGGATCTGATGATTTGTTCACTAATTTGTTCTTGAGTCTGGTGTTAATTTGAGGAAGTGTGTAGTTTGTGTTTGGTGGGATGTCTGGTACTTTTGTACGTTCTTTTATCTTCAGGGAGTTTGTGTCTTGTGTTTAACTGTTCTGCTATGTGCACTGGAGTTTTCAATTTCAGTCTATTATTATGCTTCCATTTATCAATCACCGTTCTGTTAGGATGGTCTGGGGGCATGCGTTTATATCTTTCTACTGCCTCAATGGTTGACTTTTCACGTCTCATATCTAATGGCTCGATGTTTGCATCAATTTCACATGCAGCTGTGGGTGTTGATCTCATTGTCCCCACAAATGAAATGAATGGCTTGGTTCAGGATTCTGTCTACTTGTGTATGAGAGATCTTTAATGCTGTGACCTGTAGGGGGAGGTTGTAATCTATTATAGATCTAATATACTGTCCAAAAAAAGAAAAGCATAGATTATATAAGCTTCATTTTTTATATGTTATGACAAAAATTGTTTTCCTGGGTATCTCAAACCAAACCAAAAATTGTCACAAACATATCAGGCCCATGATTTGGCGCGAATTTTGCTATTATTGTGCACAGTCAGAATGCAGTATCTGTCCTTGCTAATCACGCATTTTTTTACCATAACTCACATTGTGTTTATGGAAAAATTGTGATTTCTGTGGTGAGCACAACTCACTTCACACGCAAATGAAACCCTATAAAAGGATGAGGTTACACAAACAAATTCAGTTAATTTTCAAGCGGACAATTATGGCGCATCTATTGCAAAATTTATGAACATTGCTACTGGTTGCCTACAAGCGGTCAAAGTCAGGTTGCCAGGCATTTAAACATGCAGCAGAGTATCATCAGTCGACTTTGGCACCGTTTCCAAGCCACTGGCTCAGCTGAAGACTAGCACAGCAGTGAATGACCCAGGGTGACAACAGCGGCTGATGATTGCTTTATTCTGGTTCATCACCTCAGAAACAGGTTTACAACAGCTTCTCAAGTGCCCAGTCATTGCTTGCAGAATGTCATATGTCTGAGCGAACTGTCCGGAATAGACTGCAAGAACCTGGACTGGTGGCACAACGACCTCACCGAGGTCCTGTCTTAATGAGATGCCATCACCAAAATCGACTTGTTTGGGCCAACCAGCATCAGCCCTGGACAACTGATAATCAATGGAGACGTGTCTGGTTTAGCGACGAATCTTCCTTTTTGTTGCACCGCCATGATATGCGCAGAAGAGTACCGTAGGCCAAATGAACGTTTTGCCCAAAATTGAGTCGATGAAGCTCCGCCGCACAGTGGTGGAGGTGTAATGATGTGGGGAATGATCAATTTCAATGGAAGGAGTCTATTGGTGCAGATTTAAGGAGGCTTGAATGCGTAATGATATGTCAATGAAATTCTTCAATCCCATGTCCTTCCCCTGGGACTAACAAATTCTCGTCAAATAGATGCAAGAAACTGTCAAGTGAGTGTTTAAACCCTCAAGTATTATTGTGTTCATTCATTCATTCCTTTGCTTGTCCCTTGCGGAACTTTGCCTCCCAAACAGCACTCCTGTAGGCCTCTCGGTTGTGAGCAAGATGGCCTGCTGCTGCTGCATCCATTTCCAGATCATCAACGATGTCTTGCAGCCATCTTCGTTTCGGTCTTCCTCTTTTTCTTTTTCCCATTATGTATCCTTCCAATACGGTCTTCTCTAAATTATCATGACGTTTAATGTGGCCAAAATATTTAAGTTTTCTCTCTTTAATCCTCTTTACTAGCCAGCCTTCTTCAATATTAAGCTCTTGTAGTATAGATATATTTGTTCTTTTTTGAGTCCACGATATTTGGAGAACTCTTCTATAGCATTTACATTCAAAGGCATTTATGTGCTTCTCAGCTGTTTTGTTAAGTGTCCAGGTCTCACAGGCATATGTTGCGATGGGAAAGATGCATGCCCTTAAAAATCTTATTTTTGTGGTTCTGTCTGCTCCTCTCCACAGATTCTTTATTTGTTTTACTTTCTGAAGACCAATAGATGTCCTCCTTTTTATTTCCCGCATTGTATCTCCATTATTAGTTAGTAGTGATCCAAGATATTCAAAACTCTCCACTTCTTCCAGTTTTTCCTCACTGATACATATTTCAGTTGCCTTGTCTGTTTTGTCAGTTGTCATCACTTTAGTTTTCTTTGCATTAAGATAGAGGTTCTGCTCTTCGCTGTTCTTGCGGACTGACATAATTAGTTTTTCCATTCCTTCTTGTGTTGTGGACAGCAATACTGTGTCATCAGCATATCTAATCTCTGGTATTTCATAACCTCCAACTGTTATGGCATCGTAATATTCTTTGCCTACATCTTCTCTAACATTCCTCATTATATTTTCAGTGTACAAGTTAAATAAGTAGGGTGACAATATGCACCCCTGACGGACCCCTTGTTTTATGTCAAACCAAGTTGTTGTTTCACCATTTATTCTTACTGCTGCTTGTTGGTCTAAATACAGCAGTGATGTTAATTGTATCAAATGTGTTGGAAATCCCATTTTTTCCATTATTTCCCAAAGTTTCTGGTGTTGTACACAATCAAATGCCTTTGAGTAGTCTATAAAGGATAAATATAGATTCACATTAAACTCCCTGCATTTCTCTATTATTAATCTTAGATTGAATATATGATCTCTTGATCCTCTTCCTTGCCTGAAGCCAGCTTGGACCATATTGACTTCTTCTTCTATTTTCTTTCGAAGTCTACCCATTATGATTTTTAACAGAATTTTACTGGCATGACTAATCAGGGCAACAGTTCTGTAGTTGGTGCATAATGTCAGGTTACCCTTTTTTGGCAGTGGTATGAATACAGTTCTTTTCCATTCTTTTGGCCAAATACCTGAATGCCATATCTTTTTACATAGTGCATGATAGATTGTTGCACACTCCTTTCCTCCTGCTTTAATAAATTCAGCGGTTATCTCATCACATCCTGGTGATTTACCATTTTTCAGACTCTTTATTGCCCATAAAACTTCTTCCATTGTCGGCTCGGGTTCTTTCTCCTCCAATAATAATTCACACTGTTGATTTCTGCTTCCACAGTCGGTTGTTTCATACATTCTTTTGCAATATTCCTTCCATCTTTCCAGAATTTCCTCTGTCTCTGTCAGGGTATTCCCCATCTCATCACAAATTACATTTAGCTTAGGTGTGACATTTCTCGTCAATGTCTTCATTTCTTTAAACATTTCACTATCTCTTCCACACCTCTGATGTTCTTCTATTCTTTCACAACAATCTTGTATGTATTGTTTTTTGTCTTTTCTTATGTTTCTTCGTACTTCTTTTGTTAAAGTTTTATATTTATCTTTGTTGTTGTTTGTCACTCTCCATTGCGTCTTCATTTCTCTACATTGTTTCATCAGTTCTAGTGTACCTGCTGTGATCCATCTATTCTTTTGTGTTTTCTTTACTGGAACCATGTCTTTAGCTGTTGTTACTAAGATATCTTTGGCCTGCGTAGCCAGTTCATCTGGTGTCATCTCTTCCTGTACAGCCATCAGGATTTCGAAACGGTTCTTCACTTCTATACCGTATTGTTCTGGTATATTTGTAAGGTCAAAGCGGAGTGGTCTTGATCCCATAACTATCTTTTTTAGCTTTATCTTCATGTCTGCTATTAATAACTCATGGTCCGTGTCACAATAAGCACTTGGTAAAGTTTTTGCTGATGTTATGCTTGACCTCCACCTTCTCTGCACTAAAATGTAATCTATTTGATTCCTGGTTTTCCCATCAGGTGATGTCCATGTGTAAAGTCTTCTTGGATGTTGTTTAAAAAGTGTGTTAGCGAGCATTAGCTCATTTTCCATACAAAACGCCATTAGATTGTCACCTGCCTCATTTCTGTGTCCTATGCTAAATTTCCCTACAACTTGTCCTTCATCTTCTGCTCTTTCTGTACCTAACTTTTGCATTAAAATCACCCATAATAAATACAATATCATTTTTCCGTACCTGGTCCATTGTCGTCTGCAGTGTGTTATAAAAATGTTCTACTTCATCTTCTTCTGCTGCTGATGTAGGTGCATATACCTGGATGACTGTTACATTTCTAGGAATGCCCTTAAGTCTGATTGTTAGGATTCTATCACTTACTGGATTGTAGCCTAGTAATGCTTTTGATGTTGATTTGTCCAAATAAAAAGCCACTCCATTCTTTCCTCCTACTTCTCCGCCAGAATATATAAATATATTATCATTCTCGCTCTTAAAGTGTCCTGATCCTTTCCATCGATGTTCGCAGATTCCCAAAATGTGTATCCGCGTTCTTTTCATCTCGTCACTTATTACTTGATATTTTCCCTCATACATACTTCTTACATTCCATGTTCCTACTCTTATTTTTCTTTTTAGTTTGATACAGGGGTTTTCCTTGGTAACACCGTCAGGATTTTGTCCGTCATCACAATTACTAGTACCGACCTCTGCCTCACACTCTTCCCCAGTGTTAAAATTAGATCTATCTGGCCTGGGGGACTCACCACCAGATCTTTTTCCTATTTGACTTTCCATGATTGCTGCTTGGGTTTCTTGGTATGTTTCCAGAAGGTAGTCTACCATTGCTTTCCTTCCGGGCAGTGACTGTACTAGTCAGTGATCGTAGCCATTGTCCCTACACTGAGATCATCTGCCTACCATCATAGAATAGGTGACCATAACCAACATTATCTGTCAGCTGCTCTCCCATTCCATCCACCACCTGCTCCCATGGCTTCACGTCACCCTGATCGGGGGGCTATACGGGTACTCCACCTTGCCCAAGGGTGTCCCGTAGACTAACGGAGGTATTATTGTGTGCAATTTGAAAATTTTATTCATTCAATTTAAAAAGCTACAGAATATCAAAGTTATGGCTAAAATTGGGTCATCAGTAGTTATGCATTTCTTTTTTTGGACAGTATATATCCTGTGTACAGTTGTCTGAGTGTTGCTTTGTCAGTACCCCAGGATGTATTTGCAAGTTGCTTCAGTAAGTTTAGTCTTTTGGATGCTTTTTCTGCTAGTCCATCCATGAACTCTTTAAAGTTCAATTTTCTGTCTAGTTTAATGAGTGTAATGAATAATTTTTTTTTCTGAACTTTCATGTGTTTTGTCCTCTAATTATTTTGACTATCATATAAAGCTGTACCAGATGACTAGTGTTCGTAAAACCCAACATCCACATCCCTTTCACATACATCCCTGAGGGATAATTTCTGTTGAATTTGTGGTCTGTTTGGGTGCAAGCTTCCTATGGTTTCTTTTTTTTTGGTAAGCAACCTGACATAAATGTGTTACTAAAGACTGAGCCAACTACGTTTGTTTTCTCAGTAACACACACATCATTTGTACGCCACCTTTTGAACAAATTATTGGTTTGGAATATGACCCTGCTATCAAATCTTCTCCTAGCATGTCAAGTACTTTATATGTAAACTATTTTCAGCTTCTGAAAAAAATTTTACAAATAATTCTGGCCTGAAAATATATCCCCTCCAGGATCACAGAGTTTCTTGTACCATTGGGAGAGGGAGAAAAAAAAAAAAAAGAAAACTTGTTGAATATGATTACAGGGGGTTGTAGCGGTGCTTTTACTTTTAGTTCAAATAACACTGGTAAGTAAAAAGCAAAAAAAAAAAAAAGATCAAATAAAGTGATGACGATGATTCTTATGATGTGCTGTACCAGACATCACTGGTCATCATGCTTGTCCATGTTGTGTGGTTCATGGTGCTTCTGATTAATTCAAATGTTTTTCTTTTTCCATGCCACTTGGTTAGTTAAGTGAGATATTTTTGTCTTTTTCCTTTTCCCTCAAATTTTCTAGTCATTACTAAGTTCTCTAATTTGTCTTCTGATGCCACGTCCAAGAAATTTTTACTGTCTTTTCCTTATAATTTTAACCAGTTTTCATTGCTCTAAAACTTCTTTGAGGGCATCTTCATTTTTCTGTGTCTCTCCACAGTATTAAAGTAACAATATTAACTCTGAAAGTATCACACTTGAGTAAATGAAAGGAGGTGATATGTTTGCAGTGAAGGTGTCTCTTTACAGATAACAAGTTTATTTGTGACAAGCTTTCCTAGGTTGCAGCTACTCTTGCAGAGATTGAATTCTGTACTGCTATCTCAGTGTTGCTACAGTACTATGGAACACTGTCATGCAATTTATCCAAGATTATATTTTAAAATGTTTAAAAGTATTGACACATTTGATGTAATGAAGCAATTTTAATTTCTTGAGATCCCAATGAGTTTAATTTCAGATTTATCAAAGTGTGCTGCATTTTATTTATTTTCTAAAAGTGATTTTTTTTACATTAAACACAAGGTCAATTTATATATGATGAAACTGTAAGGGGGGAGGGGGGGGGGGAAATTACCCTCTTTCTGTCGTCAGTTTTATCTTGAGTGATCTTCAGTTTGGCAGGAATGATAACTTCACCCCAGGACAAGATCTGCACTTCTGTCACTTTCCGATAATCCTGATAAAAGAACATAAGAGATAAATCCTCATAATTCATTCACCAAACAATCTTTTCATAAATCTTTATAATTCATTCATCAAACAATACTTATGATAAATCCTCATAATACACTTATCAAACAATACTTATGATAAATCCTCATAATTCATTCCACATACAATATATAAGATAAATCCTCAAAATGCATTCACTAATTAACATACAAGATAAATTCTCATCCATTCACTGAACAACTCACAAGATAAATCCTTATATTCATTCAACAAACAATATATACAATAAATTCTCATAACCTAGTCACCAACAGCACACAAGATAAATTTTCATAATCCATTCACTAAACAATATACAAGATACATTCTGATAAACCACTCACTTAAAAACATACAAGATTCATCTTTACAACTTATCATTTACTTTCTGGTTGCTTTCAAGCAATTCTAATGAATTTTTTAGTAGAATTAATGAAATCATAATGTTTAAACGTTTAGGAGTTGGCAGTTTGTCAAACATGACCGATTTTCCTTATCAACATGATTTTTTTTTTTTTTCACTATTTTTATATGGATTACTTACAGTGAAGCTAAAATAAAAAATAAGTTAATTTTGAAAATCTGATTTATTTATTCAGTTATATCCCCATGTTGTTTTACACCTACTCTGGGATATTACCACTTTTCCCTAAGAAAGGGGTTTTTTCAACTAGTAAGGAATTCAACCCTGGAGAAGGGAAATTCTCCACTGAGAATCCCTGCTCAAAGAGATCACTATAAAGTTTTGGTACCCCTCTGAACATGTAATTTATAGCTCACTATTATATGACAGATAAAAGAGATGACGACTGCAGTAAAACTGGTTAATATAAATAAGGTAGATAGAGGTGTATGGTGCAGTTTTACAAAGTGAGGGAGGAAGTGAGAAAGGTGAGAAAAAAAACGAACATAAAGTATGAGAATGTATAAATGAAAAACATACAACATCCGATATTTCGGCGTGAGCCTTATTCGAGGATACATACAGAACGAAATACAAACATATATAACTTATCTGAAGTCTTGCTCCGAGTGAGAAGCTGAAATGTGTGTGGAAGAAGGAAAAAAAAAAAAACGCTGCCTACAGACAAAAGATTCCCGATATAGCCAATCATAGTGAAGAAGCGGAGAGAGAGGAGGAGAACAAGTGGGAGAAAGGGGTTGGGGGAAGGCAATAGAAACATGATAGCCGCTAGAGGTGTCGGGGGGGGGGGGGGGGGGAAGGGGAGAGAAAAGGGGATGCGGAGAGATAATGAATGAAGAACTTTAACACCTACAGGGAGAAAATGTAGAACTGGTGAATAGATAAGACCAATATGTTGGCAGAGAAGGAAATAGGATGGTAGTAGGGAGGGGTAGCATAGAGAAAGAAAGTAGAGTATAAAAAAGGCCAGTGGAAAAATAAAGAAGTTACAGAAAGCTGAAGACATTGTTAATTCCAGCTGGGTGAAGACAGCCAGTCTGGAAAATAAGGTGCTGTTCTAGGACCCTCTGAGATCGTACATCTGCGGAACAAGAGCGGATTGCACTAACCGAAATGTCCTGTTTGCCCCTGTGGTTACCAAGGCAAAAATGTTTAGCCACAGGTGTCCAGGCCCTCTTAGAAATATCACTGAGATGCTGGCGAAATCGATCTCCTAACCGTAAGCCAGTTTCCCCTATGTACTTCAAACCGCAACGTTTGGTCTTATCTATTCACCAGTTCTACATTTTCTCCCTGTAGGTGTTTAAGTTCTTCATTCATTATCTCTCCGCGTCCCCTTTTCTCTCCCCTTCCCCCCCCCCCCCCCCGACACCTCTAGCGGCTATCATGTTTCTATTGCCTTCCCCCAACCCCTTTCCCCCACTTGTTCTCCTCCTCTCTCTCCGCTTCTTCGCTACGATTGGCTATATCGGGAATCTTTTGTCTGTAGGCAGCGTTTTTTTTTTTTTCCTTCTTCCACACACATTTCAGCTTCTCACTCGGAGCAAGACTTCAGATAAGTTATATATGTTTGTATTTCGTTCTGTATGTATCCTCGAATAAGGCTCACGCCGAAATATCGGATGTTGTATGTTTTTCATTTATACATTCTCATATTTTATATTCGTTTTTTTCTCACCTTTCTCACTTCCTCCCTCACTTTGTAAAACTGCACCATACACCTCTATCTACTATTATATGGCATATTACATAGACTGAGAATGCACATGTTATTAACTCTTCCTGTGCCATAGTCGCTATAGTGACAATTCATTTGTTTCAATAAAACAACCGGTGTAATATTTAAATTATACATATTTCGTCCGCGTATCTGGTGACACTTTTCAAAATGGTGGAAGAGTCCTTAGTTAAAAGCGATGCCGAGCAAGAAAATGGAAGAGAAACATCAAAAATTTTCAATTTTTGATGATGTAGATAGGGGTATGGACATGGCTTGTGACCACCCCACTGCTCTTGAATGTATCCTAAGTATATTTAGACACATTAGATGACTGGAGAAGTAGTTAGTAGGTTATTTCAGACATTAATTTAGCGAGAATGCAACACAGAATCACAATACGAGATCGACAAGTAGATCGAGACATCTCAGATGGTAAGTAGTGTAGATCTAGACCTAGCCAATGGTGACCTGGGTACACTCATTGTCTAAAAACACCACATTACTTTTTTTTCCTAAAAAACTCTGCATTTATGAAATGTTAATACATTTAGTTATACTTTGAAACATAATAAGTACATGGAAGTACATGTAAATACTGTTTTCCACTCCATGTTACAACTATACCCACTATATAGATCAAGACCCGCGCATTTTGTGTGGCACGGACAGGAACGTCCGCGTTTTTTTCTGGGGCACGGGAAGAGTTAAAAAAAAGTTGGACATAGGTAATTAATAATAATATAATACAGGCAGTGTTAACATGTTTTTACATGGAAGATATTTGTAACACAGAATAATGTGTATAAAATCTAGAAGGATGAGAAATAGCATCATGGGAAAAGTAATCACTATAAAAACAACTGGACTTGACAATCAAGAGATACAATTTTACTCACAGTCAAAAGAGTGCTCTCCCACAGACGTGCATCCATTGTGATCTTGACATAGTTTGCATTAGGCTCTAGTTTGCCTAATTTACAGGTATAATTAAAGCACTTGGCAGAACCATCATCACAACTCTGAATTATGAGAAATGATGATGATGTTACTTTATAAATTGTGAGAAAAGGGAAAAAACTGCAATTATTTACAAAAGACGCAGGATATTTTGCAGCAATTAAAATAATAAATTTTTTCAAAAACAATATGTTGTGTTCAAATGAAATTTTCTTCTTCTTCTTCTTCAGCCTTCCGAGCCATTAAGGCTCATTGCTGCAGATAAAGTTCACCTCCATTTCTCTCTACTCCTAATTAGACAGATATGACCGAATGACATGAACAATGAAACAAATCAGGAGAAGTATCACACACTGTGTAAAGAAACTTAAAAAGTTATCGGCCAACAAAAACGGCAGTATATGAAAGACATGGTAAGCAAGATGCATCAAAATAAGAAAAACAGGAAATTCTATAAAGAACTGCGAACTATAAAGTGAAGGTATAAACAACCTCTGCAGAGTGCAAAGGACAGTAATGGAAACATGATAAATAATGAAGAGAAAATATGTATTAGATGGAAAGAATATTTTGAAAAACTTAAACTGTGAAGAGCCTATAAACACTACCATGCAAAGAAATATAGACTTGTGAGCCAACCTGAGAGCAACAGGTTCAGATGGAATTGCTGCAGAACTGATTAAGGAAGGTCTAAACGTACATGAACAGATATGTGCACAATACAACAAATATAGAGAGAAGAAAAACTACCTAGTGAATGGAGAGAATCATTACTGATCCCAGTATTAAAAAAAGGCAATAAGAGCAAGTGTGAAAACCACAGAGGAATATTCTTACTACAAATAAGCTACAAAAGACTGTCTATTATACTTTTAAATAGATTAAAACCATACTGCAAGAACTTACTGGGAGACTATCAAGCAGGTTTTATGAAGAACAGATCAGCTGTAGACCAAATATTTTATCTACATCAAAGAGCTGAAGAGTACCGGGAATATGAAAAAAAGGACATATCTTCAATGAGTTCAAGAAAGCTTACGACACCACAGATAGGAGCTGCTTATGGAAAATTATGAAAGAATTTGATACACCTAAGAAATTAATCAAATGAAATCTTACCTAAGAAAAATGCAAAAATAACAGGAAAACCAAGAAACGCTTCTGTCTGAACTGAACTGCCTCAGTTTAATCAAATAATATGTATAACCATGACTAATAATAAACTGATGACATCTTTCAGATTATTTGTAAATGTCAAGTTAAAGATTGTGCTTTTTATAAACTGCTTAGCATGTTATTTGTTACTTGTATTTTCCTATAATTTTATTATTCTTATGCTGTGATGTGCAAATAATCTCAAATATAACAAATCTTTTTCCTGACACTTAGCGGATCATAATGTCTTCAGTTGGTCTGGATTTATGAAATCAGAATTAAGTTTCTAATTGGTTTCTTAAAAATGTCTGAATACCTACAATATTTTTTTATACCTATTTCCTAAACTTGGATGTGAATAAATCATTCTCATATTTTTTGTCCGTCTGAAGTCTGAGATGGATAACTAGCTGCAGATAAATGTATGTTAATGCATGCAGTGCTCTTGTCTGAAAACTGGAAAACCATTACAAAGTATAAAAATTCAGAGGAAAATGCACTTTTAATGAATATTTATAGAATGACATCAATTAATTTATTTATAATTTATTTACTGAACAAACATGCTGATAGGTATTCTGAATTTTCTGGAGAAATTTTAAAAAAAAAAAAAAAAAGAAGAAAAAAAAGCTAGAAATGTCCTCTTGTTTTTTTCACTAACAACTCAAACTTACCAAGACAAGAGTTGTCGCAGATCTTTTAGCACTAGCATCAGCTTCTCTCTTCCTTCTGCTGCCTTGACTACCATCAGGCGACACTGTCAGATGATCTATTGTCTCTGCACCTATGGAAGCACCTGCTGTGGGCTTATCTGCTTCTAATACTTCCTGTAGTTTTTTTGATAAAATAAATTAGAAAAATGTTAACCTTTCTGTTTAATACAGCTCCAAAATGTGTATTCTGAAATTCTTTCAAATACAGTCCAGTATTTTTGTCCTGTTAGCACTTCCATATTGGCTGTTCATGTGAAAGAGACCTGCTGATTGTGTTGGCTGTTCACATGAAAGTCAGAGACCTGCTAACTATGTTGGCTGTTCATGTGAAAGTCAGAGACTTGCTGACTGTGTTGGCTGTTCACGTGAAAGTCAGAGAACTGCTGATTGTGTTGGCTGTTCACATGAAAGTCAGAGACCTGCTGATATTAACAGCAAAGATTTTAAAAATAATATGCTGCTTGCAAATAATTCTGCAATTTATTTTGCTGGATTTTAAAAAATAAATCCACAAACAAGCTTTCCAACTGTATTTTACATAAAAGAGAAATTCACAATTTTAATAAAGGAACATTATAGAAAGATGTAATGTATTTATCATTAACTTTATTTCAGTTTACACATTACATTTTAAAGAAAAAAAAATTCCTGATGGATCAAACAAACAGATTAATCACCTTTATATTGTGTGGGTTGATGTACTTTACAA
Organism: Achatina immaculata; assembly: GCA_009760885.1. Classification (NCBI taxonomy): domain Eukaryota; kingdom Metazoa; phylum Mollusca; class Gastropoda; order Stylommatophora; family Achatinidae; genus Lissachatina; species Lissachatina immaculata. The sequence goes on along the minus strand of CM019691.1, from coordinate 53,400,922 downwards.
TATCTGGATCATTACATTTAACCGGTCCCGTGATCTGCAACAGTAATTGTAAAACATCAGAATGAAGATGCAAATGACAATAAATTCTTTATACCAGCTTAATGTATATGAAAAATACCTATACTCAAAGGCAGAAATACAGAAATACTAGAAAAATCTTGAAAATTTAATGAAACAGAAAGAAACGTCATTTATTTCACAAAGAAATAACCATATCTGATGAAACTCATTAAGTTACATCCAACTATATATATACTGAACAATGTCTAACACTGTCAAACATTCAGTCATTAGGTGTCATTGTTAGACATTCAGTCAATAGGTGTCACTGTCAGTCATTCAGTTATTAGGTGTCATAGCAATAGTTAATGGTGGTCATGTTTGTCCATTTTGTGAATTATTTGGTATTTCTAATATACTCAAGATCTCATAAACAGATGAATGCCAACTTTGGGACAGAGTACAGGCCCCAGACGCATGTTCTTCAAGAGTGTCTAACTTTTTACAGATCTATGCAACCAGATATGGCCACAGGGCTCCGACCTAAGGCAGAAGCTGCAGGGCTGCCACGAGGTCCTGGAGAAGACTGTGGACTTCATCCTGGTGACCGGGCTTCTGATTTAGCATGACCAAGAACCTGAATGCTGAAGAAGATATTTCTAGTCAAACAGGTTGCTTTTATAAATTTTCTTGTGCCACTTGGTCAGCCATTTCAGATATCTTTCTCTAAGTCTCCCTTTCTTTCTTCTCCCTTTGAGTTTTCCAGCACTTGTCAGTGTTTCTAACTTCTGTTTTCACACGCCACACTGAAGAATCTTGATTGTGTTTTTTCTTCTGGATTTAGTTTTTGATGCTTTGCAATTCACATACACATAAATGTCATAAATACAGTATGGTAGCACTATTTACCTACATTATCATCTTGTGTCATCTTCTTAAATACGACCAGCTGCAATGGATCTTCAACTGCTTTGCTCTTATGATGCTTCCTGCCAAGCTGAATCATGTCTACTTCTTGATGAAACAACCCACCTGAATCACTTTTACCCTGAGTATAGTTTTTATTACTGTATTATGACACATCATCATCATCGCCTTTCACTCCCTTGACAGCACAGGCCATGGATAAAGGCTCTCCAGTCATCCCTGTTCTTGAAATTGTTCTCTGCTTCCTTCCATGTGCGTCCCTTGTCTCTGAGCAGTGTCATAATTTCTCTTCTCCAAGTAAGTCTAGGTCTTCCTCATTTTCTATTTCTTTGAGGATGTCATGTCAGTGCCTGTCTTGTTATGCTGGTGTCGAGTCAATCCACCTCCACTTCCTAGACATGATTTGTAAGTTCATAGGTTCTTGTCCCACCCTTTCCCAGACCTCCTCATTCCTGATCTTGTCTTGCCATTTAATGTTTAAAATCCTCCTCAAGCAGTATTTCATGAATGTTTGTATCCTCTGTTGTACTGTCTTGGTCATAACCCATGTCTCTGAACCATATAGTAGGACAGATTATGCCTCATGATATGACCAAAATATTTTAACTGCTTGATTCTTATGATTTTCATTATTTCTCTTTTTAGTTTCTGTTTATTTAGCACTTCTTTGTGGATTATACTTGTATACAGCTTTTCAATGTCAACTTCTGTGCTATATGATTCAAAGTAATGCTCTTTTTCAAACTGTCAAAATTGCATTTGGCCATTTCTGTTCTTCTATTAATTTCCATCTCACATTTCCCAATCATCTGTTGTCATGTGTCCCAAATAGATGAAATATGTTATTTTTCATGGACCTTCAAACATAACAACTTATGTTTGTCAACTAATACAATTTTTATTTAATGGCAGCCTGGTTGGCTGAATGGTTAGGCACTCATTCTAGTAATCCAGTGATACTAGATTCATGTCTGGGGGGGGGGGAAGGGGGGTTCCTGGTACCACCACACCAGAAAGCTCCATTCAGCCTCTAAAAATGGGTACCAGATAAATCTGGGGAGGTAAATGTGGCCACATCACACTTTCATGTGTCAATGGTCTTGGAAATACGGGCCCAACAATGTATTCTCAGTATGCCTTATGGCATAGAAATTGGGATTTTACCTTTCATAATGTGTCATTATTGCATTCCTTCACCCCAAAGCACTATTTTTATTAGAAATTTATATCATCAATCTCTACCACACAGAGAGGCACAAAACCAGTGATAAAAATTTCCCATCTGACTGTTCAATACTTACATTTGGCTTCCTCATCAAGTACAGTAGATACTTTTCTTGCCCATTCTGGGGCCCTGCAACTGCATACGGCCATCTAATGTTGATATATGACTCCGATACCACTCCAGGACCAGTGTTTCTCACCTGTTATAACACAAAGTGTTAAAGTAAAGTATCCTGGTAAAAGGATATGTAGTCTGATAAGTTCACTAAACCTGGCCAGTTATCTGGTATTTGATGTATGTTTTGTGTGTATATGTGAAGTCTAGAAAACAGCTTTATATAAAAATAAGGCATACTTGTTTGTGACAAACATTTTTTTGAAAACATTTATTTTTAAAGAAAAAAAACTATTGTTATTTACACTAATGATAATTCAGAGAAGACTGTCTTGGAAGGGTACATAATGGGAAAAAGAAAGAGGAAGACCAAGGCGAAGATGGCTGCAAGACATCGTTGATAATCTGCAAATGGATGCATCAGCAGCAGGGCATCTTGCTTACAAATGAGAGACCTAAATGAGAGCTGTTAGGGAGGCAAAGTTCTGCAAGGGACATGCAAATGACTGACTGACATCTACACTAATAATAAAAGTGAAACACAAATTGCACAAAATAGAACAACTTAAAAGTCTGGCTTTTTTCTTTTTTAAATTCATCTTAGGCATTTTAACTTTCAGACTTGATTTAAACTCTAAGGAAATGAAATGCAGAACAGTACGAAAAAAAAAATATGGAAAAAAATTGAACTATTAGAGAAAAAAAAACATGATAATTACTCACTCTTACAACACTATATAAAACAACAAAATATTATAAATATGTGCAATAGGCTTGTGCATCATCTGTACACTGAGAAAAATAACATAGAGGAATATCTACTTTAATTCACAGCCACAAACATGATATAAACTGTTCATCAGTGTTATCAGGTTAAATCCTGGGTCATGCCATTTTCACTGTGGGGCCATGCTGATAACTGATAACAGAAGGTCAAAAGGTCACCAACCTGACCAGTGGGAGATTTCTGATGTTCAAAGATTAGAGTTTTAGTATCATATGTGAGTGAGTTCCCATGGCTTTCAAACAGTCATTATCTTTACAAGTTATGTGTGTGTATGCATTTGTCCCTTCTGATTGATTTAGATGATTCCTTTTTCTCATGCTTGACCGCATATGAAATTTATTAAGGATAATTCTAATGACTGAAATAACTATCCCAAATGAAATATTTAAAACTTTTTTACTGTGTATTTTTAACAATAAAATGAGTTTTTTTTTCTTTTAAAATGATCTGCTTGTTTAATAAAACTGTGATACAAGACTGAGCAACCAAACCATGGTTTAAAGTGATAATTGTTATCTGTGTTTTTGTCAATAATCCTACTCAAAGAAAAGACTTTCCTATTTGAAAATGACTCAAATACTAATATTAACTGTGAAGGATTGTCCATCAAAATGTGAAGATTTCCAAAATGAGATCTCTAATGGATTAAGGGATCACATGCCACTTAAATAAGTCAAATGGTTTGTAATGTTATCTATAAGTCCTCTTCACCTGTGTCAAAACACTGATAAAATTAACCTGGCATTTGCCCTTGGTACTAACATATCAAATACCTTCACTATGAACCAAGATTTGTATATCATACTATCTGAGCAGTCAGGCATGATAGTGATCATATCACACTTTCATGTGCTGAAGGTCATGGAAAATACAGGCCTAATATCGTATTCCCCCAATATGCCTTAATGGCATGGAAATGGGAATTTTATCTTTATCTTTACTTTCTGAGCAACCTTCAAGTGTATTAGAGAGTGAAGTCTGGTAGCAACTGATATATTCATTATCTTCCAGTCTTTTTGTCCATCATGGAGTGGCTATTCTCCTGATTTTGATGTTTTGTTGACCACTGTTAAAACATCATCGTTATTAATTCTCCTCTAAGTGTAATTTCTGGTGTTGGTATGTTGTCTATCTTATTACAGTACTTTCCATTACTACTTTTTTTCAATTGGAATGTCATAATCCATACTTTATATCTATGCACATGGTGCAGATGTTCCTCACCCACTGCAGATTTTGACAATGTCCATTTATTCATGATGCCATGTTCTTCTGTGGAAACCTGTTGCAGACATTTTGCTCTGGTCTGCTTCAGGTTCATATGACTGCTCAGGATATGAAATTCTTTCCATCTGTTACTGCAATCTGTGCATTACTCAATTTCTGCATACCAAGTTTTAATCCAAACCATTTATCAGCTTCTGCTAATCTTTTCTGAAAGATTTTATTTATCTAATGACATTTTTGCATTAGTTGATGCAAAAACCAAGAAACAAGCAGTGAGTCTGTTAGTGACAGTCTGGCATGTAGAGAAATTGATTCATATAGTTATAAAACACTTACAATGAAGTTGTGCTTGACAGATGCTCCAATCTCAATTTCATTTACTATATCCTTTGCCTCTCTTGGCTCTCCCTTACACAGGATGGCACTGTCTGGAACTACATTCCTGCAGATGAAAATAGCAATAATGACTGTGGTAACCAACTTTCACAGCTCAGTTAACACACTATGAGAAATATTTTTTTTGTAATTCCAATACTGTTCAAATGTTTGAGACACTTACGTCATGAGAGTAACTTCAGCTTTGTTGATGACACGTAAAAGTAATTCATGATGGTCATTCACTGGGGTCTCTTCTGTGCTTGATCTATGGAACAAATATTATGGATTTTGTTAATGTGACTTTATCTTATGTCATTATGAAGATATGATAAAAGTAATAATTTTAATTCATGTGAAATATTTTGAGGCATAAAAGTGGCATATTTCATGGACAAGAGAGATGATCCAAAAAGAAGTAGCGGAACAATTAATATGAAATAAAGAAATAATGAATAACATAATAATCTGGGGTGGTGGAACTAAAACTGAATAAGGAAATTATGAAAAACTTGAGACTCAGACACAGTATTTTAGTCTGATCAAAAGGTATACTAATATAATAAAAACTTACAGTATGGATAAAAATTTTAAGCGTGAACAGAAAAAAAGAATGATAATACACAAAGATAACCCACCATTAAAGGACAGACAAGAATCAGTTCAACATAGGGTACTACAAAGACAATTAGACACTGCATGATGTAGATCCACTGCAATTAAGCTTCAACAGAAAGACAGGATGATGATGATGATAAGAGTTGATGATGAAATATTCTGAAATCTCATATTAGAATGTCAAGGATATCTGAGTGGAAAGTGCTAGCAAAATCATCGAGAACATGAAAAACTGTGATGCTAGTATCCTACAGATCTTCAAAATCTAAGCACATTGGGTACTACTAATGTAGAAGTAGAACAATTCTGAGTTTATGAAGAGAAGATTCAGATTATATGATACTTTGCTTGAGAGCAACCTTGTTTGCGGATAAAACTGAGTGTTTTATTTATTCAAATTATGCTTCTCCACAAATTTAGAAAATCTACTGACTTGTGGCTACTTACGTGTTCACCCAGACAGTAACATTATAAATATCAGTTGTCTCAGCCATGCTGTTTGGGACATTAAGTTTCACAGCAAAGTGCACTTCCTTGCCTGGACGGAAAGGATTTCCTATTTGATCACAGACTATGAGATTGTTGTCAAGCCCCTGACAAGTGACCAAGTCCTGGAAAAATAATTTATAAAATGGTTAATGCATTTTAACTTTTTAAGTGCACAAAACATTATCATCTACCTGCCTGAAACATATGGTTCGTTTTGTGAAATTCACTTGCTTACACTTCCAAATCCTATAAATGTTAAACAAAAATGTATTTTTCATTAAATAAAACAAATTACAACACCCTTTTCTAACATTTCTTCACCTTAGCACATGTTCTCATGTATACAATTTTTTTCCAACTCTTTTTATCTCATCCAAACCTTCATGGAGCAATTCACAGCCAAATGATATGCAAAGAACTGCCACTTTCAGTTTTCATTTAAACTTCGAGACACCATTAAATTTCATCCCTTTTCAATCAGTTTCTCACTTTGGCTTCACCTACTACTGGCATACTCAAAATTTATTGCATTCACTTAGACAGCTGCAAATGAGGGCTGCACTATGATTATAATGATCTTCTTCTTCTTCTTCGTTCGCATTGTCTGTCTATATCTGCAGTCCTGTCCCTTGGATAAATTTCACTGTTTTTTTGTAACTCATGTATGGAACCGTAGAGCTTATCTTCTTTAGTGGTTTCACTGGACCAGTAATTATTTCTCAGTGTCTCGTAGTTGATGCAGTTCTGGAGGATATGTTCCACGGTCTGGGGCACCTGGGCACATGTACATAGATCAGTAGTACCAACCTTAAACTTTGTATACATATGACTTCGGAGTCGGCTGTGTCCTGTTCGGAGACGGAAGATGGTGACTTGTTCCTTTCTGTTTAGCATGTAATAGTCATCATGTGGTGGTGTTTGTGGCTTCCTGTAGGTTTTTATCATGCTTTTCTTCTGATTATAGGTGATTGGTATGTCAGGTTGCTCCATTTCAGTGCCCTCTTTAGCCAGATGGTCAGCTTTCTCATTGCCTAGTATCCCACAGTGAGAGGGAATCCATTGCAAAGTGACTACATGTTGTAAGCCAATTTCTGACAAGGCATCCTTAAGGTCTGGTAGTTTGTTGCACTGAAGAGCCTCCAGTACTGATCTTGCATCTGTGAGAATTACTACAGGACATGTATCAATTCTGGAGTCTGATAGTTTTTCAACTGCAGCAATAATTGCCCTAACTTCTGCATCAAAGTTGCTGCAGTATTTACCAGTGGGTATGGAAATCTTGTCAATGGTGTTGTTTGGATATTCAATATATGCTCCTGCCCCACCATTCTTTATGGCATTATGTGCAGATCCATCTGTATACACACGTATCCATGTGTCACATGGATATTTGTCATCTAGAACACTAAGTGTGGCTATTGATCTTACAAGACTGCTCTGCATCTCACCATTCTGCACACCTTTCACTTCAGTCTGAATAGTTATTTGTGTATAATCTGCTTCTTTCCATGGTGTATGCTCTGGTACAGATGATAATGGAGTGACTACAGTTGGAAGGTCAGGTATCAGCTTACGTATACGATTATAATGATGACATCCATCTTGCTTCTAAAAAACTTTTTAGCTAGCGAGAAAGAACATACCTGTGGTTCAGTGCCTAGGTAGGTTACATTGACAGGCTTTTGTATGTAGATTCTGGTGAGGTATGCTGGTTCTCCTAAATTGCTCACATCCATGACAACATTGAGGTAGTTCTCTTGGCTAATGACCATCTCGTAAACGTCGTCAGCATTTCTATTCGAGAAAAACATGCACATCTTCACAAATATTCTGAAAAGTCAAAGTAGCATCTGTTCATCAAATTACCAAACTAAAGGGTTTCTGAAAGCTCTCAATGGAAGTAAAAACTATTTTTAAACTACTATTACACAGACAAAGAAGTTTCAGTTAACTTTACTTTATTCCATTTTATTTTCGAATATGTTCATCATTTCAAAATTTTGGCTTTTTTGTGATAACTTGTATGGTTTTGTCAAGAAAAAGATCCATCTTCAACTTAATTTTTCAAAAAATCAGAAAATTTCTTACACAAGGGCCATAGTTACTTACAAGACCTTCGGTGCCAGATAGGCAAAAACACTGAAATTTAATTCTAGCATATTCACCTGTCTGGCACTGAACACCTCAGTGATTTCTGCGCTAGAAAAAAGTTTGGCAAACTGGCGAGCCACAGTTGAACAAGGTTGTCCCATCTCTCTGTTGGTACCCTCAATAACAGGCCTACCCCCTGGCAGGAACCATGCCACATTAGTCCCTGTGGTAGTGGAGTCTGCTAAAGAAGCATTGCATATTTCTTGCTTTTTAGCTCCCCTCTTAGACTGGAAAAACAGCCGTCATAACTCACTCCCAAGCTGACACAGTGTTGTGCCTCAACATCTTCACTGCATCGGCTACAAAGAACAGTTCCAGAGAGACAGAAGATGGAATGCCTCATATAACTGTCACGCTGATGTCCCATAATACAGACATCAAAGGAAGACTTGGATTTATGACTTTCAACTGATGCTTTTTCAAACCCATCAATAAAATGCCACAATTTGTGCTTAATTTTCAAACAATTTGTGCTTAATTTTCAAACTCAAACATATAAAAGAAGTACTCTCAAATCTATTTTCCCAGACATATGTACAGAAAATATGATGATTTCATAAATCACATGTTTTAATAAGATTTTAGCTCAAGTGTACACACAAAGTGTTTGTGTGTCAAACAAGTTTATATAGACTGACCAGATGTAATCCATCAAAGTGACAGAGGTAGTCATTTTTTTTTACTTACTGAACTTCACAAATACTCTTACCACAAAATTTGTCATAAAGACTTGTTTCAAAATATTTTTCCATGCTGCACTAAACTTCACCTGGAGCACAGCTGCCCAGAACATGACCGATGTACGCAGATTTTAAAAAATTTCTAGAACATTCCACTAATCTGGCTTGACAACTTGGCATCTTAACAGCATCATCAGTAATGACAAGAAAGGGCATACCCCACTTACTTTTTCAGGTCTTTGAGTTCCACAGTAAACTGTAAGTTGCTCAGACATTTGTTATCATCTCCACATTCCTTGATAAACTCAGCCTAGACAACATGCAAGCACACACTCCATTAGAAACTCTCTAAGTAGGACAGATGCCACATAATAAGATGAACAAAACAGTGTGGCAGAAATTCAAATAGATATGCTTCAATGCGCAGAATAAGAACATTAAAGGTCTGACTTTATGATAAAGTTGTTTTTCAAAATGGCCGCTATGTGTATTATATAACAGCAAGTATCACATCATATTTAAGAAGTTTATTTTATGTGTTAACACTATGATGCATTATTTCAAAGAAGCAAAGTTTAGGAAAAAAAGAAAGCCCTTGCTTGAAGTCTTGTGGATATTTGCTGGGAAATGCAGGAGGGTATTCTCTTATTTCAGAGCTAGTTTTTTTGTTTTGTTTTCAACAAAGTATGTCAAGTAGCCATGTTTATAGACAGACTGACTGGGGCACAATGATAGCAAGGATGAAACTCACAGGTTATTACTGACCCAGACTCAACCCTGCCAAAATGGGAAAGATATGCATGATGATTTTGAGCATGTGGCATTGAACATGGACAATATGGTTAAATTCTTTCACAACAATGAGTTAAATTCTCTATCAAAATAGTCATTAAAGGTAGTAAAGGTGATCATATTACAGATATAGCAGTTACCACAACCAGCACACCAGAACTGGTCAAGACCCTATTTTAATCTCTCTGTAGTGTACATATTGATGTACTCACTAAGCCCGATTACTGAAATAGAACTTAACATTGTCTTTATAGTGTTAGTCTGCTTAAAAGTCTACTTTTTTTTTGGTTCACATAGTCTCTATGGTGGTAGTCCAAAAGTCTACTTTTTGATCCATATAGTCTCTATAGTGGTAGTCCACTGAAAGTCCTACTTTTTGGTCCATATAGTTTACAATGGTAAAATCAGCTGAAAAGTATACTTTTTAGTCCTCTCTGGGGCTTTCAAGCAAACCCATCATGATTTACTCCCACGTGGTACAGTGTACAAGCTTCTAGATCATCACTGTTATGACTGTTTAAAAAAAAAAATGTAACAGATACAGAAAGATATCAAGTCATTAATTACTCAACAACTCCAAAATCTTATATTCATTGCATGCTGAATGTTAGAATGTTAGAATGTTCTTCTCACTGAAAAAGCCAAACATTCTTACTGCTACAGTAACTGCATTTGATTTTTCTTCCTCGGATCCCTCTGTGTCTAAAACTGGGAAGCGGTTCACATCTTGTGTAGCACTATCAGGATGTTCAGATGGCTGATTATTGTCTGTGCTCAGTCCAAAACTGAACCTAAATTCCATAGGGTTCAGTTTGTCATCAAACTGGCTCTGTAGACAATGAGTAAATGAACACACATTTTTACTATTTAAAAATGGTGAACATCTTTTCTTGAGAATGATGCTTGTGTATATCGCTTTCAATAAATCATGGAATTTCTAATGACAATAAAACAGTGGTTCCCAATCTTTTTTTTTTTTTGTGAATGACCCTAAACTAACAATGGTAGGTAACCCTCAAAACATCAAAACAATAAAAATAAATACTAAAATTCAGCAAAAAAATTATTTCAATTAATAGCAGTCAGTATATCCCTCACTACTATTACTTGAAATAATTTTTTATTACTGACTTTCAAGAATCTCGAGAACATATGGCATTCAAAAGTTATAAGCACAAAAACCAAGTCAAGATTATTCTATTCAAATGTAATATCCACCCTCATTTATGCATGTGAGAGCTGGAAAACAACTAAAGAAATAGACAAGAAATTAGACTCTTTTGAATACATATGCCTAAGGAAAATACTCTGTATAAAGTGGAACAAATTCAAGAATGCAGAGATAAGACAGATGAGCAAATAACAACCTGTCTGATGGTTGATCAGAAAAAGAAGATGGACATATTTCGGTCATGTGATGAGAAGGAATAATCAGAGGATCCCCAAACAAGCTATCAAGTGGAACACAACAGGCTGAAAAAAAAAGAGGTCAACCACATGAAACTCTGAAGAGGACATTGTTAAGAGAGGCCAGTTCAGTGGGCACAACATCCCTTGATGAGATTGAAAAACTCACTGAAGACAGGAAATCTTGGCGAACTACCATGCACTAGTATCACTACTATATGACATTTAGCGACACAGGAAGGGTGTAAGATGTAAGAAGTATATCCCTATAAATCCTGTAATTTTAATTTTTTTTAAAATTTTAACTTGCAATTTTTTCCTTTTTTTTTTTCTTTTACAATTTCATAATCCTAGCTAGACCCAGTGAGAGCCTAATTTGGTTGTGATCTGTGATGGGGAACCACTGCACTGAAGGATGCATGCTAAATAAAAAGACAGAAGCATGCACGAATGTACTTTTTTAACTCATTGTGTATAAGAAAAAAAAACACAGTGAGCAACTGTTATTGCTTTTATAGGTCCTGGGCCAGCAGGCACAGGTCTTAATTTCTATTGTTCTTCTTTAGTTTAGTTATTAATCATGCTGTTGCGCCAGATTGTTCATTATTCATCTCCCTTTCCATTTATCTTCCATTTTATTTTTCCTATTGTTATGATGTTTTCCCAGTCCTCTTGTTGTTATATGTTCAAATTTTTCTTTCCTGTTACGTTTTCCATTCACTGACTTCTTGTTAAGTGTCCAACAAATGTCTGTTTCCCTCTTTGTTTTAATTTGGATTAAATTCTGTTCCACTAGTTTTCATTAGATACTCTTTATCAGCCATCTTAGCTCTAATGTCTTTAACAATGATGTCAATTATTTTGAATATATGAAGGAAAAAATGCTAAACACCGGGTCATGAGAATACAGATTTACTGCTGCCCTTGTACAAAGAAAAAAATACACAGAAATGTAGATTTATGTTTACAAAAGAAAATTCTGGCCAGAAATCTATACTGTATTAATGTTTTATTTTATTATTACTATATATAACTCAAAACTGCTCTTTGCTTTTAGTCCTTTTTTTTTTTACACATAGGTTAACAAATTTATTCTTAACTCTTCCCGTGCCACAGTCGCTATAGTGACAATTTCCGGTTACTGAGTTGCGTGCCATAGTTGTTATAGTGACAATTCATTTCAATAAAACAACTGGTGTAATATTTAGATTATACATATTTCGTCCGCGTTTCTGGTGACACTTTTCAAAATGGTGGAAGAGTCCTTAGTTACGAACGATGCCGAGCAAGAAAAAGGAATAGAAACATCGAAATTTTTCAATTTTTGATGATGTAGATAGGGGTATGGACATGGCTTGTGACCACCCCACTGCTCTTGAATGTATCCCAAGTAGATTTAGACATATTAGATGACTGGAGAAGTAGTTAGTAGGTTATTTCAGACATTAATTTAGTGAGAATGGAACACAGAATCACAATACGAGATCGACAAGTAGATCTAGACATCTCAGATGGTAAGTAGTGTAGATCTAGACCTAGCCGATGGTGAGCTGGGCACAGTCAATGTTTAAAAACATCACATCACTTCTTTTTTCCTAAAAAACTCTGCATTTATGAAATTTTCATACAATTAGTTATACTTTGAAACATAATAAGTACACAGAAGTATATGTAAATACTGTTTTCCATTCCATTTTACAACTATACCCCTATAGATATCACGACCTGAGTTTTTTTGTGTGGCACGAACAGGAACATCCACGTCTTTTTCTGGGGCATGGGAAGAGTTAATGCAACATAAGGGAAATCTTGCATCAGCTCCTGATATATATATATATATAAAAAGCAGGAAAAAAAAAACAATGGGTAGGTAAACACTCATAAGTAACTGTGCACTAACCCAGTATCGATTCCAGTATCGTAGTGATATCTTAATGTCCGTGGTATCTAGCCACATCTACCTGCCGCAGTCATAAAGATATCATTACGATACTGGAATCGATACTGGGTTACTGCACAGTATTTTCTGAACGCACTGTAGATGATAAATACAACTACTGTCTATTGGTAATATCTGCTCTGGAAAACATTTTGAGATTTTAGTAACATCTTCATTCTTGAGAAAATCTGTCCATCTCTAAAATATTAAATACACTAACAGAGTTATATCCCATATAATTCATACACTGAACTTTCTGTTGCAAATGTTGGCAATTATTAAATGAATTACGATGTTGAAAATGAATTCCAAAATAATACCTTCACGAGTGCAAGCTCAGTAACACAAACTGGTGCTGACAGATCCAGGGTCAGTTTCTTGTTTCTCAAAATATTTTCATCACCAACTACACCTTGCAGATCCACCCTGGCCACTCTGCGCAATGGTTCAGCTTCAAGGCTATAGGTCACTTCTGGTATAACTTGTATACTGGATAAAGCACAAAGAATTTCATGATCTATGAATACCAATGCTATATCCTAGAAGATATCACATGTAATCAAACTCTCTCTCTCTCTCTCTCTCTGAACCTTAAGTGCCCAGGGCACATGGGGCTTCCACAAGGGTTTTCCACAAATGCTTGTCCTTCACCTTTTTTTCTGCTCTTGCCCAGATGAGCCCTCTATTACTCAACATCCTTTCTGTTGTTCTTCTCATGTCTCTTTTGGTCTACCCTTACTTCTGTTCCCCTATGGTGTCCATCTTAGTGCTATTTTTGGTAGTGAGTTGTCAGTCATTCAGAGCACATGTCCCAACCATCGCCAGCGTCTTTCCTCAATAATTGTTGTCAGTGGCTTCATCTGCATTTCTGCCAATAAGATGTTATTTCTTATGGTGTTTGGCCAAAATATTTTTCTAATTCTTCATAAACATTTAGTCTGGAAAGAATTCAACTTATTTTCTATGGTTTTGGTGATTTTCCAGCATTCACTTCCAATTAGTGCCTGATTTTCATATTTATGCTTAGTTTTTTTTTATTTCCATATAGTCTGCAGCACTGCAAAGGCCTGGTTTGCTCTAGTAAGTCTGCTGTTGATGTCCTCTGTGCTGTCTCCATTTTCTACTACTCTACAGCCAAGGTATACAAATTAGTTGACCTCCTCCACTAACTTGCTATCTACTCTGAGTACATTTCTGTTGTTCACATTTTGCTTCATTAACTTTCTCTTTCCTATGTTGATCTTTAGTCCTATGTTGTTTGCATTCTGAGTTAGCTTGTTTATTTTATCTTGCATATCTTTGTGACTGCTTGATAATAGACAAATGTCGTCTGCAAAGTCAAGGTCCTCTAGCACTGTGTCAAGGGTCCATTGTAATCCTCTGCGTTTGTCTGATGTTGCCTCCTTCATTAACCAGTCTACTGCCAAGATAAATAATGTTGGTGATAGTACACATCCCTGTTTCACTCCTGTTTGTACCCTAAAGCTGCTGGAGGTATGTTCTCCACAGATCACTTTGCACTGAAAACCCTCATATAGGGCTTTGATTACATTTACTATCTTATGGGGGAGGCCATGCCATCTTAGGATTTTCCACAGTGCATCTCTGTTGACACTGTCAAAGGCTTTCTCAAAATCTATGAACAATGCATATGTTGTGCTATGCCACTCATTTGCCTGTTCTAATATTTGTCTTAAGTACAAATATGTGGTCTATGCATGATCTTCCTTTCCTAAATCCTGCCTGCTCTTTCCGAAGTTTTCCCTCAAGTGCTGGTACATTTCTGTTGATGATTATTCTGCAAAATACTTTACTGATGAGTGGCAGTAGGGTAATGCCTCTCCAGTTCCTGCAGTCTCTGAGGTCACCCTTCTTTGGTAGTTTTACTATAAGACCAGTTTTCCACTCCTCTGGAGCTTTTTTTAGATCCCAAATTTGTTGTAGTATCCCGCAGAGTTGTTTTGGTGTTTCTGTTTCTTCTGCTTTCAACATCTCAGCAGTCACTTCATCTTCACCTGGTGCCCTGTCTGATTTTAGCTTCTTTATCACCTCCTTTACTTCACTTATTGTTATTGGTCCTGTATTGATGTTTAGTTCCTTTTTGCTTCAGGTATGTCTATTGTTTGTGCTGCTTGTGTTCTGTTTAGTAGGGTGTTAAAGTGTTGCCTCCATCTTTCAATTTTTTCTCTTTCTCCACTGACCAGTTGTCCATTTTGTGTCCTTACTGCACTTCACATCTTGTGTTGAAGTTACCTGTCATCTGCTTTGTGACTTTATATATGGTTTTCATATCATTTGTATATGCTGCTTTCTCTGCTGTTTCTGCTAAGTTGTCATAGTATTGACATTTATCTTGACGGCATGATTCCTTTACTTCTTTGTCTTTTTGTGCATAATTACTTAAAACTTGTTCTTTAAGCGGTTGTGATTTGGTATTCAGTAATTTTTTCTTGATTTCTTTTCTTTGTTCTATCTTTTCCCATGTGGTCTTGCTTATCCATTCCTCTTTTCTCCGTTTCCGATATCCCAGCACCTCTTTTGCTGTTTCCTGTAGTGTTTTATTGAACTCTAGTAAGGACATTTCTGTTTCGTCTTGTAGGACACTGAAGCGGTTCTTAAGTACTATTGAGAATTCATTTCTAGTTTCTGGTCTTTCAGTTTTCTTATATCAAAACGTATCTTTCTGTGTTCTCTGATTTTGGCTTTCCTTAATTTTAATTTTATTTTTGCTACCAGAAGGTTGTGATCACTTCCTACATCTGCTCCTTTCCTTGCTCGCACATCTTGTAGTGACCGTTTCCACTTGTTGTTTATTAGTATGTGATCGATTTGGTTTTCTGTGGTTTTATCTGGTGACCTCCAAGTCACCTTATGGATGTTTTTATGTTGGAAAATTGTCACTCCGATGGTCACCATGTTTTCTTCACAGAAACTGCACAGTTTTTCTCCATTTTCATTTATTTCTCCAATTCCTTCTCTTCCCACGATTCTTCTTCTATCTTCATTTCCTTCACCTACTTTTGCATTGAAGTCGCCCATGATGAGTAGCAATATCATGCTTGGGTATTGTTTCTACTGTGGCTTGGAGGCTGTTGTAAAAATCTTCTTTTAATTCCTCTTCAGCTGCTTCTGTTGGTGCATAACAAACTATAATAGACAGCTTCGAGAATCTTGAGTTGAACCGTGCATATAATAATCTCTCATTTATTGGGGTCCATTTCAGCAATGCTCTTGATGCTTCTTTTGTTATAATCAATGCTACTCCTCCTTCATGAAGATCTTCTTTACCTGACCATATTATTGTATCTTCTGTGTGCTGTGTTGTTAATTTCCTTCTGCCTTGTCCTGTCCATCTTGCTTCTTGTATTCCTAGTATGTCTAGTTTGTATCTGTGCATTTCCTTGATGGTTTGTGCTAGTTTTCCAGTCTGGTTAAGTGTTCTTACATTCCAGCTGCCTATTTGCATCTTGTGTTTAGGTTCCAGGAGGTCTGCAGTCAGGCTGGGGACTTCCAGTGGCTGGCTTTCATCCACAACCTTCATGGGCTCAGTTTCCTGATAAGCATTTCTCCCTCCACCTGCATTTGTTTTTTCCCTTGCTTCCGTTTCTGTGGCAGTCTGATAGTTTTTTTACCAGATAGGGTTGCTGGCCCTATGCCGAATCCTCCTTAGTCGCCTTTTATGATCATGCGTGGTAGGGTACAGTGGTCCTATTCTTTGCAGATCCCGGGTACCACACGGGGGGGTAATCAAACTCAGAGACACGAAAATACTATGGGCAATTATATTTACCCTCAGTTCAAATCAAAGATCATTACCTGGCATGTGAGGAGAAGAAACCTTTATGAACACCATCTGATGGCTAGAAATGTAGAGGACTAAATGAGGAGATAAGATCTTGACACTACAATAAGCAAAATCTACATCAGTTATGTTGAATAAAAATATCAGTGGTCATGCTTTGTGCTCATTGATTTGCACAGTAACATACTGCACTAACTTTGTGCTAATATAAAACTATTATTTCTATTTGAAACATATACAAATAACTGTCAAGATGTTATTAATGAGCAGATTCTGTTTCCTCCCATTATTTCTGGGTTTTTTTTTAGGAATTTCTTCCACACCACTGATCCTCAGCCAGGGATACAGAAAACTAATCAATTTTTTTTATAAAACTTATCAAAAAATTTTATGAAATTCATAATCATAAAGTATAAGTTTAGGACAAAACAGTCTCAACTCTAATCCTGCTGAGCAATACCCATGATACACAAACATTTTTTTTGTGTGATAAAATAATTATAACAACTTGATGATGAATTCTCAACTATGAAACTAAACCTATGACAGTAGTTATTTTATTTCAATTTTTTTCTTAAAAGCCATATAAATTAAATGGTGGATGACATGATAAAAGAAAGTTAAATTTCATTTTTTTCATAGGACTTTGCAGTTCACTTATACAACTGTTGCTTTGTTTCACCACGGCTGTCATGGCAATGACTTTTCTATGATGTCTTTTACCTCTTGCAGCCTGTGATAGCCACGGCAAAAGAGTAAGCCTGGAGACCTATCATTTCAATGCTCTTCACACACACTGATTCACTTTCTTCAACTGATTCACAAAGATTCCATTTCAGTATCTGAATGCCACCCATCTTGCTAAAGTGAAAATCTAAATTCCATATATATTTTTTTTTGTGTGAATTCATCCACTATTATTTTTTGTGTCCACTTTATCAAACTTTATTGATTCTTTCATTTGTGAAGGAGAATTTTCCATCAAAATCTATGATACTTTTCTGGTTCATTGTGTCTCTTCTTTATGTAAAGAAACACAGCCACTATTGTTCTTTTTTTTTTTTTGGCTCTTCTCTGGCATGTAATTGTTAAAAGCAGTAAGAATCTGAAGGGTGGAGTAAAGCTTCCGATGACCTGAGACAGTGTATGTTTGTCTTTTCATATTTATTTCTGAAAAAAAAAAAAAAACAAATGAACGAAAAGGCAGACCTCAGCACTCACCTTCCTGATGGCTTTGTTGTAAATGACAGGCACATTTTAATGGTAACACAATGTCTATTTTTAAATTCTGGTTTCACATTTGTATCATTACACACTGGTGTTGCCTCTAAATTAACAGCATTGGGTAAAACACTCAAATTTGCAATGAGTTTGATTATGGGCCTTGATCGTATCAGAGCTACAGCACTGGACTCGTAAGACCCCACTAAAAGGTCAGGGTAACCATTCTCATCAAGGTCCATTCCACCAGAGAGGGCATAACCAAAAGACACAATGCCTGGAACGAGCAGTTCTTCTGCCTTTATCCTCTGTGAAAGATCAAAGAGAGAACTCATAGTAAAAATTAAATCACACTTCAGTCACAGCAAAACAAAAATGCTGCTGCACCACAAGAACTTTCAGAAAAGCAACACTTGAGAATATCTGTGATCTGTTCAAGATGCTGGAAATGCAATCATTTGCTTTCATTTCCCTTTCTTTGCACTTCCTACAATTTTTCCTTTCATAAACTTATTTTTCTTCAAAACATTCTCTCTTTTCACTGTCTCATGTCAAGTAAACATGACAGCAACTAATCACATCAAGTAAACATGACAGCAACTTAATCATATCAAGTAACATGATAGTGACTTAATCATGTTAAGTAAACATGATAGCAACTTAATCATGTCAACTAAACAAGACAGCAACTTAATCATGTCAAGTAAACATGATAGTGACTTACTCATGTCATGTAAACATCACAGCAACTTAATCATGTCATTCTTTACACATTTTAAACATCATGTCAAGTAAACATCACAGCAACTTAATCATGTCATTCTTCACACACTTTAAACATCATGTCAAGTAAACATCACAGCAACTTAATCATGTCATTCTTCACACACTTTAAACATCATGTCAAGTAAACATCACAGCAACTTAATCATGTCATTCTTCACACACTTTAAACATCATGTCAAGTAAACATCACAGCAACTTAATCATGTCATGCTTCATATTTTTCTGAATCCATTCAAAAATTTCTTGTAATACTTTATCCATAAAGTATTCTTTTATCCTCCCCTGCTGAGATCAACTTCCAAGGCCTCTCTTCAAATATATTTCATACAAGTCTTCTAAAAGTTGATTGCATATCCAAAAAAAAAAAAAATTAAATTTCAGATTTTCTTCAATCCTTTTAGATTCCAGAAGTTCAAAGTGCCAAACAGGCTTCATACACAAAAATTACGTGCAGCACATGGTGGTAAAAAAACAGGCAGAAAATTATAAAACTGCCACAAAAATCCACATGTAAAATGAGAGGAATATGAGTAATTCAAACCTGAGCAAAGTTCTTGTTGAAGCCAGCTTCAGAATTTGAGCCATGGTATATGTACACAGCACCATTTCCTTCGTACGGTGCACCAACAGCAAAATCTGAAGCACATTCTTAATGAATTAGAAGTTTACTTCACTAATGTGTGTAACAGCTACATAAAAACTAAACCAAGATAAAACAAAAGCAAATACATATTACTGCAGCCAGTATTTAAAAAAAAAGGTGTCCACAATTAATAAAGCTGCATATCACTTCACTGTAAAATTGTTGTTACAAAGTGACAGCACAACTCTATAATTTATGAAACAGTTGATAGAATTTCTTTAAAATAACAATAAAAATTAAACTGGAAACACATGATGTCATCACTGTGGATTTTACTTACTCTTGGTTGTCTCATCCACAAAATGGGTTTGTAAATGATTTTACCAAATATTGTGTGAGATTTTTACTGTATATGCTGTGTGTCCCGTTTAACTTGCAAAAAGTTTTTTTATGATGAAATCACAGATTACATCAGTGTTTCTCGGGCTTGTTTGGGCTACCACCCCCTCTTCTCCTAGGCCTCATCCACAACACCCCCCCTCCCCTATGTACTACTCATACAATGATCTATTAAACTAGGCTATGCATTACATAACAAAAAAAAACTTAAGCTAGTGAATCAGTTTTATAACAAATGAAGGAATACATTTATAACTCACCTACTGCATTATTTTCTCAGCTTTTAATGTGACAGATGAGTTTCATGTAGGGACACAAGTTTCTCAATATCAGGTTGAAAAGTGCAAAGAAGGAAGGTATTACTGCCCCCATCTGCTGCTTCATTTCCCCTCAACACCCCACTACTGACCCTTTTTCTTCCCCCCCCCCACCCCCAGGTCCTTTTCCTCAGCCAAAGGGGGGGGGGGCATTACTGCCCACTTTGGGAAACACTGGTCTACATTCATGGCAATTTACTTTAATTAGAAAAGTAATGAACAAAATTTTTCAATAACAATTTTATTAATATCTATACACAATTCATATATTAAAATAATACAGTTACACCATTACTTCTATAAGAACAGCTAAAAGAAAAAAAAGAATGCTTTCTGTAGGAAAATAAAAATAATGGGATGATCTGTTTTTTTTTTCCTACCTTGATATGAATCCATGTTGATGTCCCCCATCTTAGTCAGGCTGATACCAAAGCGTGCATGCTCACACAACAGACTTTCACATTCTTCATCTCCCATTGACCGACTCAAAACTTCTGTGTATTCCATGCCTGCTGATATCTGTTTCATATCAATAAAATTTGTAATGACTTTACATTTATAACTGTCTTCAAACACAAGTGATGTAATAAAAATACTGCATAAAGGCAATAAATGAATTTTCTTCACCATTTTGGTTAATGGTAATGCTAAATATGGAAGCCTGTAGCTTGATCAATGCCTGCCCATTTTCTCCAGGTCTTGTTGAGTGCTAGTGAAATTTTTTTCAGACCAACCAGCCTAAAAAAAGTAGGTACTTTGAGTTTCCCTTGGAAATGAAGGCAGTAAAGATGGGTTCTGGCATTCCTACTTCAAAATGCCATAGTGGCCTAGGAACACGATGGTACTAATACTTCACATCTCTACAGCAAGCAAATGCCAGAATCTGCTTCAGGTTTAGTTACTCTGTCAACATCAGACAACTAGACTAATATGAATACCCTTGTGGTACATGTACTGAAGCTTTGCTTCCAATCCTGTAGCAGCTGAATGAATTAATTGTCTTGGCCAATTCCTTCCTGCTAATATTTATCTGTCCCATACTCTCACATTTTGCCTATATAAATCTATCTCTGTTAGCCCCTTCTAGCACTTTCTATGTTTATTCAAAATATTAAATTACCTACTGAATTAAGTTATGGCATGACAAATATTAATATCCAAGAATTTATTTTAAACATAAAATTACTTCCAACACATCCAACTACAGGACAGAAACAACAGCCTTCCTTGAAGCCCTCAAAATACTTAAAACAGAAAACCAGCAAAAATAGCCTTCTTCATGGACTGCAAGGCACTTCTAGAATCACTAAAAACAACAAACATCCCATAGGCAAACATACAGGAAATCACAACAAAACTGAAGCACTTTACACTGTCAACAACTGTGGACCTACAATGGGTAGCATCCCACTGTGAAATAGATGGCAATGAAATAACTGACACCCTATCCAAAGCTGGCAGCAATCAAGACCAAACAAATCATCCAGTAAACTACCAAGAGGCAAAAATATAAACTGTAACCAGTGCAGATCTGAATGGAAGAAACAACTGAAATGCAACAACTAACCAGATCCAATACACCAACTATAAAGACATCAGCAAACCATCCTCTTTTGCCTAAGGACACACCACTGCAGACTACTGAGCCACCTACATCAACTCAAAATGTCTCACACAGACAAGTGTCCATGTGGCAATGGAGTCCAGACTCCAGAACATATCCTTCAAGAGTGCCCAAACCATGCAGACCCAAGGCATGAGACATGGCCAAGGACACAAGCTTTGGGGCTCCTATCAGGATGTGGAGAGGACTGAGGGCTTTGCCATGTCGATAGGGATCAGGATCTGATCTGACCAACAACCTTGAATGCAGACTTCCAATACATTAACTTTTTCCATTCACGCCAGCCCTGAAAAGCGTGTTCCGGTATATACTTCTCCCTTTGACACAGCCCTATAAGTTTTCAGAGTTTCTTTCATTGAAAACATGATGGAATTTTTCATTTAACCAGCAGAGCTCTTCTGAATCCAAAGTTAAACTGATAATATATAATGGATATAAGGATAGGAGGGTAAAATGCAAGTTTTTTTTCGAGATCAAGTGGTGGAATGGTCACATCGACCGACTAGACCTATCTTACTATATGTGTTTCTCGTAGCTGTAGACCTGTTAGATTTATTGGACGTCACAAACATCCATAAATATTGATTTTTCTGTGTTGAAATTTGAATGACTATGTATTCTATATTGGATTATGACACAATTAAGGTAGGTTAAAGAAGATTTTATTGGTCAGCCCTAAAAAAATTTTTAGCGCCAAAAAATCATTCCATCGTTTCACACCAGTTGTGTTTTTTTTTTCTTTGTTTTTTTTTTTAATGACAAATAACTTCATTTATAGAATCTTCATTCATTTCCACTTATTTTAATGTGTGATACACAAGTGGTGATCACAGAATTAATTCGGTACAATATCTTTTACACAGGAACCCCCCCCCCCTCCCCAAAATGTCTGCATCGAAGGGAACATAAGGAACGTTTTTGGACATAACGTGAATGGATAGAGTTAAGTTTTAATTTTTTTTTAAATGTCCCAAAAGTGTTAAAGGGTTTATTTTTCAACACTAAATAACATGAAACAGTTCTACTTGGTTCCAAGAATCTATGCTTTATAATAATCACTTGAGAACCTAACATAATATAAAAAGAATGAACACAAATGACAAAAAAAATTATTATATTCCTTCAAATATGCAATGAGACCCAAAGATAAGACGCTTAAAACCTGCCATTTATCATATGTAACAATGCTATTTGTAAATATTTGACACATGGAAATCAAGAATTGAAAACAAGAGAGAGTCTGAAAAAGTTGAAAACTTCAAATGGTAGGCATAGGGATAGCATACAGTTTGACAAGAATCTGGAACTAGAAAGAAGCTATGGACTAGTCTGGATGGATGAATCCTATCTGTTTTAATCAGCAAACATCTCAGTATCAGAAAAGTAATAATAAAACAGGTCATACCTTTTTCTCACCGCCGAGGTACACGTAGAAAGCACCACCACGGTTCTTTTTATAGTAGTATGGAGCTCCCACAATAAGGTCATCATACCTGAAATCAATGTTTAAAAACATATAGATGAGTGGCTGTCTTCTTCTGTGAAAATACTTGCCAACCACCATGCACTGACTTACTTGAACAAGATCAACACATAAAATATATAGCAAAATGCTTCAGACAGAAATATATATTTATGTGAACAGTTTCACAATATTTAAAATCCTTTTAATACTATGAGTGTCAGCCGCGCAGAGCTGCGCCGACCTGCACAGCGCGGGCGGTTGCTGTTGCGCAGGCCGACCGTTCTTTTGGCGAAAAAGCGCTCTCGAGTTCCGTGCGTGGGGAGACAGGCTTTCGCTCCCTTCCCGGACGGCGAGAGTTAAGGTGTTTCGATGCAGAAGCAAGTGGTTTGTCCGTCGAGCGAAGCATGTAAACGGCTAGCCAGCCAGGTTCGTGATAACGATGTAGTACGGTTTTGTCGACCGATGGTCTCGAAATTGGCCCATCTCTCGCAAAGAGTATCGGGTCTGCAGTATGTAACGTGTGTTGTTTGTGGGTGGCCAGGCTTTTTTTTCCGCTCGTTAGAGCAGAGAGAGCCGCCCCCGCCGGTTAAAGGAAATGAAACGCCGCCGGGGTCGAAAGGGATCCGCTCTGAGCAGAGCGCTGTCTCCCTTGCCCCGCGTCGGTCTGTCGGCAGATATCCGACAAAGGTTCGGTGAAGAAAGCTATCTGGTTGATCCTGCCAGTAGTCATATGCTTGTCTCAAAGATTAAGCCATGCATGTCTAAGTTCACACTGTCTCACGGTGAAACCGCGAATGGCTCATTAAATCAGTCGAGGTTCCTTAGATGACACGATCCTACTTGGATAACTGTGGCAATTCTAGAGCTAATACATGCTTACCAAGCTCCGACCCTCGTGGAAAGAGCGCTTTTATTAGTTCAAACCGCTGTTGGCGAGATCTTCAGCTGCCGTGCGTGGAGCGGTGCTCTTCCCGGCCAATGAAGAAATTTGCAAATGAGGTTGCCGCGCAGCATCACTGCAGAAAAGGTGGTTGAAAGAATAAAGCGAAGCAAACAGTCAAATCACGGCACCTCTGGTCTGGAGGTCGGCCACATCCTGAGTGCAGTCATATCGGGTGAAATGCATGAACCGGTTTGTCCCAGAGGTTAAGTCACTGCTGGCTTGACTTTTCAAATGCCGCGCGTGGAGTGAAGCTCCTCCCGGTTAAGGAAGTAAATGCGGAAATAAAGGTTGCTGTGCGGCGCCGATGGGAAAAGGTGGTGGAAAGTTAAGTTTAACCTAGTATGTCCAGTAGTATCGCTACGAGAGCTATACCACGGCACCTCTGCTCTAGAGGCCGCCTACGTCCGAAATACACCTACACTGGTGAAATATGCCTAAACCGGCACACACCAGGGGTGGAACTCGATGGCTAGACATGTCATGCCACCTCCGCTCTAGAGGTCGGTAACGCCTGATAAACACCCATACTGGTGAATTTTGCCTAAACCGGCTCATACCAGGGGTAAATCTTGAAGGCTATGAATGTCACAGTACCTCTGCCCTAGAGGTCGGTCCCGTCCCAAACATGCCCATACTGGGAAATGCCTAAACCGGCTCAACCCAGGGGTAGAAGTCACTAGTGGCGAGGATTCGTCCTCCTGGACAAAAGCTCCATCCTGGTCACAACTAGGAAGGGTAGCGGCCACGACCGCAAAATGCTGAAGTCGGAGACACTGGACCAGGGAAGTCTAGATAGGCAACCACCTCTCACCCGGCGGGGATGTCTGCGTATCCTAATCACGCTGAGGTTTTCCGGTGAGAAAGTCCAACCCTGGACTGGATGGGCAACCACCTCTCACCCGGCGGTGATACACAGGTATCTCATAACACGTCGAGGTTTTCCGGTGAGAAAGTCCAATTCTGGCCTGGGTGGGCTTACGCCTCTCACCCAGCGGGGATGCACTGATATTCCAAACACGTCGAGGTCTTCCGGTGAGAAAGTCCAACCCTAGACCAAACTGGTGCAATGAAAACCACCGTGTCACGCAATCCCGCTTCCGAGACCCACCAAGAATACAGGCTAAAGCACTGTGATACTCTGAACCCCTTGTGGTCCTTCGTGGGACTCATGTGGTCTATTTTGGACCACACAGGGGACCACCGGACCTAACGAGGACCACATGTGTGAATTCAGTAGGTTCACAGTGCGGTTTTTGGTGGTAGAAGTGAACGAAGAAGAAGAAGAAGAATACTGTGAGTCTACTGGCCATACCGATTAAACGTCAACGAATCTTTTCCATCATCTTTTTCAAAGCGGCGCCGCTCGGCAACCCTAATCGCATTTTTCTTCACTGGCCAGGAGGAATTTCACCCTATGCGCGGCAGCCGAAGAATCTCACCAGCAGAGTCCTAGTTTAACCCCTGGGTTAAACCAGTTTAGGCATTTGAGCCAGTATGGGTGTATACAGTATGTGGCTGGCCTCTAGAGCAGAGGTGGCATGATATGAGTAGCCCTGACCGTGAGACTACTGGCTACTTTACTTAATTCTTTCCATCACCGTTTCCACGATGGTGCAACGCAGCAACCCTAATCACATTTTTCTTCATTGGTCAGAAGGAGTTTCACACCACGCACGGCAGCTAAAGAATCTTGCGAGCAGGAGCTTTCTTTCTCCTAGATGAGCTACCAACCAAGACTAATGAGTCTCATCTACCAGAAAGTGTCTGGTTTTCAGACGCCAGATTTTTGCCCCTTCTCCTGTCAGTTTAAACAGTTCCACCACAAGAAGGCCAGGAGCTGGACTTGGACTGTCAGGGGCTATTTGAGATGCACACCATGGAGACATTTAACTGGAGTGGAGAGCGTATTCCTCACCCCACCTCCAGCTATTACAGTCCTTAGAACCACATTTGAAATGAGTAATCTTAGCTTGGTTTTTGTGCTTATTACTTTTGAGTGCTATATGTTCTCAAGATTCTTGAAAGTCAATGCTGTTTTTGCAGTTCTAACTTCCTTTCTTGGTGTCACAATCCTGGTCTATATAGCTGCTGAGGTATGTAAATTGGTGTACTTCTTTAACAGCTGTTCTATTATGTATATTTTTCCTTCTTGATTGATGGGAAGTTTCATTATTTTTGTTTTTTCCTTGTTAATTTCAAGTTCTATTTTACTAGCCAGTGAAGACAGGATATCTGTTTTTTTTTCTTGCACTGAATTTACATTGTCGCTGATAAGAGTTATGTCATCTGTAAAATCAAGAACTTCTAGTTGGGTCCCATGTACCCAATCAATGTCCATTTTATCTGTGCAACATTTTTTCGTTATGAAGTCTATGGCAATTTAAAAAATCAAGGGTGATAGTATACATTATTGTTTCACGCCTGTTTCAATCTGGAACCATTTGCTCATTCCTTCTTCTGTGTTGGCTGCACAAACATATCCACTGTAGAAATCCTTAATGATGTTCACAATTTTAGATAGTATCTGCAATTATTGCTGTAAAAATCCTTTGTTTTGCTAGGGGCTAAAGCATATTTTGACTTTAACGAGTACAGGTTACATATTAAATGTTTAGAAGCAATAAATTTTACTACCAGTGAAACAGACAGAATATCATAAGCATTTTTTAAAAAGTATCTCACTGGAGCACCATTTATATAATTTTTTTTCCTTCCAAGTACAACATTCTGCATTCAAGGTATGGAAAATTATGACACCTGATCATACACAGAATGAATGCCTATAATGGACCATCTTTGGCCAACAGAATCAATACATCATTCTTTCATTCAAGAGCGCTGGTATGAAAGGCAAACAAAATGATCAATGACAAGATAGCCTGCTGAATATGATGAAACAATAGCGTAATCACACAAAAAAAAAAAATCATTTGTAGGTCACTTAATCATTTTGAAATGTTAAAAAAAAAACGTGATCAGAACAAGGAAATGAAAAATTAAATTCACCAAAAAAAAAATTAAAAGCAGCTCATAAACAAAAATGACAAAGAAAAATAATATTCACCCGTCACTGTTAAGGTCAACTGCCAG
This sequence comes from Achatina immaculata, assembly GCA_009760885.1. Taxonomy (NCBI): domain Eukaryota; kingdom Metazoa; phylum Mollusca; class Gastropoda; order Stylommatophora; family Achatinidae; genus Lissachatina; species Lissachatina immaculata. The sequence goes on along the minus strand of CM019691.1, from coordinate 53,373,961 downwards.
AAGGCTTGAACCAAAACCCGAAAACTCCAAGCTGCCTTGGATAATCTGTGATTTTTCATAAAACAGTTTCCCCACAGGCATTTCTCTAAAAAAGACAACTTCTCCTTTGTTCTGTGATTTTGGGGCTCCTGATACATAGTAGAGTGCCCTTGTATGATCAAACCTTCCCATGGTAACAGCATAACCTTCACATAGACATAGTAGCATATGGTAAAAATACTGCATAGCTTTTAAATTTTAAATTCAATACACATGATCAACTGCTTTCATACATCACATACAACATAGTATGAGTAATAATGGAACTTTTTTTTTAAAAAAATCTTAGAAGATGGTTTTGAAGCAGGTATTTGTCAGTTGTCATGGAATTTGTTGTGCATGATTTTGTGAGCATCTTCTCTCACAACTGATTCTGTCAACATTAGATTTGCATACACCTTCTCTCACAACTGATTCTGTCAATATTATATTTGCATAATCAGCTACAATAACATCAAATAATGTTTACACTGAAAAGTCTTGTCTCCCTGTTCTTGTGTTCATTTTAGTTATCATGAGCAATGGCTTTATATATAAAATATCCAGCGTATTACATCTTACGTCCTTCCCCTTGCCATTAAACATCACATAGGGCTTGCATAGTTGTTTGCCAAGTTTCCCCGTTTTCAGTGAGTTTTTCAAATGAAAAGGTATGTTATGCCCACTAAACTGGCCTCTCTAGTGTTTCACATGGTCGACCTCTTTACCACTTGATTGCTTATTTTGGTATTCTCTGATTGTTTCTTCTCATCACACAGCCTACATATTCCATCTTTTTTTTGATCACCCATGAGACAGGTTGTTGTTTGCTCATCTGTCTTATCTCTGTGTTGTTCTTAAAATATGTGTGTTACATGCATTAGCAGTAATACAGATAGACCCTGACTTATGCAGCTCTGATATATGTATGCCTGGACTGAGATTTTTAACAAATTTATAAAATTTTTATGGAGCAAGCTGGTTATGTAAAAAAAATCATAAGATAAATAGTAAAAAATGGCTCCGAGTTATGTAAAAACTGACTTAAGTATAGAGTTGGAGAATGATCCACTTGCATAACTTGAGGACTTTCTGTAACATCAGATGCCTAATGTTACACACAGTCAGTCATTTGCATGTCCCTTGCAGAACTTTGCCTCCTTAACACTTAACAGTTCTCCTGTAGGCTTATCGGTTGTAAGCAAGATGCCCTCCTGCTGATGCATTCATTCACAGATCATCAATGATATTTTGCAGCAGCCATCTTCACCTTGGTCTTCCTCTCTTTCTTTTTTCTCATTCTGTACTCTTCCATGACTGTCTTCTCTAAATTCTCATGATGTTTAACATGTCCAAAATATTAAGTTTTCTGTTTAATCTTTAAGTCTGATAGTGAGGATTCTATCACTTACTTGGTTGTAACCTAGTAATGCTTTTGATGTTAATCTGTCCAAGTAAAAAGCCACTCCATTCTTTCCTTCTAATTCTCCACAAGAGTATATAAAGATACCATCATTTTCGCTCTTGAAGTGTCCTGATCCTTTCCACCAATGTTTGCAGATTCCCAAAATGTGTATCCTCCTTCTTTCCCTCATACATACTTCTCACATTCCATGTTCCTACTCTTATTTTTCTTTTTAGTTTGATACAGGGGTTTTCCTTAGTAACGCCATCAGGTTTTTGTCTGTCATCACAATTACTAGTACTGACCTCTGTCTCATACTCTTCCCCAGTGTTAAAATTAGATCTATCTGGCTTCGGGACTTACCACCGAATCTTTTTTCCTATCTGACCTCCTATGTTGCTGTTTAGGTTTCTTGGTGTATTTCCAGAAGGTAGTTTATCATTGATTTCCTTCCGGGCAGTGACTATACTAGCCAGCGATTGTTGTCATTGTCCCTACATTGAGATCACCTACCTACCATCACAGAACGGTGGCCATAACCAACATTATCTGTCGGCTGCTCCCCCATTCCATCCACCACCTGCTCCCATGGCTTCACATCACACTGATCGAGGGGTTACGCAGGTACTCCACCTTGCCCAAGGGTGTCCCATAGACTAACGAAGGTAAGGAGGCATCTTACTTCTCCTTTAAGTTCTTGTAGTATGGATATATAGTTCTTTTTTGTGCCAGTGATATTTGAAGAACTCTTCTGCAGTATTTACATTCAAAGGCATTTATGCTTTTCTCAGCTGTTTTGTTATATGTCCAAGTCTCACAGCCATACGCTGCAATGGGAAAGATGCATGCCCTTAAGAATCTTATTTTTGTAGTTCTGTCTGTTCCTCTCCACAGCTTCTTTATTTGTTTTACTTTCTGAACAGCAACAGATGTACTCTTTTTAATTTTCCTCACTGTATCTTCATTATTAGTTAGCAACGATCCAAGATAATTAAAATTCCACCTCTTTCAATTTTTCCCCACTGATATATATTTCAGCTGCCTTATCTGTTTTGTCAGTTGTCATCAATTTAGTTTTCTTTGCATTAAGATAAAGGTTTTGCTCTTCACTATTCTTATGGGCTGACATAATTAGTTTTTCCATTCCTTGTTGTGTTGTGGACAGTAATACTAGTCATCAGCATATCTAATCTCTGATATTTCATAACCTCCAATTTTTATGGTATCGTAATATTCTTCGTCTACATCTTCTCTAACATTCTTCATTATATTTTCAGTTCACAAGTTAAATAAAAGAGGCAACAGTATACACTCCTGACAGACCCATTATTTTATGCCAAACCAAACTGTTGTTTCACCATTTGTTGTTACTGCTGCCTGTTGGTCTAGACATAGCAGCGATATTAATTGCATCAAATGTGTTGGAAATCCCATTTTTTTCCATTATTTCTCAATATTTCTGGTGTTGTACACAATCAAATGCCTTTGAATATTCTATAAAAGATAAATATAGATTCATATTAAATTCCCTGCACTTCTCTGTTATTAATTTTATATTGAATATATGATCTCTTGATCCTCTTCCTTGTCTAAAATCAGCTGGGACCATATTGAAGTCTACCAATTATGATTTTTAATAGAATTTTACTTGCATGGCTGATTAGGGCAACAGTTCTACAACAGTTTGTGCATAATTTCAGGTTACCCTTTTTTGGTAGTGGTATAAATATAGTTCTTTTCCATTCTTTTAGCTAGATACCTGAATGCAATATCTTTCTACATAGTGCATGATAGATTGTAGCACATCCTTTCCTTCTGCCTTAATAAATTCAGCTGTTATCTCATCACATCCCAGTGATTTACCATTTTTCAGTTTCTTTATTGCCCATAAAACTTTTTCAACTGTTGGTTAGGGTTCTTTCTCCTACAACAATAATTCACATTGTTCATGTCTGCTCTCACAGTCAGTTGTATTATATATTCATCTGCAATATTCCTTCCATCTTTCTAGAATTTCTTCTGTCAAGGTATTCCCCATCTCGTCACAAGTTACATTTAGCTTAGGTGTGACATTTCTTGTCAATGTCTTCATTTCTTTAAACATTTCACTATCTCTTCCACACTTCTGATGCCTTATTTTTTCACAACAATCTTGTATGTACTGTTTTTTTTTTTTGTCCTTTCTTATGTTTCTTCTCATTTCTTTTCTTAAAGATTTATATCCCTCCCTGTTGTTATTTGTCACTTTCCATTTTGCCTTAATTTTTCTACATTGTTTTATTAGTTCTAATATGCCTGTCATAATCCATTCATTCTTTTATGCTTTCTTTACTGGAACCATATCTATAGCTGGTGTTATTAAGATATCTCTGGCCTGCACAGCCAATTCATTAGGTGTCATATTCTCCTGTACATCCATCAGTATCTCGGTTCTTCACGTCTATGCTGTAGTGTTCTGGTATATTTGTAAGATCAAAGCAGAGTGGTCTTGATCCTCTTAACTGTCTTTTTTATTTTTATCTTCATGTCTGCTATTAATAACTCATGGTCTGTGTCACAAACGGCACCTGGTAGAGTTTTTGCTGAAGTTATACTTGATCTCCACCTTTTTTGCACTGATTTAATAGATGTAATCTATTTGATTCTTTTCTTGGTTTTACCATCAGGTGATGTCCACATGTAAAGTCTTCTTGGATGTTGTCTACAAAGTGTGTTAGTGACCATTAGCTCATTTTCCACGCAAAACACCACTAGACTGTTACCTGCCTCATTTCTATATCCTATACTCAATTTTCCCAAAAACATACTCTTTGTCTTCTGTTTTCTGTACCAATCTTTGCATTAAAATTGCCCATAATTAATACAATATCATTTTTTCATTATCTGGTTTACTGATGTTTGCAGCATGTTACAAAAGTCTTCTACTTCCTCTTCTTCTGATGTAGGTGCATATATAATTGTTACACTTCTAAGGGTGACTTTAAGTCTGATAGTAGGGATTCTATCACTTACTGGTCTGTAGCCTAGTAATGCTTTTGATGTTAATTTGTCCAAGTAAAAAGTCACTCCAGTCTTTCCTCTTTATTCTTCAGAGTATATAAAGATACCATCATTTTCGTTCTTGAAGTGTCTTGATCCTTTCCATCGATGTTTGCAGATTACCAAAACATGTATCCTCGTTCTTCCCATCTTGTCACTTATTATTTGATACTTTCCCTCATACATACTTCTCACATTCCATGTTCCTACTCTTATTTTTCTTTTTAGTTTGATGCAGGAAAGGGGGGGAGGGGTTTCCCTTGGTAACATACAAGATGTGTTTTCTCAAGCTTTGAGTGGAGCTATGATTGAAACTCAGTCATCTCTGACATGTTATTTTCAATGAATTAGTAACACAATTCTCTCAGCTCCCATTAACTAATTATGGAAGATTCTTACTTATGCTCATCTTCCATTCCCATGGAACTGCAAGCTGGTGTTCTTTGCAGCCATTTCTGTGAAGACGAAGCACAGCATCATATCAAACTGGGAAAGGTTACGGCAGCAGTACCTGAGTGTTGCTACAAAAAAGCATTGGGTATACAATACTTATTCAGCAGTCCACTGTTTTGGGGACTATGGTAATCCTTGCCCCATTAACCAGGCTAGGCCTATTACTGTGGGTACCAAAAGAGAGACAGGACTGTGTCTTAATTGGGTATGATTCTCTAACCTTTATGTTAGCATGTCAGTAATAGGTTGCTGACTGCTTAATTCCCCCCACCTCCAGATTTTAAAATAAATTCCTATAAATTTGTTTTTTTAACTGAAGATTCTGGATGGATAGAATGTAGACTATCCCACTGACATCTCCCATTAATCTTCCAAAAAAGCCTCCAACATTTTAATGGTTTCCAGCAAAAAAAGGAAAACCAGACTTCCAACTGACAGATGTCAAACAAAGCCACACAGATGTCAGAAACCACCTGGCCATAAAAAAAAACCACCTAATTTATAATTATGGGACTTTAAAAAGTACTGCACACCCTCTGCTTTTTAGTGACACTCCAGGACTGAAAATAGCTGCCATAACCTGTCCACATGCCAGTAGGATGCTGTGTCCCAAAACCTCACAGAACTGACTGCAAAGAACACTGGCTCGCTCTTACAGGAAGATAGAAGACAAGACATATATGCCACCATTCAACAAAATTGATGAGAAAAAAAATAAAAGATAACTTTTACGTAAAGCTATGCACACATCTGGAGGTAAATTCTGATGCTGACAAAAGGTGACAAAAATTTTTTTAAATTGTTAAAAACCAAATTTATTAAAATATTTTCCAGTTACTCTTGACATTTCATTCCGCCATGATGTGAAACACAGGTTTAATACAAACCGTTGTAAGTGTATGCGCCTGTAGGAGTCGGCTGCTCACCCTGCTCAAGCTTATTGGGGTCATAATATGGACTTTCAATTTCACTCCAGGATGCCCCAAGCACATCCGTGACATTGGTTACAAATATAACACCTAAAATTGGTGTAAGACCACATAACATTTAAGTCACGCACATCCTGGAGCTATTACATATTAAAGCAGAACATATCAAACATTGTATATTAAAACATCAACATTCATATATGAACATTTTTAATTCTTTTTAAAAATTCCATAATTTATTAGTTTCACACACAAAATCTTTGGAGAAAAGGAATATGTGATCAGATTTCAGTCTTTTTTTCATACAAAAAAACAAAGACTGGTGTCAATAAGGACTGTGGTATGATTTATGAAAGAAAAACTTGGCATTGTTGACATAAGCTATAAAGAGAAAAGTACTGACTGTTTAGGACATACAACTAGTTTTTTTTGGGTATAAATATACTTTTATAACACTAACCACATGTATATACACAGAACCACTGTGGTAAAGCTGTGATGTTTATGAGTTTTGTTTTTTTTAATATGGTTGCACAGCTGTTAATACATAAATTTAATCATTTCACCAATTATTATTTCTTTTTCATTTCTATGAGTTCACTTGGAGTTCAGTTTATTAATCCAGTGGTACCGGGTTCAGTCCCAGCAGTAGGATTTTTTCTGGTACACACCAGAAAGGCCCCAGGGCCACCCAGACTCTAAAAATGGGTACCAGAGAAATCTGGGAAGGTAAAGTGGTCAGCCATGATACTGACCACATCAGTGTTGAAGGTTATGGAAAATAAGGGCCTAACACCATATTCTCCAATATGCCTTAATGGTGTGGAAATGGGAATTTTACCTTTTTTATGTTTTCATTTATTTCTGCCATTCCTGCAGCATTTCCTTCGTCTTGATAACTTTTTTTTGTGAAACTGAGCAATACCTATCTGTCTACCTCTACTTCAAGTCAACTCTGTGAAGATTTATGACAGTTCTTTTTTAAAAACCCATTACAGTTCATAACAGAGTATAATAGCATTTGTGAAAGATGGCCCAGGCTGGTAAGCCACTGATGGCTAAGTTCTTACTCTTCTAGAACTTGAGGAAGCAAAGCCACATGTCATCATCATCATCATTACTAACAAGAAGAATCCAGAGTTTGGCCCTATAGCCCCCAATTATTTTCAAACTTTCTTTCTTTTTTTTTTTTTGCCTTGTTCTTTCATAGCATACATATACAAGGACTACTTACCCTGCCAAACCCTGGAACCAGGTGCCCCCATCACCAAGGCATCATCCTATTTTACAGATAAAATCAGAGGATAAAGTGTTTTGTTTCACAGTGGCATTAGCATATGAAATATTTCACAGTAAAATGACAAATTATACTGCGAACGAAGAAGAAGAAGAAGACAAATTATATTAAAATAACACTATAGCACTAAGTTAACTACTAAATGAGATTTTTTTAAATTATGATATAATGTGTAGTGGTCTATTTATGTAAAATGGTAAAATTTACTTTCTTCAAATAAAATATTCATTTGGAAGGTATACTACATGTTACAAAATGCTGTAATAAGATAATGAACTTATATAATAATTTAAAGACACAGAGTCAGCATCAATATTATAAATAATAATTTGTTACCTGACCAATAACTGCTGACATACCAGCCTGGCAGAGCCCAAAATCTTGCATGTACTGTGTGTGAGGCAGCCCCTTACATGGAATATAATATGTATCAAAGTCCAGGGACTGGATAAAGGTATAACAAATGCCCAGTGCTGCATTTTTGTTCACGTATCGATGGGCACAAGCCTATATAAGAAAATTTATGAGAAAGTTTTTCAAAGGTTTTAGAAAACAACACCCAGATGTATGGTCTGGGTTACATTACCTGCCCAATGATTGCTGACATACCCGCCTGGCAAAGACCAAAGTCATCATGGGAATGATCGTGAGGCTTTGATTCACATGGCTTTCTCACTGAAAGACCGAGTTCCACGGTCAGATTTTGGAGGAAGATGTGGCAACTCCCCAAAGCTGCATTCTTTCTGATGTACCGATGAGCACATGCCTAGACAAAACATTGACCGTCAATTGTTTCTTGTACACTTTCCTTTCATGTTCTTATTACAATTTAGAAAACAAAAAAAGTAATTTCTCTAACAATCTACTTTACTCTGTTCTGTGATTACTGAGCAATATCAAATAACTGTGAATGCTTAGTAGGACACGAAAATTAATTACAGAACTTATGCACGGATAGGAGTCATGCATGTTAAGACATGCATATGATGTAAACTACAAACAAATTATATGCACCCTACATTTTGAAAAAAGAATGTTTCTGAATAAACAAATATTCTGAAACAGACTTGGATGACTGCTCTCTCCATAGGAAAGCTGTCACAATCTAGCCAACATAAACTGATAAACCAAACTGAAATATTTCCAAACAGTAACCAAATCAGGTGCTGCCTCAGAATAAAATGAAGTTACAAAGCTTGCAGGACTGATACAACTCTCATGAAATCCACAAAAAGATATGTCAAAGATATTGGAGGGTCTCTAAAACAAACAACATGCTGAAGACAGAAGGTTAACAGTCAAAACACAAAAGGGGATTCAGAAAATTATTTCCAATTAAGGTTTATGTAGTGCCATAAGGGAATTTTATTTACTGTTCAACTCAGAAATGAGATGTTTAAGGAGAATACTAAATGTGACAAGAGGAGACCATATAAGAAATGACACATCAGGGCAAAGGCTGAAGTAACACCAGTACTACAATGTATCCAAAAACACAAATCAAATAGTTTGGCCATGTTACATGGTTACCACCAGACAGTATACCACAGAAAACATTCACACTAAGATTTGTAAGTAACAGTGGAAGAGGCCGCCCACTCAAGCGTTGGAGAGAGGAAATTACAGAAGCATTAACTATCCCATTATATGAAGCAAATCACAGAGTCCTAACAAGATGTCTATTTATTCCCTCAACACCGAAATATGTATGAGGAAGGGACAGATAGGAGACAAGACAAGTTAAGCTCAGCTAGTCAAAACAGGAATGAAAGATCTGTTATAATTAATGCCAATAATATAACATACTTGAGAATGACCAACCCCCGTGTGGTACCCGGGATCTGCAAAGAATAGGACCAATGTACCCTACCATGCATGATCGTAAAAGGCGACTAAGGAGGGTTCAGCATAGGGCCAGCAACCCTATCTGGTAAAAAAAACTATCAGACTGCTACAGAAACGGTATCCCAAGTAGATCTAGACATATTAGACAACTGGATAAGTAGTTATAACGTTATTTCAGACATTCTACAGATAATCCAACACTGAATCACAATACAATGTCAACAGGTAGATCTACGCATCTCAGATGGTACATATTGTACCTCATGGTTTTTCCAATGGTAAGTTGGACACACTCATTGTCTAAAAACATAACATTACTTCTCTTTTTCTAAAAAAACTCTGCATTTATGAAATCTTCATACATTTAGTTGTATTTTGAAACATAATAAGTACATGGAACTACATAGAAATACTGTTTTCATTCAATTTTACATCTATACTCCCTATACATATCAAGACCCACACTTTTACTGCGGCATCCAACTGAATGTCCGTGTTTCTTACTATGGCATGGAAAGACCTAATTTGAAGTTAATGAAAGAAATCTGTACTTATCTATTCACCTACAATAAATGAGGACACAATAATAAACAAAAGGACACTGTATTTGAACTTAGAGATGATGTAGTATATGCTGTTTTCTGCTACATGCCTAGGAATTACATTAATTCAAGAATGTAGTCCATAAGAATAATACATGCAGATGATGTAACGAAATCCTGGATTTTGGGGGTGCAATAGATGGAGTGGCGAATGAAATAAGTAGTGTTATTAAAATTAGGAGTTGTCATTCCCACACTCTATAAATGGTGGTCACCAACAGGGTTTAGAAGGAGGAACACAATTATTGTCAATTTCAGTTTAATACCACAATCATTTCTCACAGCAATTCCAGTGCGGATTCTCTTGGCAACCATGCAGTCCGGATTTAAATCCGTGTGATCACTCCCTCTGGGGTTATCTGAAGGACAAAGTGTTCAGCAGTGCTCACTGAAATCTGACTGAATTGAAGGAGAGGATCACAGACAGTTGTGACAAGTCACAATAGGAATGCTCAACTGCTCTGTACAGATCTTTGCATTATGTCTCCAAGTGATTTGAAAGTCCTAAAGGGTTCTTGTGAGCATGTCATCCATAAAGCTACCCATATGTGAAGTTCTAATCCTTGTTTCCTACTCTGACACTGTTTTTTTTTTTTATAAATAATTTTGCTTCCACCAATGTGCCATTAAGTTGAAATTGACAATAAGTGATTGAAACACCCCATTTAAAATGTTGGAAGGAAAATGGATGAGTAAACAAAGAGTATGTCAATAAAACAGAAAGGAAAAATGGTGTGAAATAATAGGAGGAAGAAATACTGCTACTGTAGAGTGTAATTCTATACTAAGGGGAACATGCACAGTAAAAGAACAGAGGAGGAAGGAAAGGTGACAGTGATGGACTTTGTTGTAGATCTTCCTTTCAATCTAAAGCCAATACATCTGACGGTTTTCCCAGCTGTCGTGGAAGATGGAAGACAAAGAGTGCTTCTGATGACGAGGGCTGGACTATTAAATTGATGTTCACTGTTATACAAATACATACAGACACAATCAACGCAGGAAGTCACAATCAATACGACAGTTACAATTCTGACTTAAGAGACACATCACAGCATTGTGGTAGCAGATTCTACATTCTGCACCCTAGAAGTGTCTGAAATCACAACACTGCACTAGCAGATTCTACATTCTGCAGTCTAGAAGAGTCTATCTTTGATAGTCAAGTGTCAAAATAAGGAAAATGAAGATCTTAGTGTGTTATGCCAGAACAGAGGAAGTAAAACTGATCTTATTAGGGCTCTCAAATTCCTCATAAATGAAGACTTTTTGATGATGCAAGGCTAAAAGAATGCTAAAAGAAAGCTAAAACACACCAGAGCATAGAATCATGAACAACAAAATATATGTGACGTTTAGGACGGAAAAACAGAAAGATGCATAGAACCAATTTTCCTGTAAAAATAACTATTTAACGTGGAATAATGTGCACATGTGTACATCAAGCACATGTTTCTGTATGTGTGTTTATGTCACGCAAGAGAGAACAGAATCAGTTATGGGAGTTTCATATACAGTTCTGACCACACACTCGCAAAATGAACAAAATTCATTTAAAAAATCAAAGAACTGGCCAAAACTTTTGAAAGAGTTATTGATAAACAGCAGACAAGAGGGATCTCAGGTAAACTACTAAGGAAAACAGGTAATTGCAGGAGCCATCTCAGGTAAAAGTACTAAAGTAAACAGGTAATTGCAGGAACCATCTCAGGTAAACTACTACGGTAAACAGGTAATTGCAGAAGCCATTTCAGGTAAACTACTACTTAAACAGGTAACTGCAGGAGCCATCTCAGGTAAACTATACTGTCCAAAAAAATAAATGTATAGCTTATATAAGCTTCATTTTTTATATGTTATGATAAAAATTTTTTCACACATATCTCAAACCAAACCAAAAATTGTCACCAACATATCAGGTCCATGATTTAGCGTGAATTTTGCTACTCTCGTGTATAGTCAGAAAGCTAATCACGCATTTTTTTTTACCATAACTCACGTTGCGTTTATGGAAAAGTCGTAATTTTTGTGGTGAGCACAACTCACTTCCCACACAAATGAAACCCTATAAAAGGATGAGGTTACACAAACAAATTCAGTTAATTTTCAACCAGAAATTTATGAAATATTGCTATTGGTTGCCTGCAAACAGGCGAAAGTCAAAGACAGGTTGCCAGGCATTTAAAAGTGCAGCAGAGTACTATCAGTCGACTTTGGCACCATTTCCAAGCCAATGGCTCAGCTGAAGACTGGCACTGCAGTGGACGACCCAGGGTGACAAGAGCAGCTGATGACTGCTTTATTCTGATTAATCACTTCAGAGGTTCTAAGGACTGTTATAGCCAGAGGTGGGGAAGGGGATACGCATTCCACTCCAATTAAATGTCTCCAGGGCATGCGTCTCAAATAGCCTGACAGTCCAGGTCCAGATCATGGCCTTATCGTGGCAAAACTGTTCAAACTGACAGGAGAAGGGGCGAAGGCGAATACCTGGCACCTGAAAACCAGACACTTCAGGCAGATGAAAGTCATGTTTGGTAACTCATTTAGAAGGAAAACTCTGATTTAAAACCTGCTGCCAGCGAGATTCTTCAGCTGCCGTGCATGGGTGAAATTCCTCCCGGCCAATGAAGAAAAATGCTATTAGGGTTGCTGGGCAGTGCCGTCGTGGAAAAGGTGAAGGAAAGGATTAAGTGAAATGACCAGTAGTCTCGAGGTCAGGACTACTCAAATCACGGCACCTTTGCTCTAGAGGCCAGCAATGTCCTGTATACACGCATACTGGAGCAGATTGCCTAAACCGGCTTAACCAAGGGGTTAAACTAAGATATTGCTGGCAAGATTCTTCGGATGCCGCACATGGAGCAAAGCTCCAAAGAAGAAAATGCGACTAGGGTTGCCGGGCGGCGCTGCTGTGACAAGGTGATGGAAAGGATGAAGTGAAGTTTAATCGATATGTCCAGTAGTATCGCCGTGAGTGCTACTCATACCACGGCACCTCTTCTCTAGAGGCCAGCCACGTCCGATACACATCCATACTGATGAATATGTCTAAACCGGCTTAACCCAGGGGTGAAACTTGATGACTACTCATAACACAGTACCTCTGCTCTGGAGGTCTGTCATGTCCTAAACACGCTCATACTGGGATAATACACCTAAAATGGTTTAACTCAGGGATGAAACGTACTAGTGGCAAGGATTCATCTTCCTAGACAAAAGCTCCATCCTGGTCCCAACTAAGAAGGGGAGCGGCCATGACCACAAACTGTTGAAATCAGAGACACCGGACCAGTGCAGTCTAGATAGGCAACCACCTCTCACCCGATGGGAATGTATGCGTATCCTAAACATGCTGAGGTTTTCCGGTGAGAAAGTCCAACTATAGGCTGGATGGGCAATCACCTCTCACCCAGCGGGGATATACTGATATCCCAAAACACGTCGAGGTTTTCTGGTGAGAAAGTCCAACTATAGGCTGGATGGGCAATCAGCTCTCACCCAGCTGGGATATACTGATATCCAAAACACGTCAAGGTTTTCCGGCGAGAAATCCAAACTCTAGATTAAACTGGTGCAACGAAAACCACGGTGTCACACAATCCTGCTTCCGCAACCCACCAAGAATACAGGCCCAAGCCCTGTGATACTCTCAACTTCTTGTGGTCCTCTCGGGGATCTCGTCCTTTTGGGGACCACACGAGGACTACAGGAGTAAATTAGTAAGATCACGGAGCGGTCTTGATGGTAGAAGCGAATGGAGAAGATCATCTCAGAAACAGGTTTACAACAGCTTCCTCAAGTGCCCAGTCATTGCTTGCAGGACATCATGTGTCTGATCAAACTGTCGGGAATAAACTGCATGAAGCTGGAATGGTGGCACAATAACTTCACCGAGGTGCTGTCTTAACAAGACACCATCGCCAAAATCGACTTGTTTGGGTCAACCAGCACTGGCCCTGGACAACTGACAATCAATGGAGAAGTGTCTGGTTTAGTGACGATTCTTCCTTTTTTGCTGCACCGCCATGATAAGCGGAGAAGAGTCTACCATATGCCAAATGAACGTTTTGCCCAAAATTGCATTGATGAAGCTACACTGCACGGTGGTGGAGGTGTAATGGTATGGGGAAAGATCAATTTCAATGAAGGATTCCATTGGTGCAGATTGAAAGAGGCTTGAATGGACAATAATATGTCGATCCCATGCCCTTCCATTTTTGGCTGTGCAAAGGTCTGTGTTTCAACAGGACAATGCCAGACCCCATTCTGCATGGTTCACCACACAGTTCCTGACTGGCAACAACATTCTCACCCTTCCCTGGCCATCCCTGTCTCCAGACATGAATCTGATCGAGCACCTATGGGATAAGCTGCAAAGACATGTTTGTCACCGAAATGTTTCTCCAACCAATCATCATGATCTGTGGCAGGTACTCCAGGAAGAGCGAGCAGCCATCCCATAGGTGCACATCAGACATCTGATCACATCAGGAGATGCCAGTCATTGATCGATGCAAGCAGAGGCTACACATCATACTAACTTGAGAACCCCTGGGACTAACAAATTCTCATCACACAGATGCAAGAAACTGTCAAGTGAGTATTTAAACCCTTAAGTATTATTGTGTGCAATTTGAAAATTTTATTCATTCAATTTAAAAAGCTATAGAATATCAAAGTTATGGCTTCTTCTTCTTCTTTCTCGTTCGCATTGTCTGTCTATATCTGCAGTCCTGTCTCTTGGATAAATTTCACTGTTTTTTGTAATTCATGTATGGAACCGTAGAGCTTATCTTCTTTAGTGGTTTCACTGGGACAGTAATTATTTCTCAGTGTTTCATAGTTGGTGCAGTTCTGGAGTTCCACATTTTGAGGTACCTGGGCACATGTACATAGATTAGTAGTACCAACCTTAAACTTTGTATACATATGATTTCGGAGTCGACTGTGTCCTGTTCGGAGATGGAAAATGATGACTTGTTCCTTTCTGTTTAGCATGTGATAGTCATCATGTGGTGGTGTTTGTGGCTTCCTGTAGATTTTTATCATGCTTTTCTTCTGATTATAGGTGATTGGTATGTCTGGTTGCTCCATTTCGGTGCCCTCTTTGGCCAGATGGTCAGCTTTCTCATTGCCTGGTATCCCACAGTGGGAGGGAATCCATTGCAAAGTGACTCCATGTTGTAAGCCAATTTTTGACAAGGCATCCTTAAGGTCTGGTAGTCTGTTGCACTGAAGAGCTTCCAGTACTGATCTTACATCTGTGAGAATTACTACAGGACATGTATCAATTCTGGAGTCTCGATAGTTTTTCAACTGCAGCAATAATTGCCCTAACTTCTGCATCAAAGTTGTTGCAGTATTTTCCAGTGGGTATGGAAATCTTGTCAGAGGTGTTGTTTGTATATTCAGTATGTGCTCCTGCCCCTCCACCATGTGGTTCCACTTAATTTTCTTAATATGGCTAGTTTTCTTCTGGCTTTTGCTTCTGCACTGTTGATGTGTTGCTGCCAAGTCAGTTTTGAGTCAAGAGTCACTCCTAAGTAAGTGGGCTGGTTGTCCATCCTTAAGGATATTTCATTTACAAAGATCTTACCTGCTTTCTGTTTAGATGAGAGAGTGAACAGAGTGGTACTTGATTTCTCTGTGTTGATACTTACACACCATTTGTTTGTCCATGATGTCAAGATGTCTGCTGCTCTTTGGAGTCTCTGTGTAGCAAATGTCGCATATTCATCTGTACACCACATGACCAGATCATCTGCATACAGTGCCGCTTTGATTCCATAGGGAAGTTCCTTGACCAGGTCATTAATGAATACAAGGAATAGTGTAGGCGAAAGGACTCCTCCTTGTGGTACACCGTGTCGCAGAAGTACTTTCTGGCTTTTGTGTCCATCCATTACTACTCTAGCTCTTCTATTGTGTAAATAGGACTTTATCCAGTTGTATAGTCTTCCATTCACATTGCAGTTTCTTAGTTTCCACAGCAGACCTTTTTTCCATACTTTATCAAAGGCTTTCTTTAGGTCTATTCACGCTGCTAGTACAAGGTTTTTCTCTTGGAATGCATCCTCAATCTCTTGAGAGAGATAGGTCACTTGATCTTCCGTACTGTAGTACTGCCTAAATCCTGCTTGTTGTGGAATGAGAAGGTTTTCACTTTCTAGGTACCATTTTAGCCTCACGTCAATGATGCGTTCCATCATTTTGCATAGGCAGCTAGTGAGACTGATTGGCCTGTAGCTGGAGGCAGTATCACTGTTTTTCCCTGGCTTTAGCAGTGGTATCATGCTTGCTTCCTTCCAGATTTGAGGTAACTTACCTGTGCTCCAGCACATACTGAAAATATCCAACAGCTTTCCCATTGCTGCCATTCCCAGGTTCTTGATCATTTCATTGGACACTCCATCTGGTCCTGGTGATTTCTTTGGTTTCAGTTTACTGACTGCTAGGTCTAACTTGCTGCGTGTAATTTGTGCATCCATGACCTCCACTTTTCTGACTTGTTCCTCTTCTTTCTGTGGGTCAGTGCACACTGCACGCTCTTTCTCTGGATGGATATCAATGTTGCAGTCCTGTGCAAAAATGCGAGCAAAGTGATCTGCTACCTGCTTACCTGTAAGAGTTTTTCCCATCCTCTATTAGTGTAATCTTTGTACTTCTTCCAGTACTCTCATCATTTAACTGTTTGATTAGTTTCCACAGTTTCCTTCCATCCTTTTCAAAGTTTAGAGACTCTGTTTTCTCTCTCCAACTTTCCCGTCTGGCTTGCAGCTTGGCTCTCTGAAATTTGGCCTTAGAATGTTGGTAATTATTGTGGTGTTCTTGGCATGATCTATTTTCTGCTTGCTTTCGAGCTGCTTCCACATCATCATGGAGTTTTCCTAGCTCACTAGACCAGTATGGTTTATAGTCACTGCGAACTCCTCTGGGAATGGTTTCACGAGCGGCTTGAAGGATACAAGCATTGAATTCCTTCTCTCTCTCTCTCTCTCTGTACCTTAAGTGCCCAGGGCACATGGGGCTTCCGCAAAGGTTTTCCACAAATGCCTGTCCTTCGCCTTTTTTTCTGCTCTTGCCCAGGTGAGCCCTCTATTGCTCAACATCCTTTCTGTTGTTCTTCTCCATGTCTCTTTTGGTCTACCCTTACTTCTGCTCCCCTGTGGTGTCCATCTTAGTGCTATTTTTGGTAGTGAGTTGTCAGTCATTCGGAGCACATGTCCCAACCATCGCCAGCGTCTTTCCTCAATAATTGTTGTCAGTGGTTTCATCTGCATTTCTGCTAATAAGATGTTATTTCTTATAGTGTTTGGCCAAAATATTTTTCTAATTCTTCGTAAACATTTAGTCTGGAAAGAATTCAACTTGTTTTCTATGGTTTTGGTGATTTTCCAGCATTCGCTTCCATAGAGCAGTACACTTAGAACATTACTCTTAAATATCCTGATTTTCATATTTATGCTTAGTTTTTTGGATTTCCATATATTCTGCAGCACTGCAAAAGCCTGGTTTGCTCTAGTACGTCTGCTGTTGATGTCCTCTGTGCTGTCTCCATTTTCTACTACTCTGCTGCCAAGGTATACAAATTCGTTTACCTCCTCCACTAACTTGTTATTTACTCTGAGTACATTTCTGTTGTTCACATTTTGCTTCATTAACTTTGTCTTTCCTACGTTGATCTTTAGTCCTATGTTGTTTGCATTCTGAGTTAGCTTGTTTATTTTATCTTGCATATCTTTGTGACTGCTTGATAATAGACAAATGTCGTCCACAAAGTCAAGGTCCTCCAGCACTGTGTCAAGGGTCCATTGTAATCCTCTGCGTTTGTCTGATGTTGCCATTGAATTCCTTCACTATGCTGTTAATATCCTTAAAGTTATGGCTAAAACTGGGTCATCAGTAGTTATGCATTTCTTTTTTTGGACAGTATACTAAAGTAAACAGGTAATTGCAGGAGCCATCTCAGGTAAACTATTGTGGCATCTCAGGCAAACTACTACAGTAAACAGGTAACTGCAGAGCCATCTCAGGTAAATTACTAAGGTAAACAAGTATTGCAGGAGGCATCTCAGGTACACTACTACAATTATTTTTCTTGGCAGAAATTCAGCAATGTTCTGTTAACAGTGACTTTCGCTGAAAAATCAGACCCTGTAGTTCTGGTCATCCATGGACAGGCTGACCATCATTCAACTGGACTGAAAGGGTTAAATCAGATTTACCTGGTACTTCAATTTTCATTCTTAACTGATTTGTGCTTGTGCTTTCTATATTATGTAAGTTAAAAGTTTAAAACTTCTTTTAGTACTTTAGTTTCATTTTATGTGTAAATGTTTTTCTAGTGTTCACTGGGACAAGCTGGATTGTGCCTGCAGCAACCTTCCCACAAAAAACAGCACAAGATTATGCTGACCTCTCAGACCTGGTACTTCTGATAGATTCCACAACAAACTATTGTCATTTTGTAATCTCTCAAGTCACCAAACAACCTGAAATGCTCATTTACCTAAATATATAGTATTTTTACAAATGAGAGTGTAGAGAGTTGTGTATCTAACTTTCATGAAGTCATTTAAATCAATTTTTTAAAAATTCCTTTTGTTTCTGTTTACTAGTAAATATTCTTATAATTCTAAACTTCCAAATATTACTCATTTAATTCTGCTAGTTGACCTAGCATTAAGACTCAATATTAAACTTAACACTCTAATTAATTATCAGTGTCAATGTATCAACCAATTTTGGAGCAGACAAAATATGAATATTTTTTTTTCCTGTTTGCAAACTGTTTCTCTTTCTGTCTGTCTTTCCATATCATCAGAAAACCATCCAGATAGATCTGTATAGATACACTTGTCAAGTCTTGATAGATGTTAAAACTTTTACTCAATGACTTCTCACCACTGTCCTATCAGGTTCCAACTTGTCTTAATGGCCATAAATAATCTTCTTTCAGGTTGCTGTTTTGTTTCACATCTGTTATATGCTGCTTTTACTTTGCATATTTTCACTGTCTCTATGAAAGTCTGATGGTTCTCAAGTTTTGAAAAAGTAATTCCTATAATGGCATTTTATAAATTATGCTAGCTGTTAGGGGTGACAGAATTCCAATTGCTAAAACAATTTTTTTTTTAAATTAAGCATGAATTTCATGAAAATCTGAACTCACCAGATAAACAATCATAAAGAAACTGACGGGACGATAAAAGGTACTGATGAGAGGGGAAACAAAGAAAACAAAACCAGCTAGAGAAAACGGAAGGGGGAACAAAATAAAGAAAACAAAACCAACTAGAGAAAACAGGAGGAGGAACAAAATAAAGAAAACAAAACCAGCTAGAGAAAATGGAAGGGGGGAACAAAATAAAGAAAACAAAACCAGCTAGAGAAAACAGGAGGGGGAACAAAATAAAGAAAACAAAACCAACTAGAGAAAAGCACACACAAAAAATAACCCCATCCCTTATAAACATAAAATATGTACTTATTAAAACATCAAAATATGAATAAGTCACATCAAATCCATGAGAAAAGAAAAAAGAATCTTAAGATCTAAAAAGGCAGACAAAAGATCTGAAAATAAGTGAAATGTTTATAACAAAATGAAACAAAACAAAAACTCAGCTACTGGAAACTGAAACAGCAAACAATACATCCAGGCGTCATATATGAAATATATAATGAATACAGAACTACATAAGCTGAAATCCATCATCTGAGATTCATATATTCACTTATATGGAATGACAGAAAAATACATGTTAGGATCAAAGACAGAGTCACAGAAAAAACCAAAATCTGATGATACTTTTGCTGGACTTATACAAGAATTATTTGACACCTTGAACACTACATTCATGTCCTTTCTATGCACTGTGAAATTAATTGTGATTATTCTGTCATCATGCCATCTTTAAGAATTATTTTTTTCACCTGTGGTAGAAATCTTTAACAAATGTAATGATGTTCCATGCAGCTTAATAATTTACTAATCAAAAACTGGATCCCCCCTCCCAAGCAGATAAAATGCAATTAATTTACATTATGCTTGGAAAAATTTAGAAAATTGTTACGCACATCTAAATAACATGCATGTGAAATGACTAGTAATAATGAACACAAAAAAAAGGCAATTAGTTAAAATCTAAATGCTGTATATGCAGAGGTGCCTGTGCCATGCATTACATACATCATGAATTTATATGTTACAAATGAAGCCAGTCTACACTACATACAACATGATGTATTCAACACATACCAGGTTGTAAACTGAAAGCAAGCAAAATTAGCATAATAACAGCCAGTGGGTAAAAGGAAAACAAAGCAAATAAAGATGTCCAATTTAAAAAAGTGACTTCAACTTATTAAATGTTCCCAGAACTTCAGAGATTTTCACTGAAAAAAAATTTCTTCATTAAAAATAAAAATTCTTAAAACATGTACTTCTTTACCCAGCCTTAAAGTTTAAAGCAACTCCCTGTTAAAATTGAATACTATGATTTCTCCAAACTATGGTAAAATGGCAGTCCCTTAGTTCTTTCTAGCTGACTATTTATTTTGTATGGATTAGCATCTCCTGTGCTCATTCACCAAAACTAATTATACAAATACAATGAGATCTCTCCTTCTATTGTTTTTTTTTTCAACAGGTGTGTTTGTATTTTAAGAGATTTCCTAGGCTCTTGCAAATAACCATAACAGTTTGTCTAATACTAAAACTGTTTTTAATTATTGATTCCTCACTTAATATTTGTTACAAATGCATACAGGGAATTAATATAAATGTTTGTTTATACTAGAATCAAATAAAGAACTGTTACTATTCTGTAGTTTTCCAAGTGCCATAAAAGTTCATATTTTTCTCAGTATTTTATATTTTCATAAACCTTCCTTTATTAATGTCTCCAAAAATTTACATTTTTGTTGTCATATGCAAACAGTGAGGTCTCAATGTCCTCAAGATTTTGCTTCCAATTAGTGTACAAGACACTTGTCAGATATCCCTTTGGAAATTTTGATGTCTATGTGTGGAATATGTGGTAAACTCTACTCATTCCACTGTAACAATTAATTTAAGGCTTTCAAACACATGTTGAAACAACCATCAAAATATCAAGTGCCCTATACAGAAATAAAGTAACATTTTAAAAATCAGACCATGTGATCAAAGTCTGCATGACTAGTCCTGTGATCTACCATACAAATGTGGAGTAAGCAAACTCAGAAAGAAAAGGGAATTCTCTGATTACCACCTAAAAATTTAGAAAACAAGGATTATCACTGAATACAACACAATCAAGTGGAAAATTTTGCAAAAAAGAAAAAAACACACACATACATGTGCACATGCATGTGGGCAATTCCAAAATCAAACTCCAGTTGATTGATAAAAATAAACTAGTTGCCATAGAGACACTGCAAACTTCCTATAGCAACCAATAAAATTTATCTCACTAAATTCAGAATTCAGTATTAGGTTCTCGGTAAAATCACGAATGAGATACTCCCATAATCACTCCACCACCTGCACCAGTGAATATCACACAGAATGTTCATCAATCTTGTTAAATGTCAGCCCAAAGTCCATTTTGTTCGGCTTTGCATAAGCTGCAACCGATAAACGTGGAACACTGGACAAGAGGTTGCATGTTTTTTACTTATGTTTGGTCAACCTATGTATATCAAGAAGTCTAATCAATCCTGATAAAGAGTTTGGCCTTGATGACTATGAATATAGTGAAAAGTGGCTAAAAAACGCTTTCATTTTTATAATTTTCTAATATTTAGAAAAACATTTTGCAATATTATGTGCTATTTTGTTAAATTATGACTTTGGAGAATTATTAAGTCATGTTTATTATATGATACTGCAAGCTCAGAATGTACTTATAAACACTCTTGGAAATTAAAAATCTTTAGTTTTTTTTTTTTTTTTTTTGGATATATGTTGATTCTAATTATGAGCAATTATATAGTTGTATGAATCTGATACCTGTTTGAACTGAGATGCCAGTTTATTTAACTGAGATATGATTATAATTACGCTGTTATAATATTTATGAAGACTGACAGCCATTCTATGCATTGAACTGTTTTCTCTGATAAAGATCTTATGGTGTCCAATGAACAACTGGCTACTAGAGTGTAAATACTGTATAGTAATACATAAACCACTAAATCATGTGCCATGTTAGTTAGGGATATCATATCAGCCCTAATTCATTAAAACATTAGTATGCGAAGTACAATGATTAAGTTATGAGTGACAATTCTGCAGGACTGTTGAAGGAAACTCAGGGATGGGCGCACAGATGTGCATGATGAGGTGGGACACGGCCGGCACTCAATTACAACTGATGAACTCATTCAAAAAGTCAAATCAAGTTCTGTATGAAAAACAGTGTTTCACAATTTCAGATCTTTTTGATGAATTTCCTAAAACTTCAAGGACTAGTCTGTTTCAAACTGTCACAGACGGATTGAGTTATCACAAGTTCTGTGCATAGTAGGTACCAAAACTTAGGCAGATTAGGGGACCACGTGCAAAAACATCTGGATGATATCACCCAGCATGCTTTGAAACCAGCGAATCATTTCACTGGCCCCAACCACAGAGGCAAATCTGATTTTCTGGTAACAGCCATCAAATAGTGTCACGCAGATGACACAAGCTGCCTAGCACTTGAGAACCACTACATTCAGGAATATGGGACTCTGGAACCACATGGTTTGAACCCATTATTCAGCTACATTCTCCTCTTCCACAATCATAATCCCTCCCCACTAAGTTCCACTCCCTTCTAAGTTGTTACACATAGCTCAGAACTTCATCACACATCATATTACAACCCCTCCACTCAAACTATAATCACGTATTTCACCTTCTCTTGGCTAGATTACCAAGGTATCTCACTCTCTCCCTCTCCACTCCATGGTTTCCTTATCCACCACCCTCAGTTACGACCCACCTATCACATATCCCAAGTCTCCATTTAAATACATTCTACACTCCGCCACGTGCATTTCTGACACACAGCGTCAGACATGTCACAGCTCCTTACAAGTTACAGCTAAGTGCTCCATTCATTTTATTTGAGTTTTTTTTTTTTTTTAAACATAGCATTCGTGTGAATTTATATTTTTATCTCCTCTCTCTATTTCTTAGTCCTGTATATTTTTGTATGTTTAAGGCTCACACCAAAACATCACAACTGTGTACTCTTTGTAATAGAGCTGTTCTTACATATTTTCCTAGTTTATATATTGCAGTAACATCATAGTTTATTGTGAAATGTTGAATAAACTTCAGAAGTTAATCCAAAGCAAAAGATTTGGAATGCTCACCATGGAAGTCATTCTCCTGCATGACATCATGCAGCTAAATATTGTGGCTCACTAAAAAAGGTTTTACTTCAGCAGTTCAACTGGGAGACTTTTGTACCATCCCCCTTATAGCCCAGATTTGACATTAAGCATTTACTAGCTATTCTGTGAAATGAACATCTGGCTGGTTACCCAGCACTTCAGAACCAAAGGGGACATCATGGACAGAGTAAACAACTGGACTGATACCATGGCAGAGTCATTCTCTGATGAGAGACTGCAAAACCTGATGCCACAGTATCATTAGTGTCTGAATTTTGGTGGCAACTATTTGGAAAAGTAATGCAGTTATATAAGTATGTTAATTTTGTACATAATAAAATTTCTAAATTTTTTACTTTTGACTTTATTTGCCAGCTAGTTGAAGTTGATTCTGGAATAGCCCTCATGTGTGCACATATACACAGATGAGCACACTTAACATTTGTCAGTGAACAGCATATGCAAACTTCAAAAATGCCAAAGAATGACAGTGATATGCTTGAATTTTTTTGTCAGCTTCACACCCATCACAACAGGCTGAGGTATGATCCAATTAACAAGCCCAAGACTGGCCCATGAGGCACCAGGAAGATGACTGGTTAACATTTCCTACAAGAGTGCCCAACATACAAGGAACAAGAGAAAACAAATGTGGCCAACACCTACACCGATCCAAGAGAAGCCTTATGGGGATGTACACAGATTTCAGCTGACTACCATTTACTTCAGAAATATACAATTTGACATAAGAGAATATTCAAAGAAGAAGAAGAAGAAGAAATACAAAATACAGTTAAGACACAATAAATGTCCTTTACACAGAAGAAAGTGAATGAAATAATGAGCAAAGCAAACTCCGCAGAAGGTGAAGATGTATCCATCATACCCAGAATTTGAGAATAATGAAGAAAAGTGATGACATGAAATTACCGAGTATTGTAGCGAAAGTATGAGAAGCCATCATCGACAGTGAGTATTTCTGATGCAGTAATGGACAAAGTTATCTTTCAAGGACATTATTTTTGTAAAATGGGCTGGATAATTTTTATTTGAGTTTTCATGGATGAGTAGATAGCTTCACTTTAAACAAGCAGAAGAAACTGGCATGTCCAAATATAGAAATAATTGTCTGACATGTACTTACAACGAATACTAACATGTGTTCCAGCTTGACAGGATCAATGTAAATATAAGAGCAGTCAAGACCATCTTCACCAATTGTACAAAATGTGTGATAGAAAAAAAATGTAAGCTTCATATTCAGCATGATCAAAGACATACATAAAATTAACACTCAAGCTTATTTGCATATATATACAAGACTACACTGAAACAGAAAGAATGCACTTGCAACATAATCTCCCTTTAAAAAAAAAAAAGTGCGATGATATATACATCATTCTCATTCTCTAATGTGTATATATATACACACACAAATATGACAAAACATTCAAACAACTAGGCAAAGACACAACTATATTCAACTGAAACAAAAACTGCAGATTGTCAATGATTGCCTTCAGCATATGTACGGACTGTACAATCACATTTGAATAAGTACATCAAGAAGGGAATTCATTCTGGAGAATTAAAAAAAACCACTGGGCGCAATGATGAAATAAAATCACCACCAACAACTATAGGGAGATGAATGTGATCAGTGTACCAAGGCACTGTGAATATGATCAGTGTACTGGGGCACTGTGAATATGATAAGTGTACCAGGGCACTATGAATATGATCAGTGTACCGGGGCACTGTGAATATGATAAGTGTACCGGGGCACTATGAATATGATCAGTGTACCGGGGCACTGTGAATATGATAAGTGTACCGGGGCACTATGAATATGATCAGTGTACCAAGGCAATGTGAATATGATCAGTGTACCAGGGACTGTAGAGTCAAACATGTACTCATGCCTGATAAAGTACTCAGGAATTAATTACAACATTTACACAAGGCTCAGCAATGTCAAAAATTAACAAATGTATAGAAATTAATAAAGATCTCTCCACAACAGTGAGGAAATTTCAGAACAAGCATTAGTTAAAATCATAACAAAAAGGTATCAAAATTCCTTGAGCATGTAATGCAGGACAGAAGATGCAGAAGCTGGTAATCACTGGAAAACTCAAGAGAAAAAAAGTAAAAGAGGAAGGAAGATATAAAAATATATTTCAACGGAATTTGCCATATGAAAATTATAGCACTATGAACTGCATAAGATAAAGAAGCACAATTGGCAATGATATCTGGCACAGGTCATAATGGATGAGTGAAACCTTCCAAATGTGTAGGAACTGAAAGGTCATCATTAACAAGTGTACACAAATTGATGCTGCCATCAGTAAGTGTCCACTATCAGGGAAGGATAAGAATGTGAATGGTTAAGATAAGATTTTCTTGAATGGGACACACACACGTGAATCAGGAAGCTCAGTTCCAAAAATCTAGATGGATATCATTCCAATAACAGTGTCGTCTTTTATAAGTGTGAGCCAATTTTCACATGTACATGTCTGAAAAATGGTCATCCTGATCATGTATGTGTACAAAGAACTCTGTATTTGTAGAGGACATGCCAAAAGAAAACTGCAGCATGCAAATGAATGCATGTGAATCTTATCTTCAGGTCATGAATCAACAAAGATAAAAGATATTTCCACTCATGCTTGTAGCATTTGAAACATGTTATGAACTAGGTTGATATAACAAACACATTGAGATCAAAAGAACAGAATCGATAGCTCTAACTGATTTGAAGGCAACAACCATTCATCACTCTATGCTTCTACAAACAAGCACAGCAATGCACAGAAAAGTAAAACAAAAATCTATATGTCATATGTATGCAATGTGTGTGAGAGTGCTGTTTGGGAGGCAAAGTTCCGCAAGGGACATGCAAATGAATGAATGAATGCAATGTGTGTAATGTGTACAGAAAAATGTGGATGGAATACACAGTAAAACTCTTTATGCAACCACAAAAAATGACCCTGACAGTAACAAAAAATAAAAAAAAATTATCTTCTAAATGGTATTTAAGAGTAAACAACTACCACATCTCAGCATTTGATTTTGTTTATTACTAGTAGTTCAAATGTTATATAGCATTTTCAGAAAATGTTTAATGGAGGCACTGTAAAATTAAAACTATTATAGTATTGGTAATCATTTAAACTGCACATTTCAAATGGTCTTTACTTTGAACATTTTTTTTAATCAGACACTGAGTACACACCACTTTCATTAGGTCATGCTGCTATCCTTGAAAGATAGGTTGCTTATAAATTTTCATTTCAATTCTATAGAACAAAAATATAGCTTCTTTTTAAAATTATTTTTCAAAGTAGCTACAGCAAAGATCCTTGTTAAATTGGTGCTAAAACAACGGTCAATGTTGTCTATAATATGCATGCTCAAAGATACAAGACTTCTGACCCCGTGTCCTCTGAGATTCATGGGAAGCCCTGTAAAGCCTGCTATTCATCACGCAGAACATACCTGCAGTGCCAGGCTATGTCAGTAATCATTAAGGCTACATGTGTTGAAAAAGAAAATCAGTGTTCATGGAAACGAATTATCGTGAAACAGGAATATATAAATTACAAACAACTTGAGAAAACACGCATTTTAAAAACTGCAACAAAGCTGAAGCAGTGTTAAAAGTTTACATGGTTGCACTCTGGCTGTGAGACACACATAAACATTTCACCTACAATATGAATGACTTTTTTTTTTTAATAACAAGAATTCTTCTACTTTGTACATTTTGAAAGTGCAAGACTGCTGGGGGAGGAAGTGGGATTAAGCACTTTCCTGATGTAAAGTATATGGTATATGCTTCTGCTAATAAGTCTTTCTGTATAAAATACAATAATAATATCATAAATGTATAATACATATAAATATATAATAAATATAAATAATGATTATACTTTGCTGAACCATGCTCTCTAATTTTCTCCTATGACAAGGGTCTACTTTCAAATAATAGCATAAGTTTCATGACCACATAAATGAAATTCAGAGTGACAACATACGTCACACAGCCTAATACAGACTAGACTAATGGACTGAACTAATGAACAATGCTGAAAGATAAAAACTGCATCATTATATATGGGAGACTCAAATCAGCAGTTGTATTCTTTAAAAAAAAAAATGCTGCTTTATGGCAGTGAAGTGTTGTAAGACTCCCATATTAAGAGCTTCGGTTCAAAGCTGTCAGCTTTTCTGGTCAAGTTTCTTTAGTCAACAAGTCTATAAAATTTTATGAAAACTCAGATGCTAGTCCAAGACATGGAAGACAAAAGAGGTGGTCTAGCCATAACATAAGGCTGACTGCTAAAAGTTCACTCCTCTTTCCTTCTATTCATTAGCAAGATTTTTTTTTTAGTGATATCACAAGTGATAAATCTGGAAAAAAAATCCCTCTCTAATATATGACCCATCTGTTAAAATAAAAATGGAAATATTAAGAACTGAGTGAAAATATTGTCATCCAATCAAATACCTGAATTCTTTTTATTTAGAATACTAATCATGTGAGATTTCCAAAATACGAGGGCTGTTTACAAAGTTCCGTGACTGAATTTTTTTTTTTTCCAAGAAACTATAACACACATCAAATTTGTGCCACAGCATGAGCTGTGCTAACCATTCCTGAGAATACATGCAAAATCTGAACTCATTATCTTCAGTTATTCACACTGCACAAGCCTCCAAGTGAAAGCATACCTGCAGGTTCTGGCACATTTCAACACGGATGAGAAAACAGTGTATGCGCATTGTTTGCCCCAGGAGAGCTGGTGCTAAAAATTATGAAATGCTGCAGTCAGCTTTCAGCGAGTCCTGGCTAAGTTGATTAAGACATCTGAGTGATCTTCTGCTTCAAAACTGGACACTGGTTGTTTGAAGATGACCACTGCCCTGGCAGATCAATCACCTCACACAGCCGATAAGACTGTGGCATGTGTACAAGAAATCATTTGCACTAACTGATGTTTAACAGTCAGAGAGGTAGCAGTGGATGTAGGTGCAGCAGCTGCTGCTTGCCATAAAATTCTAAGCAAAGATCTGGCCATGACATGTATGTCAGCAAAACTCATGCCCTGTCTTCAGACTGTGGAGCAAAAGGAAGATGGCATATCAATTTGTACTGATCCTCTTGAGCGACCCCAACACAATCCCAACTTTGTGTCATCAATAACCACTGGTGATGAATGCTGGGTGTACATTTATGACCCAGAAACAAAGCTAATGTCATCCAAATGGAGAACGTCATCATCTCTTCAACTTAAGGTGGCACTGCAGGTGAAGTCCAATGTCAAGACCATGTTGATTGCGTTCTTCAACAATGATGGACTAATTCATCATGAATACATCCCTAGAGGGCAGACAGTGATTACATAATTCTACACAGCAGTCCTACATCTTTGTGACACTGCATGGACATCAAACTGAGAAATGGCGTACTGACAACTATATCCTTTACATGATCAAGAAGCCAGTAAGTCTGGTCATTTATTCAACAACAAATTCAGTCCCAGAACTTTGTGACCAGCCCTTGTACAGTACTACATTACAATCCTCTCCTAAAAAAATTTTACAAACAACCAGCCAATGCAATCATTAAAAAAGAAGATAGATTTTATTTTTCCTTATGGACTGCCATATGGTGCATTTTTTTTAAAATTCTAATCTATTTATCTAAATTATTTAGTCACAGGACAGACAAGGACTGATTATGAAAAGCAACATCCATGAACCATGTTTACAAACTGAAGAAATGTTGCCACTTTAGTCCAAAATTAACCCAACTTCAAATCAGAGTTGTAATACTTTTATACTGCAAATACTACAATTTTAAAATGTCAGGTAAATCCTATCCAACATGATATATGAAATTACAGCAGCTTTGTCATCTTACTTACTTACATCTTACATCCTTCCCATGCTGTTAAATGTCACATAGGGTTTGCATGGTGGTTCGCCAAATTTTCTTGTTTTCTGTGAGTTTTTCAACCTCATCAAGGGATTTTATGCCTACTAATTTGGCCTTTCTTAACAATGTCCTCTTTAGAGTTTCATGTGGTTGACCTCTTTTTCTCTGACCTGTTGAGTTCAGCTTGATAGTTTGTTTTGGGATTATTCTAACTGTTGGTTCT
The DNA here is from genome assembly GCA_009760885.1 of Achatina immaculata. Lineage (NCBI taxonomy): Eukaryota > Metazoa > Mollusca > Gastropoda > Stylommatophora > Achatinidae > Lissachatina > Lissachatina immaculata. Next base: position 53,344,829 of record CM019691.1, on the reverse strand, counting down.
CATCAAGTGACCGATATATGTCCATTTCCTTTTACTGATCACCCATAAGACAGGTTGCTGTTCGCTCATCTGCCTTATCTCTGAGTTGTTCTTGAACTTGTTCCACTTTATAATGAGTATTTTCCTTTGGCATTTGTTTTCAGAAGAGTCTAATTTGTTGCCTATTTCTTTAGTTGTTTTCCAGCCTTCACATGCATAAATGAGGGTGAATATTACATTTAAATAAAATATTCTTAGCTTAGTTTTTGTGTTTATAATTTTTGAGTGCCATGTTATTGCTAAACTTAAAATTCATAATCATAACCAGGTTACCTCACTCTAAATTAAGCTACTCACTATATCTGCATTATGCCAATCACTATGTGGCAGAGTATCTGGGTACTGTTTAAGGCTTCTTCAAGAATGTAAGATCTATGCCATGGACAGTAAAACTATGAATCTTTACAAACTGCCTGTAGAGGCAAAATCTTTGTGTAGAATTCTGATTACATCCCCAGAGTGCTTTCACGTGCAAAAAAAAAAAAAGGAATGCCTTACAACACTAATTATCACAGATTTGCCTAATTAAAATGAAGTTTACCAATATAAATCTGTTTTATATTTTAGTAAAACCTGGTTCTAAGGACTGTAAATGCGTCTCAAACAGCCTCTGGCAGTCAAGTCCAGCTCCTGGCCTTCCCGTGGCAGAACTGTTTAAACTGACAGGAGAAGGGGTGAGGGCGAATATCTGGCGCCTGAAAACCAGATACTTAGGGTAGATGAGTGGCACGTTTGGTAGCTCATCTGCTGTTGTTGGCGAGATTTTTCAGTTGCCGTGCATGGAGCAGTGCTCCTCCCGGCCAATGAAGAAAGGTGCAAATGAGGTTGCCGCGCAACATCACTGCGGAAAAGGTGGTAGAAAGGATAAAGCGAAGCAAACAGTCAAATCACGGCACCTCTGGTCTGGAGGTCGGCCACGTCCTGAGAGCGGTCATATCGGGTGAAATGCATGAACCGGCTTGTCCCAGAGGTTAAGACACTGCTGGCGAGACTCTTCAAATGCCGCGCGTGGAGTGAAGCTCCTCCCGGTCAAGGAAGAAATGCGGAAAAGAAATAAAGGTTGCAGTGCATTGCCGATGGGAAAGGTGTTGGAAAGGATAAAGTGAAGTTTAATCGGTATGTCCAGTAGTATCGCTACGAGAGCTATACATACCACGGAACATCTGCTCTAGAGGCCGGCCACATCAGAAATACACCTACACTGGTGAAATATGCCTAAACCGGGACACACCAGGGGTGGAACTTGATGGCTAGACATGTCATGCCACCTCCGCTCTAGAGGTCGGTCACGCCCGATATACACCCATACTGGTGAATTTTGCCTAAACCGGCTCATACCAGGGGTGAATCTTGAAGGCTATGCATGTCACAGTACCTCTGCTCTAGAGGTTGGTCACGTCCCAAACACACCCATACTGGGATAATATGCCTAAACCGGCTCAACCCAGGGGTGGAAGTCACTAGTGGCGAGGATTCGTCCTCCTGGACAAAAGCTCCATCCTGGTCACAACTAGGAAGGGTAGTGGCTACGACCGCAAAATGTTGAAGTCGGAGACACTGGACCAGGGCAGTCTAGATAGGCAACCACCTCTCACCCGGTGGGGATGTTTGCGTATCCTAATCACGCTGAGGTTTTCCAGTGAGAAAGTCCAACTCTGGACTGGATGGGCAACCACCTCTCACCCGGCGGTGATACACGGGTATCTCAAAACACGTCGAGGTTTTCTGGTGAGAAGGTCCAACTCTGGCCTGGGTGGGCTACCGCCTCTCACCCGGCAGGGATGCACTGTCAAGGTCTTCCGGTGAGAAAGTCCAACCCTAGACTAAACTGGTGCAATGAAAACCACAGTGTCACGCAATCCCGCTTCTGAGACCCACCAAAAATACAGGCTAAAGCCCTGTGATACTCTGAACCCCTTGTGGTCCTCACGTGGATCTCGTGTGGTCCTTTCGGGGACCACACAGGAGACCACGAGACCTAACGAGGACCACAGGCATAAATTCAGTAGCATCACAGTGCGGTTTTGGTGGTAGAAGCGAACGAAGAAGAAGAAGTAAAACCTGGCCTTGTAAATCAGTGCTGAAGATACTGCACCAAAAAATTCACATTAATATCCTGATTGCTTCTGATAACACAGGGAAATAAGCACCCTGCTACAGTCAGTCTACATATACATATATATGTAAAAAGACTTATACTATAATACTTGAATACTGAATGTAAAATAGTGCCTGCATTAAAAAAAATACATAATTAAAAAAAATAGGGTCCTTGAGGGAAAAAGAAAAAATAATTCCTGAAAAAATAAAACAGAAAATAATTCCTGAAAAAATAAAATAGATACAAATTAGTATAAAAATGTTTAAACAGACTGAAGCCAATATTCATTAAGTATTTATTTACATATACCTAATGTCTGTTGGTAGTTCATCTAAAAAAACCTGATGCTGTTATTATTTGAAAGTAAGCATTCAAGCAAGGGAGAGAAACTAGTAATATTCAATGAGGTAATAAGCACATTTTACATCTTCCACCAGTTATATTTCACTACCATTTTATGCATAGAATATGTATTCGTGTACTTTTTGGCATGAATAATGCAAATGGTATGATAGAAGCAAAGCATAATTAATTGTGTCTCTGTATTTATATTATGAAGGATAAGCACAGTACATGAAGAATCATTTAATTATTTGTCATAAACTCTAAAGAAGTAAGATCATAATAACTACTATGTCTTTGGAACAAAAATCTAGAAGCTATATATATTCCTACTCATTTAAGAAATTCTGTAACCTCTATTTTTACCAGCTAAATACAAGAGATAATTAAAACTAGTACTGTAACCATGTGTAAGAGGTATCAAAAACTAATGTTGGAACTTAGATGTTGCAACATTTCTCAAAAGCCAAACAAAAACAAAAAAAAAAACTGTGACCCAAAGAACCAAAGATTTGTATTTTTAAAAAAAAAATAAACATATTGTGACACAGGGGGAAAACCAGCAATTAAGACAGCAGCAAAAAAAAAAAAAAGTGCACTTGAAGAAAAAAAATTCTTTAAAAACTGTTCAGACAAGCAATGAGAAGTATAAAGAACTGTGGATTTGGGGCTATATGAAGGATGAAGTAGATAAGAAGTGCATCACTGGCAAATAATTAATTTTAACACCCCCATCAGAATTATTCTAGGAATCTGGACCACCAAAAAAAAAAAAAAATTTCCCTGCTTGGAAGTTTTGCATTCAATTAAAATGTTCATAGGGGGGCATAAGATGTCATTTTCCAATTCAGAAAAAAAAAAAAACCATCACAACTAAACAATTTCCATATTCCTATGTAAAAATGTTGAAAAGCAATGTTTCTATGAAGTACAAAATATCCTTAATACAGAATTCCTTAGATTTTAAACTTCAAAATTTTAAAAACTGTCTATAAGTAAAAGTTGTGGAAATTGTAAATATTTGATAGTACTACAACTGTGAGCATCATCCATACTGGTCTTGAACTTCTTATAGAAAAAGCATCATACTTTTTCACTTTTTGTTATGTGGCCTGCTGTCATCACAGTGACAAACATCTTTTTTTTTTTTCAAACATTCAATGAACCAGACACTCCATGTTTGTGATGCCAGTTTCAAAGGCTTCCTGAAAACCTAGTGCTGGCTTTTGATACCACTGCTTCTATCTCAACACTACAGTGTCTGTTGGTAAAGGTCCCATACTTCCATAACAAAAGCTGGTTCACAGCACCCTTGATGCAGTTGGCAGCCAGTGTTAAAATCCTCAAAATACTTCACAATTGATTTACTTCCTTTTCCACTAAACTTTCAAAAGAACCACTCATCTGACCATGAGAAACCAGCACTCTGCCCACTGTGTCACTCAGGCACCCAACAAAAGAAGACTTGATTCAGATTATTTTTTCAGTTCTAAATGGATGTAATACTGGGAGGTGAACTTTCCATATTCTGTAATAGTTTTATTTCTGTTGAATCTGATCTTCTTTAACACTGCAGTCACATTAGGATAATATGATAAACAGGCTGCAGAGAAAACTGTAGCTAGAACTGCTCACTGCTATAAACTGTTCTGATGGGGGAATGATGTCTAGTATTACAGCTGATGATAACAGCCAATAACATTTTGTCATTCTACAATCACCATTTTATAAAGATAATCCCTGGGTGCACTCTGTAACAATAAAAAGCTATCAACAGTGAGAAACAACATATCACCTGTCAAAATATACCTTTATTACAGCTGATTATAAAACAAAAACCATAAACAGCCTTTTAATGCCTACACCTACAAAGTGAGTAATGTGACAGAACAGAAGACTCAAGTCTTTTATAAATATTTACCACAGCCTTCTTGCCAGATCCCTGTGAGGCCACAGTCACTCCCAACCATTGGTCCTCAAGCATTTCTTCTGATTCTGGAGGTGTTGCTGAAAACCACAAACCAACAGCTAGAACCTTCCCAGCAGTAATTCCTATTCAGTTTCAGTTTTTATTCAACTCTTATCATGTCAATGGCTTTTTTAAAACTTTAAAAAATTAAATAAATAACTTCAATTACATGATTTTGTTCCATATCTAGGCATTCATAACCTTAAAGTGCCATAAATTCTAAAAATATGCATCATTCCTTCAGTATGGCAGCTGTGTTGTTTTCATGCATACTTGGACGTAATTCAATGGGGTTTAAATAAAAAAAAATGTTTTTTTTAAATACTGAAAAGTATTTTACTACTCTGCCCTCCTTATAAAATAATCTGGTTTATTTCAGTTTGAAACCTCTCTAACTTGATCTTCATTTCAGTTCTTCCTCTACAGCTAATCTATATGAAAGGTAAAGGTAAATGGCCAAATCCCAGTTTCCATGCCATTAAGGCATTCTGGGAACATAAAGTTAGGCTCATATTTCCAAGACCATCTGTGATGCGTTCAGTATTATGCCTAACCACATTTACCTTCCCAGATTTCTCTGGTGCCCATTTTTTTTTAGGCTGGGTGCTTCCTGGGGCCTTTTTGGCGTGTACCAGAAGAAAAAAAAATCCCACTGCTGGGACTTGAACCCAGTACCACTAGATCAGTAAACTGAACTCCTAATCACGCAGCTGACCGCTCCATCGATCTACAAGAAAGCCTAACTAATTACTTTATATTCAGATATTGACAAATGTATGTTCTTTTCCTGACTTCTCATTTAAGTACTCGTGTGTTTACTGAAGATATTTAACTCTTTGCATATTCTTAGCGCACTGTCTGTCTGAGCTGCAAACAAAATGGAAATACTGCACACTCCCATTTTTGGATAAGTGAGTTTTCTCCCTACACCGCAAGCGGGATGCTCTTAGAACATGAAGGAGTGCAGGTTATAATGTACAAACATCGTATCAAATTAGCAGTGGGTTACAGTGGGTGGTTTGAAGATCTGGAGTAAACTGGAAACGGCAAGCTTCTTAGGTGATTCACCATCAGTGGGACCTGTCTCATTCTGCAGTCTGGAATTACAGCCTGGCATCCCCGAACTCCAGGCATTCCCATGCGTGCTCCGCTGAAGTGTGCGCCCGCTGATGGAGCCAGCCACACACTGATTGTGGGTAATGCGCAGTAAACCACTTCTTTCGGGAAAAACTTCCACTTCCCCTCTCCTCTTCCAACTCGATCATCCTCCAGATGTGATTGTTGTCATTCAATCCGATGTCGTCCTCGTTCACAGCCTGTCCAATGTGGCTGTTGCAATCTCGTCTTTGTCTACTCTTACTGTACCCTGAAATGATCCCGTACTTGCTAGCTTATCCATTTTCTCACTGCCTTTGCCTCCCACATAACCTGGACATTAGATCCACGTCGAAATGGATAACCGAGAGCCATTTAGAAGCTGGATCCACTCCCTGCGGAAGAAATTAGTCAAGCTGAATCTATTACTACGAGCAACAAATGGAAGGTGGGACAGCGTCTTGACCAGCTCTGACCCCCAAGCCCTGATAATTACTCTAACACCAGCACAAACACTATTCGCCCCTTGGTTAAACGAGTAAAAGTAATACTGACACACTCCATCCACTATGAGCGTGCATGATTCACTCTCGTTCTTGGCGTCACAACGGTACAGGGAACCTCCGGTGTAGCTGCTGCCCACCAGCCGTTTCTCCTTTGGGGCACCAACAAGAATGCTGTGAGATATATCAAATACCACGCTTTAATTTAAGATGTTTTATCATTTTTATAATAAAGTATTGGTCTGCTGAAAAAAAAAAGCTAAGTAAAATGAGGGGATACTTTTTTTTTTAAATACAGACTCAAAATTCAGCAAGACGAATGCACTAGAATGATTAAAGCAAAAAAAAAAAAAAAAACTTTTTCGTTTTTAAAACTGATTTAATAACATGATCACATTGCCAACTGAAATCGAAGCAAAAATATGGGCTCCCGCTATGGGTTGACACCACATCAAATGTATGGAGAAGTGATTCATTTTGTTTTCTATTTACCATCTTCTTCGAATCTGTCGTGATTTTCCAGTCCATCTTCTGGTGTATCTCCTCTGAATTATTCATATTTTTGTCATTTTATGTTTTTACACTACGCTTTTTTCCCCCCTTCTAGCGCACGTGACCATGACCTCTATATCAAGAATTTGTAAAATCCTGGGTATTTCACAAGTTCACAAGATACTAAATGTTGCTACAGCACGTTTACATATAACGTATAATGGGTTGCAGGTCACGTCCCATTGGGTTGCGTTTACAAAAGGCTGGCAACCGCTGCTTTAAATAATGGAAACAGAAAAGTTGGCTTGGAAGTGATCTTGTTAAAAGTCGCAAGAGAATGACTAAGTACAAGAAATGTCGCTCTTCAGGGGAGAGTACACTAACCACTTTGACAATTAAGTTTCTTGACCATTTAAAACAGGTTTCGTAAACTATTAGCAAGCGATTTTTTTAATTCTATATACTAATGCATTTTTATTTTGAGTGTATGTGCTTGCAATGACGACTTGCATGTTACGGATTTTTCTGGAACTGTAATACAGCCCTCTATAGCCACATGAAACCTACGTCTCATAAAAATTTCAGTACCAATAACGCACCTCTCGCGTTAACTATGTCCCGGATTTCCTGTTTTCCTTTACTGTGTATCTCGCACGGAAGGCAACATGATCAACAAGGTGGTCCTTCCATCCAGGCTAAGATTTTAATCTAAAAACCCGCACCACCTCAACGTGGTACAATTATCTAGCAGCACCATGCAGTGTATTTTTTAAAAAAGTGATTCCCGCCTTCTGGCGTTGCTGTGCACGATGTCTAGCTCTTTCAGTGACAAAAGACTTGCAATTTACGCACGCTCATCCTATGACTAATATTCTGATGCTTGTATGTAGGTCTACACTGCCAGGCAGAAAATAAATTGTGGGCATTTGATTATCTCGGCACAAATGTCACACACAAACGCTGCCTGTATGATGTTCGGAAAAGAAAAAAGAGGGAAGAGACAGGAACATACTTGTAACAAAGAACGCCATTTTGAGGGTGAACGAGGAACAAATAGATGAAGTATGGTGCAGATGATCTTGGCCATCTTAAGACTTGAACGTTGCAGTGCAGTCGTCCCGCATTAACGAAATTTAAATACCCTCAACTGATATTTTGACTGCTACAATATAGTACATATGTATACGAAATGTGGCACCCCCACTGCCTATTCTTTTCTTCTGATTTTGGAGAATTTTGTCCCAAAACAGAAAGCAAACTTAAGGTACTTTTTAAAATCTCAGCTCTAAACTTAAATACTGAGGCGATGCATAAACGATACTCTGATCAAGATAAGCAGTCACACACAAGAAGACTGCCCTCATGAAATGTACGAAGTTGATGTAGTGGGCCACCAATTATGCTTGGAATAAAGACATAACTATCAGTACTGCTGTGATCAGATCTGAAGCTTACGTAAGTACCAAGATCACGTTTTACACATGTATGTATCTACTCGTAAAACGCGGAATCATGAGTTGGTTCTTGGAATAAAACCCCACAAACCGAGAGACTTGAGAGGGCGTGTTAAAATGTAGTGTCTCTATAAAAAGATGCACGGATAATACATCAAATTTAAACAAATACATTTTCTGGAAGTCAAGATAACTGCTTAATCATATTATCCCTATAATGATACATGCATTTCTTTCAACACTCCACTAGTTTTGTTGTAATGTCATCATGTAACTGTTCTAGTCGACGGCGAAGCCACTAGTTTTGTTGTAATGTCATCATATGACTGTTCAGTTCAACGGCGAAGCCACTGCTTCGTCGACGTCATCGTTTGGATCAAGATGATCTCTGCCGTGCTCTTTATACACTACCTCGGAAATGGCTGAAAATCGAGAGCTATATTGTGGTTGGATTCACATAGTGGAACCGAAACACCGAATCTTGAAGGCTGCTCTCTCGTTGCTGAGTGATCCAGCATAATCATGTTGGAGTATGGGCTGCCCTGTAAGAAAGTCGTGTTCTTCTCAGTGTTGCCTTTAAGTCATAAACTTTAAACGTCTAACACCCCAGATGACTACCTGGATGATACTACTCGCTGGTACTGCAGTTTTATACATTTATTAAATTAATTTTTAAGTGTGTGCTAGTAATCCTTTGTGATGAAACTCCTTTTACGTTCTCTTAATTTCTGATACAAAACTGACGCGCTCAAAATTTATTTTTGCTGCCACAATACCGACTATGAATTTATCACCTCCATGCGTAGCAGATACTGAATAACATCGGCTCATTTCAATTTCATCACTGGACAAACTTTTGAATCCACCCATCTCGAAGACACCTTTCGATATCCAACATTTATAATCACTACTCGCTTTTGCTCGCGTTTAATAAAACATATGTCTGCGAGATCTCACTGAGAAACGTGGTGCTCCTGTTTAATGAGTTCATCAACAAAAGCTTGATGAGTACTACCAAGCTTTCTGCTCCATTGTGTATCATATAATTGTGAGTGTAGGCCATCACTAAATAATACTGATGTCTCCACAAACAACTTTTCACTCTTTTGGTAAAAGTCAATCGGAGGCATAGTCTCTACCTGCAAGACCGCAATTACCGGCCGCACACTTTCATCTGCAACTATATCATCTCGTTACATATCTCCATGTTCTTTCTTCTTCCCCGCACCCCCCACCCCTCAAATTCAGACTGAATGGGCACTGAAAATGCTATCAAAGACCCAAGAAATTCCCTGCTCAAACTAAAGTCAAAGCAGCTCTTATATGCTCTTCTTTAGTTTGAAAAAAAAATTTTTTTTTAATCACGACCTCGCATATTTTATAAAGATGGTAGAGATAGAAAACTTAAATTGTGCACATTCGCACAATGATACTACTCTAAAAATATGTTCTATATGACAGTATTACTTAAACTGCACGGGTAAGTATGGCGTGTCTCCTCGGTGTTATGTCTATAAATCCTTATGAAACAGCATGAGATGTGAAACTAGTTTTCTGATCTGTGTAATACATGGTATCATTCCGCGAATCTCTGCCTCCCTTCTAAATCCTTCCACACCCAGCTTCAGTTCAAACAGGCCTCGTCTGCCCTCACCTTTCAGCCGATTCCAAACAAAAACCAAATGGAGTCTCCTGAGACTAATGAGATAATCTCCCAGGCAACGGTTTGTTTGTTTGGTTTTTTTTTTCGCTCTGAGCGATATCAGGGCATGGTAGGGAACCTCCATGTTTATTCTGGAATTCCTTTTGTGAAGTACAAGTGGTCCACAGTAATATAAACTAACCAATATGTTCACAACTTGAATGTGGGAAAGGAATATAAAACGGCCTTGTAATTTATAAAATAAATACCTATTCAAAGCCTTGTTTGTGTGTGTATGTGTGTGGGGAGGGGATAGGTAGCTGGGGGTTTACACGATTATTTAACTCTTTCATTATAAAATAACACTGGTAGTACTGGAATATCTTGCACACATATACGAATAAGTGCTCAAAGCAATCTTTAGACGAACCTAAGTAATATAAAAAAATAACACATTTCTAATCCAACCCATAATTTTTTTTAAATTATAGTTAACATCCGTCCGGCTTCTTTCTACCAAAATTTCTCATCAAAATTTATTATGGCAACTAACTCAGGAGTGAAAGAGTTGAGCGAAACTGAAATTACAACAGAAAGTCCACACATCGATTATCCGAAACCAGATTTAAACTGAAGGAAACTTGGACAGCTATCCTCTGGGCAAGGTCTTCTTCCTGACTCATCTCTTTCATCTGTCTCGCTGGCTACACAAAATTACAGTGTTTATTCCTCTGCTGATGTGAGATGTTTTGCTGCGATTGTTTCACTGTTTACGAAACGTAATACTTTGGATACAGTTATATCTATGTATGGGCAAGCAACTCTGATATCGAGGAGCATTTTTCATGAACAGCATGCAACAACAGGGGGAGGGAAGTGGTGGTGATAATGCATTAAGTCAGTAGAACATCGCTACAAACTCTTGTGGTGCATCAGAGTTGTCCTTCTTTCAGCAAACCCCCCCCCCCCCCTTTTCTCATTATAAAGATTACCGTTAGCTTGGACATTAAATGAACAGAAACATGGTCTCCTACAGGCACTGATAAAACAGTACAGTCTATTTGAGCAGAAAGTGGGCGTGGATGGATTCAGAAAAGAGAAAGGGTTTAGCGGAATGATATCATTTATTATATAGGTCATGAAAACCAGTTTCATATCTTATGACGTATCACATTTTCATCAGTATGACACTTCTACTGAATCTGGGTACTGGTGACAAAAAGTTAAATTTACCACCATCTAACACATAATCGAGCATCACAGTTATTCATGTTACATGTCTTTTCCAGAACGCTGTCCCTCTCACAGCCTCCTTAATGCAATACGGCCTTGCACAAGTTGACTAGCGTCTCGCAGTGACACATTCAGACCTTCCGCGATATCCAGACTTCACCTGCGGCGAGGTCGTCCTTTTTTCTCTTCTGCCAGGCACTGTCTTCTACTATCAACCTCTCCAAGCTATTGTATCTCTTGATGTGGCCGAAGTATCTTTTCATCTTACATCCTTCCCGTGCCGTTAAACGTCATATAGGGTTCGCATGGTAGTTCATCATGTTTTCCTGGTTTCGGCGAGCATTTCAACCTCATCAAGGGATTTTATGCCTACTAATTTGGCCTTTCTTAACAATGTCCTCTTTAGAGTTTCACGTGGCCGACCTCTTTTTTTTCGGTCTGTTGTGTCCCATTTGATAGCTTGTTTTGGGATGCTCTGACTATTTCTTCTCATCACGTGACCGACATATGTCCATCTCCTTTTCCTGATCACCCATAAGACTGGTTGTTGTTCACTCATCTGCCTTCTCTGCGTTGCTCTTGAATTCGTTCCACTTTATGCCGAGTATTTTCCTTAGGCATTAGTCTCCAAAAGAGTCTAATTTATTGTCTATTTCATTCGTTGTTTTCCAGCTTTCGCATGCATAAATTAGGGTAGATATTACATTTAAATTGAATAGTCTTACCTTGGTTTTTGTGCTTATAACTTTAGGGTGCCATATGTATCTTAGCTTTCTAATTTTATGATGTTAACGAGCCAGTTTTCTGCGACATCAGTATCTCTTTATTTACACAATGGGAACGTAAATACCAATACCACAGGACAAATATCAATAAAAGTTTATGAATGAAGTCTGACCCCCATAGAAAGAAACTGTCCAAGACTCGCTATAACTGCCCAACATATTAAAACTCTTAACCAGCATCATTTATTTCTGCCGAAACAGTTTGTCTGACTTAGCTGGCATGCTCTCCTAATCGATATAATAATTGGGATACTTTGAGGACACCCGTCGACAGATACTCAAACAAAGAGGAGAAACAAAACAAAATACAAAATGACACAGGCCCTATATCTGTCAATAATACTACCAAAAATGCCATTCTCTTATCACTGTACTCCTCTGCCGTTCGTGACATTCACCGTGACTGCCTAGGGGTAAGTTATCAGTCGGGAGTGGGCAAATGTTGCCCTGATTTCCGTCGGTTCGTTTGTGAGACAGCCAGGGGCAGTTATCAGTGACCGCAGGACACTGCAGCTCTGGAGTTTTCGGTAACAGCTCATAGGCAACTTTCCAAAAGAACCTGAACTAAACAGTCGAAACAAGAACTGAGAGAAAGACGTGGCACTAAATTATCTTTTAGTAAAAATGGAAACAATGTGCATTCAGTCACCGATCGCTTTTAATACAGAACTGATTTATACGTGAAACTAAAATCTGTTTTCCCTTGCTACAAAGTCGTGTGCTGTATACTGTTTTCCCATTTGCCAGACCAGGGTTTCTCAACTGGGGTTCCGCTAGAGTTTGATAAGGATTTTCTGGAGACAGTGACTGAGAAAAAAAAATGTGATGCTGTTAAGTCAGGTTACCAATTACTCCATCGTGATGATAATGATTGATGGTGATTATCAGTTCTGCAGTTTACCGTATGTTCTAGACAGAATAATCTGTATACAGCCGTTTCCTGATACGAGTGTTTCGTTTACACTGAGTGTGTGAACGATCTCTCTCGCTCGCTCACTTTCTCTCTCTCTCTCTCTCTCTCTCTCTCTCTCTCACTCACTCACTCAATTACACAGACATACTGGCGTCGCTCATACATTTTTCATGTCTCTCAGTTCATTTGTTTTCCATTATATTATTGTTTTTTAAATGTACTCCTCATAAATTGCTAGATTACATATATTATCGTTCATGCAGAAAATATTTTTGCACACGTCGAATCACTCCTTCGAGTGTACATAGCTGCAGATTATTTAACTCAGTAGTTATTTCATGGTTAAAAAAAAAAAAAGGAGTTGAGAAACACTGAGCCAGACACTAACTGGAGGAGGGGACTGACACTGCTTAAATGAATCATGAAGATGGGCGTAAATAAGGATTAGGCAGTTAAGTGTTGCTGAAGTGAGATTTTTTTTTAACTTAAAATGATTCACTAGCTCACTAGCGTATCACATGTGCACGGACAAGAACAGTCCTACTTAGTACTGTATATTTGTCTCATTCACGTGAATCCTGAACCTGATCTAAACAGCACTCATATAACATGACCTTTCCCCATCTTCTCGTGTTTTCTTATCCAAGGTTAACCTTACTGTCTAGTGCTTTGCCATTTCTTATTTACCAAAAGGGTCCTCACTGTGCGTAGAGTGCCCCCGGGGCCAAGAACAATATCCGTGCTTGGTCTTTCTGAGATAACCGGATGCCGGGTCTACTAACAGAAAATTTGAGAAGGCAACCGCCAGAAGGGTTCCCAGTCCTTCCAGGAAACTGTAGATCTTCCGAGATTTGGAGTTCGGTTTACTGAGGCGTGGGTTAGAAAGCGATAAATAATTCAGCATCGCAATTCCGCAGATTTCTTTTAATTAGCTGTTGTAAAATATTCAGGTGGCTTTGTACAAAATTTCTTTGCTGTTTGAATGAAGCTTGTTCCTTTCTGTCTGCATTTGCTCTAGCTACGCATAATAGGTTGCCAGATTCTATGGCTGAAAAACCGGGACATTTTTCTCAGACTGAAAAAAAAGAAGCTATTCAAGTATCATCACTAATTAGTAATAAAGAACAGCAGACATGATCTAAGAATTTTGTTTTCAAACAGCACATCCAAGGAAAGAACTTAAGCATGAGTTTCTCTTAACACCGATAATAGTGAAAAAAAAGTGTTTTTCTTTAATAACTCATTTAACAAAAAAAAAAAGGACAGCCTGCATTACCCACTTCAGGGCTCTCGGAGTTGGCAAAATTATCGTCATATCTCCAGGCCTCCACATTACAACAAATACCTGACATCTAAATCTTGCCTCCCGGGCCGCGATACCATGCTTTTTCTTCCACGCCCTCCCCGGGGGAGTTAACTGATACGGAGTCAGGTATAATTCTCATACATCTAAACAGTTTTAGATTACCACTACATTCATTACATGTCGCGTTTCGTATCTATACTAATGCGCAGTTGCTGGTGAGACCATACTACTTCATGTAATGAATCATTCAAGCTACCAAAGATCAACGAGTTGTAGCCCTTGTATATTTTTATCATTGTACTTTGCGTTATTTCTGGTACAACTTGAGACAGGGATGATCTGTGCACATTAAAGCGTGTGGGTGTAAAAAAAATTGACCTACGACAGAAATGCAAACAGCAAGAGAAATAACTGACAGCTGAACCCAGGATCAGAAGGACAAGCAACTGCTTAGATACGACAATACTACGACGTGAGCATTTGGCCCTGTAACAACCCGTGTCCACACTAACAGACGTGTTCAATCAATCTAGACTTATATAAGTGCTGATCGTTGTCAGAAACACACGTTCTAATATCACTAGTGCTTTGGGCATTTTCTTGGACAGCTGTGAGACGTGATGGTCAACAGATACAGGGAATGGGAGCTGTTTTACAAACCACATACCACGAACTCTTGTGTTATATAGTGCAGCCACTAAAACTGTTCTTTGGAATGCACTAATATACAGGCATTAAACATTATCTGTGTGTGCGTGCGTGCGCGCGCGCTCGCTCGCTCGCACTAGTACGTGCGCGATGTGCACAGGAATAAGAGCTTAAAAAAAGAGGGGGGGGGGGAGAGAACATAAACTCCATGGAACACATGTACAACTTCAGCTGCCTCATCTTTTCATTATTTCTTTATAAATAACTACTATTTTCACCATCTTCCTGATATCAGCAGTTTATTGAAACACGCTTCAGTGTGAAAGCAAGCTTCAAACAATGCTTCGTCCATAATAAATATTTTGGTCAAAGCACTGAAACCCTTTTAACAATTTCTATTCTTAGTTTTCTTTGTGACTGTTTTCCCTCTCTTATATACATAGCTTGTTTGGATTTTTAGACGTTACTTTATCCCATGACACCTTTATCTGTTTTCAGCAGTGTTTCTTCTTCTTCGTTCGCTTCTACCACCAAGACCGCCCCGTAATCCTACTGAATTTACTCCTGTGGTCCTCGATAGGTCCCGTGGTCCCCGAAAAGATCACACGAGATCCCCGAGAGGACCACAAGAGGTTCAGAGTATCTCAGGGCTTGAGCCTGTATTCTCGGGTGGGTCTCAGAAGCGGGAATGCGTGACAGTGTGGTTTTCGTTGCACCAGTTTAATCTAGAGTTGGATTTTCTCACCGGAAAACCTCAACGTGTTTTGGATATCAGTATATCCCCGCTTGGTGAGAGGTGGTTGTCTATCTAGCCTAGAGTTGGACTTTCTCACCGGAAAACCTCGACGTGTTTTGGGACACCCGTGTATCCCCGCCAGGTGAGGTGGATGACCATCCAGTCCAGCGTTGGACTTTCTCACTGGAAAACCTCAGCGTGATTAGGATAGGCATATATCCCCGCCGGGTGAGAGGTGGCTGCCTATCTAGACTGCACTGGTCCAGTGTCTCCGACTTCAGCATTTTGTGGTCGTGGCTGCTACCCTTCCTAGTTGTGACCAGGACGGAGCTTTTGTCCAGAACGAATCCTCGACACTAGTAAGTTTCACCCCTGGGTTAAACCGGTTTATGCATAATTTCCCAGTATGGGCGTGTTCAGGACGTGACTGACCTCTAGAGCGGAGGTACTGTGACATGAGTAGCCATCCAGTTTCACCCTTGTTTAAGACTATTTAGGCATATTTCACCAGTATGTGTGTATATCGGACGTGGCCGGCCTCTTGAGCAGAGGTGCCGTGGTATGAGTAGCTCTCGCCGCGAGCCTACTGGACATACTAATTAAGCTTCACGTTATCGTTTCCATCATCTTTTCACATCGGCGCCGCACGGCAACCTTAATTTCTTTTTCGCATTTTATTCATTGACCTGGGGGAGTTTCACTCCACGCGCGGCATCCGAAGAATCTCGTCAGCAGTGTTTCAGCAATGTTAACGTGCTTCTGCTTCGATATTTTACTGTGTTGCTGTGATTCTGCCTCGATATTTTACTGTGTTGCTGTGATTCTGGCTGGATATTTTACTGTGTTGCTGTGATTCTGGCTGGATATTTTACTGTGTTGCTGTGCTTCTGCCTCGATATTTCACAGTGTTGCTGTGATTCTGCCTCCTTATTTCACCGTGTTGGTGTGTTTCTGTCTCCTTATTTCACAGTGTTGCTGTGTTTCTGTCTCCCTATTTCACTGTGTTGCTGTGGTTCTGCCTCCTTATTTCACAGTGTTGCTGTGGTTCTGCCTCCTTATTTCACAGTGTTGCTGTGGTTCTGCCTCCTTATTTCACAGTGTTGCTGTGATTCTGCCTCCTTATTTCACCGTGTTGCTATACTTCTGCCTCCTTATTTCACAGTGTTGCTGTGATTCTGCCTCCTTATTTCACCGTGTTGCTGTGATTCTGCCTCCTTATTTCACAGTGTTGCTGTGATTCTGCCTCCTTATTTCACCGTGTTGCTGTGTTTAAGTCTCCTTATTTCACCGTGTTGCTGTGATTCTGCCTCCTTATTTCACCGTGTTGCTGTGATTCTGTCTCCTTATTTCGATGTATTGCTGTGTTTCTGTCTCATTATTTCACTATGTCGCTGTTTCTGTTCAATTGTTTTTCCTGCTCCAGGAAACATCGGTCGTCAACCCAGTCCCGGTGGATTCGGAGTTGTTGCTATATATACTGAACAAAATACTAGTAAAACATGCGACTCTACCACTTTCTGCGATACTGTAATGCCAGATTTTGAACAGTCTTACAGCTGGTTTGTGAAAGAGACGATATTACAAGCACATCATAGCACTCTCTTTTAAATCAATGAACAAAACAATAAACAATTTATTCCGAAGACAATCTTCAAATCTCATAAACACAAAGCTGGCTTACTTCTTTACTTTTCTCCCTTTTTCTTCTTTCTTTTCAGACACCAACTTGGATATATATATTTCCAAAACCCAGAAAGAAAGAAAGAAAGAACTCGACAAGGTTTAAATCCTTTCTCTTATTCCTTTCTCTTGAGAGACGTGTTACTTGTAGCGCCTTATACTTGCCTTAACGAGCGACCAGTGACAAATTAGCGTGAAGTTACTTGGGAGATTAAGATCATACATTCAGACTGACATATTTTCATCCGAAAATCCGGATCTTATCAGTGTTGTGTATGACATAAAACTACAAATACAAAAGAGGACACCGTGCATCTACGGATATAAGTACTTTATGAAAGTGGGTGCTTAACAAGCAGTTCGGCTTCAATCATCAAATAGCAGTTTTCTTAAGTTCTACACGCGACCACTCCTAAATTTACAGATGAAACTTAAGAAAACATTCAGAGTGTCCTGGTCACCACTAGACACTGTTTACTTGCTGTTCCCATCCTACCAGGCCCCTTCCTGAAGGTAAAGGCCAGGACGCGGCGCGCGGCCTTAGTACGATAAGAATTCGCATTCTTTTGTGTCACTTTAACCCAGCAGAACATTAATAACGACATATACAATGTTGTACACCAGCCTTCTATAAGACATGTGAAAAGAGGTTGCGAGAACAAAGATGATTTGACATTGGTAGCAATATAGAGAGGGGTCACTGGATAACAGTTTGGAGGGGGGGGAGCACTGAGTACGTAACAGCATGCGCTTGAAGCCCTGAAAAATGCATGAGGGAAACAAGAAGATAAACGAGAAAGGCGTGGCAAAACAAGAAGACAATGAGATATAAGACTGGAAGAGTGAGGCGGGGAGAGGATGACTGGAAGAGTGAGGCGGGGAGAGGAAGACGGGAACAGAGAAGCGCTAATAAGTCAGACAACTAGGTAAAAAGCAAAAGGAGGTAGACATTCAAAGCTTACTACTGGTCTCATTCTGCTGCGCTCAAGAGAAGCGAGATGCTGAGAGAATGCGTGAAGGTAACATAGGAGGAGGGGCCGGTGGGATATGCAGAGTATTTTAAACGAATGCCCCAAATATGTCTAGCACGTAAAGATAATAGCATTCATATTCTGCTTGATCTGCCTGCCTGCCTCTCTGTCTGCATAATGGAGAGTAATGTGATAAAGCATCGTGCACGGCTGTCTTCCTTTCTTAGTTCCAGGAAGAGCAAGATTTCCTTCTCCTCTTCCTTCTCTCCCCCCCCCCCCAAATGTGTGACGCAGGAGAAATAAATCAACGAAAAAAAATGATATCAAGACAGGTATGTGATTTTTTAAAAAATCTACTCTCAATAAAAAAAACCCAGAAAGCAATCTCAATGAAGCTTTCCTCTTGCTCTCCCCCCCCCCCAACCTTTCATTATGAAGCTGGGGAATACATGAGCGGGTCTGGCCACAAATCGAAGCTAGTTATCAAAGCAAGAGCCGCAATATCTGTATACGCGCTATGGCATATTCCTGGGATCTTCTAACTGCGGCTCTAATGGCTCAAGCATTGTCCGCGACAGATCACATGTAATGTTTCAAGATTACGCCAGATGGGAAGCTGCATGAAATGTTCTGAAATATTATAAACGTGGAATGTAAGATTTAGAGAAACTTTCCCGATGTTTATTTTTCACATGCAAGTTCTAAATGGTTATATTTTACGATTAACTCCTTATGGTAGTATACACAAAAACGAATAAACGCGCTGTTTTCTTACTGTTTAGTATATGTTGTTATGCTTTCGTATGGTCCATTTACTCGTATTTCCAATCTCATAATGTCAATAATGGGAATTAAACCTGGTAACAGACTATAGTAATGTATGGTTAGACCTCTAAAAAGATCACAGATAAAGCACTTTTAGGCGAAAAAGAAAAATGACAGGAGAATTACCCGAGACTTGAACCTCAGACTCCGGTAGGACCAGCAATCATCTAGCCACGAAAGAACAGAGCATTAATTAACTTAGCCATCTCGCACAAACCTGGTCAGCTGTTAATGATCTCGAAATATATAAGACAGGAAAAACTGCGCAAATGTCGAGATCTGCGACCTAGATATGACAAAGACCCTACTCTATCTTTCCGTGTTGCTCCTAGTAACTAGTTGATGGGCTCATTCAGCCTGACTGGCAGATTGGGGCCCGACGTGATCTTCAGGTGGTGCAGTCTGCCCAGGAGCCTGCTTATCAAGTCCAACTCTGAATCATCAAGCACGTCGCTGTAATCCACTCCTTATCCTGCACGATAAGTGATGATTAAACTCAATCGCTAGCGTCAAAGCATGCAGGACATTCCCATATCTGCTCAGTCGCTCTACTCCAATAACCAACGTAACGTATTTGTACTGACTGCCTCTGTCGGGCGCTGAATGTCAGCTCATCATCATCACAGCTGACGCTTCTCTCACTTTGCCTCACCCCAAGTTTCTTCATTTTGCGGGTGCTTTGGGTTATTCTCCCATTCCAGCTCTTCATCTCTGCAAAAGTTTGTCCATAACAGCCCTCATGATGTCCGGCTTGTCCAGTCTCAACACACCATGCGCGATGCTTATGCTTCTACATCATGATGGCATGGGCCAAGAAGAAAGATATGACGTTTGTGTGAAAGTACAAGGCGATTTACTGTCAAAGGAGGGGGGGGGGGGGATTTACCGTTAAAATCTGTATTGTAAAGTAGAATTTTCTTCACACTTCGGCACACAAAATGACATCACTAAGTTTTTGTGCACCTTATATATCTTATATCTTATATCCTTCCCGTGCCGTTAAACGTCACACAGGGCTCGTAAAGTAGTTCGCCAATTTTTCCTGTCTTCGGCGAGTCTTTCAACCTCATCAAAGGATTTTATGCCTGTTAACTTGGCCTCTCTTAATAATGTCCTCTTCAGAGTTTCACGCGGTCTGCCCCTTTTTCTTCGGCCTGTTGTGTTCCACTTGATAGCTTGTTTTGGGATTCTCTGATCATTTCTTCTCATCAAGTGACCAACATATGTCCATCTCCTTTTTCTGATCACCCATGAGACTGGTTGTTGTTCAGTCATGTGCACCTACTGCCTCTTAAAAACCCAAGAATGTCTGACTGCATGATACATGACAGGGGCTGGATGCGAACTCTGTTCGTGCTGAGAAGTCAGTGTTTCATATACTGCACGGAATCTTGAAACTCAAGTACGGCATGTGATACAGCCGTAATCACGAATCCAGTAAATGTATCCAAGCAAAAAAAAAAAAAACGTTTCAGCTACAACACTGAACCTCCGGTAGTTATAAGCCGAGAGACTGCTTGCGACTACTGCAGCGACCCACATACCAGGGTCTTATAACACTGAAAAGTGCAAAAAACAAAAAGGCCAAAAAATAGCTTGGCTCGCCTCATCCTTCCCCTTATATAATACTACTGCTGCTGCTACTATTACTATTATTATTAATGCCACTCTTACTACTGCTATTGCTACTAATACTACTGCTATTACTATTAGAACAACAACTACTACTACTACTACTGCTGCTGCTGTTACTATTCCTACTATTATTGCTGCTACTATTACTACTGCTTAACTACTACTACTAAAACTACTTCTACTACTGCTACCATTAACCTAGACAATACAAAATCGTCTGATACCCACTACAACACCCAGGAACTTCCAACTTCCACATGCCTCGATACAATTATTGATTCAACATCTCCCTCCTGTACACCTCAGTGACCGCCAGACATTGTTTTCTGAGTGCGCTGGCTAGACTGGGACAGGAAGAAAGCTAGGGGACGGGTGGATGATTTGGCTGCGTCCAAGGCCAGGTAAGACTGCGCGATAAAATAACAGACATGTAATAATCTCACAACACTCGCTCCCCGATACAAACTTATTATTTTTTAAATAATTAAACATTCCCTATATTACCATCTCCTCCATATTCTTTTCTCCTCCCCCTCCCCCACAATTCATTCATTCATTCATTTGCATGTCCCTTGCGGAACTTTGCCTCCCAAACGGCACTCCTGTCGGCCTCTCGGTTGTGAGCAAGATGGCCTGCTGCTGCGGCATCCATGTGCAGATCGTCAACGATGTCTTGCAGCCATCTTCGTTTTGGTCTTTCTCTTTTTCCTCCCCCAAAAACAACAAAAAAAAAAGAGAAAGAAAAGGCACACACACACACACACAAATTTTTTTATTGCTATTGCCATTCCTGTGATTTTTTGTTTCTTAAATCTTAACTGTAATGTCAGTGATTGAACACTATAAAACTTAATCTTCATCACCTTCTTCCCTCTATACATGCTATATTCCTGGCTAGGACACGGATTAGCCCCGCAGTGCAGCTACTCATACATTGCTATGAACGCCCAATTCAAAACAGTGCAGAACAATCACACAGGGAACAACAGGTCATTTAGCCTACCACGTGACTAATCACTGCTCGGTTTATTAGCACTTTTTTTATTACGCTAGACTGCGAACAGCCAATCCAGAGCTAATTAAGATTGTCCGTCACACAATTAAGGTGCGCGAAAAAAAAACAACCCGACCGCCATTTTTGGTAATGTAAAAACAAATATGAACTTGCTGGTTGGCGAAATCATGGAAAGTAAGGAGTTTCACAAGCTGAAAGCGCTGAAATGTAATGGTTCGTCTTTGATGAAGGTATTCCATGTCTTGCATTAGCAAGTGATACGGACAAAAACACACCCGTTAACTGGCACATAGGGGTTAAGCGTGGTCCTTAATCTTGGAAATACAACAAAATTGCAGTGGATTACGGAGGATGTTTTCACAGAACCACACAAACCAACTGCTTTATTCGTCTTGATTTTTATTGCTCCCCTTGCCGTTTTACTCTCATGTCAAAGTTTTAGAAGTTTTTTTTTTTTTTTGACAGTCGCTGTGTCACGAGGTATCAAGCTAATCAAAACTGACCACCTAAATAAATTTAAGAGAAATCCTCAAACTACTAAAACATCACAGCAGAAGAAATAAAAAAAATTTTTTCTTACTTCAAACTTTACCTACTGAAAGCATATAAATGTAACCCCAGCAGATATAGCGTGAACGCATCATAAATCTGAGATCAAGTTTTCACCTGAAGAAATCCATGCACACAAATATATCCCAAAAATGCATGAACTCACTAATATATACAGATGTATGATTACACTCACAGGTTTGGAATGCATTATGTGTTATGCTGTCCTTTCTGGTGGCAAACTTTCACACTCTCAATATGGCAGTGTGGCATTCTGATTATATGCACAGCTGTGCAGGCAAAACACAGATATTTTTTTTGACATGCCTCCATATTGAAAATAATTCTGACACTGACACCAGAGACCTTGAAAAATCAATGACAGTTTATGACAGAGAATTTTATGTCTATTGATTACATCCATGCAGATGAAAAAGACACTAACACAAATATATGTGTTTGTGTGTGAGAGAGAGAGAGATGACATTGTTAAGAGAGGCCAAATTAATAGGCATAAAATCCCTTGATGAGGTTGAAAAGCTCACCAAAAACAGGATAAATTGGCAAACTACCCTGCAAGCCCTATGTGATATTTAATGGAATGTGAAGGATATATATAGCGTAGTGGTTAGAGCACTCGTCTAGCAACCGAATGGTCAAGGGTTCGAATTCCCAGCTGAGTGGGATTTTTTTTTTTCTGACCAATATGGCCCCGGGGTTCATCCAGCCTCAGCAAATGGGTACCAGAGAAATCTGGGAAGTTAAAGTGGTCAGGCGTGATACTGACCACATCACACTTTCATGTGCTGAAGGTCATGGAAAATACGAGCCTAACACTGTATTCCCCAATATGCCTTAATGGCATGGAAACGAGAATTTTACCCTCATCATCTACTTCAGAATACAAATATATGAACAGACTGACTAAATGTCATACAGGAAAAGAATGACAAGAAAACCTGATAACAGAAACCAAGAACTACACAAAATATGGAAGCATAAATGCCGTCAACTAATTCCTACTAGGGTGTGTTAAGAATTCTTGAGAGAAAGAAAAACAACAGCTTTTAATTAGGAAATTTACAGAACACATAGGTATCCCATATTTCATATATATAATAAAGAATCCACATATCCAAAGAATTATTTTCAATTGAAAATTTCAAGTACGTTGTATTTAATTCACCAACCAATATGCAGAACAATCATACATTTATATCACACATAAAATGTAGTTACATGTATGGAACACAGCATAACTCAGTAAAATTTTGTTTAATGACATATTTGTAATGTGTGGACCTACTGCTTCTTAGATTCTATGACAGATAAAAGGGGATAGTGACTGCAGTAAAACTGGTTCTAGTAATAAAGGTAAATAAGTAACACACACTCAAGTGTTTTCTTTCTAGGAGGATGCCACAAAGCTAAGATTTTCATTTAGTTATATGTGGTGTTGTGTTTGTGTATGTAATCCTTGAGAAGGGCTCACACCAAAATATTGGATGCTGTATGTTTTTCATTTAATCATTCTTATCTTACTCTCATACTTTCTGCTATTTGTTTTTCCCTCACTCCCTCTGCCACTGTGTAAAAATGTACCATACACCTCTATATACATAATGGGAAAAAGAAAAAGAGGAAGACCAAGACGAAGATGGCTGCAAGACATCGTTGATGATCTGGAAATGGATGCAACAGCAGCAGGCCATCTTGCTCACAACCGAGAGGCCTACAGGAGTGCTGTTTAGGAGGCAAAGTTCCGCAAGGGACATGCAAATGAATGAATGAATGAACACCTCTATTTACTTTTATTATGATTCTATGAAGCATATACTGCATGTGGTAGTCGTGCCCAAATGTTCATGTTATGTCAGAACAGTACTGAAAGTTGTCACTTATCATGCCTGCTTTTCCTTCCCAAGCTCCAAGGAGAGCTGGATATCAATTTTTTTTTTTTCCCCAGCCGGTCTGATGGAATCGAACCACTGATCACTACCACGGGAGAGAGTTGCACCAACCACTTCGTCATTTAAACGCGCTAAATAATCACCGGCATTGATTGCTCAGCGATGAACTAAACGATGAGTTTAACGATGAATAATATTTTTGCCTGAGTTATTACTGTTGCCAACATGTTATACAAGTTGTTTAAAATGTTTTCTTCTTTTATTCATGAAGATTCAACATTGAACAAAGAAAAAAAAATCCCCATACAAAGTACATAATGAGAAAACTATTTTATCACTATGACTAACAATTAGCAAGACAGGACAACTGATTGGTGATATTTTACTCACACATTCTCGACCACTGCACCATTTTTCTTCACTTGATGCTGAGCAACTGAAAATCCAAAATAACTGTCAGGAGATCCTCTTTTAATAACTGAAAATCTAGCATCGAGATTGATTCCATCTATAATAATGATGTGGCAAAAGAAATAACACAAACAAATGAGAAGCAACCCCATGGCCCTAGACGCCGCCATAGCTGGATTTCCGCATACAATGAAGTGGCCAGTTTTCTTTGCGCTTAATATAAAGTACTGATGATTATTCCCCCCCCCCCCTCACTTTCAATAGTGTTGCTAATAATAGATGCTTGATTTCTGTGGTGGTGATAGTTTACAGGACATTTGTAAATGTTTGGCCTGTGATCTGATGGTTCTGGGTATATTTTTAATACAAATAAACTAGTTTGGTGCAAATTATTAATAAATCATTTCAAATTGAAGTTTTTTGGCTTTCGCAATATATTTACATAAAAATAAATACAAACAAATTTTTGCTGAAAATGCATATGAACATCTGTATTTAAAATAAACTTTTTTTGTTGTTGATCTAATGCTAATGAACTAGATATGATATTCCAAGTGATGCTAATAAACCTTTTTTTTTAATCAGGAGCATATCTGGCATACAAAAATAACTGTTCTCGACAGACACAAGAGCGAATGATTTCCTGTTTACTTTCATCATTCATAAAGTGTATAGGCGTTTCCATACTTTGAAGTTGGCCCGTTGGAAATTTTTCTTTATTATTCATCCACTCTCAAAGGGGTTACATGACATGAATGGTGGAGAACAGTCATGCTGTCTAATCTAGTAAAGCAACACCAGTCTAGACAACAAGTTCGCAAGGAGCTGCAAGGTACCGAACTTTTTATTTACATCCCTCCTCCCATCCCATAAAATAGCATATGTATTGGGACTGCTCTCTCTCTCTCTCTCACTCAAATATATTGTCTCTTGTTTTGTTTCTGTCTCTCACTTTGTTTCTCTCTGTCAGCCTCTCTCTTTGTTTATATCTGTCTCTCTTTATTTATCTCTGTCTCTCACACACACACATACCCACACATCCAAGCCATCACAAACTAAGCACTAGTTGTCGATTAATTATATTTTTCCTCAGATGTTGTTTCCTATATACACAGGCAGCTTCTGTGTACGCCCATTTTTCTGACGACTTTTCCACAAACATTGATTTCGTTTTGATTGTTGTTTATGTGAATGATCAGTCTAAGTCTCTTTTTTTTTTTTTGCAGCTATTTTTTTTTTCAATCATCTTGTAGCTCAGAGTTTAAAGTTCTTGTGTCTTATAATATCCTACATCCTTCCCGTTCTGTTAAATGTCACATAGGGCTCACATGGTAGTTTGCCAAGTTTTCCTGTTTTCAGCGAGGTTTTCAACCTCAACAAGGGATGTTATGCCCACTAAACTGGGCTCTCTTAACAATGTCCTCATTAGAGTTTCATGTGGTTGACTTCTTTTTCTTTGGCTTGTTGTGTTCCACTTGATAGGTCATTTTGGAATTCTCTGACTGTTTCTTCTCATCATGTGACCAACATATGTCCATCTTCTTTTTCTGATCACCCATGAGACAGGTTGTTTGCTCATCTGTCTTATCTCTGTGTTGTTCTTGAATTTGTTCCACTTTATACTGAGTATTTTCCTTAGGCATTTGTTTTCAAAAGAGTCTAATTTCTTTAGTTGTTTTCCAGCTTTCGCATGCATAAATGAGGGTGGATATTACATTTGAGTAGAATAATCTTAACTTGGTTTTTGTGCTTATAACTTTTGGATGTTCTCAAGATTCTTGAGGATCACTTGAGAGCAGTGTTGCTTTTGCAGTTCTAATTCTAACTTCCTTTCTGGTGTCACCATCCTGGTCTATGTAGCTGCCAAGGTATGCAAAAAGGTTTACTTCTTCACCAGCTGTTCCTTCTACATATATTTTTCCTTTGTTATTAATAAAAAGTTTCATTATTTTTTCCCTGTTAATTCCAAGACCTATTTTACTAGGTAATGAACTATATTATAGTAAAAAAAATGATATGATATTACATGTCATTTTATTACAATTCATTTTATTATATTTCATGAAGGCAGCCAGGTTAGCTGAGTGGCTAGGTGCTCAGTTTACTAATCCGGTGGTACTGGATTGAAATCCCAGCTGTGGGATTTTTTTTTGGTACACACCAAAAGCCCCAGCCTCTAAAAATGGATACCAGAGAAATCTGAGAAGGTAAATGTGACCAAGCATGATGCTGACCACATCACAGTTTCATGTGCTGAAGGTCATGGAAAAATATGGGCCTAACACCTTATCCCCAATATGCCTTAATGGCATGGAAACAGGGATTTAGAGAGATATTTCTTGAAGAATAGAGTAGTCTTATTTCTGAATAGTGTCTGAGCAGACTTCACTTTCACTGCTGTTGTTTCTTGTCAGACTGTCGTTGGAGCACCTGCATATGACAGCGGTATCTCTCCACTAGTCTTCTTCTTCATGTGCATTTATTGCCTATATCTGCAGTTATGTCTCTTGGATAAATTGGATTGTTTCTGTGGATTTCCTCTATGGAACAACAGAGTTTGACTTGTTGGCCAATTTCCAAAACAGTAGCCTTAGCTTCCATTTCTCAAACACTTCTATTTCACTTCAACTGTGCTGTGCTTGCATTAAGAAAAGTAGTAAGAATCATCAATAGTTAATACATTTATGCAACTCTCTACATTTTTATTTTGTTTACATAATTATGTCTCTACTGATATTACATAATATTTGATTTTCTTCATCTGTGTTGAAACTGCCTCATCCAAAATATTTTGTGTTTCTTTAAATAAAACTATGAGAGTTGTTCAGCAAGTAAATTTTGTGGAATTGCAAATGCTCTCATTACAAATATCATTTTTCATCATTGCACATAGAATACATTTTCTCTTTCAGGAGGGATTCACAGCCCTTGTAGCTGATCTGTTTCTACTGTAGAGAAAATACATAGTGGAGACATTGTACTCTATCTTTTTATCTTTAAAAGCTTGTTATTTTGACCATGAAAAAAGTTTCTTTAACAGAACATTCATTATCATCTAGAGTGTTTTTTTTCCCAATTACAGAGAAACGCAGAAAAGATGCTGTAGTAGCAGCAACAGCTTTGTCACATGTCCTAGTTGATCATTTGAATGCTGGGTAAGTGTCACATTTTATTTTTAGATGATACGATATTTAATTAATTTTTTTTTTATTTAAAAGTGTGATTAATCCAAGAATTTCAGTACCTATTTCTGCATTTAAATGATTGCAGTGCCTCTAGCTAGACTTGATCCACAGACCTTGCCGTGAAACAAGTTCACTAACCACTATACCATTCAAACACCTACATTTTGTAGAAGATCAGAGTCAAACTGAAGCGGGAAAGCATTATAAATCATAAATAGCAATGTTTGTTTTACTAATATTTTTAGAATATTTTTTTAATATTAATCTGTATAATATTCTTATTTATACACTCAATCTGCACTTATAGGAGCATTGGGTGTATGCTTCTAATTCAAGCCCTGTGTCATGCATATCTCTCTCTCTCTCTCTCTCTCTCTCTCTCTCTCTCTGAACCTTAAGTGCCCAGGGCCAAGGGTTTCCCACAAATGCCTGTCCTTTGCCTTTTTTCTGCTCTTGCCCAGGTGAGCCCTCTATTGCTCAACATCCTATCTATTGTTCTTCTCCATATCTCTTTTCGTCTACCTTTACTTCTGTTCCCCTGTGGTGTCCATCTCAGTGCTATTTTTGGTAGTGAGTTGTCAGTCATTCGGAGCACATGTCCAACCATCACCAGCGTCTTTCCTCAGTAATTGTTGTCAGTGGTTTCATCTGCATTTCTGCTAATAAGATGTTATTTCTTATGGTGTTTGGCCAAAATATTTTTCTA
The DNA here is from genome assembly GCA_009760885.1 of Achatina immaculata. NCBI lineage: Eukaryota > Metazoa > Mollusca > Gastropoda > Stylommatophora > Achatinidae > Lissachatina > Lissachatina immaculata. The sequence goes on along the minus strand of CM019691.1, from coordinate 53,316,684 downwards.
ATTCTTTGTAAACATTTAGTCTGGAAATAATTCAACTTGTTTTCTATGGTTTTGGTGATTTTCCAGCATTCACTTCCATAGACTAGTACACTTAGAACACTACTCTTAAATATCCTGATTTTCGTATTCACGCTTAGTTTTTTAGATTTCCATATAGTCTGCAACATTTGCTCTAGTAAGTCTGGTGTTGATGTCCTCTGTGTTGTGTCCATTTTCTACTACTCTACTGCCAGGATATACAAATTCGTTGACCTCCTCCACTAACTTGCTATCTACTCTGAGTACATTTCTGTTCACATTTTGCTTCATTAACTTTGTCCTTCCTATGTTGATCTTTAGTCCTATGTTGTTTGCATTCTGAGTTAGCTTGTTTATTTTATCTTGCATATCTTTCTGGCTGCTTGATAGTAGACAAATGTCATCCGCAAAGTCAAGGTCCTCCAACACTGTGTCAAGGGTCCATTGTAATCCTCTGCGTTTGTCTGATGTTGCCTCCTTCATTAACCAGTCTACTGTCAAGATAAATAATGTTGGTGATAGTACACATCCATACTTCACTTCTGTTTGTACCCTTAAGCTGCTGGAGGTATGTTCTCCACAGATCACTTTGCACTGAAAACCCTCATATAGGGCTTTGATTACATTCACTATCTTATGGGGGAGGCCATGCCATCTTAGGATTTTCCACAGTGCCTCTCTGTTGACACTGTCAAAGGCTTTCTCAAAATCTATAAACAATGCATATGTTGTGCTATGCCACTCATTTGCCTGTTCTAATATTTGTCTTAAGTACAAATATGTGGTCTATGCATGATCTTCCTTTCCTAAATCCTGCCTGCTCTTTCCGAAGTTTTCCCTCAAGTGCTGGTACATTTCCGTTGATGATTATTCTGCAAAATACTTTACTGATGAGTGGCAGTAGGGTAATGCCTCTCCAGTTCCTGCAGTCTCTGAGGTCACCCTTCTTTGGTAGTTTTACTATAAGACCAGTTTTCCACTCCTCTGGAGCTTTTTTTAGATCCCAAATTTGTTGTAGTATCCCGCAGAGTTGTTTTGGTGTTTCTGTTTCTTCTGCTTTCAACATCTCAGCATTCACTTCATCTTCACCTGGTGCCCTGTCTTATTTTAGCTTCTTTATTGCCTCCTTTACTTCACTTATTGTTATTGGTCCTGTATTGATGTTTAGTTCCGTTTTTGCTTCAGGTATGTCTATTGTTTGTGCTGCTTGTGTTCTGTTTAGTAGGGTGTTAAAGTGTTGCCTCCGTCTTTCAATTTTTTCTCTTTCTCCACTGACCAATTGTCCCTTATATGTCCTTACTGCACTCTCACATCTTGTGCTGAAGTTACATGTCATCTGCTTTGTGATTTTGTATATGGTTTTCATGTCATTTACATATGCTGCTTTCTCTGCTGCTTCTACTAAGTTGTCATAGTATAGAAGTGAAGGAATCATGCCGTCAAAACGTTTATCTTGACGGCATGATTCCTTCACGTCTTTAACTTTTTTGTACATAATTACTTAACTCTTCCAGTGCCAGAGGAAGAAACACGGACATTCAGATGGGTGCCGGAATAAAAACACAGGTCTTGATCTGTATAGGGGGTATAGTTCTAAAATGAATGGAAAACAGTGTTTCCATGTACTTCCATGTACTTATTATGTTTTAGAGTATGACTAAATGTATGAAAGTTTCATAAATGCAGAGTTTTTTAGGAAAAAAGAAGTAATGTGATGTTTTTAGACAATGATTGTGCCCAGCTCACCATCGGCTAGGTCTAGATCTACACTACTTACCATCTGAGATGTCTAGATCTACTTGTTGATCTCGTATTCTGATTCTGTGTTGCATTCTCGCTAAATTAATGTCTGAAATAACCTACTAACTACTTCTCTAGTCGTCCAAATATGTCTAGATCTACTTAGGTTACATTCAAGAGCAGTGGGGTGGTCATAGGTCATGTCCATACCCCTATCATCAAAAATTGAAAAATTTCCATGTTTATTTTCCTTTTTCTCACTTGGCATCGCTCGTAACTAAGCACTCTTTCACTGTTTTGAAAAGTGTCACCAGAAACGCGGACGAAATATGTATAATCTAAATGTTACACCAGTTGTTTTATTGAAACAAACAAAGAGTTGATATATCAACCATTGGCACACAATGGGAAAACCGGAAGGGTCGATAAATCAACTGATGGCACTTGTTCTTTTAGCCTTTGTGATTTGGTGTTCGGTAATTTTTTCTTGATTTCCTTTCTTTGCTCTATCTTTTCCCATGTGGTCTTGCTTATCCATTCCTCTTTTCTCCTTTTCCGATATCCCAGCACCTCTTTTGCTGTTTCCTATAGTGTTTTATTGAACTCTAGTATGGACATTTCTGCTTTGTCTTGTAGGACACTGAAGCAGTTCTTAAGTACTACTGAGAATTCACTCGTGTGCTGGTCTTTCAGTTTTGTTATATCAAAATGTGTCTTTCTGTGTTCTCAGATTTTGGCTTTCCTTAATTTTAGTTTTATTTTTGCTACCAGAAGGTTGTGATCATTTCCTTCATCTACTCCTTTCCTTGTTCTCACATCTTGTAATGATCATTTCCTCTTGTTGTTTATTAGCTTGTGATCGATTTGGTTTTCTGTGATTTTATCTGGGGACCTCCAAGTCACTTTATGGATGTTTTTATATTGGAAAATTGTCCCTCCGATGGTCATCATGTTTTCTTCACAGAAACTGCACAGTCTTTCTCCATTTTCATTTATTTCTCAGATTCCTTCTCTTCCCATGATTCTCTTCTATCTTCATTTCTGTCACCTACTTTTGCATTGAAGTCGCCCAAGATGAGTAGCATATCATGCTTGGTATTGTTTCTACTGTGGCTTGGAGGCTGTTGTAAAAATCTTTTAATTCCTCTTCAGCTGCTTCTGTTGGTGTATAACAAACTATAATAGACAGTTTAGTGATTCTTGAGTTGAAGCATGCATATAATAATCTCTCATGTATAGGGGTCCATTTCAGCAATGCTCTTAATGCTTATTTTGTTATAATCAATGCTACTCCTCCTTCATGATGATCTTCTTTACCTGACCATATTATTGAATCTTCTGTGTGCTGTGTTGTTAATTTCCTTCTGCCTTGTCCTGTCCATCTTTCTTCTTGTATTCCTAGTATGTCTAGTTTGTATCTGTGCATTTCCTTGATGGTTTGTGCTAGTTTTCCAGTCTGATTAAGTGTTCTTACATTCCAGCTGCCAATTTGCATCTTGTGTTTAGGTTCCAGGAGGTCTGCAGTCGGGCTAGGGACTTCCAGTGGCTGGCTTTCGACAACAACCTTCATTAGCTCAGTTTCCTGATAAGCATTTCTCCTTCCAATTGCATTTGTTTTTTCCCTTGCTTCTGTTTCTGTAGCAGTCTGATAGTTTTTTTACCAGATAGGGTTGCTGGTCCTGTGCTGAGCCCTCTTTTTATGATCATGTGTGGTAGGGTACAGTGGTCCTATTCTTTGCAGATCCCGGGTACCACACGGGGGCGTGTCATGCATAGAGTATTTATATTTATGTTTGTAACCATGGAGTATTTACTGAATCCCTTTTGTTAGCCATTTTAGTGAAAGACTAACTACTATGCTACTGTTCATTGAGTATGGACTGTGAGTCATCTGATACAGATAGACAGATATACTGTCACTCACAAGAGTGTGTGTTTAAGAGGACATAATCTGTCTAGTACTTTTTAAATCATAGACCACTTTGTGCATTTGTGTACACCAGCATAATATACAAAGTATGTCAGTCAGATAAGTCCTAATAATTAAGTCATCATCACACTGTTTACACACATTCAGGAATAGGAATCTAAGGGTGTTTCTCTGCTGTATTTTGTCAGTTCCTGACTTAGGTAATTATATTCCACAACCCTTTAAGTAAGCCAATTTTTACGTTTGTCAGAACTTCACATGTATTTCAAATGTTTTGTTAGGTGCTTTCCTAGAACATTTTGAATGTCAGAAAATTTCTTACATAACTACAGTTTTTTGTTTGTCAGGAGCCATGTGTATTTAGTTTCAATATTAAAAATTCTCACCATCAGCATGGGCATAAAGACAACATCTCCCACCAACCAATCTAAATACTGAAAGACATAAGGCAGATGCAGGTTGTTTTTTTCTGCTGACGTATTGCATACATTTAAAACTGAGCATATCCTGTGAAAAATGAGAAAGTATTAAATGCCCTGCATAACAAGACTGAGAACAAGAAATTTAGAATTAAAATATTAACATTCATGCAGTCTGATTATTTGAAATGAATCACATATGCAGACACAGAGTACATCATAAGTATAAATATAAGTTTTTAATCATTGGATCATCAGAGTAGCTCAGGCGTACGTTAACCAGAAGAAGCTGGATACAGAGACCCGCATTCTTCAGGCCAACGCAGCCCAGTTCTCTAAGCAGACAATGCAGTGGCTGAAACTTGTGGAGGATTTTAACACAGCTCTCAAGGTCTTCATTTTTACTTTTATGTTGTAATCTTGGTCATAGTCCCAAATTTTTGTGTCTGAGTTTACGTGAGCAAAAGTTTTTCCTTGATGCACTGACAGTTATATGCAAGTGTACTCTGGTGTGTCTCAGTTTGCAAACAGATCTTTGATATCAATTTCCTGACACAAATTGTCAAGTATCCAGTTTTAAAGCTATGATGACTGGACCATACTGGGAGCTGATCTAGAACCCATCCTTATCACATGAGGAGTTAGCTTTCTGCTGCTGTACAATTCCTAGGGAATTGTATAAAATTTGTATAACCAAATTTCTTTGCTGTCCAACTTTAATGTGTGCTGCAGCTAGTTGTGTTCTTGTTCAGACGTGTGTCTCATACACTGGCAGCAAAGTCATAATATCAGATTTAGGTTCTGTTCTTATCAGATTAAAAAAAAAAAAACCTCTGGCATTGAAATCTGAGATTTTTGTTTAGTTGGGCTGCTTGCTTGCAGACTAGATCAGTTTTGTTTGTTCCAATGTGTCAGTGAGTGCTTGCAACTTTATCATGACTCCAGCATTCTGGTAGAATTTTCCTGTTTTTGTTATTTCTTTATGTTTTTTGAAGGTGTAAAAATGCGAATAACTCCATTTCATAAAGAATTTGCAATGAAATCTTACTTCTTCCCTGGATCATTAAGGTTTATACTTTGAAGGTTAAAATGAAGAAGGGTATGGGCTGCCTTGAAAAGATGTATACAAAACACACTGTGTGAGAGATAGAAAAATCACAAGAATGATTGAGTGGTGAATCTTGCATCAATGTGGAATGAGAGACAGAAAAGTCACAAGAACAATTGAGAGGTGAATCTTGCATCAGTGTGGGATGGGCAAGCATGTGACCATAGAATATTCAAACAGAATGCAACATGGATGATTTGGTTGCATGATTTTTTTTGTATTGAACATGTATCACAGATTAAAGCTTAAATGCTGAATCTGTGACTGGCATCACACATGTTGGTTTATTGCTCACCCTGGTATGAATTTATACTCGACTGGATAGAAGGATCTAAGACTTCCATCAGCATAGTTTTCTGGTTTTCTTTTCTTTTTCACCACCACCACCAGAAACTTGTTCTCCTCCTACCCAAGTCCACCAAGTTGTTTCGTAAACATGGCCAGGAGTTCTGGTTCTGTTTTCTGTTTACAAGAAGACATTTATTTCACTCACATGTCACGGGAAAAAGAGTGACTGTGCTAGTGAACCTGCACTGTTATTAGGGCTAACAGACTTGAGCTTGCCAAGACCCTGCCTCACTTACACTTTGTTGCTCATATTAACAGGCTGAGGACCATTGCCAGTCTGTCTTCTTCTTCGTATGCATTTATAGAAGGAGACCCAGTTGTTTTGTGATGAAATATAAATAACTAAAGTTTAAGAGATTTCATCTTTTTTTTTTTTTAAATTTTAGGAAATTGGTGATGTTGAAAATTGGGCAAAAAGTATAGAGACAGACATGAGGACCATTTCAAGTGCACTGGAATATGCTTACAGAAAATGTAAGTGAAAAACGTAGTACTGTTAAAATAGTAACTGCAGCTAAGTTTTTGAAAATATATAAATAAAAACAAAATTCTCACAACATGAAATAGTGTAAAGCCCATTAAGTCTGTGCCAAGCATAGATTAATCAAATTCTAACTTAAAAAAAATTTCTGTTTGATTAATCTGAGGACAAAATTATGTCCTAGAGTTTCATTTTTTTTTCTTTTTTTTTTCTTTTTTTTTCCATTTAAATTGAAAAGGAAATGAGCTTGAGAAATCAGGAGTTAAGAATATGAGAGTCACATGAAAGTTAAAAAAAAAGAGGAGGCCAAGAAGAAAATTATCTGAATAGACTGACCAGAAGCCACATCCTTTGGAAAAATCACTACATACTCATTTATTGTATAAAATTCATAAAACTTTGTTAAAGTACAAAAATATATTTTGAGGAGTCCAGTGAGTAATTTTTAATAGCAGAACTATTAATTCCATTGAAATTCATTCAAAATACATTTGTGCACTTGTCACAAGCAAATATATGAATGATAACAGTGAAGATTCAAGTGATGTGACAAGGATATAGTAAGGCATTCTACATGGACAAAAATAACACTTAGCACTTGCTCACTTTTCTTCTTCCGAGTTTGTTACACCATGAAGCTTATTGGCTTTAGAAATGTCTCAGAATTTTGGTAGAACATGATATTATATTTTACATTATAATGTAACTTCATCAGTGCTTCTCATATTGTAGCAGGTTCTTGCTAAAGAAAACTTAATGCAGTCATAGTTCATGTGAACTGCCATAGTAGTTTCTTTGTTCTCTAATTTCATTATTTAATTTCAGCTGATTGATGCAAGTACCATGAATTCTGTGGAGCACTGACTGGCGAGCAGAAAGATGAAAAATGTAAAGAAATGGGCTACTCTGTGGTCTTCTTGATATTTCTACCATTGATATCTAATGATGATGTGATTTCTCTGTGCACAAGTGATTAGTTAATTAATCATACATCCAAATTGTTAATGATTAGTTTTACAAATATGGAATTTTTTTTTTAATTCTAATGCAAGAGTGTAGTTTGTTTTTGTTTTTTTCTGTTTTTTTTTTTTTAAATGTTCACCTGCTGTGACACTAACAAAGTTCCACATTCAAGAAATGAGTTGAGATGAGTTCCTGTTTTCCCTCCATTTATTGAGTTTATATGCATTGCAATCCAGTGTGCAAAGTCATGCAGCCAGATATTCTTTATTTTATGACACAGTGTTCCTCAACACAACATACTGCAGCCCATTTCTACAGCTTTAAAAGATGATGGTGGGAATAGAACCCACTTTCTTCTGTGTGAGAAATGATGTTTTTAATCAGTTCAGCTACCTACAACTTGGCTTCATTATGATGACAATTAAGTTTGCCAAGCATGTACATTAGTGGGGAAAAAATCCTGTGTCACATAATAGATAACCTGTAGATAAAATCACTTCCATAAACAACTGCAGAAGTCTAAGGTCATCAGTTTTAAGAAATAATTTGAGTGCTGTAATCAGCAAGAATAAATTTAACTTAAAATCAATGAGTATTTTCATCTTCTCTGTTCTGGACTTGTCTGCTGGTCTGCATTAGCAGCATCAGGCAACACTGTTCTGGAGAATTTAGCAAAAATAAGACTTGGAAAAGAAATTTTAAAAAAGAGAAAATTAACATGGAAAATATTTCATCTTCAGATTCACCAGACATGGATGGAAATTATAATTTTTGCATGTTGCAGAAATGTTCTTTGTAGTCTGACGATAAATTTGCAACAACAACAAAAATTTAATCCACAGTCCTTTCAAATAAAATATATAATTTTGGAGTAATTGGTCAGAAAAGATACAGTTTATAATATGACACCATGTTGAACCACAGCTCAGCTTTTGTTTGGACAAATGTATTGAAAATATACTGTGAACATTATTATGAGTAAAATAAGTTCTGCAGCAGTTTCAAATAAAATCATGAATCAATGCAACTTTGTTGTTATCTTCACTAAGTGTTTCATATGATCAGTGAGCATGGCTGATTAAGGAATCAAATATTTGTAGAGACACTATTGAAAGATACTGACTACAAAAAAGGGATGATTTGTGTTTTCCATCTATTTTCTTCTAAGCTTTTTTATAATATACAAGGTGTAGTCAGTAAATACCTGGACTGAATTTCCTGCACTCGAATGGAAAGTAGTATGACACCAGTTGCTAGTATCATGACCCCCAATATATGACTGACCAATGCACTGAAAATGAGCATACAGATGTGTCCGGTAAGTAATGAGACTGATTCCATAAAATTCGATTTGTTCAAGATATACTTACATATACGTAAAAGTCCTCGAAATAACATCCTTGAGCATCAGTACAACGTTGCAATGGCTTTGCTACGCATCATAGCTCACCTGGAAGTCTTGAACAGGGATCTCCTTCTAAGCTCTCATCATGGCAGCTTGCACGTCCTTAACAGCCCCATAATGGTGGCCTTTCAAGCTTGATTTCAGCCGGGGAAACAAAAAGAAGTCAGCCAGACCAGGTCTGGGCTGTAGGGAGGTTGGCATGGCGTTGCCACGGTTTGTTTCGCCAGAAACTCTCACTAGCAGTGATGCATGTATTTCCTCGACATCCTGAAATCTTTTTTTCCTTTCAAGTGGTATTTTATTTTTGGAAATAAGTAAACATCACAGGGAGCAATATCAGGTGAATGTGGTGGTTGTTGGACTTGTGGAATAGAGTGCTTAACAAGAAACTGCTGCATAAATTGCGATGCAAGTGCAGCAGGTTGTCATGGTAGAATTGCCACTCTCATGCAATGCTGGCCTTTTGCGACGAACTGCATCACTCAAGCACCACAAAACTTCATAGTAGTGTTCCGTGTTGATTGTCTGTCCTGATGGAGCATATTCATGATGCACACTTCTATTGTAATTTAAAAAAACACATCGTTGTCTTGAAATTGCTGTGGCTGTCATGCTTTTTGGACCAGGAGACATCGGGGTCTTCCACTGCGAAGACAGGGCCTTAGTGGAATCTCTAAAAACAACAAAGAACCCACAGGAAATCACAACAGAACTGAAGCACCTTACACTGTCAACAACCATGACCCTACAATGGGTACCATCCCACTGTGGAATAGCTGGCAATGAAATAGCTGATAGCCTATCCAAAGCTGACAGCAATCAAGATCAAACCAATTGAATCATCCAGTAAACTACCAAGAGGTGAAAACCATAATCCGTAACCAGTGCAGATCTGAATGGAAAAAGAAACTGAAATGCAACAATGAACCAGATCCGATACACAACTACAAAGACATCAGCAAACCATCCTCTTCACCTAAGGACAGGCCACTGCAGACTACTGAGCCACCTGCATCGATTCAAAATGTCTCACACAGACGAATGTCCATGTGGCAGTGACTCCAGAACATATCCTACAAGAGTGCCAAAACCATGCAGACCTGAGGCGTGAGACATGGCCAGAGGACACAAGCTTGGGGTAAAAGCTTTGGGGTTCCTATCAAGATCTGGAGAGGACTGCGGGCTTTGCCATGTCGACAGGGATCAAGATCTGAAGTGACCAACAACCTCAAATGCAGGAGAAGAAGGGCCTTAGTTTCGGGGTCATACCCATAAACCCATGATTCATGACCAGTTATGATTGTTTTTGAACATTTTCCATTGTCTTCGCATTCTAGCACATCACAAGCAGCTGAAAAAACATAGGCACTTTGTTGATCCATATATATAACAGAAATGATGACAAAATGAGAAGGCAGTTGGGGGAAAAACAAGAATATAAAGAAAAATTACTCAAAGACTCCCCAGATTAACACTAGTGAGCTAGTTCTTGGATTCCAACATCTTAAAGCTGTGTGCACTGGAGACCATTGAATCCAGTCCTTAGACTGGATACAGGTGTACACTGACAGGTCATTTTAAAGAAAATAAACAATGCAGGATTTGTTGCACTCATAATGTTTCCAGACAAAGCAACATGCCACATTTCTGCCTTCTATGGATCTCACTGCTCCATTTATGAAGACTATTCCAGCAACCTTGGCAGCCATCACAATCAAATACAAAAACAGTGCTACATATAAACAAAAATCTTATCTTCTCAGATTACCAATCTGATCACCCACCCCTTCAAAATTAAATACCAACATCTAAGCACATCACAACCAACATACTCAGTGCAATAAACCTACATGCCTCCTGTGACATCAAATACAACCCACAGTAGACACCAGGCCACATGGATATCAGAAGCAATGAACAGAGTGACAAAGAATGCAGTCACCACACCACAACCTCACATCCCCACATGGAATAAATTAAACATGTTACACTCAACTACAAGCATCAGTGGATGGACAGCTGGGCCAGTAAACTAACCAGAAAATCTCTGTGTGTACACTTGCCCTGAGACCACATCAACAGCTTCAAACATAGAGGTATCTGCAGGCTGTGCACAGGACACATCACCTTCATAAGTGATTACTTAGTGGCTGTGGATATGCACAGCACTGCAACAGACAAGATGAAGAAATTAAAACACCACTTACTAGACTTCAATGCATCGAAAGATGTTAAAAAAAAAACCTGCTACTACCAAAATCCTATATCACCAGCATATTGTACAGAGATACAAGGCAACTGAACTATCTAAATGGTATGAATACATTTTGTATTTTATTAACACTTGCTTGGGTAATCAATTCATCATTTACAAATGAATGGTAAGGAAGTTATGCAGCGCATCTTCTCTTTTGTCTGCAAATTTCTTCAGGCATTGATATGGATGTTTCCATTAAAGCAAGGTCTTCTTAGTCCCTGAAGAAAAGTTGTCATGTAAGGACACTTCAACTAACATTATGGATTTTCTCTGAGTTTCATTAAGAAGATGAAATGGATGAAACTGCACTGTTCAGCACACACAGGAAGTGAACACACGATTACAACTGAAGTTTAAAGTGGTATTAGTTTGCACAGATCATCTTTAAGAAATCTAGGATTATTTTACCCCAGCATGTGAGTACACAGAGTTTATGACAATCTTTTCTCTGTATTTTTTAAAGGAATCTGACATGGAAACTTAACATTTTTACTTTCTCAGAATGTGTGGTATATTGCTCAAGTGTGGGTAATCTATCTGCTTATATTGTTCAAAATGTCAGTGATGACCAGTTTTGTAACATTATATAAAGTTAATTAATATGCAGCAGTAAGTTTGTTAGCAACAAACATTTGAAAGATTATTCTAGGCATTTATCATCATCATGTGCCATCTCCAGCTTTCCTTACTTTGTGCTTCATAGTGTCTAGAATATTTTTAAAGTATCATTTGAGAAGGAAATGAGGATCAGATTTGAAGTTAGAAGATGAGGACCAGACTTGAAGTTAGAAGGAAGATGAGGATCAAACTTGAAGTTAGAAGATGAGGACCAGACTTGACGTTAGAAGATGAGGACCAGACTTGACGTTAGATGAGGATCAGACTTGAAGTTAGAAGATGAGGACCAGACTTGAAGTTAGATGATGAGGACCAGACTTGAAGTTAGATGAGGATCAGATTTGAAGTTAGAAGATGAGGACCAGACTTGAAGTTAGATGATGAGGATCAGACTTGAAGTTAGAAGATGAGGATCAGACTTGAAGTTAGAAGATGAGGACCAGACTTGGAAGTTAGAAGATGAGGACCAGACTTGAAGTTAGAAGATGAAGACCAGGCTTGAAGTTAGAAGATGAGGACCAGGCTTGAAGTTAGAAGATGAGGACCAGACTTGAAGTTAGAAGATGCAAACACAAAGGAACCTGTACCTTGCAACAAAATGTTTGCTTGCTGCTATTGTGACCAAATATACTAAACCAATACTGGTACAGCCAGCCATGAGAAAAGTACAAGCTCAGCAAGATGATGCTTAGCAAAATCTACAACTGATTTTTTTACAACCTGCTTCAAAATATCTCCTCAGATGAAAAAATGCCAGTAAATATCACAGTATTATCATGGCTCTTGATAAGGTCGAATCACTTGATTTTTTCAACCGTATGTTTTTAATTTTTTGGTAAACTTCATATGTTCTGGTACATCTTCAACTGTTTCCCATCTTACATCCTTCCTGTGCCGTTAAAAGTCACATATGGCTCACATAGATGTTTGCCAGTTTTCCTTTTCTCAGCGAGTCTTTCAACTTTATCAAGGGATGTTATGCCCACTAAACTGGCTTCTCTTAACAATGTCCTATTTAGAGTTTCAGGCAGCCGATCTCTTTGTACTGTTTCCCATGCAGACTTAATAAATATTTTATGTAACTGAAACACAATGCTTCCCAAACTAAAATGAAATAATCAGAGTACATCAGGTTTTTAAGTAAGATGTGTCAAGGTTGTTTTTTTTTCAGAATCTTATAATTTATAACAAGGATAACTGAAATTATAATGTTGCCCTTAGAGAAAAAACAAGAATGATGCTAGACACATTACCCTTTAGTGTGCTAACAGGTGAAGAAAGAAAATATTCACTGACACCATATTCTCTCATTGCCTTCTGGATATAACAAGGGTTCCTTTAACTTTACCTAGAGAAAATAAGTAGCTTACTACAGTGAAACTTAACTCATTTAATTAAATGCACAAACAGAACTATACAGAACTGCGTTAAATATTCCTACTTGCAAACAGACTAATGGTTTTTTTCATTACTGCAGAAATATTCATGGCAATGTTAAGGTCAAGAAAGAGCACTGTAAATTCTCGCAAGAGCAAAGCTCAAGAACCGATACTGCCACAGAAAAAATATGGAGCAAGACCAGAGCTCACCGTGACACAGAAACTGGATCTTAGTAAAGCCTTTGGCATCTTTGATCCTAGAGGTAGTGGGCTGATTGAGCAGCGTGGCTTCATGCTGGTTCTTCGAGCTTTAGGAATGGAGCCAACATTTACAGAAGTCAATGAACTCATTAGTAAGAATTCTCTTAAATGATCACAGTTCATATCTCAGATGTGACCATCTTTCTAATTTATGGATAAATGTATTTATATTTTCATTATTTGTTCCTGATGTATACACTGTCCAAAAAAAGAAACGCATAGCTTATATAAGCTTCATAGTAACAACAAAAATTTTCCCGGGGATCTCAAACCAAACCAAAAATTGTCACCAAGTTATCATGTCCATGATTTAGCGTGAATTTTGCTATTCTCATGTATAGTCAGAACGCAGTAGTTGCCCTTGCTAATCACGTTTTTTTTTTTGTTTTTTTTTTTACTATAACTCACGTTCAGTTTATGGAAAAGTCGTGATTTTTTTGTGGTAAGCGCAAGTCACTTCACACGCAAATGAAACCCTATAAAAGGATGAGGTTACACAAACAAATTCAGTTAATTTTCAAGCAGGCAATTATGGGGCGCCTATCGCAAAATTTACGAAACATTCCTATTTGTCGCCTGCAAGCAGGCGAAAGTCAAAGACATGTTGCCAGGCATTTAAACGTGCAGCAGAGCTCTTACCATTAGTCGACTTTGGCACCGTTTCCAAGCCACTGGCTCAGCTGAAGACCAGCACCGCAGTGGACGACCCAAGGTGACAACAGCAGCTGATGATCGCTCTATTCTGGTTCATCACTTCAGAAACAGGTTTACAACAGCTTCCTCAAGTGCACAGTCATTGCTTGCAGGACGTCGTGTGTCTGATCAAACTGTCCGGAATAGACTGCATGAAACAGGACTGATGGCACGACGACCCCACCGAGGTCCTGTCTTAATGAGACGCCATCGCCAAAATCGACTTGTTTGGGCCAACCAGCATCGGCCCTGGACAACTGACAATCAATGGGGACGTGTCTGGTTTAGTGACGAATCTTCCTTTTTGTTGCACCGTCACGATATGCGCAGAAGAGTCTACCGTAGGTCAAATTAATGTTTTGTCCAAAATTGCACTGATGAAGCTCCGCCGCACGGTGGTGGAGGTGTAATGGTATGGGGAATGATCAGTGTCAACGAAGGAGTCCATTGGTGCAGATTGAAGAAAGCTTGAATGTGCAACGATACGTCAATGAAATTCTTCGACCCCATGTCCTTCCATTTTGGCTGCGCAAAGGTCTGTGTTTCAACAGGACAACGCCAGACCCCGTTCTGCACGGTTCACCACACAGTTCCTAACTGCCAACAACATTCACACCCTTCCCTGTCTCTATAAATCCGATCGAGCACCTATGGGATGAGCTGCAAAGACGTGTTTGATGCCGAAACGTTTCTCCAGCCAATCGTCGTGGTCTGTGGCAGGCACTCCTGGAAGAATAGGCAGCCATCCCACAGGCGCACATCAGACATCTGATGGCATCTATGCCCAGGAGATGGTAGTCGCTGATCGATGCAAGCAGAGGTCACATACCATGCTAACTTGAGAACCCCTAAGACTAACAAATTCTCATTACACAGATGCAAGAAACTGTCAAGTGAGTGTTTAAACCTTTAGGTATTATTGTGTGCAATTTGAAAATTTTATTCCTTCAATTTAAAAAGCTATAGAATATCAAAGTTATGGCTAAAACTGGCTCATCAGTAGTTATGCGTTTCATTTTTTGGACAGTATATATATAACATTTTTAAAAGTGGGCCAACCAGCACAGGGGGGCACAATGCGGCTACTGAGAGTACCTAGCGGCAGTGTCTTGACAACTTCCTTCTGTCTCATTCCACTGTGAGCATTTGGTCGTCAAGCTACATCCACTGAAGTGAGAATGTGCACAAGTCATTTGTTAGATTCGTGACAATGAAGAGCTTGAAGAACAATGTGTGTGCATGAAATTTTGCTGCAAACTTGGTAAAACTTCTACAGAGACATGACAGTTGCTTAACCAAGCATACGGGGAGAACTGTATGAGCCGAATGCAGTGATAATAGTGGTTTATGCACTGTAAAGAGGGCAGAACGTTGACAGGTGAAGATCCCAAGCCTAGACGATGTTAGACATCAACAAACAGTGAACATGTTGAGAGGGTTTGAACGGCGGAAATCGTCATTTGACTGTCCAATAAGTTATTGACAAAGTTGGCATCAGAACAGACTCTTGCCTTCACATTTGGACTAAAACACTTCAGATGCTGTCTTCCAGTGAGAAAGTCCAACTCTAGACTAAACTGGTGCAACGAAAACCACGGTGTCACGCAATCCCGCTTCTGAGACCCACCAAGAATTTCAGGCTCAAGTCCTGAGATACTCTGAACCTCCTGTGGTCCTCTCAGGGATCTCGTGTGGTCCTTTGGGGGACCACGGGACTTAACGAGGACCACAGGCGTAAATTCAGTAGGATCACAGGGCGGTCTTAGTGGTAGAAGCGAACGAAGAAGAAGAAGACTTCAGATGCTTTCTTTCTGTGCAAAGAGAGAGTGAGAGTGTGTGTGTGTCTCTCTCTCACGCACACACACTCACTCAGTCACTCTCTCTCTCTCTTTTTCAACATCTTAAGGTGGATGTAAGTAGTGCACAAAGAACAGAAATAGTCAGAAACATGAAATTGACTAACAGATCTTGAATGAATCTTTTCAACTGAATAATGATGTCTCAGCAAAGCCATGCGTCCTGGAATCAATTACAATATGACAGTATGCTACAGGAGTTTTTGATGAAATAATAACTTTGTGCCCTTAAACTTCAAGACTTTAAAATGGAATGCAATAGTTTACTCACAAATTTTGGCACAGCTTTGTGAGTAAATATCTTACATCCTTCCCGTGCTGTTAAACGTCACATAGGGCTCGCATAGTTGTTTGCCAGGTTTTCCTGTTCTCGGTGAGTCAACTTCGATAAGGGATGTTATGCCTACTAAACTGGCTTCTCTTAACAATGTCCTCTTCAGAGTTTCACGTGGTCGATCTCTTTTTCTTCGACCTGTTGTGCTCCACTTGATAGCTTGTTTTGGTATTCTCTGATTGTTTCTTCTCATCACATGGCCTACATATGTCCATCTTCTTTTTCTGATCACCCATGAGACAGGTTGTTGTTTGCTCATCTGTCTTATCTCTGCATTGTGCTTGAATTCATTCCACTTTATACCAAGTATAAATATAAATATAAATCCTACTGCATTTGAACTTCATGAAACAGACCAGATATGGTCATTTTGTTTTTATGAAAATTTGTGCTTAACTCTTAAAAGTACAATGAGCTGTTTAAAATGACTTCTCAAACAAATTCAAGTAACTGAAGTCAAGTTTTGTTCCATAGCTAGCAAGTTGTAACTTTATACTGCTATAAATGCTTAAGTATGCATCATGTCATTTCTTAAAAAATATGGCATCCCTCATCTTTGATTAGGAAAAATCTGTTTGTCTGTAAATTAAGAGTTATCAAACAAACACAACTGCAGAATTTACAAACTGCATCATAAGATAGGAATGATGACAACAGGTTTGTGGAAAAATTGTTATTTTCTGCTACTATGTTTGATAGAATATTGAGTATTCCATATTATCTTCTTCTTCGTTCGCTTCTACCACCAAAACTGCACTGTGATCCTACTGAATTTACGCCTGTGGTCCTCGTTAGGTCTCGTGGTCTCCTGTGTGGTCCCCGAAAGGACCACACGAGATCCACGAGAGGACCACAAGGGGTTCAGAGTATCACAGGGCTTTAGCCTGTATTCTTGGTGGGTCTCTGAAGCGGATTGCGTGACACCGTGGTTTTCGTTGCACCAGTTTAGTCTAGAGTTGGACTTTCTCACCGGAAGACCTCGACGTGTTTAGGATACCGTGGCCGCTACCCTTCCTAGTTGTGACCAGGATGGAGCTTTTGTCCAGGAGGACGAATCCTCGCCACTAGTGACTTCCACCCCTGGGTTGAGCCGGCTTAGGCATATTATCCCAGTATGGGCGTGTTTGGGACGTGACCGACCTCTAGAGCAGAGGTACTGTGACATGTATAGCCTTCAAGTTTCACCCCTGGTGTGAGCCGGTTTAGGCAAAATTCACCAGTGTAGGTGTATTTCGGACGTGGCCGGCCTCTAGAGCAGAGGTGCCCTGGTATGTATAGCTCTCGTAGCGATACTACTGGACATACCGATTAAACTTCACTTTATCCTTTCCACCACCTTTTCCCATCGGCACCGCACAGCAACCTTTATTTCTTTTCCGCATTTCTTCCTTGACCAGGAGGAGCTTCACTCCACGCGCGGCATTTGAAGAGTCTCGCCAGCAGTGTAGTATTCCATATTAAACCTGATCCATCATACTTTGTTCATGTGTATAAAATTAAGCGGTATGATGAAAATATTGTCCTACAGTTTTATTTCAACAGCCACCATAACAGGACGGGCTCCAAATGAAACTCTTGATTTCAAGGACTTTTACAATTTGATGAACCATGTAATGACCAGAGATGACTCCAAAGATGATATTCTCAAAGCCTTCAAGATGTTCAGCAAAGACAAGGGAGTGATTCAACTAGATGACTTAGTGGTAATGTAAAAGTGTTTGGGTGCAGTAGCAGCTTCTATAGTGAAAACATTTACAAATAAGTGAACTTTTTGTGAAACTTTTTCTTGAAATCAAAGAACAGATGGATGAAGCAGATTTGTCAGCAGGCTCCACTACCTAGGGAACCACACTGACCTTATCATATCAGCCATGAATGAGCATGAAAGCTTGTTACTAGGATTACCATGAAGAATTCTGGCCAACTGTTTCATAAGCCCCAGTTTCTGTGCCACATAGCCTAGTATAGTTTGCCCCCCCCCCCCCCACCTGACTATAGGATTCTTTCTATTACATGACACACATAAAAGCATTTTAAAACACATGGATCTTGCAATCACATTGTCATGTTGATGTTAGATCTCCTTATTGCTGTGAGCTAGAAGCTCTTAGTAGCTGATGCCATAATGAAGAACTTGGTTCAGCCTTGAAATAGACAGATGTGAACTGTAGGGTATCTTGCAATCATATAAATATAACACAATTTGATTGAATCTTTAAATAATGAAATGAACAAATTGTTAGTAGTAAATTTGCTGAAGACTAGAATAAAAAGGAATAAATCACTTAATAAAAAACAGTGAACCAACTGGAATACAGGAAATAAGGAGACAACATCTCACTAGTTTTTATGTTTGGATGCACCAATAGGTCAGTTGATAGTGATTGTCACCTGGAAGTTCGTTTGTTTTGGACTCACTACCTGCAACTTCCCGTTGACCCAGATGTAGAAAATGGGTTCCTGATACATTGCTGCTAGGGAAAAAAAAACCTCCAAAGATGGAGATATCTTCTCACAGTGTGTGGCAAACTGAACTACACTGCATACAAGACTGTTAGTGAATGAAGGGAAAATTGGATATCACATGAAGTGAAGTCACACAAAGAAGTCTATTTATCCAAGTCCAGAATAGGATTAGGAATAAGTCTGGGTTCAAATGTCTTTTCTTATTCATTTCTGAAACCATGATTTCATTAACCCAGATATCTGAATTTTTTTTTTTTTTAATGCAGGAAGTGGCAGAGCAACTTGGAGAAGATATTTCTAAGGAGAAACTGCAAGAAATGATCCATTTTGCAGACAAAAAGAATGATGGCACAGTCACCTACAAGGAGTTTGTTGCCATGATGGAAAGACCACAACTAGAATAACATGGCAAACATTGGCAATCAAGCCTGCTGAAATGGAGCAAGCAACACAAATGGACGCAGCATTCTTAAAAATTATTGCTACTACTATTAACTAACAATTTTTATTAAATGACATACATTTGTACATGTTTGTTTTACTTCCGAGTATACTTATATATAGAATGTATAAACTGGGAAAAAAGTAGGAACAGCAACAAGGACTTGTAGTCACAACAACGACTACAAAGTTGTGATGTTTCAGCGTGAGCTTTAATCATACAAACACACACAATGCTTTGTGTGTAGTTGTATATTTATACACTAATTATTGTGTGTTACTTATATATAGGAGATTTTACAGAACTAACAAATTTTTGTCTTTACTATTGAGCAACAGCACAGAATGTAAAGAATAATATGCTTTTAGTTACTGAATAAAAATAAATACAAATTAACATAAAGTAGTTCATAAGTTAAGTAACTCAAATATAAAATGTATGAAAGTAGATTGGATATATTTCCAATTTAGATACCAGCTACTCTGGGTACAAAAACATGTTAGAAATATGTAAAAATGGCTTGATATGATCCAAAGTGCCAGGGAAAAATTACCTTTTTCAATAAGTAAATGAATGCTGTGTGACAAAAACCTGGTAACCATATCATCTTGAATTGTTTGTCTGCCATTTCACTGACCATTGATGAAGAAAAAATCATGTTTATTTTATCACACAAAAGTATAACAAATTTCTTCTTGGATTTAAAAAACACTTCTCATTTGATAAGAATCACCATTCATCTTACTGCAAAGTTCTGATGAGTTCTGACAAAGGAAAACTATGTTTATTTTTTGTATTATGATTCAATGATAGTTAAACTTATTTCTTTTTGCATTTAAAAACTGGTTCAGCCAGCTGTCATTTGCTAGAGACCACTGTTCATGATATTTTCAAGTTTTGCTGAAATTATCATTTTTATTTTCCTTTTTCATATCTTGAAAATTCCCACAAATAAGAAAATGACTTTCATGTTATTATCCTATTTCAACACTAAATGATGTTTGTATAGTATACCCTAGTGCATCTCACACTGCAGGCAGGTTAATTAGGTCATGCTAGTACCAGGTTAGAGCCCCATTACCCTCCTACTCAAAAGTCAGTGGTATCACTGAGCTACAGTTGTGTCTGTAGCAGTCATAATTAAGTGTAGAATATAAGTAATACTGTCTCAGATATAAGTCATGTTTTATTCTGTCACATGTAGAAAGTGTTTCAGTAGAAAGAATTTTGTTATTAGGAGCAACTTCAAATGTTAGTTCACCTTATCTGCAGGGTAATATATCCAACATGCGGCATCAGTATTAATGAATAATATATATATATGTGATGGACACCACAAGGGAACAGAAGTAAGGGTAGACCAAAGGAGACATGGAGAAGAACAGAGAGGATGTTGAGCAACAGAGTGCTCACCTGGGCAAGAGTGGAAAAAAAAAAGGCAAAGGACAGGCATTTGTGGAAAACCCTTGCAGAACCCCCATATGCCCTGGACACTTAAGGTTCAGAAAGAGAGATATTGTTAAAATATTGCTTTTCCACTGAAGATTTTTTTTTCTTATTATGTACATACAAAAGTTTTACATTTTTCCACTTGCAAAAAAAAAAGCCATAACTCAGAAATGTGAAACCTTTGAACCCAACTTCCCGTAACATTATTTGAGTACATCATAATTCCCAAAATGTTCAGTAAATATTTATGCTCTATTTAGAAGAACATGATCTTTGATCAGGACTTCAGGGTCACTAGACTGCTACATGATATGTATTCTGCTGCTAATACACTTCCACACTGATGGTTGTGGTGCTGTGTCAGCCAGGGTGGTCATCTGCTGTCATTTGCATTTTATATTAATAATAAAGCAGATACACATTATGGCTGCTCTTTTTCATTAAGATGATGTTTCTACCTTTAAAATTATTAGCATGCCCTTGCCTGCACACTGGTTTTCAATATACAGAATTGTGTGAAAATTAATCCATCTTTCTATGTGATGTTTTCTTTCCCCATTACCTTGTTCAATATTCATGTTTCTGGCCTAGTGAATGATATTAATGAAGTAAATCATTTCACAGTTTGCAATTTTATTTGTTGTATTGCTTATCTGAGAGTACAAGTGTGATGGCAACTGCTGTAAAACTGGTACTATTTGACTAGAGTTAGATGGAGGTGTATGGTGCAGTTCTATGAACATAGGCAGGGAAGAGGAAGGAAGAACAGCTGGCAGTAAGGAGTAGGAACAATGAAATAAGAAAGACAACAACAACAACCCAATATTTCAGCAAAATTGGCTTCATCAAGGACAAAAGAAAGAACAAAACAAAGATAAAAGTGGCTGGGGGAATGTGATCCAGTAAATCTGTATTCGTTGCTTGTAATGTTCTTATTTATTCATTACAGACTTAAGAACAAACATTATTGCAAAAGAAAAATAGTATCTCCATTCTGTGAAAAAAACCTGAAAAAATTCTATCCTGCATTCTGACAAAAATATAATACAAGAGGTGATTGATAAGTTCGCGGCCTAAGGTACAACAGATTATTTGTGGAAACTTTTTTGGGTTATTTCTCAACACAGTCCCTTTGCAAGTTTATGCACTTAGCCCAGCAATTCTGGAGCATATGGATCCATTCTTTGTAAAAGTCAGCATCTTGTGCCAGTAGAAAGTGGTATACAGCATGAATGATGCCATCATCTGAAGCAAATCTACGACCTCTGAGCTCCTTTTCTGAGTTTGGTAAACAGGTAATAGTCCGAAGGGGCCAAATCTGTGGAATAAGGAAGCTGGAAGCCGGATTCATGAATGGCAGCCATTGCCACCACTGACTTGTGAACTGAAAGGATTACTCCTCTCATCAATTTCCCTCGATGCTTTTCCTTCAGTTTGATCTGCATTTACTTCACATGATTAGCATAATAGGCCCTGGTGACCATTCTGCCATTTTGAAGATAGTCTACCAATAGCACACCTTCTGAATCCCAAAAGATGGAAGCCATCACTTTGCCTGCAGACAGAACCACCCTTGCTTTCTTTGGAGGTGGGGATCTATGATGTTTCCACTGCTTTGACTGTTATTTGGTTTTTGGTTGAAAATGCTGAACCCAAGTCTCATCCATAGTCACAAATTGCTGAAGAAACTTTTCAGGATGTGCAGAAAAATGGCCAATATTGTTTCTTGACATGTTGAGACACTGTCGTTTGTGATCAGCTCCATGAAGTTTCAGGACCCATTGAGCAGAGACCTTTGTCATTTGAAGATCATTGTGAATAATGGCATGAACATGTTCCTGGGAGATACCCAACTCAGTAGCAATGTACAGCTCAGTTAGTCGTCGATCCTCCATTATCATGTCATGGTTTCTGCCAGTGGTTTCGTCAGTGGTTACCGTTCTTGGTCTTCCTGGATGGGGATCATCTTCCAGACTCTCCCTTCCATGTTTGAAGTGAGCTGCCCATTTCTTCACTGTGCTGTAAGAAGGGGCACTCTCCCCTAGTCTCCACCATATTCCCACGGATCTCTTTGATGATAAGCCCTTGATGCAGAGGTAGCGAATGACTGCTCGATGAGAAATGTTATTCATTTTCTCAGTTTCCGCCACCCCTTACCACCTCAGTAGCCTGTAAAAAAAAATTGGTTGCAGTTATTTTCTTGAAACTTGGTGTTTAATCTTACATTAACCTGATCTACAAATGTACCTAATATCAACTGTGTGTTTCAAGTATTTGTACCTTAGGCCGCGAATTTATCAATCAACCCTCATATATTCCTGTGATTATAAAATAATGAAAAGTCAAAAAAGTTACTCAAAGAACTGCTGCTTGTTTATGAAAATGTCTTCTATACTGGCTGTATCAAATTATATCTATCAGGAACTGGACTGACTGAATCAGATGTTATGCAGTCTCTCTGTCAATATCAGACAAGGTATAGAATCTATTCTCACTGAAACATTCCTGCTGATATAGTCTTCACCAGTACTGTGAAGCATGTGTACTGTTCTGAGATCCTACTACACTGGAGGTGACTGCAGCACTTATGGACTTGTCAGATGTATAATAATTACCTTTTAACTTTTTTTAAAACTATATCATCTGTAAGAAACTTTTTTACATTTCTTTTTACAGTACTTTCCAGTATTTCTAAACATGTATCATTTAAACTCAAAATTTATTATCTATCTGCTGAAACAGAGACATATGAATTTGTTGTGATAAATTTGCAAGACCTGATTCAACTGGACTAGAAGTCTGCTGGTGTACATCAGAATTAGAGTGGTTGATTAAGCTGCTGGGAGCAAACACAGGCACTGAAGCTTTCTGGTCCAAATGGACAGGGTGTAACTGACTGGGGTTTGTTTCCAGGGAGCTGCTGGGACTCAGTAGCAATAAATGCTTGTCTCTGCCAGAAGTGAATGCGTCTGATGATGATGTGTGCTTTACTGAGGTGTTCATGGAAGTTCGGGGGGATGACTGCTGGGTGATGTCTGGTGAATTGTGGGAAACATTAGTCTTGCTGCTTGTGTGAACAGATTGCTGAGGACTACTGCTGACAATATTCGTTGGGAAATGATGTGCCACTGGAAGAGAATTTGAAGTAAATATATATCCATACTGCAAAGCATCATGATTGTCTCCATCATTTAAGTACATATTGAAAGACATCATCTGATTATGAGACATATCATTGCTACTGTATTCATAAGGCACATTAACTGGCACTTTCTGAGATGCAGCTGCTCGTAAATCTGATGATCGCGATACATCATCTATGTGCTGGTTGTCATTTGTCATCTTTAGCATTCGTTTAAGTACAGATTGGCCAGCATCACTGTCAACATTTGCCACAAGTTCCTGTGGTCCAACATTGGGTGGTATATTTTTCACTGGAGAAACTGGATCCTTTACTGTAAATTTAATATGTGGAAGATGGCGATTCCACACTTTCCTAAATGATGTAAGAGCAACTGTTCTCTTACCAGACAACTCATAAAATTCCTTGTATTTCTTATGAACTGATGTGACATTATCTGATGGAGGAAGTCGTACGACACTCTTCACCATGGAATTTTTGGAACGTCTAGCAGCTGGCACCCCATGATCTGAAGCATATCTGAAGTGTTAATTTGCATAAATTAAACAATTAATATTAAAAGAAAGACCATTTTAATGCTGTTATATACAGGTGCATAAAAACAGACATATGGAAACAGAATAAAAAACTGAAAGCAAACACTTTGGGTTGAAGGAGCTTTTAAGGAAAAAAGAAAAATTTTAATTTATCCAAAAGATAGAGCAACAGATATAGACTTTAAATGTTTATGAAAAATCAGAAGACCTGCCGTAGCTTCACTTTATTGAGCTGAAACATCATCAGCTTGAGATTCCCTTAAGCTATGTTCTCATCTAATTTTGTAGAGAAATTATTTGGGATTCCCTTAAGTTAAAGGCAGCGAGGAAAGGAACTGGCCACCCTACCTCATATGCTGATGGCCCAGCATAATGAGGTCTCTAACGCTTCATCCCCTATGGCATTTGCTATGGGACTATCTTTACCTTACTCAAGTTACGCTCTCATATAATTTTATTGGGTACAAAACAGGCGGCATCAATAAACTATTAATGAATGTTTTATACGAACCAAATATCTAAAAAAAACAAATCCATCATTTGCTATCAAGATGGAGATCAGTTCTGTGTGCTGAAACTACTGTGATTATGCTACAGCACCACTGTAAGCTGTGAACCTTGCACAGACAGCACTGTTGATTCTTCATTATGTCTACTTGGCCAGTGGTGAACTATGATGGTCCTCATGTGTTCTGGCTCAGCTTGGCACCTCAGCTATGGAGTTTGTGGTGAGAGCAACGCTCACTAGTTTCACATTTGGACTTTCATAATTCCAAAAATGGCATCCTCACTGGGTGGTTTGTCATCAATGACTGATACAAAAGACCAATGATGAACATTCTGTGCAATACTTACTGGCACAGGTGGTGCAGCGATTATGAGAGTATCTCAATTGTAATGATACCAAGAACCTAATATTGAATATCAAAAATATATTTTTAAATATTTTTTTTTATCTTTCCATGATGTCTCAGAACACACACATATATGCGCATGCACACAACATCTATAAATATACGAGAAGTGAATTACTGACACTAAAATAATGTTACATACCTATTTATAAACTCAACAACATCCGTGATGTCACTATTACTGATAGCATGATATGGTTTTCTGCCAAGGTTACCATGCAGTCGAGAAGTAACACCATGCTCTGCAAAATGTTTTTTCAAGTTCTTCAGATATTTCTCCCCAATGTTATTCACTGCCAAGAAACAACAGTGGCAAATCTTCGTGTTCATAAGGCGATAGCTGAACCTGTTGCGAATACGGTTATTGTGGTGGTAGGTCTCTTTGAATGTTACCGCCCCACAACGAAGGAGCCCCATGATGAAGAAGTCTCGTGAGTGTCTGTCTAACAAGGTGATCTCCACGCGATGTGAAGCAATATCCTGTATCCTAAGATCAGCCAAGCACACACATTTACAAGATTTCTTATAGTCTATAAGCTGCTGAATTATTTCTATGGGACTAATCTGTTTGGTGGCTTCATCTTCTTTATCATTTCCTGATGATTTAACAGTTATTTTCTCATATGGCCTTTCAAACCCCATCTCAATAGCCAATGTTAGAGCATTAAATTCAACACCAACTGGGGGCGATTTAAATTTTTTCTGCTGGGGTTCTCTGACATTATCCTTCACTGCAGAAGTAGAAAGAGATTTCTTTGGTCTGCCCTTTTTCTTCTTTGAAATACTGTTCAAATGTGAATAAGAGTTAACTGCTCCATTCTGAAGAGATATCAATGGAGGAATAGGTTTCCTCTTTTCTGTACTTTTACTAATATCATAATCACTATTAAGCAGTGGATAATCTTTTTTTCTTGTTGGAAAATTTAATTTAGTGTTAGCCTGACTCTGTTTCCTTGTTGCAGAAATTATACTTTGTTTATTCAGTTTCTTCAGTGCATTTCCATCAGCTCTTAATCCCTCACTTGCCTCAATCTTGCCATTTTTTAGATGCAAATTAGAAGCACAAACATTTGTCAGCAGTGAATTCGGAGTTTCTGGAGAGAAAAACAAAAGGCAGAAAAGAAAAACCAGAAACAATAACAACTTTTAACACTGATACCACATACACAGTTTGTACTTGAGACTACACATTTCATCACATACACAGTTTGTACTTGAGGCTTACTTGCACCCACATTTCATCAACTGATCAAGAACATTAATAAGAACTTCTGACATTGTTACCTTTGTCATTTTACAGAATGATCATGAATGTAGTTATGCCTGATACTGCAAACTGCTTAGGATTTTGTTATTTATCAGAGGCAGCATGTAAAAAGTTTAAGTACTTTGTTAGATATCAGAGGCAAGCTGTAAAGATTTAAAAAGCAAAATAATTAACGGATTTCTCAGCCATTTGTATACTAGTCTGGTCTCAATCTTGCTATGTGGGTGTCTGTTAAATGGTAATGCAAGTACTTCTTCTTCTTCGTATGCACGCTGACGATGATGCGTGGTACCCTTTTGGCTGGGTACCTCCAACTTCAGCATCTTTCCTTGCTAGGGCAGACTGTGGTCTTGCTTGGACTGCCATGAAGACAGTGTTGTAGGCTGGCCTGGCCAAAACTTTGTTTTCCAGCCTTTGGTGGCTGTACTTAAGCCCCTTCTCCATTCAGATCCAGCATGCAACGCTGACTGGCCATAAGGCTTTGAGAAAGTTCCACAGAGACGCTCCGATTTTGGGATGAGGAATCTGGTGAGTGCATCAACAATATCCACTCCCCGCCACCTATAGTCTGCTGGTTCTGTTTTGTTTACATCATTCTGATAGCCATTGTTATAACGACCCATAGTTTTAATTCTTCCTGGATTCATTGGTTTCACACCAGATTTTCCTCATCCCTGCTAGCAATCTCCATGTCCCCATCCATCCACCAACTTGACATTACATTTTACAAAAATAACAATTACAATTAGTGTTGACTGCTACAGGTTTCTGGGCTACAGATGTAGGTCAGAGTTTTTAAGCAAACAGATCTATGTTCCCTGTCTCACAAAGACTATGTGTTCTTAACACAGTTGTTCCCAGGGGAATCCAAGCAATTAAAACTGATAAAACACAATGCACAGACACATGGTACATATAATGTGCAATCAATGTTGCACATTTAAACACCAACTAACCATAACTTACACAAAAATGATTTAAGTGTACTACTCTATGGAAGTGAATGCTGGAAAATCACCAAAACCATAGAAAACAAGTTGAATTCTTTCCAGACAAAATGTTTATGAAGAATTAGAAAAATATTTTGGCCAAACACCATAAGAAATAACATCTTGTTGGCAGAGATGCAGATGAAGCCACTGACAGCAGTTATTAAGGAAAGACGCTGGCGATGGCTGGGACATGTGCTCTGAATGACTGATAACTCACTACCAAAAACAGCACTAAGATGGACACCATAGGGGAAAAGAAGTAAAGGTAGACCAAAGGAGACATGGAGAAGAACAACAGAGAGGATGTTGAGCAATAGAGGGCTCACCTGGGCAAGAGCAGAAAAAAAGGCAAAGGACAGGTATTTGTGGAAAACTCTTGTGGAAGCCCCATGTGCCCTGGGCACTTAAGGTTCAGAAAGAGAGAGAGATTAACACTCTGTTATTTATTAAAACTGTCAACGTCATAAAGGACTTCTACAATGGATATGTTTGTGCATTCAAGACAGAAGAAGGGATGAGTGAATGGTTCAAGATTGAAACAAGTGTGAAACAAGGATGTACTGTCTCCTTTGCTTTTTGGAATTACAACAGACTTCATAATGAAAAAAAATGCTGCACAGGTAACACTATGTGACTGGGTACATGGGACCCAGCTAGAAGATCTTGATTTTGCTGATGACATAACTCTTATCAGTAACAATGTGAATTCCATGCAAGATAAACAGATAGCCTGTCTTCACTGGACTTGAAATTAACAAGGACAAAACAAAAATAATGAAATTTCCCATTAATCAAAATGAAAAATTCACATAGAAAGATATTGAAGAAGTCAATCAATTTGCATACCTTGGCAGCTACACAGACCAGGATGGTGACACCAGAAAAGAAGTTAGAATTAGAATTGCAAAAGCAGCATCGATCTTCAAGAATCTTGAGAACATATGGAATTCAAAAGTTATAAGCACAAAAACCAAGTTAAGACTATTCAATTCAAATGCAATATCCACCCTTATTTATGCATGTCTTCTTCTTCTTCTTCTTCTTCGTTCGCATTGTCTGTCTATACCTGCAGTCCTGTCTCTTGGATAAATTTCACAGTTTTTTGTAATTCATGTATGGAACCGTAGAGCTTATCTTCTTTAGTGGTTTCACTGGGCCAGTAATTATTTCTCAGTGTCTCGTAGTTGATGCAGTTCTGGAGGATATGTTCCACAGTTTGGGGCACCTGGGCACATGTACATAGATTAGTAGTACCAACCTTAAACTTTGTATACATATGACTTCGGAGTTGGGTGTGTCCTGTTCGGAGACGGAAGATGGTGACTTGTTCCTTTCTGTTTAGCATGTGATAGTCATCATGTGGTGGTGTTTGTGGCTTCCTGTAGGTTTTTATCATGCTTTTCTTCTGATTATAGGTGATTGGTATGTCTGGTTGCTCCATTTCGGTGCCCTCTTTGGCCAGATGGTCAGCTTTCTCATTGCCTGGTATCCCACAGTGGGAGGGAATCCATTGCAAAGTGACTCCATGTTGTACGCCAATTTTTGACAAGGCATCCTTACGGTCTGGTAGTTTGTTGCACTGAAGAGCTTCCAGTACTGATCTTGCTTGCATCTGTGAGAATTACTACAGGACATGTATCAATTCTGGAGTCTGATAGTTTTTCAACTGCAGCAATAATTGCCCTAACTTCTGCATCAAAGTTATTGCAGTATTTTCCAGTGGGTATGGAAATCTTGTCAGTGGTGTTGTTTGGATATTCAATATGTGCTCCTGCCCCACCATTCTTTATGGCATTGTGTGCAGATTCGTCTGTATACACACGTATCCAGGTGTCATATGGATATTTGTCATCTAGCACACTAAGTGTGGCTGTTGATCTTACAAGACTGCTTTGCATCTCACCATTCTGCACACCTTTCACTTCAGTCTGAATAGTTATTTGTGTATAATCTGCTTCTTTCCACGGTGTATGCTCTGGTACAGATGATAATGGAGCGACTACAGTTTGAAGGTCAGGTATCAGCTTACGCATACGCTTGGCCTGGTGAATGAAGCTGCTTCTTTTAAGCCGACTTAATGCCAAGTTATTGAATCTCTCCTTCAGGGGATGGCTTACAGAGCTAAGGAATTTCTCTCCCATGGTCATGACCTTTGTGTCTCTACGTTCCTTTAACGGTTGAACACCAACTATTTTCTGCATTTCTACTATTGGTGTGGACCTCATGGCACCTGTGATAATCCGTAGTGACTGATTTTGAACCTTGTCTAGATTATGCAGCGTAGTGTTTGATGCTGTGCACCAAGATGTTGAGCCATATTCTAAATGTGGTAGAATACTTTGCTGATATACGTTTTTGAGGATTCTTTCACTAGCTCCCCATGTAGTTCCACTCAATTTTCTTAATATGGCTAGTTTTCTTCTGACTTTTGCTTCTGCACTGTTGATGTGTTGCTTCCAAGTCAGTTTTGAGTCAAGAGTCACTCCTAAGTAAGTGGGTTGGTTGTCCATCCTTAAGGATATTTCATTTACAAGGATCTTACTTGCTTTCTGTTTAGATGAGAGAGTGAACAGAGTGGTACTTGATTTCTCTGTGTTGATACTTACACACCATTTGTTTGTCCATGATGTCAAGATGTCTGCTGCTCTTTGGAGTCTCTGTGTAGCAACTGTCACCTATTCATCTGTACACCACATGACCAGATCATCTGCATACAGTGCTGCTTTGATTCCATAGGGAAGTTCCTTGACCAGGTCATTAATGAATACAAGAATAGTGTAGGCGAAAGGACTCCTCCTTGTGGTACACCGTGTCGCAGAAGTACTTTCTGGCTTTTGTGTCCATCCATTACTACTCTAGCTCTTCTATTGTGTAAATAGGACTTTATCCAGTTGTATAGTCTTCCATTCACATTGCAGTTTCTTAGTTTCCACAGCAGACCTTTTTTCCATACTTTATCAAAGGCTTTCTTTAGGTCTATTCACGCTGCTAGTACAAGGTTTTTCTCTTGGAATGCATCCTCAATCTCTTGAGAGAGATAGGTCACTTGATCTTCTGTACTGTAGTACTGCCTAAATCCTGCTTGTTGTGGAACGAGAAGGTTTTCATTTTTTAGGTACCATTTTAGCCTCAGGTCAATGATGCGTTCCGTCGCTTTGCAGAGGCAGCTAGTGAGACTGATTGGCCTGTAGCTGGAGACAGTATCACTGTTTTTCCCTGGCTTTAGCAGTGGTACCATGCTTGCTTCCTTCCGGATTTGAGGTAACTTACCTGTGCTCCAGCACATATTGAAAATATCCAACAGCTTTCCCATTGCTGCCATTCCCAGGTTCTTGATCATTTCATTGGACACTCCATCTGGTCCTGGTGATTTCCTTGGTTTCAGTTTACTGACTGCTAGGTCTAACTCGCTGCGTATGACTGGTGCATCCATGACCTCCACTTTTCTGACTTGTTCCTCTTCTTTCTGTGGGTCAATGCGCACTGCACGCTCTTTCTCTGGATGGATATCAATGTTGTAGTCCTGTGCAAACATGCGAGCAAAGTGATCTGCTACCTGCTTACCTGTAAGAGTTTTCCCATCCTCTATTAGTGTAATCTTTGTACTTCTTCCAGTACTCTCATCATTTAACTGTTTGATTAGTTTCCACAGTTTCCTTCCATCCAAAGTTTAGGGACTCTGTTTTCTCTCTCCAACTTTCCCGTCTGGCGTGCAGCTTGGCTCTCTGAAATTTGGCCTTAGAATGTTGGTAATTATTGTAGTGTTCTTGGCACGGTCTATTTTCTGCTTGCTTTCGAGCTGCTTCCACATCATCATGGAGTTTTCCCAGCTCACTAGACCAGTATGGTTTATAGTCCCTGCGAGCTCCTCTGGGAATGGTTTCATGAGGGCCTGAAGGATACAAGCATTGAATTCCTTCACTATGCTGTTAATATCATTACCTTCTATTGACAGCTGTCCCATCAAGATACCTGTACGATGTCTGTACATTGTCCAGTTTGCTTTTTTATAGTTCCATCTGGGGAGAGGGCTACTGGTGTTAAGGAGTTCATTTTCTATTGTCAGGAAGACTGGTCGATGGTCATTACCTCCAAGTTGTTTTCCAACTTCATGTGTAATGTTCCACTTCAGATCTGGAAAGTGGAATGCCAGATCTAGTGTTGAGGTTGTACGCCAAGCCCTTGAGTAAAACGTTGGGGGATCCATTGGCTGGTTGATCAGGAGAAGTCCATTATCATCCTGCCAGCTGTCAACTTCCTCTCCTCTCTTGTCTATGTGGTCACAGCCCCAGCTCTGGGAATGGCTGTTAAAATCGCCACAGACCATCAGTCTCTCTTTGTGTGGGATTGTTTCTAAAGCAAGTGGGCGGTCATTAGGACAGTAATAGTTAAGGAGGTGGAAATCTGTATTACTACTTTTTAGATGGATCATCTGATATTCGGCTCCTTTCATGAACACTCCCACCTGACATGCGCTGATGTTATTCTTAACAAGTGTGAGTACTCCTCCTTTTCGTCTGTCCTGTCGGTCTGATCTAAAACACTGGTAGCCTCTGATTTTAAAGGCGGCATCTTTGGTTAGGTGTGTCTCCTGTATGCAGCATATACTTACCTGCTGTGCAAAAAGTATGCTCTCTAGTTCCACCTTTTTGCTATAGCCATCTCTAACACTGCTGACACCCTCAGCATTCCACTGCATTATTTTAAGTTCTTGCTTTTTGGCTGTTTTCTTCCGTTGTATTTTTTGGCCAGTAGCTCTACTCTCATTTCTCCTGACTCCACAAGACGAACTGAGAGGACCTCCAGTAGCATTGGGTGGACCCTTTCGAGGCAGGAGGCCTGGCACCGCACCTGCCTGGTTAGTCTTCACAGGGTGAGCACCATGTTTGAATACTGCAGATAGAGACATTTCATTAGCGATAATGCATGTTACCCTGATTTTTGCGATGCGCCTTTTGTCTGGGTAACTCCGACTTCAGCACCTTTCCTTGCTAGGGCCGACTGTGGTCTTGCTCGGACTGCCATGAAGACAGTGTGGCTGGCCTGGCCAAAACTTTGTTTTCCAGCCTCTGGTGGCTGTATGTAAGTCCCTTCTCCATGTCAGATGGTTTGGAGACAGTTCCACAAAGACATTCTGACTCTGAGATGAGGAATCTGATGAGTGCTTCAATGATATCCATTCCCCGCCACCTATAGTCTGCTGGCTCTGTTTTGTTTACATCATTCTGATAGCCATTGTTGTAAAGACCTATAGGCTTGTCACGTCCTGGATTCATTGGTTTCAAACCAGACTTCCCTCATCCCCGCCAGAGATCTCCATATCCCCATCCGTCCACCAACCTGACATTACATTTTACAAAAATAACAATTACAATTAGTGTTGATTGCTACAAGTTTCTGGGCTACAGAAGTAGGTCAGAATTTTTAAGCAAACAGATCTATGTTCCCTGTCTCACAAACACTATGTTAAGATAAGTGTGCTCTTAACACAGTTGTTCCCAGGGGGATTTATGCATGTGAAAGCTGGAAAAGAAATAAAGAAAAAGACAAGAAATTAGACTCTTTTGAAAACAAATGCCTAAGAAAAATACTCGGCATCAAGTGGAATGAATTCAAGAACAATGCAGAGATAAGACAGATGACTGAACAACAACCTGTCTCATTGGTGATCAGGAAAAGGAGATGGACATATATTGGTCACGTGATGAGAAGAAACAGTCAGAGAATCCCAAAACAAGCTATAAAATGGAACACAATAGGCCAAAGAAAAAGAGGCAGACCACGTGAAAATCTGAAGAGGACAATGTTAAGAGAGGCCAAATTAACAGGCACAGAGTCCCATGATGAGGTTGAAAGACTCGCCGAAGACAGGAAAACTTGGTGAACTACCTTGCGAGCCCTATGTGACGTTTAACGGCACGGGAAGGATATAAGATTTATTAAAAACATTGTTTGCAAACTGTAATTGCTGAGACAGTTAATTTGTTCAAATAAATGTTAAAAATTTTTTTAAATGTTTCAATTTTAAAGTTTTAAACAGTATATGAAAGTACAACTTGTTGGTAAAAGAAAGTTAAGATATATATGAAAGCAGTTCTTAGTGGGAAAAAGTCAAGATACATATGAAAGCACAAACTCTATGTTGAAGGAGATCATGATGCAGATGAAAATGGAAAACTAAATATATCAACATAACATGCTTGAGAGCTGTCTGTCAGCTGTGAAAACTACTACACATCATAAAAGCCATGTAAATAACTGGAATACTTCCACAATCACATAAACCATGGGAAGAATTGGAATACTTCCACAATCACATAAGCCATGGGAAGAATTGGAATACTTCTACAATCACATAAACCATGAGAAGAATTGGAATACTTCCATAATCACATAAGCCATGAGAAGAATTGGAATACTTCCACGATCACGGTGCTCCTCCCGGCCAATGAAGAAATTTGCAAATGAGGTTGCCGCGCAGCATCACTGCGGAAAAGGTGGTAGAAAGGATAAAGCGAAGCAAACAGTCAAATCACGGCACCTCTGGTCTGGAGGTCGGCCACGTCCTGAGTGCAGTCATATCGGGTGAAATGCATGAACCGGCTTGTCCCAGAGGTTAAGACACTGCTGGCGAGACTCTTCAAATGCCGCGCGTGGAGTGAAGCTCCTCCCGGTTAAGGAAGTGAATGCGGAAAAGAAATAAAGGTTGCTGTGCGGAGCCAATGGGAAAAGGTGGTGGAAAGTGAAGTTTAACCGGTCTGTCCAGTAGTATCGCTACGAGAGCTATACCACGGCACCTCTGCTCTAGAGGCTGCCCACGTCCGAAATACACCTACAGTGGTGAAATATGCCTAAACCGGCACACACCAGGTGTGGAACTTGATGGCTTAGACATGTCATGCCACCTCCGCTCTAGAGGTTGGTAACGCCTGATAAACACCCATACTGGTGAATTTTGCCTAAACCGGCTCATACCAGGGGTGAATCTTGAAGGCTATGCATGTCACAGTACCTCTGCCCTAGAGGTCGGTCCCGTCCCAAACACGCCCTAGGGGTAGAAGTCACTAGTGGCGAGGATTCATCCTCCTGGACAGAAGCTCCATCCTGGTCACAACTAGGAAGGGTAGCGGCCACGACCGCAAAATGCTGAAGTCGGAGACACTGGACCAGGGAAGTCTAGATAGGCAACGCAACACATCAACAGTGCAGAAGCAAAAGCCAGAAGAAAACTAGCCATATTAAGAAAATTGAGTGGAACTACATGGGGAGCTAGTGAAAGAATCCTCAAAAACGTACATCAGCAAAGTATTCTACCACATTTAGAATATGGCTCAACATCTTGGTGCACAGCATCAAACACTACGCTGCATAATCTAGACAAGGTTCAAAATCAGTCACTACGGATTATCACAGGTGCCATGAGGTCCACACCAATAGTAGAAATGCAGAAAATAGTTGGTGTTCAACCATTAAAGGAACGTAGAGACACAAAGGTCATGACCATGGGAGAAAAATTCCTTAGCTCTGTAAGCCATCCCCTGAAGGAGAGATTCAATAACTTGGCATTAGGACGGCTTAAAAGAAGCAGCTTCATTCATCAGGCCAAGCGTATGCATAAGCTGATACCTGACCTTCAAACTGTAGTCACTCCATTATCATCTGTACCAGAGCATACACCATGGAAAGAAGCAGATTATACACAAATAACTATTCAGACTGAAGTGAAAGGTGTGCAGAATGGTGAGACGCAGAGCAGTCTTGTAAGATCAATAGCCACACTTAGTGTTCTAGATGACAAATATCCATGTGACACCTGGATACGTGTGTATACAGATGGATCTGCACATAATGCCATAAAGAATGGTGGGGCAGGAGCATATATTGAATATCCAAACAACACCATTGACAAGATTTCCATACCCACTGGTAAATACTGCAACAACTCTGATGCAGAAGTTAGGGCAATTATTGCTGCAGTTGAAAAACTATCAGACTCCAGAATTGATACATGTCCTGTAGTAATTCTCACAGATGCAAGATCAGTACTGGAGGCTCTTCAGTGCAACAAACTACCAGACCTTAAGGATGCCTTGTCAAAAATTGGCGTACAACATGGAGTCACTTTGCAATGGATTCCCTCCCACTGTGGGATACCAGGCAATGAGAAAGCTGACCATCTGGCCAAAGAGGGCACTGAAATGGAGCAACCAGACATACCAGTCACCTATAATCAGAAGAAAAGCATGATAAAAACCTACAGGAAGCCACAAACACCACCACATGATGACTATCACATGCTAAACAGAAAGGAACAAGTCACCATCTTCCGTCTCCGAACAGGTCACAGCCGACTCCGAAGTCATAAGTATACAAAGTTTAAGGTTGGTACTACTAATCTATGTACATGTGCCCAGATGCCCCAAACCGTGGAACATATCCTCCAGAACTGCATCAACTACGAGACACTGAGAAATAATTACTGGCCCAGTGAAACCACTAAAGAAGATAAGCTCTATGGTTCCATACATGAGTTACAAAAAACAGTGAAATTTATCCAAGAGACAGGACTGCAGATATAGACAGACAGTGCGAACGAAGAAGAAGAAGAGAAGAAGAAGAAGAAGAAGTAGATAGGCAACCACCTCTCACCCGGCGGGGATGTTTGCGTATCCTAATCACGCTGAGGTTTTCCGGTGAGAAAGTCCAACCCTGGACTGGATGGGCAACCACCTCTCACCCGGCGGTGATACACGGTTATCTCAAAACACGTCGAGGTTTTCCGGTGAGAAAGTCCAACTCTGGCCTGGGTGGGCTACCGCCTCTCACCCAGCGGGGATGCACTGATATCCTAAACACGTCGAGGTCTTCCGGTGAGAAAGTCCAACCCTAGACTAAACTGGTGCAATGAAAACCACGGTGTCACGCAATCCCGCTTCCGAGACCCCCCAAGAATACAGGCTAAAGCACTGTGATACTCTGAACCCCTTGTGGTCCTCTCGTGGATCTCGTGTGGTCTATTTTGGACCACACAGGGGACCACGGGACCTAACGAGGACCACAGGCGTGAATTCAGTAGGTTCACAGTGCGGTTTTTGGTGGTAGAAGTGAATGAAGAAGAAGAAGAAGAAGACATAAGCCATGGGAAGAATTGGAATAATTCCACACATCACATAAGCCATGGGAAGAATTGGAATACTTCCACAATCACATAAGCCATGGGAAGAGTTGGAATACTTCCACAATCACATAAGCCATGGGAAGAATTGGAATACTTCCACAATCACATAAGCCATGGGAAGAGTTGGAATACTTCCACAATCACATAAGCCATGAGAAGAATTAGAATACTTCCACAATCACATAAGCCATGGGAAGAATTGGAATACTTCCACAATCACATAAGCCATGGGAAGAATTGGGATACTTCCACACATCACAAAAATAATCTGCCTATTAATCCTTTCCATAATTTGAAAAGATTTATTGTTCAATTGAAAACTAAAAGATGCAGACATAAAGTGGCAACATGGGGCTTAATAACGTTTTAGGGAATTCAGAAAAAAAATCAAACTAGCTCACTTTCACTTACACTCCCCTCCGTTTCTGTTACTCAATGCGCTCGATATGTTGATTGTTTACGAATGTGATATCCAGTTTTCTAAACTTTTATTAAATGTGCGATATCAGTTATTTCCATATGTCCTGTAGCGGCCTTGCAATGTCTGTCCATATTCTTTGAAGACTATCGAGATACTTGTGTTGCGATTCCATAAAATTGAAATCTTCAAGTGTGCACTGACTGTGACACGATGACACTAAATGACACCTCCCACTCTCACTCACAATAAATGTCCCTGTCACCAGATGATGCAAATTCAGGCACTGTAATTGATCTTAAAATCTGAAAATATTTACAATTAAATTTCAACCTGCTATGATGTAACGATGAGCCTACCTGTCGCTCCATCTTCCACAAAACCACCCAGTTCGCGTAGATTCGCCATTATTTTGTACTGATTTTATTGTGGGCAGCTTCGATTCCTTGACGAATATTTACGAAATAAAAGTTTTACATTTTCGATACATGGTTAATAAAGAAAAGCCTCTGTCAACTCGATACTGCAGTGAGTTATTCATGTTTAATCTTTAGGCCAGGCTCAAAATACAACAAATGTTCAGTCCCACCACGACGTCGCCACTTAACGCTTCAGAACTGATGATGAACAATTTATTACAGATCTGTAGCGCGAAATAATGATCTTCGTCTTCGTTCGCTTATACCACTAAGAGCGCCCCGTGATCCTACAGAATTTACTCCTTGATAGGACCACAAGAAATCCCAGAGGGAAAGAAAAATCCACAAGAATCCCCTGGGATTCGAACACGGTAGACCTTTTTGGGATCTGAGATGGCTGAGTTCGTAAGTACGCTGTTCTCTCGTGGCTAGACGGCTGCTCGTCTTACCGGAGTCCGTGTTCGAATCCCAGGTAATTCTCTTGTGAGTTTTCTTTCTCTCACGTCGCACTAAAGTGCTTTGTCTACGATTTTTTCGAGGTCTAATCCTACAAAATTGTGTTCTCTTACTTAACCGTACAAAAGCCTCGTAATTTCCTATTTATAAAAAATTGTTTCTGGAACCATACCTGAAACTAACTTCACGTGAAAAGTGTTCGTTCGGTTGTTGTTGTTCAAGTATGCACCAGACATGGCAGGAGACCGTGTGCATGTTTGTCAAAAAAAAAAAAAATTGGTCCCTGCTAGAGAGACTGAATCTTAAGCTACGGAATTTCTGTGCACGATCTCGTTTCTTTCCAGGTGTCACGATCCTTCGTGTTGGCTGAATAAGTACTATGACTTAGCTTTCAAAAGACCTTTTTAGGGG
This sequence comes from Achatina immaculata, assembly GCA_009760885.1. Classification (NCBI taxonomy): domain Eukaryota; kingdom Metazoa; phylum Mollusca; class Gastropoda; order Stylommatophora; family Achatinidae; genus Lissachatina; species Lissachatina immaculata. Next base: position 53,278,784 of record CM019691.1, on the reverse strand, counting down.
GGCCTGAGATGGCTCAGTTCGTAATTATGCTGTTCTCTCGTGGCTAGACGGCGCTCGTCCTACCGGAGTTCGTGTTCGAATCTCAAGTAATTCTCTTGTGATTTTTCTTTCTCTCAGGTCTCACTAAAGTGCTTTGTCTATGATTTCTTCGAGGTCTGATCCTACAAAATTGTGTTCTCTTACTTTATCATAAGATGTTCAGAGTATCGCGGAGCTGTATTCTTGGTGGGTCTCAGAAGCGGGATTGCGTGACACTGGTTTTCGTTCCACCAGTAATCTAGAATTTGACTTTCTCACCGGAAAACCTCGACGTGGTTTGGATATCGCTATATCCCCGCAGTGTGAGAGGTGTTGCCCATCCAGTACAGCGTTGGACTTTCTCACTGGAAAACCTCAGCGTAATTAGGATACGCATATATCCCCTTCGGTTGAGAGGTGTTTGCCTATCTAGACTGCACTGGTCCAGTGTTTCCGACTTCAGCATTTTGTGGCCGTGGCCACTACCTTTCCTAGTTGTGACCATGACGGAGCTTTTGTCCAGGAGGACGAATCCTCCCCACTAGTAAGTTTCACCCCTATGTTAAACCAGTTTAGGCGTATTATCCCAATATGGAGGTATTTAGGACGTGACCGACCTCTAGAGCGGAGGTACAATGACATGAGTAGTCATCAAGTTTCACCCCTGGGTTCAGCCGGTTATGCATATTTCACCAGTATGGGTGTATACTGACGTGGCCGGCCTCTAGAACAGAGGTGCGGCGGTATGAGTAGCTCTCGCTGCGAGACTACTGGACATACAGATTAAACTTCACTTTATCATTTCCATCACCCTTTTCGCAGCGGCGCCGCACGGCAACCCTAATCGCATTTTCTTCATTGGCCAGGAGGAGTTTCACCCCACGCGCAGCATCTGAAGAATCTCTCCAGCAGTGTCTTAGTTTAACCCCTGGGTTAAGCCGGCTTAGGCAGTCTGCCCCAGTATTAGTGTATATAGGACGTGGCCGGCCGTTAGACCAGAGGTGCCGGGATTTGAGTAGCCCCGACCTCGAGACTACTGGTTACTTTACCTTATCCTTTCCTTCAACGCCGGGAGGAGTTTCATCCCACGCATGGCACCTGAAGAATCTCGCCAGAAACGAGTTTTGAACTAATAAAAGCGCTCTTTCCCCGAGGATCGGAGCTTGGTAAGCATGTATTAGCTCTATAAATTACTAATTGAGATTATCCGTAAGAGCAAAACCTTTCAACGTGAAGTTTGAACAAGCCAAAGAGTGAATAAGTTATTGTTTCATTTCTATTTTTTGCTCTCAGTATTCAGTTATCCAAGTTAGGACCGTGTCATCTAAGGAACTTCTACTGATTTAATGAGCCATTCGCGTTTTCACCGTGAGACAGTGTGAACTTAGACATGCATGGCTTTGAGACAAGCATATGACTACTGGCAGGATCAACCAGATAGCTTTCTTCACCGAACCTTAGTCGGATATCTGCCGACTGACCGACGCGGGGCAAGGGAGACAGCGCTCTGCTCAGAGTGGATCCCTTTCGACTCCGAAGGCGTTTCATTTAACCACCGGCTTTGGCGGGCTCTATCTGCTCTAACGGACGAGAAGAAAGCGCGGCACCGATAACCAACGCACATTACATCTGCAGACCCGATACTCTTTGCGAAAGATGGGCCAATTTCGAGACCATCGGTCGACAACACCGTAGTACACCACCGACGCGTTAGCACGAACCTGGCTGGCTAGCCGTTTATAAGCTTCGCTTGACGGACAAACCACTCGCTTCTGCATCGAAACACCTAACTCTCGCCGTCCGGGAAAGGAGCGAAAACCTTTCTCCCCACGCACGGAACTCGAGAGCGCTTTTTCGCCAAAAGAAGAAATAATGGTCAATTTCTATTCGATTGTCAGATACTGTTACACTGAGATTAATTTTTGTTAGACTCCCTCGTGTAAAGGAATGAAATCATCGAAAAACAATTACAGGGAAACAACCTGCTTTAAATTGGAGATAGACCAGGTTTATCATTCTTGCTCTATCTCAGTGAAACTAGAGTAAGTTTATCATTCTTGCTCTATCTCAGTGAAATGAGTAGGTTTATCATTCTTGCTCTATTTCCATGAAACTGCTAGCAAGATGTTATCTGCGGCTGACTCCGTACAAGTACTGGAACACAAAGCTTCATGTGAGATGAGGAATTGGTTATGGCGGCTATTTTTGCACACCTAGAGATACAATGCTTCTTTAGCAGAATCCACTTCCATAACACAGCCAGACTGAACCTGTTAGTGGGGGCGCCAACACAGAAGTGGACAGGGTCTTGATCAGCTATGGTTCGCCGTCCCCAACGTGCGAAGTCAGCTATGGGTCGATAATCACAATATTTCAGACATCATCGCAGCCAGATGTTACATTATAATCTTGTTTGATTTGAATAATAGTGCTCACATGTTCCGTTTATTTTATATCACCAGATGTAAGGCCATTATGTACGCATGCTTCGATCAATAAGCTGTACGTAGGCTCCGTGAAAATGAGTAAGAAAGCTTGAGAATGGTAAGAGGCAAGGGGAGGGGGGGGTTCTTGTCAAAGATGGTAGCTTCTGTGGATGCATGAAGTTTAATTTCCATTTTTTTGTGCATAATACTGCCTACTCGATCTCCAAGTGCTTTGAGCGGTTTTCTTTGGTAGACATAAAAGTGAAACGAGCGCGCGCGCACACACACATACAGAAGGGGGAAAGTGAGTTGGGAAGAGAGAGACAATTACATAAAACCAGCAACCTTTGAAGAGAAAAGAATACTGTGAGCAAAAAAACAGAAACGAAACAATAACTTATTCACTCTTTTACTTGTTCAAACTTCACGTTGAAAGGTTTTGCTCTTACGGATAATCTCAAACTACTGATGAATATTACATCATCACAGAATAGATAAATATGCAACGTGTCAAATACCAAACTGTGTATTTTTTTCCACAAAATTTCATAACGATAAGAACTTCCCATTAATCAAAACGAAAAAAAAATATACGTAGAAGCTGTCGAGGAAGTCAATCAGTTTGCATTCATCGGCAGCTACATAGACCAGTTAGAATTGCAAAAGCAGCATCGACCTTTAAGAATCTTGAGAACATATAGCACTCAAAATTTATAAGCATAAAAACCAAGTTAAGACTATTCAATTCAAATGTAATATCCACCCTATTTTATGCGTGCGAAAGCTGGAAAACAACTAAAGAAATAGACAAGAAGTAAACTCCTTTGAAAACAAATGTCTAAGGAAAATACTCCGTATAAAGTGGAACGAATTCAAGAACAATGTAGAGATAAGGCAGATGAGCAAACAACAACCAGTCTCATGGGTGATCAGGAAAAGGAGATGGATATATGTCGGTCACGTGATGAGAAGAAATAATTAGAGAATCCCAAAACAAACTATCAAGTGGAACACAACAGACCGAAGAAAATGAGGTCGACCACGTGAAACTCTAAGGAGGATATTGTAAAAGAGGCCATATTAGTAGGCATAAAACCCCTTGATGATGTTGAAAAGTTCGCGAAAACAGAAAAACTTGGCAAACTACCTTGCGAGCCCTGTGTGACGTCTAACTAACTGCACGGGAAAGACATAAGATGTAAGTTAAGAACAATGGATCAGTCTAGCGAGAAAAGACTACAGTGCAAGAAGGAACATTCCAGACAATTCACAATAGTGAATCCCTGTTGGTGTAAGTTTCCAACTACTTTGTTCAATGGTAAAGAAAACTGAACTTTCTTAGTAATCATACAACCTCCCTGGTTACAGAAATACTCTTTCAGAATTCGTCATCGCAACATTCTGAGAAGCGCTTCCCTACTTATCGGGATGTAATTCTCATAAGTCTAAATGATATTTAAGCATGTTACTTTTTTTTTAAAGCTTGTAGAACTGACATACTTATCCGATGACTACTGCAATTAGCTATTCATGCTTTTTATCCTGTTTTATTTTCCTTTAACACAGTCGATCGACACTGCCAGTGCTCAGTGATATTTTTTGTATGCCATGTTTCTAACACAAAATTGTCATATTCTTCTATTCTGTATTCAGTTATTTTCAGTATGATATATGATATGTTTACCTTATTGGATACATGGAATATTCCACATAACGCTCATTCACTCTGTGCTGAAAAATTTCAGACAAAAAAAAAATCTGCACAGATGGAAAATAATAGCATTTCTGAACTAGTGTAGGAAAATCTTACGTTCTTTCAAGCTAAGTGCTCTATTTATTTATTTGTTTTTAAACATAGGATTTATGTGAATCTATACTTTATCTCCTCTCTCTAATTCTTTGTCCTGTATGTATTTGTATGATTAAGGCTCACGCCGAAACGTCACAACTTTGTAGTCGTTAAGTAATAAATCTGATCTTGCTTTTTTCCTAGTTTAAACAATTTAGATGGAAAATAATTCCGGACAGTAAGAGTGGTGGTAACCATTTTCCGTTCTTGCAATGCATTGCCGTATTAGATATTCCTTTAGCTTTCTGTAACAAAAAAAAAAAAAATTGCTTTTCTTTGTCCTAGTGCATTTATAATTTCAGAAATGGTAGAATTAGTTTTTGGATCAACATTAGACACGCTGATCGAACATTTCATGTCTGGGCCTCCATCTGATGTTCAGTCACATGAACTTTTTGTTGCCTCTCTGTGTGTAGTAATGATAGATGGTCACATCAAAGAAGTCGGTAAATATACTTTTCTAGCGCAATAATGTTAGGTAGCGAATGATGGCTAGTGTGACAGTATAGGTGGGATAAATGGGAGCCACGTCGACGGAACCATTATTAGAATATACAAAACAGTGCACAGGAAGGCACGGGTAGTAAATAAGCGGGAATTTCAAATTGAGCACCAATTAGAACAGAGAATGACTACAGAGTTGAGAAATTAGAACAGAGTGACAATAGAGTTGAGAACACAGAGACTGAAGAGAGTAGAGCAAAAAAAAAGGGGGGGGGGTGAGAACAGACACGTGAGGGGGGGGGGGGGTCTTTGTTCTGAACTTTTCCCCTAGACGATAGACTGGAGGACCGACCTGTAGAATTATTCCACGGACTAATTATGGTTTTGTCATCTGATAAGACTATCATGTCACGATTCGATTAAAGAAGCTTGGAAGGTTAAAATTTAAAATACTCTGTTGTTGATCCCATCGCAACATATGCCCGTGAGACCTGGACACTTAACAAACAGCTGAGAAACACAAAAATGCCTTTGAATGCAAATGCTACAGAAGAGTTCTTCAAATATCATGGGCACAAAAAAGAACAAAATATCCATACTACAAGAACTTAATATTGAAGAAGGCTGGCTAGTAAAGAGGATTAAAGAGAGAAAACTTAAATATTATGGACACATTAAACGTCATGATAATTTAGAGAAGACCGTCTTGGAAAGGTACATAATGGGAAAAAAGGAGGAAGATCAAAGCGAAGATGACTGCAAGACATGGCTGATGATCTGCAAATAGATGCATCAGCAGCAGGCCATCTTACTCACAACCGAGAGGCCTACATGAGTGCTGTTATGGAGGCAAAGTTCCGCAAGGGACATGCAAATGAATGAATGAATGTTGTTGATACACTGAATTGAGGATTTCTTGTTCCCTGCAGGTTGGAGTCTGACGTTCACGTATAACGTTTGGGGACAAATGTTGTAACGCTGGGAGACTAGCATCAAGGAAGGTGGAAGATGGATCATCATCCTGGACAGAGAATACAGTGGATATGTTACAGGATTGAAACAGAAATTTACAAACTTCTTCATGCTATCTACACAGATCAATGAAAAGAAGGTTCGAGTAGATAAGGTTTCGTCGTGCTTCGAAACAACAAGAGAATATTGAAGCGATCTGGCACGCTTCACACTATAATTGTAAAAACTAGAGAAAAAGTAGGAACGGCTTTGTTACCTAACGAGCACACAGTTGTGACGTTTCGGTGGTGAACCTTAATCATACAAAATCACACAAGACGAAGAAATAGAGAGAGAAGACAAAATATAAATTAACATGAATGCTATGCAAAAAATAGGAACGGAAACAAAACAAAATGTACTCTTCCTCCAATCCCAGATCGTGTAAGAACTCTATTCCTTTTCCCCAGCTTCTTAGGTTGCGACGTTTGTGTACTGAGGATTTCCAGGATCAAGGCCATAAAATGCTAGATTTATTCTGTCAACGCGGCTATCCAGAACATGTTCTCTCGTCATATTGGAACCGCATTAGCCATATATCGCGGCAACAAGCCCTCACCCCTAAACCGCACTGTAGCTCGGACAGAGTTAAACTGGTACTCACGTACCACCCTCATAGCTTGGCAGTTAAAAACATACTGTTTCACCATCTCCATCTCCTCCAGACCGAGCCTGATACACGTGAACTTTTTAGGGAACCCCCATTGGTAGCCTACAGACGGGACAAGAACCTCAGGGACCTTTTAATTCGTAGTCATCTTAAGACAGATGACACTTTTTATGGTACCAGACGTTGAGGACGCCGTAGATGCAACACTTGTCCGTTTGTTGTCGAGGCTAGCCAGATCTCCTTCCCTAAGTCCACGTTATCAGTTCAGGAGGATTTCATAACGCAATGTTATTTATGCTATTATGTGCAAACGTTGCGGTTTTGAAGTACATAGGGGAGACTGGCTTACGCTTAGGAGATCGATTTCGCCAGCATCTCAATGATATTTCTAAGAGGGCCTGGACACCTGTGGCTAAACATTTTTGCCTTACCAACCACAGGGGAAAACAGGACATTTCTGTTAGTGCGATCCGCTCTTGTTCTGCTGATGTACGATCTCAGAGGGTCCTAGAATAGCGCCTTATTTTCCAGACTGGCTGTCTCCACCCAGCTGGAATTAACAATGTCTTCAGCTTTCTGTAACTTCTTTATTTTTCCACTGACCTTCTTTTTTTTTTTGAACTCTACTTTCTTTTTCTATGCTACCCCTCCCTACCACCACCCTCTTTTCTTCTCTGCCAACATACTGGTGTCTATAGGGTCTTGTCCTATTCACATTTTCTACCTGCAGGTGTTTATGTTCTTTATTCATTATCTCTCTGCATCCCCTTTTCCCTCCCCCCCCCACACTTCCTCTAACGGCTATCATGTTTCTATTGCCTTTCCCCCCACCCCTTTCTACCTCTTGTTCTCCTTTACTATTGGCTCTATTGGGCATCCTTTGTTGTGGTCAGTGTGGTCCTTCCTTCTACTACACACATTTCTGTTTTCTACTTCTGAAGGAAGACATTCAGATAAGTTCTTTGTTTTTTTTGTCTCGTTGTGCATGTAATCCTCGAAAAAGGCTCACGCCGAAATATCAGATGTTGTATGTTTTTCATTTCTACATTCTCATACTTTCTATTTGTTTTTTTTCCCTCACCTTACTTCCTCCCTCACTTTGTAAAACTGCAGCATACACCTCTATCTACTTTTTTAAATTTAAACCAGTTTTACTGCAGTCACCATCCCTTTCAGCTGTTACAGCCACTGCCTGGGGACATGCTTACATTTGTTATTCCTACTTTAAACCTAAACCTTTCTGCTCATTCATTAACCTCTGGCTGAGTCATGCAGTTTCACTTCTGTACTGAGCTGACATCCTACAGTGAATTACAGATTTCCCTCCCTCTACCAAAAGAAAGTTCACCACAGTGCATTGTGAAATAATGGTGCAAGTTCCATGTTTATCTGACCCTAGCTTCAACTAACCTAAAAACAGAGCACTGCAGGTGTTCAAATGACCCATCAGCTACTGCAAACATGCAGTCAGCATTTATCCACTGTGGTTAGCATGAAACTTACAGATTTTACTTTCTGGTTTTCCCTCATATTTAGCCGTCTAGTTAGCTGAGTGGTTAGGTGCTCAGTTTCCCAATCCAGTGGTGCTGGGTTCAGTCCTAGCAGTGGGATTTTTTTCTGGTACACACCAAAAGGGCCATGGAGTTCAACCAGCCTCTAAAAATGGGTACCATAGAAATCTAGGAAGGTAAACCAGCCAGGCATGATACTGACTACATCACACTTTCATGTGCCTAAGGTCATGGAAAATGCAGGCCCAACACCATATCCCTAATGTGCCTTAATGGCATGGAAACGAGGATTTTACCTTATCTTTCCCTCATATTAAATACAAAATCAGATATGCATACAAGTCAATTTAAAAACATGGAGTAAATAACACATTTAAGAAATATAAATGTTTCAAGAAAACATAATAGGCAGGGAATTCACAGCACACCAGCAACATACAAACAACTCATAAATCACACAGGTGTGACCTGGAAGCAACACATCAGCAAAAGCCAGAAGACAGCTAGCCATATTAAGAAAACTGAGTGGAACCACATGGGGAGCCAGTGAAAGAATCATCAAGAATATATATCAGCAAAGTATTCTACCACATTTGGAAAATGGCTGGACAGCTTGGTGCACAGCATTAAACACTATGCTATATAATCTAGAGAAGATACAAAATCAGTCACTACAGATATCACAGGTTCCATGAGGTCCACACCAGTAGTAGATATGCAGAAAGTCGTGTTCAAGCACTAAAAGAATGCAGAGACACAAAGATCATGACCTTGGGAGAGAAATTCTTCAGCTCTGTACACCATCCCCTGAAGGAGAGATTAAGTAACTTGGCATTAACATGGCTTAAAAGAAGCAGCTTCATTAATCAGGCCAAGCCTCTGTGTAAGCTGATACACGACCTTCCAAATGTAGTTGCTCCATTATCATCTGTATCAAAGCATACACCATGGAAAGAAGCACAAAGAAGAAGATACATTAAGTGCTACATACAAAAGAAAAAACTGTACATTTGTGTGGTATTTCACCATTTTATTATAAAATGAACAAATTCAGTTCAAAACAAGCACACAATGGAGCAGTCTATGACTACACAGTCTGCTGAATACATTCTTTTGTGCATTATCTATTCATCAAAGTAACAAATGCTAACTAGAAGTTGCAAAAATGAAAAAAAACAAAACAAAACAAAACAAAAAACTGATTATAACATTTTGCAAAAATGCATCTTCATTATTCCAGAGCACACACATACACACAGAAGTGCTCTTCCACAAAATGAACTGTCCACAGATCCAGGCCACATTAAAGATCATCTCATCCCATGACACAAATGTTACTTGGATTAACTGTCAAACTTTCCAAGCAGATCACTGTCTCTGAACAAGTAGTACTCCTAAAATGACAAACAGACCATTATAATATAATATAGATTCATCATTATTCAGCAAAATTACACACTTCTTGTCATCAATGTTTTGAGATTGTGTGTTTTGCATTTGGTGATGATGACGGTAGGTGAAGTCTGGCATGGTTTCCCTCACATCCCTACCCATATATGTAACACAACCCTTTCCTTGAGAGCACTTAATGGGAGAGAGGTAGGGTCCTGAGTGAACATATCTCTTCCCCAACATAAAAAACTAGAGCAATGGATATAAAAATCTTTGTGGTAATTTTTTAAATAATGTGAACAGCGGACATCCACTTACACAACTTAAACATCTAAAAAAAAAAAATACCTGTTCTTCTAAAACAACTTTTGTTCCTCCATATTCAGGAAGTAAAACTTTGTCACCAACTTTCACACTTGGAGCAATGATTGTGCCATTCTGAAAAAAAAGAAAGACAAACACAAATTCAACATTAAAATACCATATGCTTAATATCAGCATAATCACTTTAAACAGGAACCACAACCCTTGAGCACTTACCTGAACATTAATATGTGATCTCTGAAGATCAGTGGAGTTATTCTGCTTATTGTAACATGATAGTATTAACATTTATAGTGGCATTATCTGCTGCTGCCACCAACATCTGTTTCCAATTTAACATCTTGCAATGGGTGTCAAAGCAAGTTAACTCTTTCCGTGCCTTTGGACATTATAATGATCATTGGTTTGTTTCAATAAAACAACTGGTGTAACATTTAGATTGTACATATTTGTGACACTTTTCAAAATGGCGAAAGAGTGCCTAGTTACGAGTGATGCCGAGCGAGAAAAAGGACAAGAAGCATGGAAATTTTTCAATTTTTGACGATGTAGATAGGGGTATGGACATAGCCTATGGCCACCCCGCTGCTCTTGAATGTATTTCAAGTAGATCTAAACATATTTAGATGACTGGAGAAGTAGCTAGGAGTAGTTAGGAGGTTAGTTCAGACATTCATTCAGCGAGATTGCAACAAAGAATCACAATATGAGATCGACAAGTAGATATACACATCTCAGATGGTAAGTAGTGCAGATCTAGACCTCGCCGATGGTGAGCTGGCCACAATCAGTGTCTAAAAACATCACATTACTTTTTTCCTAAAAAAACTCTGCATTTATGAAATTTTCAATCATTCAGCTATACTTTGAAACATATTAAGTATACGGAAGTACATGGAAATACCGTTTTCCACTCCATTTTACAACTATACCCCCGTACAGACCAAGACCCGCGTTTTGGTCTGGTACCCAACCATATGTCCGCTTTTCTTCCTCCGGCACAGAAAGAGTTAATATTAGATGTTACTGATGGCAGACAAGGTCCATTAGGCCACACTATTCCAATAAAATCTGACAGTCACAGGGGTTCACAATAGGCATAAGGTATGTAAAAGTTCTGATTAGCGGCTGTTTTAGGTTGCCAATACTGAGTAGACACTATTAATACTTCTGCACCCGGGACTGGTCCTTGCACCCATCAAGTACACCCTAGCCATCCTCACTGTCAGCCCTGTGCATTATTTTGGGGGCGTACAAGAGACACTTTGTAGCGATGACATACCTCTATCTCTCCACCACGAATCACAAGATCAAGATCTGGAAGGTGCGTGCATACCTCAAGTTAAGTGCAGACAAAGAGCACCCATAGCCCCTCAAAGAAAAGGATGACAGGCTAAAGAGGGGCAAATGTTATCAAGCAGGTCTGTGAACATAACATCAACAACCCCTGTGCCTCCAGTGTTCTGGGGCTCCTCCTCTTGCATTATCAGGTTTGACAAGAGGAGCAGGGAGCAGAATTCATTTTCTGTGAATGCAGAAGTCAATGCTCTCATCTGTGAAAACTCCTATGAGGCACACACTGCTAATTACACATATGGTTCCATTGTATGACATAATGGAGTGCATGGACATTCATAGTACGCACAGTGGGCAGAACAATCCAGGAAGCCAGCGGTGAAAGCATTCAAGTGGCTGGAATCACAGGACTATGTCCAAGTCTGCATACTAATGATTTCGAGTGCTTTGCTGTTTAGACTAAGAGAGCTGGAAGTACAGATTGGTACGGCCAGGAATGAGAGCCATATTGGACGTGCAAGGGCACTTGTCAACCAACACAGGACAGGCACTATCAAGTGCAGATGCTGATGGACATGTTGGGGAGGAATCTGAGCACCTATGGACATGTCTGGACTACAACAATGACCCAGATCATTAAGCATAAAGCTATTGTAGGTTAGGATGTGAAAGTGATGCAAGATAATTCTAGATCTCAGCAAGTCCAAATAGGTCATAAACTATGACTGGCACAATAGACCACACATAAATTTTGTCCCGTCCCCCCCCATCTATGGTTCCATCACAACTCTAATCTGGCAGCAGATATGTACATATTTTAAAAAATTCAGTTAGTGACTGGATCCCCAATCTCTGCTTGCACTAGGTTCTTTTCATTCCAAAGCTAAATTTCAATTCAATTACCAGCAAGTTTCATGTGAGGTCACAGTCATTTAATAGACAGAACTTCCACAACTGAGTAATATATAACATGATACTACAGACTGCCAACCCAGATACCATAACAAGAAAAAATGATCTACATATCTTTTTCTATGTTAAGTTTTTTTTTAGTTTTACAAAATCCAGAGCCCTGACATCAGAAATGAAATATTTCTTTTCTCAAAAGTTTATGCCTGCCACAAAAAAAATGTGGAAGAAAAAAAAAATTCTCCCACTTGTCAAAGTTCCAGATTTTGCATGACTAAAAAACCTAAATATGAGAGAAGATATGCAGATTACTTTGTTTCCCACATGGCCTCTGACCATATGGAAGTGTATCTGCATGAGCTGCTTCTGTTCATGATGAACTGTGGCTATATTTTAATGCAAGAGTATGAATTTAAAGTATTTAGATCTGGGACACCTCTCACCCAGCGGTTATACATGGGTATCTCAAAACATGTCGATGTTTTCTGGTGAGAAAGTCCAACTCTGGCCTGGTTGGGCTATACTGATATCCAAAACACGTCGAGGTCTTCCGGTGAGAAAGTACAACTCTAAACTGGTGCAACGAAAACCATGGTGTCACGCAATCCCGCTTCTGAGACCCACCAAGAATATAGGCTCAAGCCCTGTGATACTCTGAACCTATTGTCCTTTTGGGGACCACATGGGATACCACGGGACTTAACGAGGACCACAGGGCGGTCTTGGTGGTAGAAGTGAACGAAGAAGATGATCTGGGAGTCTCATGTGTTACTGTAATGTAACGCCCTATCATGCCAAAGAGTCATGTAGAGATATGCTACTAGTGTCCACATTCCCCTTCACCTTTTGGTACATGACACAGACTGGCCATTTTTCCTTCCCTAGCTCCAAACAGAAATCTGGGACGTTTAATGTGGCCAGGCGCAACACTGTCCAAAATCACACTTTCACGTGGTGAAAGTCGTGGAAATACAGGCCTAACACCACATCCCCAAGTGCCATACTGCGTGGCATAGGTGATCATTTCTCTCCACAATTCCCTGCCTTCTGAGTTGAACCGTATAATATATAATAATATGCTATAATGGTATGGAAACAGGAATTTTATCTTTATCAACTCCCAAAGAAATCAGGCGCTTATTTCTACAGCTGGGGTAGCATCTCCCTTTGTTTTCTACCACTTTTAGCATGAATGCTTTCTGTGATACCCAGAATAAATAGTTTTCCTAAACTCACCACAAGTCTTGGAGATTTGTAACCACTTGGGAACAAATATGCGCCACCTTTGTAAGAACATTTCAAGAATGTTAAGAACAAAATGAAAAAAAATATATGTATAATACTTCTTTTCGTGCACCAGTGCCAATTGCAACAACTGTTGCTTCCACAACTTTTCCTTGTGACTTTTCTGGAAGCATTATTCCGCCTTTTGTTTTGAGTTCTGGCAAAAATCTCTCCACCAGCACCCTGTCAAACAGTGGGACGAACTTCTTAAATGCCTGGGCCTGAAGAGAAATAAACAATTAAAAATTCAACTTTCTGCATAATTTATTCACAGCCTGTGACTTTTAATAAAAATGAATTAGCAGAAACTAAGATAACGCCGTCCTCTGGGGAGATGGCAACTACGCTTGATGAAGGTATCATTCTGATATTCGCCAACGGCCGATTACCGTGACGACTCACTTTTCGTTTATATTTACTAATGTTATATGTGTTGCGTCTGGTGACACTGCATTAGTTTAAATGAGTGGTTTTGAGAAGACTAAAATGTTTTGTGACCTGTTCTTCAGGTTTCTAATGCATCATTGCGCCAGTGAACCACGTGCATGGTCCACGCGAACATGCCGTTAGGAAAAAAAATATTGTGAGACAGAAATCATCATGCACATTTCCCATTGATAAAAAGCGTTAAGTGCAAAACTTACCATCACAAGGTTGGATGCCTATTCCCAAACTGATCGTATTAAATAAAAGCCGACAAAGTAATTCGACGATTAAAGAAGGTGCCCTAGTCCAGCAGTCGGTAAATTCTAGAATTGCCTTTGACCTTTGTTCATTGCGCACAGTTCTGGGCATCTTCTAGGTGGAGTAGTCATTAAAATCAGTTACAGCATACACAAAACAGTCCATTTCCCTAAAGTACTTGTACAGTTCTATTACTAAGTATTTTAATACAATTAAAAACAAATATTTATAACAAAATCTATCAAATTTGTGTATTATATACATCAAATTGGAAATAAAATTATAAATTTCAACTAGAACCCCCTTGTTCTAGAAAGCTGATGACATCTTTTTTCTCAAGGTCTTTAACTTCACTGTGAAAGAGTTGAAAGATCGGGCGAGGATAGCGGTAGAAATTTATTCACTGTTTCCCTTTTTAGGTAAGTCATAATTTGACAAGGGTCTCAGTTAAGCCACAGTCTAGTTGCATATGCTTCAGCATGTTTATGAATTAATAACACCACCATAGGCTTTATTACATTGGAATTGTAGCCACGTGGTTTTTTTTTTTTTTTTGCAAGCCGACAATCGTGCACGTGGTAACTTCACCTTGGAACAAAATTGAATTCGGTTTTCAGATTAGATGCTATTACATAAAAAGCAGCATTTCTTTTTGTCTTTTTATTGTTTCTCAAACTTTGGACAACGGAGAATGCATTTAGTGGCACACGAAGACAGGTCTCAAAGGTGATGAGATCAGTGTGACTACCGAATTACGTAGAGTTGAACATGCTTACCATCTGCGCAAATACCCAACAGATAAATAAAGCAGTCTTACAAATATAATAAAATGCAGCATTCATGCAGAAAGTTGCAAATACTGGTAATCCCCAAGATAATGTAACTGGTAGGCTACTATGCAGTAACAGTACAAAAATAGTCTTATGGTGCTAATGAGATACATAGAAAATATGGTGATATTGCCAATATTCTTCTTGAACCTGTCGTAACACTAGAGAATTATATGGCCAGCATCATGCCTGGCCATCTTTCCTCTCATAGCTCCAGAAATAGTCAAGCAGCCATTTTGTTCTTTCCTATGGGTGCCTCATCCAGATTCAAACCACTTCATGAGCAATGAATGCAGTAGTTGCACTGTTACTTGAATGACTTAAGCAGTTTGAATTCGTAATTTTGCTTTCATGTGCTTCAAATTAGATTGAACCCCTTAAAAAATTAATTTGGTAAAATATTTGCATTCTCTTCTTTTTCCCCACTAAGCCAGTGAACATGCTCAGAATAGCCAGTGTATTCCGTTCATCTGCGGCAAGGCAGCTAACTCCTGTCGTAAAGAGATGTTATGCCAAGGATTTACGGTTTGGAGCTGATGCAAGAGCTCTCATGCTTCAAGGAGTTGATTTGCTTACAGATGCTGTTGCAGTTACAATGGGCCCAAAGGTTAGAAAACTCCTTAAAAGTGATTTCTTGCATGTTCTTCATATAGTTGCATTATTTTAAGAATATAAAATATTAAAATATTAATGTAGCATTTGGCATAAGGTAGTAACTGGAGAAACTCATGTGGAGGAGAGGCAGAAAGAGAAATATCCCATTGGATTCACCAAATGGCATAAAAAAAGAACAGCAGTTGAATTGACTGGATGCAGATTGGATGTGATGAATAAGTATGATTGCTAATGCTGTTCAGCATGATATATGTTGAATAAGGTAGTGAAATTCTAAAAAAATTCCCTTGAATTATAGGCTACAGTAACTAAGATTTTATTATTAGTTCATTCACTGCAACAGTTGTATCTTCTGCAGCCTGATGGCAACTTAAAATTCACGCCTGTCTGGGAAATATCAGAATATATATATATATATTTACACTAGATAAATGGATAGCTTTTTTTCTGAAGTAGATAACAGAACACTCAATTACTTTGTATCTTTTTTCACAGGGACGTAATGTTATCTTAGAGCAAAGTTGGGGTAGTCCAAAAATCACAAAGGATGGAGTAACAGTTGCAAAAGGTGTAGAACTGAAAGATAAATATCAGAATATTGGTGCTAAGTTAGTACAGGATGTTGCAAATAACACAAATGAAGAGGCAGGTGATGGAACAACTGCAGCTACAGTTCTTGCAAGAGCTATAGCCAAAGAAGGCTTTGAAAGAATTAGCAGGGGAGCAAATCCTGTAGAAATCAGAAGAGGTATGAAAAGCATACTTTTTTATGGATTTTTTTTTCTTAATACACCACATGTGGGTGTTTTTTGTTTTGTCTTGTTTTTCCAAACACTGCTTAACTCTTCCCGGGCCTTTCATCGCT
This sequence comes from Achatina immaculata, assembly GCA_009760885.1. Lineage (NCBI taxonomy): Eukaryota > Metazoa > Mollusca > Gastropoda > Stylommatophora > Achatinidae > Lissachatina > Lissachatina immaculata. The sequence goes on along the minus strand of CM019691.1, from coordinate 53,262,716 downwards.
TAGAAGAAACTTCCGGTTTCTCACATCGCTGTAGTGACGTTTGGTTTGTTTCATTAAAAAACAGGTGTAACGTTTAGATTGTAAACGTTTATTGCGCATGTCCCATGACCTTTTTCAAAATGGCCGAATAGTGCTTAGTTACGAGGGAGAAAATTCTGCAAGAAATTTCAATTTCAATTTTTGGTGATGTAGATAGGGGTATGGACATGCCCTGTGACCAGACCACTGTTCTTGAATGTATCCCAAGTAGATCTAGACATATTAGATGACTGGAGTAGTAGTTAGGTTATTTCAGACATTATTTTAGCAATAATACAACAGAATCGCAATACGACATCAACAGGTAGATCTGCGCATCTCAGATGGTACGTAATGTACCTCTAGATCTATCCAATGGTAAGTTAGACACTATCATTGTCTAAAAACATCACATTACTTCTTTTTTTCCTAAAAAACTCTGCATTTATGAAATCTTCATACATATTTAGTTATTTTGAAACATAATAAGTACACTTTTCACATGGAAAAAACTGTATTTTCATTCACTTTTATTAATATGCCCCATACATTTCGAGGCCCTCGCTTTTAATCTGGCACCCAACTGAATGTCCGCATTTCTTCCTGAGGCACGGTAAGAGTTAAAAATAAGAAAGCATTAGAGCACATGATTACATTTTCTGATTGTAAGTCATAATGGTATGGTAAGACCATTTTTTTCCCATTTATCCACCAGCTGTAAGATGTAGTTCTATATACAGGAAACTATTGTAGATGAATATTTTGGTATGGTTCTCCATGTATAAAGTGGCTCTTTTGTTGTGTATTGTTCTGGTGTGCCTCACCATGCAGATATTCTCAGCTTTCAGATTCTGGCTTCCAACCTCATACATCTGGAGATTAAGGAATGTTATGTTAAATTGATCAGTGAAAAAACAGCACTTTAAGGTCATTTCATAGTCAACAGTGGATTTATTGTGCTGTTGCAGTCTGATGCCTTCGACCTCAGCTGTATTTTTGGGAACAGGTTCGCCTTCCCTTTGCGATTCCTATTCATGAGGCCAGATTACCATCTGTTTCCAACGGCATTACTGGGAGCTGGAATAGGGTCTTGGTTGTGGGGTACTGACTGCTGTCTCATTCAGTTTGAGTGCTACATCTTCACCTCCCTCTCAGTCAGTAAATGCTTAACCTCTGAACTAACTAGATAGAGACAACTAGGCAGCTTGAACTAGTTACTCCATTTCTAGGAGAGACTTTCTAGAATCATAAGACCAATAATTTTGGTTGTGGAATGTTTTAAAAACATTCTTTGTGTACATTTTCAGGTGTTATGTTAGCAGTAGATGCTGTTGTTGAGCAGTTAAAGAAAATGTCCAGGCCTGTCACAACTCCAGAAGAAATAGCTCAGGTTTGTTTTCATGAATTTGAGTTTCTTGCAAAGCTGACCATAACCAAGGCCTGTAGGGATGATAGTTTGCATTCAAATTGTGAACAGTCATCAGAGATGGTAGGGGCTAAATGTGAAATTGTAAAGAAAGACTGAAAGATAGAAAGTATCCATACATTTGTTGGACTAAGTTATCTGGTAAACAGAATGGCAGATACATATAACTGCATTTTTAAAAAATTGCATCAACAGTCCTGTGTTAAATGTGAGATGTATTAATTTTTTAATTTGTGCTTAAAAATAGCATAATGAAATGTTTTAAAAAATTAATGAAATCTTTGTGGAAGGCAGGCTTTTTTCTCTCTCATATAATCACAGTCTTGGCAACTCTGTACACAGTGTGAGAGATGTGTAATGCAGTCTAGATGTTAATTGTGTTCCATTCCCCAACTACCACCACTATAACTAAGTGAACATGCTCAGAATAGCCAATGTACTCCACTCATCAAGACAAGACCAGTAAACTTCAGTTGTGTGTGTTGGGGGGGGGGGGGAAGGCTGTTTAGATAGAACTGCAGTACTTTTGAAAACCATATCTCCAATATGGGAATTTATTTTTAGATATAATTTGAAAGCAACACATTGGTTTAATTTTTTTTTTCCAAATTTTCATCACTGTGTCATAATTTTTGTTTGCTGCAGGTTGCAACAATATCAGCAAATGGAGACAGATCCATAGGGGAGTTGATTTCCAGTGCAATGAAGAAAGTGGGCAGAGATGGTGTCATAACTGTTAAAGTGAGTGAAAGTGTCTTGGATAAATATTACATGGCACTTTACCGGATTGGTGCAAGGTTGCTCTACCTTGATACCTAACAAAAAATGTGTCATATTAACAGCCTTCCATATGTTAACACGCTGCTTTCTCAGTGTGGGACTATGGTGGCGTACATTTCTTTCAGCAGTAAATTTCTAGCAATCCATAAAAGTTTATATATAACTTGTTTATAAAGTTATATTATATTTATGCATAATTATAGTTGTTTTTCTGTTCCATAAACGAGGTTAAGAGTTTGCATGATGTCTCCGATAGTGGTTTAATAAGTAATGTCCGAAATGTTCACACTTATGTTACTTATTTTGTCTGTCTTTTGTGACTTCCAATGGTGTTCTCTCTCTCTCTCTCTGAACCTTAAGTGCCCAGGGCACATGGGGCTTCCGCAAGGGTTTTCCACAAATGCCTGTCTTTCGCCTTTTTTTCTGCTCTTGCCCAGGTGAGCCCTCTATTGCTCAACATCCTTTCTGTTGTTCTTCTCCATGTCTCTTTTGGTCTACCCTTACTTCTGCTCCCCTGTGGTGTCCATCTTAGTGCTATTTTTGGTAGTGAGTTGTCAGTCATTCGGAGCACATGTCCCAACCATCGCCAGCGTCTTTCCTCAATAATTGTTGTCAGTGGTTTCATCTGCATCTCTGCCAGTAAGATGTTATTTCTTATAGTTTTTGGCCAAAATATTTTTTTAATTCTACGTAAACATTTAGTCTGGAAAGAATTCAACTTGTTTTCTATGGTTTTGGTGATTTTCCAGCATTCACTTCCATAGAGTAGTACACTTAGAACATTACTCTTAAATATCCTGATTTTCATATTTATGCTTAGTTTATTTGATTTCCATATATTCTGTAGCATTGCAAAAGCCTGGTTTGCTCTAGTAAGTCTGCTGTTGATGTCCTCTGTGCTGTCTCCATTTTCTACTACTCTGCTGCCAAGGTATACAAATTCGTTGACCTCCTCCACTAACTTGTTATCTACTCTCAGTACATTTCTGTTGTTCACATTTTGCTTCATTAACTTTGTCTTTCCTACGTTGATCTTTAGTCCTATGTTGTTTGCATTCTGGGTTAACTTGTTTATTTTATCTTGCATATCTTTGTGACTGCTTGATAATAGACAAATGTCGTCCGCAAAGTCAAGGTCCTCCAGCACTGTGTTAAGGGTCCATTGTAATCCTCTGCGTTTGTCTGATGTTGCCTCCTTCATTAACCAGTCTACTGCCAAGATAAATAATGTTGGTGATAGTACACATCCCTGTTTCACTCCTGTTTGTACTCTAAAGCTGCTGGAGGTATGTTCTCCACAGATAACTTTGCACTGAAAACCCTCGTATAGGGCTTTGATTACATTAACTATTTTATGGGGGAGGCCATGCCATCTTAGGATTTTCCACAGTGCATCTCTGTTGACACTGTCAAAGGCTTTCTCAAAATCTATGAATAATGCATATGTTGTGCTATGCCATTCATTTGCCTGTTCTAATATTTGTCTAAGTACAAATATATGGTCTATGCATGATCTTCCTTTCCTAAATCCTGCCTGCTCTTTCCGAAGTTTTTCCTCAAGTGTTGGTACAATTCTGTTGATGATTATTCAATACTTTACTAGTGAGTGGCAGTAGGGTAATGCCTCTCCAGTTCCCGCAATCTCTGAGGTCACCCTTCTTTGGTAGTTTTACTATAAGACCAGTTTTCCACTCCTCTGGGGCTTTTTCTAAATCCCAAATTTGTTGTAATATCCGGCAAAGTTGTTTTGGTGTTTCTGTTTCTTCTGCTTTCAACATCTCAGCAGTCACTTCATCTTCACCTGGTGCCCTGTCTGATTTTAGCATCTTTATCGCCTCTTTTACTTCATTTATTGTTATTGGTCCTGTATTGATGTTTAGTTCCACTTTTGCTTCAGGTATATCTATTGCTTGTGCTGCTTGTGTTCTGTTTAGTAGGGTGTTAAAGTGTTCCCTCCATCTTTCAATTTTTTCTCTTTCTCCACTGACCAGTTGTCCATTTTGTGTTCTTACTGCACTTTCACATCTTGTATTGAAGTTACCTGTCATCTGCTTTGTGATTTTATATATGGTTTTCATGTCATTTGTATATGCTGCTTTCTCTGCTGTCTCTGCTAAGTTGTCATAATACTGACGTTTATCTTGATGGCATGATTCCTTCACTTCTTTTTTTTGTGCATAATTACTTAAAACTCGTTCTTTAAGCCGTTGTGATTTGGTGTTCAGTAATTTTTTCTTGATTTCTTTTCTTTGTTCTATCTTTTCCCATGTGGTCTCACTTATCCATTCCTCTTTTCTCCTTTTCCGATATCCCAGCACCTCTTTTGCTGTTTCCTGTAGTGTTTTATTGAACTCTAATATGGACATTTCTGCTTCATCTTGTAGGACACTGAAGCGGTTCTTAAGTATTATTGAGAATTCATTTCTTGTTTGCTGGTCTATCAGTTTTCTTGTATCAAAATGTATCTTTCTGTGTTCTCCAATTCTGGCTTTCCTTAATTTTAGTTTTATTTTTGCTACCAGAAGGTTGTGATCACTTCCTATATCTGCTCCTTTCCTTGCTCGCACATCTTGTAGTGACCGTTTCCACTTGTTGTTTATTAGTATGTGATCGATTTGGTTTTCTGTGGTTTTATCTGGTGACCTCCAAGTCACCTTATGGATGTTTTTGTGTTGGAAAATTGTCCCTCCGATGGTCATCATGTTTTCTTCACAGAAACTGCACAGTCTTTCTCCATTTTCATTTATTTCTCCGATTCCTTCTCTTCCCATGATTCTTCTTCTATCTTCATTTCCTTCACCTACTTTTGCATTGAAGTCGCCCAAGATGAGTAGCATATCATGCTTGGGTATTGTTTCTACTGTGGCTTGGAGGCTGTTGTAAAAATCTTCAATTCCTCTTCAGCTTCTTCTGTTGGTGCATAACAAACTATAATAGACAGCTTCGTGAATCTTGAGTTGAACCGTGCATATAATAATCTCTCATTTATTGGGGTCCATTTCAGCAATGCTCTTGATGCTTCTTTTGTTATAGTCAATGCTACTCCTCCTTCATGAAGATCTTCTTTACCTGACCATATTATTGTATCTTCTGTGTGCTGTGTTGTTAATTTCCTTCTGCTTTGTCCTGTCCATCTTGCTTCTTGTATTCCTAGTATGTCTAGTTTGTATCTGTGCATTTCCTTGATGGTTTGTGCTAGTTTTCCAGTCTGGTTTAGTGTTCTTACATTCCAGCTGCCTATATGCATCTTTTGTTTAGGTTCCAGGAGGTCTGCAGTCGGGCTGGGGACTTCCAGTGGCTGGCTTTCATCCACAACCTTCATGGGCTCAGTTTCCTGATACGCATTTCTCCTTCCACCTGCATTTGCTTTTTCCCTTGCTTCTGTTTCTGTAGCAGTCTGATAGTTTTTTACCAGATAGGGTTGCTGGCCCTATGCTGAACCCTTCTTAGTCGCCTTTTACGATCATGCATGGTAGGGTACAGTGGTCCTATTCTTTGCAGATCCCTTGTACCACACGGGGGAATGGTGTTCTATTAAAACTTAATTACATCTAGTGGAAGTAACAAGAAAAAAAAAAGAAAAACATGTTCTTTTTTTGGTTGTTATTTCCACTAGATGTAATTAGTTTTAACAGACATTCTCTCTCTCTCTGGTGAGAGAGAGCGATGGTTATATGTCAACAAACTTATGTATACACTGACATAGTCTAAAATAGCAGTTTGTGTCAGTCTTGTTGTTACTTGTTGCCTGTTAACAAGTATGTTAACTCCATTACAGGTCATTAATTGCTGTTAAAAATGAACTGAAAGCATGTATGCATCCATTGACAACATAATCATGTTTAATTATTAGATGTGCTGTCTGGTGTAAGGCTTTGCAGGATTTTTAATGATTGTACTTTATAGCTAGTATTTTTAGAAACACTAATTTAGCAGCTAATACTGGAAGTAAGTCTTGATATACATGAGAGTCTTTTTTTAAATGCAACATATTGCAAGTTGTTTCTATATTCACCTCAGGATGGAAAAACACTTAAGGATGAATTGGAAACTATTGAAGGCATGAAGTTTGATAGAGGTTACATCTCCCCTTACTTCATGAATACAGCAAAAGGCAAGTTATGTGTATGTGAGAGTGAGTATGTGAGAGATATATATGTTCTGTAGCATCCAAATATAGTTTTTTTTTGTTTTTTTTTAATGTTAGGTTCTACCCATAAAGCAGTGGCATTAGCCAGAAATTTTTAATCACTCTTGGTTTGTCAGTATAAATTCAGGTTATGAATATGTCTTTCACAGGTGCAAAATGTGAGTTTCAGGATGCCTTTGTTCTCTTCAGTGAAAAGAAAATCTCCAGCATCCAGTCCATCATTCCTGCACTGGAGCTAGCGAACCAGGCCCGTAAACCTCTCCTTATTGTTGCAGAAGATGTTGATGGCGAAGCACTGAGCACATTAGTTTTGAATAGGTAAACAAACAAAAAATAAACAAACTAAATACAGTTTTTTAATAAATCACACTGTCTATACCTCTGTATGACCTCATGGTCCTATGGAATGTCACCAGTGTTACAGCATTTACCCATTTCTTGACTACGGAGCATACTGTTGCTTCGCAGTTTCTCTCTTGGGATACATGATTATTTGCTGTGTGTGCTAAAAGGGTTCTATTTTTCCAGTGGCTAAGAAATCCTTATTTCTTTTCACAGTATACTGAGAATAATTTATTTAATACATTGTGGCTTTTTTGTGGTTTGTAGGGTGCAGGAGAGAGAGAACTCAATAGAATTTTGAATGCAGAATTGAAGATGTGACACAAGAAATTGAAATATGTATTTATTGCATCCAGTTTTTTTAATAAGAACATAGTTTCCAGGGATAAAATTACTGTCCAATAAAATCTTATATCCTTCCCGTGCCGTTAGACGTCACATAGGGCTCGCAAAGTAGTTCGCCAATTTTTCCTGTCTTCGGCGAGTCTTTCAACCTCATCAAAGGATTTTATGCCTGTTAATTTGGCCTCTCTTAATAATGTTCTCTTCAGAGTTTCACGCGGTCTGCCCCTTTTTCTTCGGCCTGTTGTGTTCCACTTGATAGCTTGTTTTGGGATTCTCTGCTCATTTCTTCTCATCAAGTGGCCAACATATGTCCATCTCCTTTTCCTGATCACCCGTGAGACTGGTTGTTGTTCAGTCATCTGTCTTATCTCTGCATTGTTCTTGAATTCATTCCACTTGATGCCGAGTATTTTCCTTAGGCATTTGTTTTCAAAAGAGTCTAATTTCTTTTCTATTTCTTTAGTTGTTTTCCAGCTTTCGCATGCATAAATGAGGGTGGATATTACATTTGAATTGAATAGTCTTAACTTGGTTTTTGTGCTTATAACTTTTGAATTCCATATGTTCTCAAGATTCTTGAAGATTGATGCTGCTTTTGAAATTCTGATCCTAACTTCCTTTCTAGTGTCACCATCCTGGTCTATGTAGCTGCCAAGGTATGCAAATTGATTGACTTCTTCAATATCTGTCCCTTCTATGTGTATTTTTCCATTTTGATTGATGGGAATTTTCATTATTTTTGTTTTGTCCTTGTTAATTTCAAGTCCTATTTTGCTAGCCAGTGAAGATAGGCTATCTGTTTTTTCTTGCATGGAATTCACATTATTACTGATAAGAGTTATGTCATCAGCAAAATCAAGATCTTCTAGTTGGGTCCCATGTACCCAGTCAATACCTGTGTTACCTGTGCAGCATTTTTTCATTATGAAGTCTATTGTAATCCCAAAAAGTAAAGGAGACAGTATACATCCTTGTTTCACGCCTGTTTCAATCTGGAACCATTCACTCATCCCTTCTTCTGTCTTGACTGCACAACCATATCCATTGTATAAGTCCTTAATGATGTTGACAATTTTAGATGGTATTCCATATAGACATAAAATTCTCCATAATGAATCTCTGTGTATGCTATCAAATGCCTTCTTAAAATCTATGAAATTCAGTATTAATGGTTTCTGCTTTTCAATATGTTCTTCAAGTATGATTCTGAGAGTAAAGATCTGGTCGAGACAGCTTCTCCCTTTTCGAAATCCTGCTTGTTCTTCTCTCATTGCAGTATCCACTATATCTTTGAGTCTATTCAAAATGACCTTGCAAAATACTTTTGACACAACTGATATTAAGGTTACTCCTCTCCAGTTGTTACAGTCACTAAGGTTGCCCTTTTTTGGTATTTTCACAATGATTCCCTTCTTCCAATTAGAAGGGACCTTTTCTTCTTTCCAAATCTTGTTAAACATTCTCTGTAGTTGTCTCATGTTGTCACTATTGATAGCTTTTAGCATCTCGGCTATTATTTCATCTTCACCTGCAGCTTTGTTGTTAGCCATTAAATTCACTGCTGTTTCAATTTCATGCAATTCAATTTCATCTAGATTGACATTTAGTTGTGGGGCTGGTAAGTCAGTTTCAAGGTTTAACAATTCTTTTGGGTGTGGTCGATTGAGTATTTCTTGGAAGTGTTCAGCCCATCTTTGCTTTTGGTCTTTATTTGATGTTAATAGTGTTCCAGTTTTGCTAAGGATTGGTCTTTCTTTAGATGTAATAGTATCTGTTAGCCTCTTTTGTATGTTATATAAAGTTTTGCTGTCTCCTGTTTTTGCTGCTTTTTCTGCCTCTTTTGCCATATTGTCTATGTATTCTCTTTTATCCCTTCTAGCTGAACTTTTTACTTTCTTGTCTATGTCTTTGTATTTTGCTTTTGCCGAATCTCTTTCATGATCTGCTTTTGCATTCAACATGTTTAATTTGACTGCTCGTCTTTCATGTATATACTTCCATGTTTTATCTGATATCCATGCTTTTCTATTTGGTTTTTCCAATCCAGCGCTTACTTTTGCTGCTGTGATTATGGCTGTGCTGTAAGAATTCCATAACTCATCTATACCTATCTCCTCAACTTCACTGGGTGTTTTGGAATGATTGGCAAGTTCCTGATTGAAATTAATGTTAGTATTTTCTTCTTGTAGGCTGTGGATGTTTATCTTTCTGTGTACTGATTTCTTGTGTTGACTTTTCAATTTTAGTTTTATTTTCCCTATGCACAGGTTGTGATCACTGTTGACATCTGCACCCCTATAAGCCCTTACATCCATGAGAGATGTTCTGTATTGCTTTCTAATACAAAAATGGTCTATCTGGTTTCTAGTTCTATCATCTGGAGATATCCATGTTGTTTTATGTATCTCTTTGTGTGGGAATATTGTGCCTCCAATGACCATGCCCTCTGTTAAACATATTTCAATTAATCTTTCTCCAATAAAATGGTGACGGTTTAATTTCTCTTGCATAGTGGGCAATTTTTCATTGCTCTGAAGTAAATGTTGCAGGAGTGAATGTGAATATTTCTCCTTTATTTCCTGTCTAGAAGAAATGGGTTTGAAAACCTTGTTGAAAAAAAAAGAGGTGGGGGTGGGGTGTCCTCAGCTACAACTTGAAGTACACCTAGTTCTAGCTGATATATTTTAGTTCATTGATCATGCCAGGCATTTAATATCAGTAAATGTCTTTAAATTCCTGTATATATATATCCCAAAACAAGCTATCAAGTGGAACACAACAGGCCAAAGAAAAAGAGGCAGACCGTGTGAAACTTTGAAGAGGACATTGTTAAGAAAGGCCAAATTAACAGGCGTAAAATCCCTTGATGAGGTTGAAAGACTCGCCGAAGACAGGAAAAATTGGCGAACTACTTTGCAAGCCCTATGTGACTTTTAACGGCACGGGAAGGATATAAGATATATGATGAGATATGTAAATATATATATATATATGTCTTTTCAGATTTATATACTTGATGTGTTCCTCGTACTTTACTAATTCTCTTTTGTCAGTTCATTGATTTCTACCAGTGATTCTCTGTCCTCTTTTTTTCTCTCCAAAAGTAAAACAGAAGGGATTAAATCTTGTTTCCCATGTTTTCATGATTGGTTTGGTCAAGAAAAGTAGGTTGTGGAGTTAGAACAGTTTAAGGCCATATTAATAAAGAAGGAAGAAATATACCATCCATGAAGTAGTAGACATATCCAGATTTTGAAACAATTTGACTTTTAAGGTATTTTCTGGACATTTTATATGAAAAGTTTGTGTCACTTTCCTGTGAGCAAATAAGACCAGAAAAAGTTATACATCGTTGACCTTGTAATGATGATACTCTTGGACTAGAGTCACTGAAGAACATTTTGATGTTAATGTGTCTTCTGAACTGGGTCTTTAAAAGCTAAGCATTGACATGCTTTTGGTGAAGTTTGCTCAGCATTGTGTGTTTCTTCTCTGCTTGTGTTCATGATCATTCTACAGTAAAGTAATTAAATAAGCAGAAATTTTCTTTAGGGTTTTTAGTTTTTGTGAGTGTTCTTACTGTTTGAATAACATTCAATATAGGCTTAAGGTTGGCCTCCAAGTATGTGCAGTCAAAGCTCCAGGATTTGGTGATAACAGAAAGAACACCTTGCATGATATGGCCATTGCAACAGGAGGAGTGGTGAGTTTTTTTGAAGTTTACTGTTCTTTCTTCACCCACCCAAAAAGTCAGTCTGAGAATATTGGTGAAAAAATGCAAATTTTTTTTTTTTTCTGAAATAATTGTGCTTGTGAACAAATGTACCTTGACATTTGCATGCCATAGGAGTGTGCCTTCACATTTCAAGGCCACTGCAGCATTTGAAGTAGGAATGCCAACACCTGTCTTTGCTACCTTTGTTTTCCTATGGAAACCCCAGGTACCAATTTTCTGAGGCTGGGTACACTCTGGTGCTGGTCTCCCTGAAAAAAAAAAATTCCTACAGAGCACAGAATGCACTAACACCATATTCCTATGTGCCTCTATAAGGCATGACAGGATTACCTTTACCTTTTTTTTTTTTTTTAACAGAATCATACTACTATACCACGGTGGCACATAGATTTTATTTTCATTTAGCTAGATTAAAATGAATGCAGATTGGTGTTCACAAAGTACCCCTAAACTGAAGACTAATATTTGTACAATATTTAGGTGTTTGGAGATGAAGGAAACTTGTACAAGTTGGAAGACATTCAGCTGCAAGACTTTGGGGAAGTTGGTGAAGTTAGTGTTACAAAAGATGACACATTATTGATGAAGGTGAGTAAATTCTGTGAAAGCGGCACTGAATAAATTAATATTGCCAACAGATTTGCATTGTATTTTAAGAAAAAAAATTGTAGTTTATCTTTGTTTATACATTATGACTGGAATGTAGCATGTGCAGTTTCGTTACACTGAATGTGTAAGAATAAATCTGTATAATTAAATGCAGCATTCTTTGTCTACTCTGAGTAGCTTGAGCTAATCAGAATGTATTGGAATGCAACATTATAGCAAGACACTTTCCAGTTTTGCACTCTTTTGCACCACTGGCATTCATCTTGCAACAGCTGTAATAGTAAATGAGCATCTTGAGGGATCATGTTAACATTACCAGATTTGTCAGGTTGATAACTGTAAATTTCATCCATTTGTAGTTATATAAGTAGTATTTTCCCAGTCATGTAGAATGCTTTTATTTATATTTTTTCCCATGTTTTATCTACTTTATTTTAAAACTTTGTTTTGTTGCTTTTGTGCACCCAGTGTTGCATTAAATTAGGAACATTTTTCTTTTTTCAAGTCTCTTGTACCTGCAGAGCTATGGTAATTGCTGACATTTGTAAATGTAGTGATGATTGTTACAAATGTGAAGTGCAAACAGTTATGTTGTTCAACTTGTCCTCACCTTGAATTACAAGTGGTAGATATAAATAAATATATATATATATATATATATAAAACAGGAAACAATACTATTTACTACCACAAAACTTAGGTGCCTAAGTGCTACTTTAGTCAGTGATTAACATCTGGCATTATTTACTCTATTCAGAGTATATTCTGTCTTTAATAGATGTTCACATGTATTTTTAGCACAGTAGTTTATTTCACATTTATCCATAACAACATAATTTTATTTCAGAAATGAAAGGGCAGTCTGAATGTTAAATATATATAAATGTCCACAGGGAAAGGGTAACAAAGCTGATATTGAGAAACGTGTTGCACAGATAAAAGATGAAATTGAAATCAGCACATCTGAGTATGAAAAAGAGAAATTTTCAGAACGTTTGGCAAAATTGTCCAATGGTGTTGCAGTGCTCAAGGTGAGTTCTGTGAGGAATGTTTGTCACCAAGAAATGTTCATAGTTTTATTGTTATGAACATGCTTAAGTTCAGAATAAATGATCTTTATCTGTAACGCCAGTATAAGGAAATAATGTTCTTTTTTCTTTTATACGAACTTGCTAAGCCTGTTCATTTGTTGTTAGTGTCACAGGTTTGTTTTTACTAAGCATGCACTCTACACTGGTTAGATCCAGCAGTTAATATATTACTGCTTATGAAGTAACATTTGGTATTCTGAAATTTCATGCAGGTTGGCGGAACAAGTGAGGTTGAAGTGAATGAGAAGAAAGATAGGATCAATGATGCTCTAAATGCTACAAGAGCAGCCGTAGCAGAAGGTATTGTGCCTGGGGGTGGTACTGCTCTTTTGAGATGCATTTCAGTTCTAGATGCCATCAAGACAGAAAATGATGATCAGACAACTGGTATGTGCATGCTTTAGCACTTGTTAGTTTGACTTGGTGGAAGTGATGCAAGGGTGCTTGAAAAGAGCAAGTGCATTGTGATTATTAGTTTTTATATGTTGTTTTGATAAATGATATGATTCAAATTTTGTCTTTGTACTGATTTTAGTTTGCACATTATTATAGTGCTCTAATTGTGTATGCGTGTAAAATTAAGCTGTAAGAAGTTTGCTGTGTTTATAGCATCAACTCTTCCATTCTGTATTTTATTGCTTGAATGGTTGTCAAATGATGCAAAATTATAAAATCTCAAGACTTTACCAGATAAGTTTTCTTCTTGGTTTTTATCTAAAGTTTTGAGATGACAGCTGGTTTGGTAGTCATTTCTTTTGTGTAATTTGTATGTCTGTTTACCTGTGAGTGATATATTCTGTTGTGGAATGTTGAAAAGTGCTTGTTAATCCATTCAGATTTCAATAACAGGATGTTATTTGCTTCTGTTGTTAAGGTATTAATATTATCAGGAAAGCCCTTCGTGTCCCAGCCCTTACCATTGCAAAGAATGCTGGTGTTGATGCTCATGTGGTCGTGGAGAAAGTGCTGAATTCAACAGGGGACATTGGATATGATGCTCTCAACAATGAATATGTCAATCTTATTGAGCAAGGAATAATTGATCCAACAAAGGTGAGGAGACTTGTCTTCACCTTTTGAATGGTAGCTGTATGGGAGGTTCTCAAAACTTTTTAGTTGAAGGAACCTTGCATCAGAAAACATGTATGTTGCAGCCTTCATAAAATTTGTTACACTAATATGAAGATTCAATAAAAGGTGTACAGACAACTTAGTCACATGACACATCTCTCCGGATAGCGTTTAAGGTTAGAATTATGAATGGGCTCAGGATTGGTGCATGCTTTCTTTGAGAGTGTGTGTGTCAGTGATTAAGTATCGCCAAACCCAATGAAGATAATGCATATGCTGTTGCATTATCTGCTGTCAGTGCAGTAACACTCTATAAGAAGTACAAATGGAAATGTTCTTGCTGCTACTTTGGCAGATGTCCTTCATTTCGATTTGAAAAGTAAAATCTACAGTCCTAATTGCTGATACTCTTTCCTGGTGTGAAAGAATATTTTAAATTTTCTTAATGGGACTGAGAAAGTCTGCAGTGCAGAGTTTGAAAAACTGACCTAGATAATTTCAGGCTGGGATTCTTACCTGCTACCTATCTTCATGAGTTCTTTTACCTGTCTTATTCCTGCATGAGTCTTTTCACCCATCCATAGTGTCACTTTTACTGTACAATCACAGAGCAAGTCTTGCTTTATATGGCTGAATTTGGTATTGAAAACTGATGTTTCTATTTCCTTGTCAGTTATTCTTTCTGAATATTATTATTGTATGGTAATCATAACTTGAAATACTTATTAATGATTAAAATATCGACAAGTTAATTTGTTTAAATTACATGCAAGTGTCTGTAGCGTTATTTTATGTATTTCATTTCTCAGAAAATAGTTTTTGTTGAATTGTACAAGGAATGTTTTGTAGCAGAAAGTAGATATGCTATCCTCTTAGAACCAGTCATTGCTGGTCATGCTAGAGTTTGAATTTGGCTTTCAATCATTCTTTTCTGCCATTTCTGTCACTATATGCTGATTTCTGTTTTTACACATGTATCCTACATAAACTTCATAACTGAGGTTTTTTTTTTTTTTGTGCTGCTGTATTGCTATATAAAGATAGCATTGTAAGCTTTCACAGAAGTTGCTAAACCTTTGGTGGAAAGTATGTAAAGTGCAATAGAAGTAGCAGCTGCCCTATCACATGCACAACTAGTTGTGACCACAACAGAAATGCTTGCTACACACACTTAGTAATATTATTTTAATTAACATAATACCTTTTGGTTGATGATTATTTTGTATTGTAGAAGAAACAGAATTAATCAAGGGGAACAACTGTGTTAAAACACTTATCTTAACATAGTCTTTGTGAGACAGGGACATAGATTTGAATGCTTAAAAACTCTTACCTACTTCTGTAGTCCAGAAACCTGTAGCAGTCAACACTAATTGTAATTGTTATTTTGTAAAGATGTAATATAAGGATGGTTGACAAATGGGGTACATGAAGATCACTGACAGGGATGAGGAAAGTCTATTTGAATCCAGGACGTGCTAATGCTGTGGGTCTCTACAACAGTGACTGTCAGAATGAGGTAAACAGAACAGATCCAGCAGACTATAGGTGGTGGGGAATGGATATTGTTGAAGCATTCATTTGATTCCTCATCCCAAAGTTGGAGTGGAACTGTCTCAAAAAGGTTGGGATTGATGTGGAGAAGGGGAGAAGTACAGCCACCAGAGGCTGAAAAATAAAGTTTCGGCCGGGCCATCATAGACCACTGTCTTCATGGCAGTCTGATCAAGACCACAGCTTATCCTAGACAGAAAAGGTGCTGAAATCGAAGGTACCAGCCAGTAGGTGCATCACAAAAATCAGGGTACCACGCTTTATTGCTAATGAAATGTCTGTTGCATATGAAGAATAATAATAATTAGTTTTTGAATTTTATATAGTTTGCTAAATTCCATTCTTTTTTTCCAGGTGGTGAGGACAGCATTGGTTGATGCTGCAGGAGTAGCATCACTTCTAACAACAGCAGAGGCTGTGGTAGTAGAGCTGCCAAAAGAGGAAAAAGATCTTCCAGGGGGTGGCATGGGAGGAATGGGTGGTATGGGCGGGATGGGAGGTATGATGTAAAGACCAGCTTTTCACTATGGTCCGTAACTTCCAGATACAGGGGTAGCTAGTCTTGTGATGTGGGGTGTAAGCCTTACGGTGTACTAATGTGTTCTTGTGAGATATCTACTGTTCACATTCTCTGACTACCAAGCTGCATGAGGAGTCGTTTGCTACAGTTAATACCTTATTTGTGCATCCAGCACAAAAATAAGGTGCAAATTTTGTGGATGAGATCTTGCATAATGAGCACAAAACTACCATTTGTTAAGGCACAAAGATAACATGTTTAAAAAAAATAGGGTCAAGACGTTGTTGATTATTATTAGTTGTTACAACTTCAAAACTTGCGTTTCTTCAAGATGTCTTTTATTTCCTGCTATGTATTTAAACAGGAGTTTCTTCAAGATGTCTTTTATTTCCCGCTGTGTATTTAAACAGAACCAACATTATAGAATCAGTTTATGTGTTAGGGAATATTTATTGCACCTCTTTGCTTCTTAAATGTGCTGTTACAAATATCAGTTCATTGTACCTTTTGTTTTGTTTTTTAAGTGATGACATTTTTTTGGGTCATTTTTTTAAAGTTCCTTTTTGTACTAATTCTGATGAGTGAGAATGCAAATGAGAGATAGGCAAACATTTATCATAACCTGAAATCATGCCCATGGTTTTAGTAATGGCTCATTTCATCTCAGAGAGTTGTGATGCATGTTGGTTTCTAGTTGTAGGCAAAAGTTGCTGAGTATTATTTGTTGACCAATTTCACCCATGCTGCATGTAATTTCTGCAGTAGCGAGTTTGTTGCAAATTACTGTTTTGTTTTTCTTGCACATTTTTTGTTGTTGTTTTTTTTAAAGTTAGAACGTTCAAATCCTGCGATGTAACTGAATAGAATGGCGGCTGTTAAATGTCTGACTGTTGTCATAGAGAAAGAGTTTATGTATGCAATTTTTTTAATGTTCTATGAAAATAAATGAGTTTTTAATAGTTTTATGGTTTGGTTTTATTTAATATTTATACTTATCGTGGTTTTTATGAAATTGTATTGTACCTATTACACCAAACCATTGTGTCACTGACATTATGCAGGGAGTACAGAATAACAAACATTTAAACACTACTTACAGCAACAAATTAGTAAACTTTGCTTTGCTTTATCTTAAACCGAAAGTCTCTATTTTCCATTTAGAATATGAACAAACCTGTGCTTTTCCTGAATTTATGAGTAACTTTTTAAAATTTGTTCTTTAACTCTTTCTGTTCCCCAGAAAAAAACGCGGATGATCCCATCTGTGCCACACAAAAACCGCGAGTCTTGATATGTATAGGGGGTATAGTTGTAAAAGTGAATGTACAAAGTATTTCCACTTTAAAAGTATACATATTATGCATGAAAATAGTTGTAAATGTAAGATTTCATAAATGAAGAGTTTTTTTAGGAAAAAAGTAGTGTGATGATTTTAGATGATAATTGTGTAGTGCTTACCATCGGCGATGTCCAGATCTACTTAAATTTTCGTCCGATCTCGTCGTGTGGTGGCATTCTCACTAAAATAATGTCTGAAATAACCATCTGACAACTTCTCCAGTCCATTTAATAGGTCTAGATGTACTTGGGGTACATTCAGGAACAGTGGTCGGGTCATAGAACATGTCCTTATGCCTCAGAAATCACAATAAATACTGAAATTTCTCCGTTAACACATCGATTTCGCTCTGTTGTTAGCCAAGCTTTGATTTGAGCTATGAAAGGTCACCAGACATGCGCAGTTAAATCGTGTACAATAAATAGTTTTACGTTGCAACTGAACAAAATCGCTATAATGACAATGGCAGTCACTAGTTATCACGATATCGACTATGGCAATATAAGAGTTTAAAAATCCAATTTGAGTGGTAGACGGTTGTAGTATATATTCTGTCATCCTTTTCTAGATGTGTATGTACAAAAGCACATTGACTGTTTTGAAAATCATTAAACCATATCAAAGATAGTTGCTTTCATGGAAGTGTGCATAAAAAAAAAACAGCATGCAAATATTAACTGCAGAATGAAGAAGCAGTATGGGGATGTGTGTATTTCAGCACAGGAAGTTTAAAAGCAGGGCACATGCCACTCATGTTGGTCAGTGTCATGTTGTGAATGGGGAAAACTTCGGAAAGAGCCGGCAAGATTTAGGAAAGGAAGATCATGCATATACCACATATTTGTACTTAGACAAATATTAGAACAGGCAAATGAGTGGCATAGCACAACATATGCATTGTTTATAGATTTTGAGAAAGCCTTTGACAGTGTCAACAGAGATGCACTGTGGAAAATCCTAAGATGGCATGGCCTCCCTCATAAGATAGTGAATGTAATCAAAGCTCTATATGAGGGTTTTCAATGCAAAGTGATCTGTGGAGAACATACCTTCAGCAGCTTTAGGGTACAAACAGGAGTGAAGCAGGGATGTGTACTATCACCAACATTATTTATCTTGGCAGCGGACTGGTTAATGAAGGAGGCAACATAGATAAACGCAGAGGATTACAATGGACCCTTGACACTGCAAGGAGGACCTTGACTTTGCAGATGACATGTGTCTACTATCAAGCAGCCACAAAGATATGCAAGATAAAATAAACAAGCTAACTCAGAATGCAAACAACATAGGACTAAAGATCAACGTAGGAAAGACAAAGAGTAGATAGCAAGTTAGTGGAGGAGGTCATTGAATTTGTATACCTTGGCAGTAGAGTAATAGAAAATGGAGACAGCACAGAGGACATCAACAGCAGACTTACTAGAGCAAACCAGGCTTTTGCAGTGCTGCAGACTATATGGAAATCTTAAAAAACTAAACATAAATATGAAAATCAGGATATTTAAGAGCAATGTTCTAAGTGTACTAGTCTATGGAAGTGAATGCTGGAAAATCACCAAAACAATAGAAAACGGGTTGAATTCTTTCCAGACTAAATGTTTACGAAGAATTATAAAAATATTTTGGCCAAACACCATAAGAAATAACATCTTGTTGGCAGAAATGCAGATGAAGCCACTGACAGCAGTTATTGAGGAAAGATGCTGGCGATGGTTGGGACATGTGCTCCGAATGACTGACAATTCACTACCAAAAATAGCACTAAGATGGACACGACAGGGGAACAGAAGTAAGGGTATGCCAAAAGAGACATGGAGAAGAACAACAGAAAGGATGTTGAGCAATAGAGGGCTCACCTGGGCAAGAACAGAAAAAGGACGGACATTTGTGGAAAACCCTTGCGGAAGCCCCATGTGCCCTGGACACCTAAGGTTCAGAGAGAGAAAGATGTTGTGAATGGGCCAGTGGTAATGCTTTAAAGAATGATAAGGGAAAATTGACCGTTAACACTCAATCAGTGAGGTGGCTGGAGAATTAAAGATTAAACGCTCAGTCAGTGAGGTGGCTGGAGAATTAAAGATTAAATGCTCAATCAGTGAGGTGGCTGGAGAATTAAAGATTAAACGCTCAGTCAGTGAGGTGGCTGGAGAATTAAAGATTAAATGCTCAATTAGTGAGGTGGCTGGAGAATTAAAAATTAAATGCTCAATCAGTGAGTTACTGGAGAATTAAAGATTAAATGCTCAGTCAGTGAGGTGGCTGGAGAATTAAAGATTAAATGCTCAATCATGAAGTGGCTGGAGAATTAAAGATTAAATGTTCAATCAGTGAGGTGGCTGGAGAATTAAAGATTAATCTTGGTTCAACACACCATGTCATGAAGTGCTGCAGTACCAGTCTCCACCAGGTGTTTACCAAAAGAACTTATATCCAGTCTGAAAAGAATGTCATGAGGAAATTCTTATGATGTTTTTTTTTTGCAGATGGGAAAGGCTTTCTACAATGTATAGTCACTTGGGGAAAATAAATGTGGAGGAATGCATTACTTCCAGCCAAGGACAGTGTGCACACTCTTCTTGGACTGTGAAGACCCAATCCTGAGACATGTGCCCACTATCAACAGTGAGTTGTGGTGTGATCTGCTTGAGAATCACTTGAAACCTGCAATCAGGTCAAAAGCTCTGCACAGTTCTTACAGTGTTTTTACAGCATGATGACAGTGGTCTCATCACATTCAACAGCTCAACAAATTACAAATCTGTTTGGAGAGTCTTCCACAGCAAACATATTCACCTGATTTTTCACCATGTGATTATATGTACCCCTTAGGGAAGCACTAGTTAGAAGTTTTATACCTATGATGAGAGGCCCTGCATACTTGACTATAGGATCAATTAGAATATTCTTTTTTTCTTGAATCCAGGCTTTAGTGAAATGGTAGATCTGCATTGAGCATGGGAGGGGCTGTTTTAAAAAGTGATAAGGAGTTTTCAGTCATAAATATACTTATTTTTCAAACAAAATTTTCTTTTTTTTTGACTTGCCTTCATATTTTCCCAGCAGCTTGACATATAGTATCAGTTTATGTTGGATGACAAACTTCGGAGGTTGATGTTTCGTAAACTCAATCATTGAACTTCAAAAGGGCTTGAAAAAGACACAAAAAATGTACTTCTATAGTTCCCAATCTGTCAGGTGATGAACGCTGACACCAGTGATAATTCTCCACAGCCCTCCTCCCATCATATGTTGCTGAATAAAAAAGAAACATTCACACATTTCTGTACATAATTTATACCAGTGGTTCCAAGCTTGTAATCTGTCCCTCTGTTATCAGTTTGAGAATCTATTGAATAAAGAAAAGATTTTATGTTGTCTTACATCTTTCCTGTGCTGCTAAATGTCACATAGGGCCCGCATGGTAGTTCGCCAAGATTTCCTGTCTTCTGCGAGTTTTTTCAATCTCATCAAGGGATGTTATGCCCACTGAACTGGCCTCTCTTAACAATGTCCTCTTCAGAGTTTCACATGGTCAACCTCTTTTTCTTCGACCTGTTGTGTTCCACTTGATAGCTTGTTTGGGGATCCTCTGATTGTTTTTTCTCATCACATGACCGACATATTTCCATCTTCTTAACCTATGAGACAGGTTGTTTGCTTATCTATCTTATCTGTGTGTTGTTCTTGGATTCATTCCACTTTATACCAAGTATTTTCCTTAGGCATTTGTTTTCAAAAGAGTCTAATTTCTTGTCTATTTCTTTAGTTGTTTTCCACCTTTCACATGCACAAATGAAGGTTGATATCACATTTGAATTAAATAATCTTAACTTGGTTTTTGTGCTTATAACTTTTGAATGCCATATGTTCTCAAGATTCCTGAAGGTCAATGCTGTTTTTGCAATCCTAATTCTAATTTCCTTTCTGGTGTCATCATCCTGGTCTATGTAGCTGCTGAGACATGCAAAATGGTTTACTTCTCCAACAGTTGTTCCTTCTACGTATATTTGTCCTTCGTGGTTAATAAGTTTCATTATTTTTGTTTTATCCTTGTTAATTTCAAGTCCTATTTTACTAGCCATTGAAGACAGAGTATCTGTTTTTACTTGCATTGTTTTCACATTGTCACTGATAAGAGTTATGTCATCTGCAAAATCAAAATCTTCCAGTTTGGTCTCATGTATCCAGTCAGTGCCCGTTTTACCTGTGCAGCGTTTCTTCATTATGAAGTCTATGGCAATTCCAAAAAGCAAGGGAGATAGTATACATCCTTGTTTCACGCCTGTTTCAATCTGGAACCATTCACTCATTCCTTCATCTGTGTTGACTGCACAAACGTATCCATTGTAGAGGTCTCTAATGATGCTGATAATATTAGATGGTATTCCATATATTCTTAAAATTCTCCACATTGATTCTATGTGTATGCTATCAAATGCCTTTTTAAAGTCTGTGAAGTTCAGGATTAATGGTCTTTGCTTTTCAATATGTTCTTCAGGTATTATCCTTAGAGCAAAGATCTGGTCGAGACAGCATCTCCCTTTTTGAAATCCTGCCAGCTCTGTCATTGCAGCATCCACTTATATCTTGAGTTATATTTAGAATAACTTTTGCAAAATCCTTTTGACACAACTGATCGTAAGGTTACTCCTCTACAGTTATTGCAATCGCCAAAGTTGCCTTTTTTTGTTTGTTTGTTGGTATTTTAACAATGATTCCTTGTTTCCATTTAGAATGGACTTTTTCTTCTTTCCAAACTTTGATATACGTTGATATAATGTGTATAAAATGGTGTTCCATAGATTATATTTAGATGGAAAAGTCCATGAGTGAAAAGTCTGAGGATCATGAACTATACTCAAGGAAAAAAGTAAGTGTGCAGTGGTGTCAAGCGCACCAATCACGTTGTCATGAGTGAAATGAAATCAAATTTGGCACGAAGTTTTGTCTGAGTGTTGTCCACTTCCCGTGCTGCGCGAAGTTGATCGCACTATTCATGGGAAGATAACCCGCAGCTCCAGTGAAATCACGTGCAGCGATCCATGATTGATGACCACGGATAAAATGAGGGTAAGTGTGTAATTCTGTTCTCAGAGATCTCTTCACGTAATCGTTGAAGAAAGGAGTAGTAGAATTCCAACATAAACATCTTTTTTCATCATGCCAAGATTGAACGAACAATAGCGAGAAATAGCTGTTGGGATGTTAATTGCTGGATCAACAGTAGCACCAGTATCTCAACATTTTAATTTTCACAGAAACACAGTATCACACCTTCAAAGTCGTTTTAACTAAAATGGTTCCGTTGCTGAGCGCCATAGAAGCAGTACCGCTACATCTACCTCATGCACCTTCGTAACAGGTTTCTCCAGGCAACATGGAAAGCCACCAACATTCCAGGTTTAAGACGTGTGTCGGGCGGGACAGTGCGTAACAGACTCAGAGAGGTACATCTCTTACCTCATAGGCCTGCAGTTGGACCAGTGCTGACAGTTCGCCACAGACAAACCTGCTTGACCTGAGCCAGGCACCAGGTGGCATGGCCCTATCATCATTGGAGACAGATTCTATTCACTCATTAGTCCAGATTCTGTCTGCACGGCCATGATGGGCGTGCTTTAGTGTACAGGCGAAGAGCAGAACGCTTTGCGAATAACTGTGCTAGAGGTGGATAGGAGGCGAGGAGGCAGTGTAATGGTTTGGGGAGGAATTTCCTATGCTGGCCGAACAAACCTAGTCTTCCTCAATGGCAAACTTACAGGTTTACGATATAGGGACGAAATCATTGCACGCCACGTAATGCCTTTTCTGGATGCTAATGGACAAGGCGTGATACTGCAGCAGGATAACGCTGGTCCACATGTCGCATGTGTGGTCAGGGACCACTTTTCAACATCATCAGATTACTGTCTTGCCATGGCCAGTAGTTTCACCGGACCTGTCACCTATCGAGCACATTTGGGATGAACTGGACCGCAGGTTGCGAAGACGACACAATCGTCCGGGAAACCGCCAAGAACTAGCCCAAGCGTTGTAAGAAGAATTGAATAACATGCCTCAACAATTGATACAACGTGTCATTGGTTCAATGAGAAGGCGGTGCCATGTAGTGATAACTGCCTGAGGAGGACACACACGATATTGAAACCCTGATTTTATTTTATTGGGGTGGTGAGCCACATTAGGAAGTTTTATTCACTTTTTTGTGACATGTGACTGGTCTGAAAGTTGTCATTTTATCTGTCATTGGATAGTCAAACATAATGTGTGCCAAATTTTATTTCAGTCATCACCTGAGCACGTTCATGGTGCTTTTAAAGCATTGCACATTTACTTTTTCCCTTCAGTATAGAATTACTACGTGAAAACCAGGCAGGGAGCCATTGATTTAGTTCACAGAAAAAAAAACTGATTTAAAAAACATGGAGCCATCGAATAGTTCACAGAAAAACAAAAGAAAACTGATTTAAAAAACATGGAGCCATCGAATTATTTCACAGAAAAACAAAAAAATACATTTAAGCATAGATCCATCGAATTAGTTCATATAAAAACAAAAGAAAACTGGTTTAAACATGCACATTTAAATATTGTGAGTAAAATTTGAAAAACAAAAGGCAGACGTAAAGTATAAGACACTGTGTCTGATACTTTACAATTCTGAAGTGTATTATGTATGTGCATTCAGAACTGGAATCGTCGTTATCGGTTCTTTTGTAGCATAAACAATTTTTGTGATGTATTTATCAAAATATATACACAACAAAGCCACTACGTTAAAAATGTGATAACAAATAGCTGAATTTTTTTTTTCAATCAATCAAGTGCCGTGCCGCGTGGCGTAGGCGATCATTTCTCTCCACAATTCCATGTCTCTTGAGTTGATTATGAGATCTGCCTGTGACTTTCTTCCTAGCCACTCTCTCTCTGTCTTCCTTTGTTTCATCTTCCTTCAAATTTTCCAGTTGCCACAATGTGTTCCAGTTTTCCTCCTGCCTCTGATCTTTGCTGTAATTTGCCTTTTAACTTCAGCCCTCGTAAGACTTCTTCGTTGGCTTTCTTAGCTGTCCATGGTACCTTCAACACCCTTCTTATAAACCACATTTCCATGGCCTCCATTTCTCGCTGTACTCTCTTATTCATGGACCATGTTTCACATCCATAAAACAAAATTCGCTCGATGTAACATTTAAGTACTCGGAATCTTGTTTCCATTGACATGGATCTGTTGCACATGATGTTTCTCATTTTCTGGAATGCTGATTTGGCCTGAGGACGTCTGCTTTTTATTTCGTTGTGACATATCTCATCCTTTGTTATAATTGTTCCTAAGTACTTGAATTTATCAACTTGTTTCAGATCTATGCCATCAATGGTAATGCTACATTTTGGTGGTATTCTTTTCTCTGAGATGACCATCACTTCAGTCTTCTTTTTGTTCAGGCTGAGACCTCTACTTTTACTTTCACGAACCATGATGTCCAGAAGAGCCTGTAGCTCCCCTTCACTTTTAGCAATCAGAACTGTGTCGCCTGCATATCTTAAGTTGTTAAGGTTGTACCCGCCAATTGATATTCCTGGCAAGCTCTCTACATTTCTCATATTTTCACTGTACAAGAAGAAAATTTCAGGAGATAGAACACATTTTTTTTTTACCTTACAAATAATTTAAAACAGTAGAAAACAGCCTCACTCATTAACGAAGACCGCAGCTGTATATTTTCACTTTAGGTTTTATTCGTAAAAAAAAAAGGGGGGGGGGTATAAACTAACAGTTATGTACAGGCCTAATGATATTAACTCCGGGCGGGGCGAGTAGTGAATGAAAACAGAGTGGCCAGCCGATAAGTATGGTTTTGGAAAGGAGGGGGGGGGGATAGTTGTTTCACAAAATTATTCTCGAGGAGGGGAGAATACTTATCACATGACTTTATGAACCTGTGTCCGACACTAACAGACAAGTCACGTCTCGGACTATGTATATATAAATTTAGATTTTCGCACAATAAGGATAACAAGTCACATCAACTTACACACAAATTTACACACAACTGGCGGTACACAGGGAACAAAAATTAAACGTTGAAACTAACAGGACTGACGGATTAATCAGTTCTAAAATGTTGCGGAAATGTACAGTCTGACTGGCAAGGGATAGTAGAAGATTCCAGTTGGGTCAAAGTCCTTAGTTTATGCTCTGTTTCTTATCTTATATCTTATATCCTTCCCGTGCCGTTAAACGTCACATAGGGCTCGCAAAGTAGTTCGCCAATTGCTCTATTTACCTGTCATTTAATACAGCATTCTTTGTTCAGCTACTTGTACAGCTTTGTTACAAGAAGAAACAGCTGAACTGCACATTACACGGGTTGCCTACCACTCGGAGTGAAAACTCGTGAACCCAGGGATCGGAACTCATATTCAACGAAGTGGATTCTGGGTATCTTGGCTCAGATTGAGGTTTTATTCATGCTAGCTCTAACCCGTCAAACATGGTGAGAACCGACATGAAAATATTAATTATACTTATCACTATAAACACGGTGACAAATGTTGAAACCTCTGGAAATTCTCGAAAAGAGAACCGTTAAATTGGGAAGATGTGGACAAATTAGCTTCATTCATCTAATTTGTTTGAGTACATTTTTCATCTGTTTGAATACATTTTGATTGGTTCAAATTGACAAATGTTCTCGTCACTTGAGAAATTGGCAGGAGACGGTGCTGACGAAGACGACGACGATTATGATGATATTCATCTTGACATGTATTGTACTATACCACCACTGAATGGGCTATGTGCATGTGAATTCATATGTTCCATGGTTGTGTCGCCCACGTTCGCTGAGTTCTACTAAATCAGTGAAATTTTGTCTGCGTGTTCTTTCACCTGTTTTTTTTTTTTTATATGCTAACTGATTGCCGTTAATAATGGACAACTTCATGAGTGAACAGCGTTAAATTATCCGTACACTAGCGTTTGTCAAGAGAGTGCACCAATTTTACGGATAGCCTTAACTTAATCGATTATATGAAATGTTATAAATTACACTGGAGCATATCTCCTCGCTGGCGTGAGATCCTGTAGTTTTAATTCAAAATCTTGTTGAGCCTAAACAAACGTTTTATCAGACCAACTGATAAGAACATGTTTTCCGAAGAATTATACAAGCGAGTGAGCTAGGAATCTGTGCCATTTGTGATTGTTAAGTTTCATTGTGAATTACTAAAAAAAAAAACACTACAGTTTAGAAGAAAAGAGAGTGGGGGGGGGGGGGGGGGTTGTAAACATGCCTATTATATAGCCCTGGTTTTGGTCTAAAACTCGGAGAAAAAAATATACTAAATATTAATTAAACAAAGCCACCATAGTTCTGAAGGAGCCGTTAGCAGAAAAGCATTTGCACGACTTAACGCTTGTCTTGCCAAATAATTATCGGTTTGTAACGTAACCTTATCGCTCGGCAGTAACTGCAGATCTGCTGTCCCAGTAATCTTGTATTTTGTAGTGTTGCTTGTTATATTTCAGCTTAGTTCTGTCTGGTCGAATAAAATGCACGAAGACTTGCCATTCATAAATAAATGCAATCAGAGTTACTATGGACGTTTTCTATTCGAAATTTGGGATCGGGGACAATGTGAAATTATTTCTTTGTGAGCTTGTCATTACATTCAGGTCGTGTTCATTACAATGCTTCTGTTGAATTATACGTGTTCAAACCACCGACTAAATATCTCGCAGAAATAGCTAAAAGATTCGAGAACTTTTAAATATGTGATTTAATCATTACGCACGTTATAAAAGGCTGTTAATCTGATTTAAAGTTCTCACCAGCACTGTTAACATATTACAACATAAAAAAGAAACAAAACATAGTCAAAATATGGGACAAAATATGGGCACTAAACCATAACCACAATATGGGCTTCCATAACCATATGTGCCGCATAACAGGGCTAGGTTAAGGTATCAGAACAGTCAAATAAAAAAATGATAACGATGACTTTAAGCCATATATAAGTTTTTTTCCTTAGTTTTGTCACACATAAGTATCTGCTGTAGCTCCAGGCATTCTGAGGAAGGTCTGAACGAATGCTCACAGCTGTTTTAATCACGCGTTCCGGTGATTACTGCCTCTGTTGGGAAAGTTATCCATCTACGTCACTGGAGAAGCTAATTCAACAAAATCTGTTTCCAACAGCAACACGGAGATGAAACTTTAGGTCTTGGTCGATTCTAATGTGCAAATCCCAGTAATACCAAATCCATGCCAGTTTACAATCAGGGCAAACATATGGACATATTTGTTAAAAGCAGACACAGACGCTTCTTCGTCAACATTCTTTTTTTTTCTGTCATATTAATGATCTTAATATTTCACTGAGTTTAGTCAGATCAACCAGCTGCATAAATATACAGCAGCTGAATAAAAGACACCAGAAGCAGAGGACGCTTCCAGAATAAAGTGGATAGATGAGGATTAGTGGCCTCCTAAGAAAACAAAATACAGTGAGTCTCAGGCATTAGATCGGAAACAAATCCGTAGAAAATGCAACTCTCGGGGGCACCAGAAGTAAACAAAAGGAAGAAATATCTTATCTTTATAGTTCTGTTGCAGTTTTCTACTGATTAAAGATTCATTCATTCATTCATTTGCATGTCCCTTGCGGAACTTTGCCTCCCAAACAGCACTCCTGTAGGCCTCTCAGTTGTGAGCAAGAAGGCCTGCTGCTGTTGCATCCATTTCCAGATCGTCAACGATGTCTTGCAGCCATCTTCGTCTTGGTCTTCCTCTTTTTCTTTTTCCCATTATGTATCCTTCCAATACGGTCTTCTCTAAATTATCATGACGTTTAATGTGTCCAAAATATTTCAGTTTTCTCTCTTTAATCCTCTTCACTAGCCAGCCTTCTTCAATATTAAGCTCTTGTAGTATAGATATATTTGTTGTTTTTTGTGTCCACGATATTTGGAGAACTCTTCTGTAGCATTCACATTCAAAGGCATTTATGTGTTTCTCAGCTGTTATGTTAAGTGTCCAGGTCTCACAGGCATATGTTGCTATGGGAAAGATGCATGCCCTTAAAAATCTTATTTTTGTGGTTCTGTCTGCTCCTCTCCACAGATTCTTTATTTGTTTTACTTTCTGAAGAGCGATAGATGTCCTCCTTTTAATTTCCCTCATTGTATCTCCATTATTAGTTAGTAGCGATCCAAGATATTCAAAACTCTCCACTTCTTCCAGTTTTTCCTCACTGATACATATTTCAGTTGCCTTGTTTGATTAAAGATAGCACTGCTAAATGTGGTGACTGATGGAAAACAAAATGCCAAATAGAACAGCACTTGGTGGCATATTAAACAGCTCTTAACAGTTTTTAAATTATAATATTCATATTTATTACTCACCCATTATCAAGTATTTTTTTTTCATTTTTTTCCCCTGTAGTATTATTTAGTTAAAGATATCACGGACAGCGGAGAGATCAAATGAAGAGGGCCCGAGAGAGAGAGAGGCAGAAGAAGGGAGACAACCAGTAACGAAGCTCAGGAAGAGACAATCTAGATTTATAGGACAGTCATGAGAGAGGGTGAATTGAAACATGTAATAACAACAGAGATGATAAAGGGCAAAAGAGGCAGAGGCAGACAAAGAGAGAAGATGATAGAAGAACACCAGTCCAGGTCATAATTAACACCCGAAGTAGAGAATTGTGCAGAATCATAACCGTCAACGCCTGTTGGTATGACACTGGATAGATAGATTATTTGAACTAATCTAAATTAAACAACAATTAATTTTTTTATTATAAATTAAATATTTTGGACACATTAAACGTCATGACAATTTAGAGAAGACCGGCTTGGAAGGGTGCATAATGGGAAAAAGAAAGAGAGGAAGACCAAGGCGAAGATGGTTGCAAGACATCGTTGATGATCTGCAAATGGATGCATCAGCAGCAGGGCATCTTGCTTACAACCGAAAGACCTTCAGGAGAGCAGTTAGAGAGGCAAAGCTCCGCAAGGGACGTGCAGATGACTGACTGACTGAAATTAAACAGTAGAAAATGCCAGAAATATTAAAAACAAGTATAGATATCATTTGCACATTTTCTTTAGACAATTTAATTAAATTAATTTTCTGTCACTGAATGTTGGCATTTGGATTCAGATTTCGTTGTTTCTTCCGACGCAGCTGTGAAGAACAGAGCACTACTGTATTTTCTGCCGACAATTCGTGAAATAAGGCGATGAAACATTTATGGCAACATTAACGGTCTTTCAGGTTCAAAACTGTGAATAAACTACCCCTTATAAGCCTACCTGATAAAGAAAAAAAACTGCTTGTAAAGCTGGCATAAGTGGCTTTCTTTCCGTGAACTTGCATTCATTTCACAAGTAAAATTTAAAAGAAAAAAAAGTATGCCCCCAGCTACAGCGCTCAGTTTTTACCGTAAAAGACAGACATTCGAAACTCTAGAAACTGAACGACCAAAAAGTCTGCAGACAGTCTACAGAATTGTCAAGGAAGTAGTAGCAGCAATAGAAGAGAGAGTAGCGAGCTTAGAAACGTCATATTATGGTCTAAATGGCTGTCCGGAGACTGCAGTGAAACAGTGGCTTCAGCCACTACAGAAGGTACGTATTATTGTTTACTGTTGTATGAATGACGTTCATTGTGAGTTTTTAGTAGCTGCATTAACTAGATATTGAATTTTAGAGTTTTTGGGGCGGCACTGGGACTACAGGCTGACACACTCAGTCTGTTGAAATATTAGATGTTTATTATTTGGAATACATCTCCTGAATTAGTCTTGGAAAAAAAAATGGAAAGTGGGGGTGGAGGATTGAGATAATTTATATTCCGATATATGTTAAAAGGGGTTCGTGGGGGGGGGGGGAGGCTGAAAACCACTAGACTAGGTTTTTCACTAAATGGAAAATTTAAGATCATATCTAATGTACAGATTCAGAAGCTTCTTATACATAATTCGTTTTACTTTTCCCACCAGTTTTGTTTAAGATTTGGTTAAATTCTCTCAAAGTAAATACTTTTTTTCCTAATGCAATTTTTATTTGTAATTTTAAGAAATATAATTCATTCTTCTGATACCTGAACTGACAGATAAAGACAATGATATTCTTAAAGATGTCTCGAAGTTAGGAACAAATAAATTATTAGACACAATAAATTGAATGGCATCAAGTGGCTTCTGCTTTTTTAAAAAAATATTATTATTATTGTTATTCATTGCTAAAAAAACGCCTTTGTAAACAAATATTTCGTCATAGAGAACTGTACTTTGTCACCATCTTTCAAGAGATTTTCAGAATTATCACATTTTTCCCCCATAAATCTTCACTGCCAGATTATGATAAATTATGTAAGAAACTGAAATTGTCACTGTGAATGTGCAGCTGTTCGAAAAATTCATTCGTAGTAACTAAAAGGCGCATGAAACACGTTCATTCAGAATTTATCTTCTGGTGCCTACGGTTTGTCCTCACGATGCTCGTAATTAAATCGACGAGTCTTTCTTCTATGTCAAACCTCACTTGCAGATTTAAATTCTTCTTCTCTGGCTACATCTTCACTAAGTTTATACTTTTTGCACTTTCAAGTACATCCTTGTAATTCGAATATGACCGATGTTCTAATATGAATATTTTCAAATTTCCAATGGCTTTCAGGACAAATGCAATGTCCATTAAAAAAAAATCTTGAATCTGACTTATTAAGGAAATCGTGGCAAACTACCCAGGAGCAAATAAGTTTGCAATCTTTAATTTTAACATACAAATTTTGTTTTTCGTGTTGTATTTATTTACTGAAATTGTTATTGTCAATAATTTCGTGTAGTTAATATCACAGTGGTCGGACTTTTGATTAAAAAGTAATGCCTATCGCATAATCGAACAGGAAAAGAAATTGTATAATTCTTGCACAATCGAGGGAAAAAACAACTGTCTAAATTAACTTTGGCTAAGTCACTGACAATTAAAGAGACCGAACAGCGCATGGGATGTAGAATGTGCGAGGGCTTATATTTTCCAGAAATCATCCAACTGTCTTATTCATGACGTCTCATATCTTCAGTGAAATGTTATATATTTTTTTTCAAATGCTTAATCATATTTTAATACAAGCTGTGAGCGACAGCCATTAATTTTCACAAAACGTAACAAGTTTTCAATGATTTC
Source organism: Achatina immaculata (assembly GCA_009760885.1). Taxonomy (NCBI): domain Eukaryota; kingdom Metazoa; phylum Mollusca; class Gastropoda; order Stylommatophora; family Achatinidae; genus Lissachatina; species Lissachatina immaculata. The sequence continues at coordinate 53,231,529 of CM019691.1, read as the reverse complement.
TACAACATTTTATATCAATTCAGAAAACAGTGTATGATCATGGTCAACTGTTACACTTTACCTGCATCTGGTGTTCTTCAGAAAATTATATTAGACTTTCTAATAGATAATACAATTTTGTTTCTTACTGAATTGTTTAAAATTTCCAGGGTTTTCTTTCAATTTTTTTTAGCCTTCACTTAAATAATGAACACAATAAGTTCTCTTTGCTAGAAAGTTGTAACTATTTTAAATGTCATAGTGGTGTCAAACCACTTCATAAAGAATATGCTTTGCCGTATAGTACTTTCTTATGACATTTTACACGTATTGCATAATCTCCTAAAAATTTTGATTTTAGTGCTTCAGAAGTGATACATAACTAGATAACTAGTGATATATAACGTTCCCTTACCTGGCGCCCACATGCAGTGCGCCCTTTTCCATGTTTTCTTGTATGTTTTACCTGCAGACCTTTTGTTCTTATAGGTTACCAATAAATTAAGACTGGTTTTTTTTTTTTGTGGCCATTTTTGGAAATTTTTTTTATTGGTATACATATATCCATACTACAAGTATATCCATACTACAAGAACTTAATATTGAAGAAGGCTGGCTAGTAACGAGGATTAAACAGAGAAAACTTAAATATTTTGGACTCATTAAACGTCATGATAATTTAGAGCGGTACATAATGGGAAAAAGAAAGAGAGGAAGACCAAGGCGAAGATGGCTGCAAGATATCGTTGATAATCTGCAAATGGATGCATCGGCAGCAGGGCATCTTGCTTACAACCGAGAGGCCTACAGGAGAGCTGTTAAGGAGGCTTCCGCAAGGTACATGCAAATGACTGACTGACATTGTTTTAAAAGAGTCAGATTATAATAAAGAGCCCAAAGAGGTCATGTACTCCAGCAGCACTAGCACGTGGAAGCCAGTAGTAGTGTTGATGTAATATAACATTTCATTGCAGGTTCTTTCAGTATCTGGAAAACCTACGGTCTGGTTTTCTCCTATAGATGATAAAAGAATTATTCTAGCCATTTGAAAAAAAAAAAACGTATTTGTCCAACTAGCGGCCAGGCGTGATACTGACCACATCACACTTTCATGTAAAGCTGCCAGGCGTGATACTGACCACATCACACTCTCCTGTGGCGAAGGTTGAGGAAATACGAGCCTAACACCGTATCCCCGATATGCCTTAGTGGCTTGGAAACGGAAATTTTTACCTTTATTTTTCTTTGTGCAACTAAATACTGTAGTAGATTCTTTTTCTGATAAAGCTTCGCTTCTTCCAATTCGCTTGAAGATAAATTCATTTACTGCTCAGCAAAGCTCTCTGGAATTTATATCTGACATTACTATTATTTTTTGCAACACATCGCATCTGAACACTGTTGTTAATCTCATGATCATCTTTCCAGAACTTACATTCGTGGTCTTAATTACATCGAATATTATTCATGATCTATCATTGTATTATAGTGCTTGCTAGAACTGCGGGCATTATTTGTCTCCTTCTGTCAGCTGTGATGAAAAAAAAAACAAACACTTTAATGTGTGGATTTCAAGACACTGTGATGTTGCTCTGCTTTTGGAATTTTGATTGTACGTTCATTTCTTTTACACTGTTCAGTCCTTCGCCATCAGTTCGTGCATCTAAGTGATGACACTAAATATAAGACTTGTTTGATCTCTTAGGACAGGAAACTTTCAGAAATAATGTAAAGAGTAAAGGAAACTTTCAGAATTAATGTAAAGAGCAAAGAAAACTAGAATTAGAATGTAAAGAGGAAAGAAAACTTTCAAAATTGATATGAAACTGATGTAAATAATTTGTATTTAATTTTGAACTCTCAGATACAAAGTCTTGTTACAAAAGCCATTAACTCTGTCAAAGAAGGGTTTTCAGAACCAGTGTACCATACCAGAAAACTGCTGGAGTACATGAAGAGATACTGTCTGAGCTTTTCTCCGCCAGATGGCGAATCTTACCTGGAGGTAGCCACCAATTACGAGAAACAGATCAGGGACCTAGAGAAAGCCATACGATTCAATATCGAGGTAAGATACTTTGTTTACAGGTCAGGTGATTTAATTTAATTGGAATAATCTATCTGTCCTTGCCACATGTGCCTGCAGCTCCACTTTCGTGCTGATAAACAGACAGTATTTCTGTACAATTTTGGCGAAGATCTGTGCATTGCATTGTGTTTTGTATATTCCTTATTCACGGGTTCCAGTGTATACATCTGGCTGTGAAGGAAATAAGAATGATGATTTGGAGTTGGAAGAAGTGAGGATATTTTGCATGTGTGCATTTCTCTGAAGATGTGACGGTCTTCACACAATATAAATATGCCTTTAAATTATTTTTGCACATCGTTCGCTTCTTTGCAATTTATCTAATGTGAACACACATGTGAAGTTGGTCTATCATATATGCGGGGCACATTTATATGTAACTTCTAAATCATTTTTTTAATGCACCAAACTCGAGTCTGCAATTTACTCTGATCGGTTTGTCTGCAAGTCTGCAAATATTCTGCGCCTTTAGATTTTGTGTGTGTGTGTGTGTGTGTGTGTGTGTGCGCGCGCGTGCGTGCGTGTGCGTGTGTGTGTGTGTGTGTGCGTGCCTGCCTGCCGGACAGCTCTTTTCATGGGCACGTTGGCTTATCCATGACGGTAGTAGGTATTCGAACAACTGGGTTTTGAGAAATAATAATAATCCTACTCCCTTACCTATTTGCACACTAATAGTGTACTGTAAAGTGATCTAATAATATTTCTGTGGACTATTTGTAATGAAAATGTCATAATTTTAAAAAAACAAAAAAAAACCCGCCTGTGGAAGCATGCAAATGTGCCAGACTGAATTACGAGTACTATATCTGCACAAATAAGAAGAACTGGTACATTGTTGCATGCTCTTTCTGTAGCTCCAATCTAAGTGTTCTTGAGGCTGATGCTGTTGTGAAGAGAGGAAGAGGAGAGAACACACGTCGATTCCGAATGAGAGTGAGACTTTTTCCTTACTTTCTGAAGCGGACTTAGGAACTGGCTTCTGACTAAACTGGCTACTTCTGAGAACTTGTAGTTCCTGCTCACCATGCCAAGTTGTAGAATCACAAGTTTGTTATCACCAACACCGCAAGGAGGTAGGACAGGTTACTAATAGGCTCTGGTCCGTTCATCCGGATGCATATGTTCATTCTAAAACATTTTGTATTGCTTAAATAATGATGATTAATAATAAAATAATAGAAATCCTGTGATTGAATTTTTTAAAAAAAGTTTCAGTATCAAAATGTGTGATAGTGCTTTTCGTCTTAGTAAACGACTTTGAAGTAGACAGGCGTCAGCTGTTGGGAAAATGGCCGAGAATATTTGTGGTGAACAGCTTCTCTAGTGTCTGATTCCACCAACAGCCTGTGGATATAATCGGAGGCAGTAACAGCAACCAATGTTCGTGTGTCAAGGATGTCTCTTTGCTCTCGCGTCTTTTTGCCTTTTAACTTTTGATCCTCGTTTTTTTCCTCACATGAAGTTGCTTGACTGGAATAAAATTTCCAATAAACAATCTCTCTCTCTCTCTCTCTCTCTCTTTCTCTCTCTCCATACGACTCCAAGTTAGAAAAAAACAAACATCGTGTTAATATGAAATAGACGTTTTATTTATAACCATACAAACTGTTTAATAATTTGTTATAACAAATATACCGATTATAACACGGTTCTGCCACTCAGAACTAAGTTAAGAAAAAAAAAGACACTGTGTGAACTAACTATAAAAGAAACACATCGAAAGCGGATAAACAGAAACGAGTATGGGAATGTTATTTATTTATTTATTTTTAATGAAACCTTAACTCTTTCACTCTGAAACAACTCTGGCGGTGTTGGTAGATCTCGCATGCCTATGTGAATCAATGCTCCGAGCCATATTTAGGCAAAGTCTAAATAAAATTAAAATTAGCACATTTCTAACCAAAACTATATTTTAAATTATAGAGTAATTTCCTTTCAGTTTCTTTCTATCAAAATTTCTCATAAAAAAGTTATTCTGACAGAGCATGGAAACTAATTCAGGAGTGAAAGATATAAAACCAATGGGTAATGTCAACAAGTATTGAACCTTTTTTTTGCGAACACTAAATATCACAGGTTTTGTAGTTAGGAACATGTTTAGATCTCATAGTCTCACTTGCGCACTTCTGCTTGCTTCTGTTAGTATTTTCTGACATATTTATTTCAAGTTCATAAATAAATATAATAGTCTTCATGCTAGTATATACCACAAATGAGCGTGAGTATTATTTTTAAACTGCAAATATAACTATGGCAAAAATATGTCATTAAAAAAATGGTAGAACTGACATTATGCACAAATTCCCTCTTTCTCCTTTTTCTCCCTCCTCTGTTTGTGTGTGTGTGTGTGCGCGCGCGTTTTCTCTTCTTCTCGGCGCTGTTTTTATCCGTACGCACAAAAAATACCCTCGATAACGTTCGCGATATGAAAGTTCGGTTACTGCTCTACAGATAAATGAGTGGCATTTCATGGAACCTGAATAAAACAAACATGGATGATCAGTGACAGTTTTTCTTGAAATAAAGAACAGATAAAAAGATATGAATGTAATTAATACATGCAAAGCTGCTTTTAATAAACGAGATGACTGCAAACGAAGAAGCAGAACGACAACTTTATGTCTCAGGTGAATTAGAAACAATTTGTCTGCGTGCACTATTAAAGCTGAGAGACTGAACGTTTTGGTCAACATCTTATAGAATGACATAAAAGGATGAAGACTGTTAGAAGATGCTGTTCACAGCAGAAAACAAGATTTAGATTTTTGTCATCCTACAAGCTTAATTTCTTTTTTTTTTTTTTAAAGTACATGTAGGGGAAACGGACCAACATAAAAGGAAAAAAAAATTCCGTATTTTTCGCCATATAAAACGCACTGTCCACCCTACCACCAACCCCCCCCCCCAAAAAAAAAAACCTCCAAAAAATCACCCTGCGTACTGTATCCCGAAGGTTAGGTTTGGGTAGGCTTTGGAATATTTGTTAACAATACAAGACTAATTACCCAAACAGATGTCTCCTGACAACCTCAGAATGATATATCCGTAATTATAAGTGATTAAATTATGATTACAAACCAAAATAATATTACAGTTAAAGAAAAGAGAAACGACCACTAGCAGCACATCGCTTAATACCCTTACTTTGTTTCCAGATACTAAATGACGTACTATATTTATCTGCCAATTACTTTATCTGTTTCCAGACACTTAAATTTATCTGCCATATCATTTTGTTCCTTACATTTGAGAATCCTTAATTCATACTAAAGCCAAAAGTTAACGTAAAATCTATAACGTTTATAAGACCTTGATGTTATAAATACGATACGGCCAGTGGTATTTTGATGCTAACACCTTACACGGACGAAAACAATCTCATCATCGTTAACTTTGCGTGTATATGAATTTTCAGGGGTAAATTGTAATGTTAATATATACCGACTAAAACAGTTAAACTACCCAGCTCAAATATACCACAATTTTTTTTTTTTCCAATAAAATCCTTGGTAAATGTGTAAAGACAATGTTTTATGCTCAAGCCCTAGCCAAAATCTGTATCAAGAAAACGGCTGTAGTTCACCATGAAACGAGGAGTGCTAGTTGGCAAGTCGATAGTACGCTGTTCTCTCGTGGCTAGACGGCTGCTCGTCCTACCGGAGTCCGTGTTCGAATCCCAGGTAATTCTCTTGTGATTTTTCTTTCTCTCACGTATCACTAAAGTGCTTTGTCTACGATTTTTTCGAGGTTTAATCCTACAATATTTGTTCTCTTACTTTACCATGAAACGAGTCTGAACTAAGATGTCCGCATGTGATACTACATTTAAAATGGAAAATATGGGGTTTTAGTTTTCTTTTTCTTTACAAAATATTCCTTTCCAAATAGTAGATGTATTTTATACTCTAGTGCGCCGTATAAGGCACGAAATCCTTGGTCTTCATGTAAAACTATAACACACTTGTTGCGAGTAGGTGCTCTCTCTCTCTCTCTCTCTCTCTCTCTCTCTGTGTGTGGGTGCGTGTGTGTGTTAGAGAGAGAGAGTAAGAGAGAAGAGGGAGGGGGAACATTTAAGTTTTATATAGATAAATAGAAATTATAGAGAAATAGTATAAATTAGTATAGAGAAATACAAAAGACCCAGAATAATGGTAATGATTCTTCATTTATATTTATCAAGACAAAGATATGTGAATCATCAAAACATTTCTTACTTCATACATTATCTGTACGGTGGACAGTTGGCTACGTTCTGAAACAAGGCTTGGTTTTAGCTGGAAGGCAGGAACCACCCCCTTCCCCCCAAGTTTCCAGATTTCTTGAGCAAACCTTACGTTTTCCGCCGGTTGTAGTGATCGAACACAATGACGCTGATATACTGCTGGGTAGGGACAACAGTCCGGGACGTGTTGTCCCCGGGCGATCCGAGGAAGGGGTCTGGATTTATAATCTTGCCGTCCCTTTTGTTTCTGAACAGCATTCCACCAGGGTTTTTCGCGATAACCTGAAACGTTAGAGTTTATAATCAGACTATCGTCCTTGCTTATATTCTAATACATGCCTCGTTTATATTTGTTTAACAGATTCGAAACAAAGAGGCTTACACAGAGTGTTGTAAGTTAGCTTAAAAACATATAGCACTTAAGACGTAATAGAAAGAAAAATAGAAGAGAATGCTAAAACCAATTGTTTTTATTTTAAAATAGAATGACAAAATGACAGCGACAGATTCTGTTATTATAGTTAGAGTGTTCGCTATGTGAAAGGTAAAATTCCCGTTTCCATGCCATTAAAGCATATTGGGGAATACGATGTTAGGCCCGTATTTTCCATGACCTTCGGCACATGAAAGTGTGATGTGGTCAGTATCACCGCCTGACCGCTTTACCTCTGGTACCCATTTTCCGAGGCAAGGTAAACCTCGGACCGTATTGGTCAGAAAAAAGATCAGCTCAGCTGGGGATTCGAACCCTCGACCATTCGGTTGCTAGACGAATGCTCCAATCACTACGCTAGCTGGTTCTCTATGTAGAGAATAGGCATTTGAATTACTAAGGGCCAACCTCCACACTGTCGAAGGGGAAAAAATATCAATGTCATTTTTTTGCAGATACAATTTATTTTTTCATGAAAAAGCACAAAAATAACTAAAGTGAAAAGTTTTGTGAATATAAGCGTGCTTACCTCTGTTGTCTGCTAGTAACCAGCTGCTTCTTTGTTTCAAAAAGTCAACAAAGACACGGTTTTACTGGAAGATTGTGATTGCAGATTTTTTTTTCTGCTGGTTTATTGTTACTAGATTGGCTTATGTCTCCGAGCAATAACAAAAATAGAAGTTTGTTTTTTTTTTTCAAGTCAAGTGTTGGAATCTTAAAACACTAGAATCAGACTAGAATAGGGAATGGATAACGGTGTCTTTGTGATTCATAAAGCGGAGCGATAACTGGATTTCTTGTATACTACACACTGTGAAGGTTGCTGGCTTTTGGAGTTTTCGGCGCGGCCGACCGGAAAGGTCAAAGTAGCACCTCGTAATTTTGGGACACGTGACTGGCTTGTGTTGTCAAGTTAGAATGTGTAGCTGACCAATCATTCGTCCGTTGTTTGTGGCGAGGTGCGGACAGGATGATAGTGAGGGAGCATGTTATGTTATTGTTTATGGATCAGTGTATATTTGGTTGTATCGTTTCCTGCGATAATCTCCTCCTGTACCATCCTCAAGGTTGTGTAAGTTGTCGTATGTCTAGTGTTGGTTTATGTACAATTTAAACGTAAATTTAGTTAGAAGAAGTACTCCTCGTTGTTTTGTGTAACTAAGTAGTAGTTCGCGGTGAACTGCTAAATGTGTTCAGTGTTATATAGAAATACTTAAGATATATGTAGCAAGAAAACCATCACTACTGATTCATTGATATATTTGATTGATTGTATTTGTATTGACATTGCCATTATGCGTGTTATATATTACGTGCACATCATGTATGTTATCAGAAATATTAATGTGAATGGTCATTGTAGTATTTATACTTTTGTCAGTGTTCATTTATCATAAATATATAATGTTATAATTTTTCATTCATGTATGTCATATTTCATACATTGTGATATTTATTTGAGAGTCATAATTTAGTGATGGTAAAGTGCAAGCATTAGCGCTGCGCAAATTGACTATGAGGTTTCATGAGCTAGCACGAATATGTGTTGCTAAGAATATGGATGCTATTTCACGAGTTATTGATGTAGCTTTGTGTTGAGAAGTTGATAGAATTGTCGAACGTTAGTGCTGTTGCACAAGACAGCATAGTGAGACCTTCTATGTGAAGAAGGGCCAGTTTTGTAGTAGATGTATGATTAATATGAGAGTCACATATAGTGGCAGTTAGTTTTGTCACGTGGTTGATTTCATGATGTGTCTCATCTTTTCTGGTTGTATATTCTTGTTCGTGATACATACAGTTTTTGTGGTCATCAGTTGTCTTTTGCCGTATGCGATTGTTTTGTGACTGAAATTGATTATTATTTGCTTTGATCATTATGTGGTTACGACTTGCTCTTGTGTAAAGGAAAATGTGCTGTGTTAATGTGTCTAATTTCTTCATATTAGGTAAAATTCATAGGGTAGCAAGCTGGAAACAGATGAAGTGGCTAGAACCTGGGTTGTTATATTTTGGAGGGGTCCAGTTTGAGATTCCCCTTTACGATTGTATTTAATAAAGAGAAGGAAACATCTGACAGTCATAGATAGACACCAGCTAATTGAAACATTGTAGAACACGTCGACTCTTTGTGTCTGAGCAATGCATTACGGTTTCCATGAGCAGGATGGGAATGTAGGACAAGGTCTTGATTAGCACTCGACGTGATAGCCATGTCGTCCTCCCTAGCCCAGTTGTATCTGCTTTCTGGTGCTTTAGTAAATGTAAGAATTTTTCTGCTAGATCGTCTGTTATAAGTAATAAGGTAAGTGAAATATGTAGGAAACCATATATTTATTTATGACTGCATTTTTCTTACGTTTTTTTCCATTTTGCAGGAGATTTTATTATAAAAAGTTATCCTCAAGAACTACCAGCTTCGTGAACTTGACATTTATTGCCAAATACAAAATTAATCTTGCAACAAAACAAACCATATCTGTTCTACCGAGTCAGTATGAGATCTTTAAGGAGCTTTTGCAGGACGCAGTTCACGACTTGAAGTGTCCCTGCCGTGTACACGGCCCTGTAATGTTAACCCTAAATTTTATAAACATTTCGCCACACAGTCACCTATAATAATTAGGTTTGGTGTACACAGGCGCACTTCTTCATTCTGATAAAAGAAGGATAAGAGGATAACGCGTTGTCCTCTTGTAGTCAGGTCCTACTAGAATCAGTGGTTCAGGTCACATTCACTACCTTGTCATTTTTCCGGTAATCTTTCTCATTTTAAAAAAAAAATTAAAACGTCTGTCATATTTTCATGTCAGTCCAGAATATTATTAGTGATTTTTTTAAAAAAGGAAAGTATAAAATCGTACACAAAGTAACGATCTCCCACCTCATAATTTGGCGAACTTTTGCTGGAAACATTCTGTGTTTCCCAGTTGAAGAAACTTAAATCTGTAGTCTTTGGGACTAGCTTCTTCTTTCCGTCAAAAATAGGACGGAAATCTTCAGTAGCCAGACGGTGTGAGTAGTCCAGGTAGGAGGACACCTCTTGGCCTGAAAGGCAAAATGAGTGTTGAGAAAACAAGAATTCTTCGCCCTTGTTGTTTCATCATTTGTCACATAATTCTGCTGCCACATTACTTATCACAGATAAACCAGATATCGTTCTTAATGCCACAATACCGGTCATAGAAATTAACTTCTACCTCTACTTCAGCTTTCCGAGCCATTAAGACTCTTTGCTGTATATAAAGTTCGCCTCCATTCCTCTCTGTTCCTAATATTATCTCTCCATTTGGTGACATCAATTTTTATATCCTTTTCTATGTTGTCTTTCCATCTCTATCTTGGTCTACCCCTTGGTTTTGTTTCCCTTATCTGTTGTGCATACATAATCTTTGTTTTATTTTTCTTCCATTCTTTCTACATGGCCCAACCAGCGGTAGTCTGTTCTGTTTCAAGACACTTTTAATTCAATGATATTTAAATAAGCTGTTCAGTTCAGTGTTCCTTCTAGCTCTCCATTCTCCACTGTTGGTATCCTTTATGGGCCTAAAGATTCTTCTTAGGATCTTGTTCTCAAAGATCTGCAATTGTTGTTCATCTCTCTTTGTTCTACTCCTCGTTTCTGATCCATACATGACAGCTGGTCTTATTATAGTTTTGTACATGATTATTTTGGTGCTTTGGGACTGGATTTTGAATTTGGATTTTCACAGGTGTTTCAAGGCGAAGAGTATATATATCTGAACCTTAGGTGCCCAGGGCATATGGGGCTTCCGCAAGGTTTTTCCAAAAATACCTGTCCTTTGGCTTTTTCCCGCTCTTGCCCAGGTAAGCCCTCTATTGCTCAACATCCTCTCTGTTGTTCTTCTCCACATAAACATATATTCTTGAATGTGACTTGGGAAAACCGGCTATATAAAACAGATTGTGGAATTAGTACACTAAGTACCCGGCCGACTACTACGAGACATAAATATATTTATTGAAACAAGTGTCCTTATTGGAATATTGAGTGGAAGCCAGATATACAAATGAGTGTACCAGAGGAGATTGAGATATGTTAAGCACCGCTGCAATGTTTAGCATGTTTAAAATATTTTTTTTTTATTTTGGATGTTTTATTACAATGCTATATATGTTCCTTGGACATATATCGGTCACATGATGACAAGAAACAATCAGAGAATCCCAAAACAAGCTATCAAGTGGAACAAAACAGACTGAAGAAAATGAGGCCGACCACGTGAAACTATAATTGTTAACACTGTTAAGAGAGGCCAAATTAGTAGGCATAAAATCCCTTGATGAGGTTGAAAAGCTCGCAGAAAACAGGAAAACTTGGCGAACTACCATGCGAGCACTATGTGACGTTTAACGGCAAGGGAAGGATATAAGATATATGTTGCTGATATGATGCAACATATGTTCTTTGCATGCTCGTAATAATTTACTTCTTGAATCACTGAGTTGTGTGCGTGTGTTAAGATTATTACATATTAAAGACGACTACATTTATGTGTTTAAACCACCTAGAGGAGTTGCTTATTCACCAAGGAAAGAATGAGAGTAGGAATTAGTTAAGGGACACGAAAAGCCTGAGTTGACTGGAAATATAGGATGAGGAGATGGAGTAGACAGAAGTATTTATTATGAGAGAAGAGGAGAAGTATTAATTATGGGAGGTGTCTCAGAAGAATAAGCATTAATTATATAGGTATAGATTTTATTGTGCTGCCGTACATTAAGATAAAACCAGCAGGTGAAAAGAATAAAGAATGTCTATCGTATTACAGTACATTAAGATAACCTAATGAGATAAGGGGAGAAAGAAAAAGAAGAGAGAAACTGGGTATTATAAATATAAACCTTTTCATATCCTCCAATAAAGAACTACCACTAGATCGCGGATCAAAATAGTAGAAAATTATATTGAAGTGATAAAAAATAACCAACCACTCCCATTAAAAAACACAAATAACAGTTTAAATGTAAATTTAAGATAAATTTTACATATATTAAAAAAAAGAGATAAACCCTTTATTTCATTATCACAGCTACATTTATTACCGCCATCATATCCATGACTACTGTCATTGCTATTGCTTTTCTGTTACTTCTTCTACTGTTATTATTGAGCTTGCTTCTACAGTCATGCTTCTGGTCATCTAGTACAATTGCTAATGATGCTAGTAGTACCACCACCATCACCACCTCCACCATCACCACCTCCACCATCACCACCTCCACCACCACCGCAACTAGTACTACAGATCGTTGCCTTCACAGATGTACAAAGAATACTGCTAAACTGCCTACGTTAAAATGTCTACAACACAGTCAATATATATGAACTAATACCAACCGAAATCGTTGAAGTCCCGGATAAAGATGATAGTTGCGTTTTTACGTGTCCTGTTTCCTTCCTCCCTCATCTGCAGTGCTCTCAGCATGGGCTCCTCAAACGTCTTGCCCGCGCTCAGAATAGCTCTCTGTTGCGAAAAGTAAAAATGCTGGAGTCATCGAATGAAATGTTATTTATAAAAAAAAAAAGAAAATGATTTGTATTACATTTTGTATCACTAACTTTCTCTTCATCTGAACTGTAGATAGGTTCTATCCACACTACGAGTACATACCATTCTCTTGTGGATGTTTTTTTTAAATCGAATTACAGTACATTTGTTTACTCTCATCAGTTTGCATGTCTAATTGTATTTCTGTGACACTAACACAGATAGTAGGAAATGTAAGATTAATGTGACTTTGCGACTGATTAATGATAATGTACGTCTCATCCTCACGTTTGAAAGCTCTCACGCTGAAACTTATGGACGGAACTTGAATCCACGTACCACATTGTAGATAGATTTTCTTTGTTCCAACTCTGCTTTCACGGCCATGAAACGTTCCAAGGAGAAACCTTCCCTGGCTCCACGGTATCCGAGTTCCACGATCTTGCGGGCCAGGTTAATGTCCTCCAGATATACCATGTCCCTCTCTGTCACTTGAGAGGACAAGAAGTCTTCATACCTGGTTACGTGGAGTAATGAATGTTAAAAACAGAATGCGTACATGTAACGAGTATATCACAGAACAGAGAACAGAGAGAGAGAGAGAGAGAGAGAGAGAGAGAGAGAGGGAGCGAGAGAGGAGAGATAGAGAGAAAGAGAGAGAGAGAGACTTCATTGCTCACCAACAGTAAATCTTTAATTTTCTATTTTTTCTTCAATGTCGAAGTTTCAAGTTATTCAAATTCTGGAATCGTGCCAAATGGAAAGTTTGCACTTCTCTTCAAGGGATTTTTCTTTCTTTTCCTTTTGGCAGTTCCATGGCTCCTGGCTCACGTTCAACCCGCCTGGGAAAGTCTGCAGCATAAATCTGCACTCTCTTGCCATTCTCACTGAACAATTCCGAAGTTAATATTGACCTAACACCACCAAACGCAGTGAAAAAAGATTCTTCAGCTGGTTTTTCTTACAGTGCTGCCAACTTTTTCCCCACAAAAACATCTAGATCTGCTTCAGAATACATCTAGAATTGTCTAGAGTGTTTAAAGTAATTATTTTTTTAAAAATGTGTTTTGTCTTTTAAAATATGTTATTAATACTAGTGTGTCATTAATGTTAATAATTACCTTGACACTGTCTTCATTTTTAAGATCATCATCATCATCATCATCATTATCATCATCATCATCGCCTTCAACATTTGAAGGAGCCGTCTGACAAGATAATGTAGAAGCTCCATCTCTTGCAGAATTTTTTTTCCGAGATGTTGCCGTTATTAATTTGTTCCTGTAGTTTTGAAGTTTCAGGAGGAAGTTGTAAGTGGCAATATAATGTCTTGATAAGCTGAACTTGACCATTAAAACAACATGGAGAAGTTCCATCTTCATTTACTGCAGTTTTACTGTTGGTGATTTTGGCCTTGCACAAATCAACATATTGGTCACAGTTTACATCAGCACAATTGCAAGTCATAACATGGTAACTGGTCCTTCATTAAGAGGATTCATTATATGCATCTATAAAAGTCAAAGACGCTTGAATTGTAAAGGGCACTGCATTTGTGTGCTTTCTTAGATTTCCCATGCATTTTCAAATCTTGGCATTTTGCTTTAATGTCACACTTGCAAAATTTACACTAATAAAACGACGTAGAGAAATGAAGACAAAAGGGAAAGTGACAAGCAACAACAAAGAGGAATATAAATCTTTAACAAAAGAAGTAAGAAGAAACATAAGAAAAGACAAAAAAAAACAATACATACAAGATTGTTGTGAAAGAATAAGAAGGACATCAAAAGTGTGGAAGAGATAGTGAAATGTTTAAAGAAATGAAGACATTGACGAAAAATGTCACATTTAAACAAACTGTAATTTGTGACGAGATGGGGAAGACCTTTGCAGGAACATAGGACATTCTAGAAGGAGGAATGTATGAAACCACCGACTGTGAAAGCAGAAATCAAACAGTATGAATTATTACTGGAGGAGAAAGAACCCAAACCGACAATAGAAGAAGTTTTATGGGCAATAAAGAATCTGAAAAATGGTAAATCACCCGGATGTGATGAGATAATAGCTGAATTTATTAAAGCGGGAGGAAAGGAGTGTGCAACAATCTATCATGTACTATATAAAAAGATATGGCATTCAGCTATTTGGCCAAAAGAATGGGAAAGAACTGTATTAATACCACTGCCAAAAAAAGGTAATTTGAAATTATGTACAAACTACAGAACCGTTGCTCTGATTAGTCATGCCTGTAAAATTCTGTTAAAAATCATAATGGGCAGACTTCGTAATAAAATAGAAGAAGTCAATATAGTCCAAGTTGGTTTTAGACAAGAAAGAGGATCACGAGATCGATCATATATTCAATAAAGATTAATAATAGAGAAATGCAGAGAGTTTAATGTGAATCTATATTTATCTTTTATAGACTATTCAAAGGCATTTGATTGCGTATAACGCCAGAAACTTCGAGGAATAATGGAAAAATGGGATTTCCAATACATGTGATACATTCAATATCACTGCTGTATCTAGACCAACAGACAGCAGTAAGAATAAATGGTGAAACAAAAACTTTGTCTGACATAAAACAAGGGTCCGTCAGGGGTGCATTTTGTCGCCTTACTTATTTAACTTTTATACTGAAAATATAATGATGAATATTACAGAAGATATAGACAAATACTATTACGATGCCATAACAATTGGAGGTTATGAAATACCAGAGATGAGATATGCTGATGACACAGTATTACTGTCCACAACACAAAAAGGAATGGAAAAGCTAATTACGACAGTCCGTAAGAACAACGAAGAGCAAAACCTTTATCTTAATGCGAAGAAAACTAAATTGATGACAAAACAAACAAGGCATGTGAAACATTTATCAATGAGGAAGAACTGGAAGAAGTGGAGAGTTTTGAATATCTTGGATCACTACTAATAATGGAGATACAATGAGGGAAATTAAAAGGAGGACATCTATCTCTCTTCAGAAAGTAAAACAACTAATGAAGCTGTGGAGAGGAACAGACAGAACTACAAAATAAGATTTTTAAGGGCATGCATCTTTCCCATCGCAACATATGCCTATGAGACCTGGACACTTAACAAAAATGCTGAGAATTACATAAATGCCTTTGAATGTAAATGCTACAGAAGAGTTTTTCAAATATCATGGACATAGAAAAGAACAAATATATCCATACTACAAGAACTTAATTTTGAAGAAGGCTGGCTAGTAAAGAGGATTAAAGAGAGAAAACTTAAATATTCTGGACACATTAAACGTCATGATAATTTAGAGAAGACCAACTTGGAAGGTTACATAATGGGAAAAAGAAAGAGAGGAAGACCAAGGCGAAGATGTCTTCAAGACATCATTGATAATCTGCAAATGGATGCATCAGCAGCAGGGCATCTTGCTTACAACCGAGAGGCCTACAGGAGAGCTGTTAGTGATATGAAGTTCCGCAAGCGATATGCAAATGACTGACTGACTGAATTTGTTTTTACCTGTTGTCTTATTTAACACAGTTAACCTCAGTCTAGTGTGAGTGCAGGCGCGGCAGCTCTCATGTTGTAAAGCCCTCTTAATGCATTACTTCGTTCTTTGTGCGAGCAGCAGGAGAGAATATTAGACCGACTCTCGGTGATGGGGGAGGGGGCAGGGGGGGGGGAATAGGAATGGAGAGCAGGGAGTACAGAATATTGAAAGATAAAGAGCATATAACTGTTGTCAACAGATTTCAGTCGGAAACTCAGTACGAACAGTATGTGAGTACAGTCTGATGATGAAACAAATGCTTGTGTCTGGCTACTTAACACAAAATCGTTCTCCCCAAAAATCTTTCACTACAGAACACCACGGGAAGTGTTGGTAGACCTTGCACACTTAAGGCTAATCAATCAATGTCCAGTGATAGACATCTCTCTCTCTCTCTCTCTCTGAACCTTAAGTGCCAAAGGCACAATGAGTTTCCGCAAGGGTTTTCCACAAACGCCTGTCCTTTTGCCTTTTTTCCGCTCTTGCGCAGGTGGGTCCTTTAGTGGTCAACATCTTCTCTATTGTTCTTCTCCATGTCTCATTTGGTCTACCCTTACTTCTGTTCCCCTGTGGTATCAATCTTAATGCTATTTTGGTAGTGAGTTGTCAGTCATTCTGAGCACATGTCTCAACTATCGCCAGCGTCTTTCCTCAATAACTGCTGTCAATGGCTTCATCTGCAGTATCTGTGAACCAAAATTTCTCAGATTCATTCATTCATTCATTCATTCGCATGTCCCTTGCGGAACTTTGCCTCCCTAACAGCACTCCTGTAGGCCTCTCGGTTGTGAACAAGATGGTCTGCTGCTGATGCATCCATTTGCAGATCATCAACGATGTCTTGCAGCCATCTTCGCCTTGGTCTTCCTCTCTTTCTTTTTCCCATTATGTAACCTTTCCAAGATGGTCTTCTCTAGATTATCATGACGTTTAATGTGTCCAAAATATTTAACTTTTCTTTTTTTAAAAATCCTCTTTACTAGCCAGCTTTCTTCAATATTAACTTCTTGTAGTATGGATATTGTTTTGACACACGGTGTAAAATAATTCAAGAGCTGGAGAGTTAAAGGTCAGTATTGGATCCTGCTGACGTTTGCTAGACGGCTGCTAGCTGACCTATTGAAGGACCCGATCCTGTCTCAATGAAACTAATTTCAACAATCAGTTCGTGTATGTTCCGTGAATCATAGAACATACTTACGTTGCGAACTCTGCAATATTCTTGCCTCCTGGTGCAAGGTCTTCATCATCCATGTTAGACATTTTGAAAGATGAGAATGTTATCAAACAAAAGCTGTGCTCAGAATTGTTCTTCAGAGCTCACAAGACTGAAACAAGGAGACAACCAAACTTTCTGCACATCAAATGACATGTAAATAAACTTGACGATTATGGCTGACACTCATGTAACCGATTGCTTTCAAAACTGGTGTTTTGACGTACACTTTTTATGTGCATGAAATAATGCCGTAGTCCGCTTTTCGAACATGTGTAACTGGTTAACCGGTTATGTTAACTTTGATCGTTTAGTAGCAGTCTGTAATAATTTAAACCAGCCTTCAAGGTTACTGTACCGGTAATGCTAGTAATCCATTAGATATTTTCGTATAGTCTGTGTCTTCATGAATTGCGATGTTTTTATTTGTGGACGAGGGAATGAGAGAAAGAGAGAGAGAGAGAGAGAGTGAGTGAGTGAGAGAGAGAGAGAGTGAGTGAGTGAGAGAGAGAGATCAACATAGAAATCAAGATATATGAACGTAAAGTCAAGTACAGAAATACAATGACATGAGGTTATTGAGAATAGTTTTCAGATCATCATCCTTGCTCTCCAGAAAGAATACAGATTATCCTGGAGGATCTCTATCGTGAAAGATTTCAACACAGGTTCTTATTCTCCAGTCCACAGCCCTGCTACCATGACCATCATGTCTAGACAATAAAACGTGGATATATACTATATATGAAAAGCATTAGTTTCAACGGGAGACTGAGTGGTGTAGTATTTTGTATACTTGTCTATAGCGACGAAGGTAGATGGCTCGATCCCCAGTCAATCCAACTGTAAAGACTAGTACCTCGCTTCTCCTAGAGCTGTGGAAGGAGAGTGGTCAGTCGTGATACTGACCACATAACTATCTAATGTGCTGACAGGTCAAAGAAAATATGAACACCATATCTTCTGTTTGCATGTCATGACACAGTGCTTATCTTTATATTTAAAAAAAAATTAGGTTCAGAAATTAACATTTGCTCTTTGGTATCCTCCTCATTAAAAATACGTTTTCCTACGAGGAGGAAATTAAAGAGTTAAGTGTTCATTTTTCATTTACTTTATTAGATTTGTATCCGTTGTGTTGTTTTTCATGGTCCTTGATAAAGGCATTTGCCGAAATATTGGATTGTTGTGTGTTCTTAATTTATACGTGCTCATTTTGTTTTATACCACTCTCGTTCCTGCCCACTTTCCTCACTCTTTCTATCTTATTCTAAAATTTAACCATTCATGTTTGTCTACGCTTATTTTTCATTATTAATTTTTTTCTAGTGTGTTATTCAGCTCATCATAAAGTATATCTGCTACAAGACAGTATTGTTATAATGGCAAATGTTAAATAAATCCACAGAACATAACACTGATGGTTGACAAGTTCGAGAACGGCGCTTTAAATATTCACCAGTTTGACTCGTCCATGACAAAACTGGCACAAAGACTGAAGGTTGCTCACAGTCCCGTTGCCATCATGTTTACTGCTGCTTGTAACAGTCTCAGAAATGCTTGCAGTGGTCTCATCTCATGGGTTAATGCTGACTCGGTTTACGCTGAATACTTGCTTCATGACATCCAGGAGTTGGAAGTCAAGAGAGACAATCAAGTAGGCGCCTTTGTTGTTACAGTCTTTGTACAGATTACTCGAATATATACGCACACACAATGACTAGATTAGCATTTATAGTCTAGAGAAGTCAATGTCATACAATAACACATTGACTTCTTCTTCTTCTTCTTCGTTCGCACTGTCTGTCTATATCTGCAGTCCTGTCTCTTGGATAAATTTCACTGTTTTTTGTAATTCATGTATGGAACCGTAGAGCTTATCTTCTTTAGTGGTTTCACTGGGCCAGTAATTATTTCTCAGTGTCTCGTAGTTGATGCAGTTCTGGAGGATATGTTCCACAGTTTGGGGCACCTGGGCACATGTACATAGATTAGTAGTACCAACCTTAAACTTTGTATACATATGACTTCGGAGTCGGCTGTGTCCTGTTCGGAGACGGAAGATGGTGACTTGTTCCTTTCTGTTTAGCATGTGATAGTCATCATGTGGTGGTGTTTGTGGCTTCCTGTAGGTTTTTATCATGCTTTTCTTCTGATTATAAGTGACTGGTATGTCTGGTTGCTCCATTTCAGTGCCCTCTTTGGCCAGATGGTCAGCTTTCTCATTGCCTGGTATCCCACAGTGGGAGGGAATCCATTGCAAGGTGGCTCCATGTTGTAAGCCAATTTTTGACAAGGCATCCTTAAGGTCTGGTAGTTTGTTGCACTGAAGAGCTTCCAGTACTGATCTTGCATCTGTGAGAATTACTACAGGACATATATCAATTCTGGAGTCTGATAGTTTTTCAACTGCAGCAATAATTGCCCTAACTTCTGCATCAAAGTTGTTGCAGTATTTACCAGTGGGTATGGAAATCTTGTCAATGGTGTTGTTTGGATATTCAATATATGCTCCTGCCCCACCATTCTTTATGGCATTATGTGCAGATCCATCTGTATACACACGTATCCAGGTGTCACATGGATATTTGTCATCTAGAACACTAAGTGTGGCTGTTGATCTTACAAGACTGCTCTGTATCTCACCATTCTGCACACCTTTCACTTCAGTCTGAATAGTTATTTGTGTATAATCTGCTTCTTTCCATGGTGTATGCTCTGGTACAGATGATAATGGAGCGACTACAGTTGGAAGGTCAGGTATCAGCTTACGCATACGCTTTGCCTGATGAATGAAGCTGCTTCTTTTAAGCCGTCCTAATGCCAAGTTATTGAATCTCTCCTTCAGGGGATGGCTTACAGAGCTAAGGAATTTTTCTCCCATGGTCATGACCTTTGTGTCTCTACGTTCCTTTAGCGGTTGAACACCAACTATTTTCTGCATTTCTACTATTGGTGTGGACCTCATGGCACCTGTCATAATCCGTAGTGACTGATTTTGAACCTTGTCTAGATTATGCAGCGTAGTGTTTGATGCTGTGCACCAAGATGTTGAGCCATATTCTAAATGTGGTAGAATACTTTGCTGATATACATTCTTGAGGATTCTTTCACTAGCTCCCCATGTGGTTCCACTCAATTTTCTTAATATGGCTAGTTTTCTTCTGGCTTTTGCTTCTGCACTGTTGATGTGTTGCTTCCACGTCAGTTTTGAGTCAAGAGTCACTCCTAAGTAAGTGGGTTGGTTGTCCATCCTTAAGGGTATTTCATTTACAAAGATCTTACCTGCTTTCTGTTTAGATGAGAGGGTGAACAGAGTGGTACTTGATTTCTCTGTGTTGATACTTACACACCATTTGTTTGTCCATGATGTCAAGATGTCTGCTGCTCTTTGGAGTCTCTGTGTAGCAACTGTCGCATATTCATCTGTACACCACATGACCAGATCATCTGCATACAGTGCCGCTTTGATTCCATAGGGAAGTTCCTTGACCAGGTCATTAATGAATACAAGGAATAGTGTAGGCGAAAGGACTCCTCCTTGTGGTACACCGTGTCGCAGAAGTACTTTCTGGCTTTTGTGTCCATCCATTACTACTCTAGCTCTTCTATTGTGTAAATAGGACTTTATCCAGTTGTACAGTCTTCCATTCACATTGCAGTTTCTTAGTTTCCACAGCAGACCTTTTTTCCATACTTTATCAAAGGCTTTCTTCAGGTCTATCCACGCTGCTAGTACAAGGTTTTTCTCTTGGAATGCATCCTCAATCTCTTGAGAGAGATAAGTCACTTGATCTTCCGTACTGTAGTACTGCCTAAATCCTGCTTGTTGTGGAACGAGAAGGTTTTCACTTTCTAGGTACCATTTTAGCCTTAGGTCAATGATGCGTTCCATCGTTTTGCATAGGCAGCTAGTGAGACTGATTGGCCTGTAGCTGGAGGCAGTATCACTGTTTTTCCCTGGTTTTAGCAGTGGTACCATGCTTGCTTCCTTCCAGATTTGAGGTAACTTACCTGTGCTCCAGCACATATTGAAAATATCCAACAGCTTTCCCCTTGCTGCCATTCCCAGGTTCTTGATCATTTCATTGGACACTCCATCTGATCCTGGTGATTTCCTTGGTTTCAGTTTACTAACTGCTAGGTCTAACTCACTGCGTGTGATTGGTGCATCCATGACCTCCACTTTTCTGACTTGTTCCTCCTCTTTCTGTGGCTCGATGCGCACTGTACGCTCCTTCTCTGGATGGATATCAATGTTGCAGTCCTGTGCAAACATGCGAGCAAAGTGATCTGCTACCTGCTTACCTGTAAGAGTTTTCCCATCCTCTATTAGTGTAACCTTTGTACTTCTTCCAGTACTCTCATCATTTAACTGTTTGATTAGTTTCCACAGTTTCCTTCCATCCTTTTCAAAGTTTAGGGACTCTGTTTTCTCTCTCCAACTTTCCCGTCTGGCTTGCAGCTTTGCTCTCTGAAATTTGGCCTTAGAATGTTGGTAATTATTGTTTTGTTCTTGGCATGGTCTATTTTCTGCTTGCTTTCGAGCTGCTTCCACGTCATCATGGAGTTTTCCCAGCTCACTAGACCAGTATGGTTTATAGTCCCTGCGAGCTCCTCTGGGAATGGTTTCATGAGCGGCCTGAAAGATACAAGCATTGAATTCCTTCACTATGCTGTTAATATCCTTACCTTCTATAGACAGCTGTCCCACCAGGATACCTGTACGATGTCTGTACATTGTCCAGTTTGCTTTTTTATAGTTCCATCTGGGGAGAGGGTTACTGGTGTTAAGGAGTTCATTTTCTATTGTCAGGAAGACTGGTCGATGGTCGCTACCTCCAAGTTGTTTTCCAACTTCACGTGTAATGTTCCATTTCAGATCTGGAGAGTGGAATGCCAGATCTGGTGTTGATTTTGTATGCCACGCCCTTGAGTAAAATGTTGGGGCATCCATTGGTTGGCTGATCAGGAGAAGTCCATTATCATCCTGCCAGCTCTCAACTTCCTCTCCTCTCTTGTCTATGTGGTCATAGCCCCAGCTCTGGGAATGACTGTTAAAATCACCACAGACCATCAGTCTCTCTTTGTGTGGGATTGTTCCTAAAGCAAGTGGGCGGTCATTAGGACAGTAATAGTTAAGAACAACAGAAAGGATGTTGAGCAATAGAGGGCTCACCTGGGCAAGAGCAGAAAAAAAGGCGAAAGACAGGCATTTGTGGAAAACCCTTGCGGAAGCCCCATGTGCCCTGGGCACATAAGGTTCAGAGAGAGAGAGAGAGAGAGTTAAGGAGGTGGAAATCTGTATTACTACTTTTTAGATGGATCATCTGGTATTCGGCTTCTTCCATGTACACTCCCACCTGACATGCGCTGATGTTATTCTTAACAAGTGTGAGTATTCCTCCTTTTCTTCTGTCCTGTCGATCTGATCTAAAACACTGGTAGCCTCTGATTTTAAAGGCGGCATCTTTGGTTAGGTGTGTCTCCTGTATGCAGCATATACTTACCTGCTCTGCAAAAAGTATGTTCTCTAGTTCAACCTTTTTGCTATAGCCATCTCTAACACTGCTGACACCCTCAGCATTCCACTGCATTATTTTAAGTTCTTGCTTTTTGGCTGTTTTCTTCTGTTGTATTTTTTGGCCAGTAGCTCTACTCTCATGTCTCCTGACTCCACAAGACGAACTGAGAGGACCTCCAGTAGCATTGGGTGGACCCTTTCGAGGCAGGGGGCCTGGCACTGCATCTGCCTGGTTAGTCTTCACAGGGCGAGCACCATGTTTGAAAACTGCGGATAGAGACATTTCATTAGCGATAATGCGTGTTACCCTGATTTTTGCGATGCGCCTTTTGGCTGGGTAACTCCGACTTCAGCACCTTTCCTTGCTAGGGCAGACTGTGGTCTTGCTCGGACTGCCATGAAGACAGTGTGGCTGGCCTGGCCAAAACTTTGTTTTCCAGCCTCTGGTGTCTGTACTTAAGCCCCTTCTCCATGCCAGATGGTTTTGAGACAGTTCCACAAAGACACTCTGACTTTGAGATGAGGAACCTGATGAGTGCTTCAACGATATCTATTCCCCGCCACCCATAGTCTACTGGCTCTGTTTTGTTTACATCATTCTGATAGCCATTGTTGTAAAGACCCATAGGCTTGTCACGTCCTGGATTCATTGGTTTCACACCAGACTTCCCTCATCCCCGCCAGAGATCTCCATGTCCCCATCCGTCCACCAACCTGACATTACATTTTACAAAAATAACAATTACAATTAGTGTTGATTGTTACAAGTTTCTGGGCTACAGAGGTAGGTCAGAGTTTTTAAGCAAACAGATCTATGTTCCCTGTCTCACAAACACTATGTTAAGATAAGTGTGCTCTTAACACATTTGCTCCCAGGGGGAACACATTGACAAATTCTGTCGTTATTTTGTGGAAAATGTCTGTAATGTGGAGTAGATTTTTCAAAATACTCAACTGTCAGTAATACTAATTTGTTGTCAGCCGCCGTTACTGCCACGTTACTAGTAGGCTTACTTCAGTTTTTACTGCTACTACTACTTTTTACTTGAAAGCCCCGGGCTCCACCCGGCCTCTACAAATGGATACCAAAGAAATCTGGGAAGGCAAATGCCACCGTAATACTGACCGCATGACACTTTCACGTGCCGGTGGTTTTGGAAATACGAGCCTAACGTCGTATCTGCAATATGCCATAATGGCAAGGAAACGGAGATTTACCTCCCTCCCTTTTTTGCTACATTTGACTGTTGATCTAGCTATTGCTAGTTAAATATTAAAATAATATGGAATTAGAACTATACAGAGAAAGAAAGAGAGAGAGAGAGAGAGCACTTAAAACAAGGCACATGAATGAAGCGAGAAGATATAAATATGCCTTTTTTAATAATATGGACTTTATAAAAAATGTTAAGCATTACTGTTATAAATGTATGACTGAGAATAGAAGAGATGCTCTTTTTCGGCTTCTTTATCTCATTATATATATAAAATGTTAAATATTTTATGCTGTGGTCTCCTACAAAATCCTTTATTTGTGGGGCGATTATAGCATGATGGCCAATGTTCACATCTGAAAAAGACCTACAACAGAACATGGATAATTTAGCAAGGCATATAGAAGTCACATCATGAAGATCAGTGCTAAAAAAAAACAGAAATCATGGCCATAGCGAGAGAAGAAACCCAAACAAAGATCTTCCTAGAGAACCAGCCTTTGAAACAAGTGAGACATTTCAAATACCTAGGTAGCATAATATCATTCTCATGGAAAATTGATGCTATGATTGAGAACAGATGCAATGAATAAAATCAGGTCATTGGACAAATGACTCCTTTGCTGAAAAACAAATACATCATAACTGAGACAAAAAAAAGGAGCACCGTATAATACAATTTTCCTCCCAACTCTATGCTATCAATGTCAAACACGGACACCAACAGCCAAGAACAAAAGAAAAATCATCACGACAGAAATGAGACTTTAAGGAGAATACTAAATGTGACAAGAAGAGACCAAATAAGAAATGATACCATCAGGGTAAAGGCTGGAGTAACACCAGTATTGCACTTTATCAAGAAGCAGCAAGTCCATATGTTTGCCATGTTACACGGTTACCACTAGGCATTATATCACAGAAAACATTCACACAAAGACTCATAGTTAACAGAGGAAGAGGTCGCCCACGCAAGAGAAGGAGAGAGGAAATTACAGAAGCATTAAATATCTCGTTATACAAAGTAAATCGCCGAGCTCTATCAAGACGTCTATTTGTCCCCTGAACACAGAAAGGTATACGAGGAAGGAGACAAGATAATACAAGGCCGATGTTCGTTTCATTTGCTGAGATTCTTTGGTGCAGTACATTCTGCCGTGTCGAGACTGCAGGCAGATAATCTTCGTATTCTAAAGCAGTTTCTTTAAACACTGTTGTGTCTGGAATCCACTTTTATAACTGGGCCACTTGGAGGGTGTCAGTAGGGGGTTCCAAACTCAGCTAACTTTCCTAGTGGTTGAGAAGGTCAGCATGCATTAGCCACGTGATTTCCAACCTCGGGTCAAGCTAGGATCTCGGGGGTTTGGAGAAGATACTATGAAAAATGTTAACAGAAAAAAAAGAAGCTAAAACGAATTTTAAACACTTTACAGGGTTTTAGGAGAAACACTCTACTTTTGTTTCCAAACTTAAATTAAAATAACAACTATTCATTGGAATAATGTTTTGCTGAATTTCAGTGTATGTTCTTTCATTCCACCCCCCCCCCCTCCTACACACACACTCTTCGTCCCTACCTAGTTGTTGTGTGTGTGGGGGTGGGGGTGAGTATCTCAATGATTCCAAGAGCTACGCCGGTGGTAACGTAGCTACTGGCAAGACCCCCTCCCCCCCCCCCCCCCCGCAGCCGGAAAAGTCGAGGGATAGAGCTCAGACACTAAAAGGGACTCCAACGTACTGCCGTGTAGGTCAGTTAGGGACAGTACAAGTTGTGGAAGGCAACCCAACTGAAAGGCTGTTCGTATGCACCTGGTACAACGCAACCTATTCCATGACTATGCGTCAGTTTGGCGAACCATAGTCGACCAAGACACTGCTCCACCTACCAAACAGTCTCCTGGAAACGAACAATTGTCTGGAAAAGTGAGTAAGGACCGCTATGCAAAGGTGACTCCCTGTCTTAAAAAAAAAACATCTCACTGAAGTCATTTATACTGAGCCTTGTTGACTGAGCTCAGCGTTTTGTTTGTACACCACCATCACAATAATCACTGATAGTTAATGAAATGAAAATCCTTACTCAGTATATTTTATTCTCGCTATGTGCTTTTTTTTTTTTTAGATCCGTAAAAGCAGAGATGCCCAAATGAAAGCCTACAGATGCAAGTTTGTCGTGAAGTCACTGAAGAAGTCTATGGATAAATGCAGCGAGCAGACGAAAAAGCTTCAACCTAAAGTTGAAGAGCTGCTGGTAGACTTTCATTACAAAATTACATGAACATAAGAAACAGCAGAACAGTCCAAGAATTTTTGTTTAATGATTTTAAACGTAATTTGTAGATCTTAAAGTTTATGAGAAATTGGCATACTGCATTTTTTCCTTACATCCGCTTTGACTCGAACAAAGTTCATTAACAGATGGGACAGTTGTAACGATATTCATATTTGACTGCATCATAAAGGAGAGCGTGATATAGTAGATCAGATTTGACTTCATCCATGAAGGAGGGTCTGACCAAGTAGATCAGATTTGAATGCATCTATGAAGAAGGGTCTGAAAAAGCAGATCAGATTTGAATGCATCCATAATAGATTGGCGACGTGATTTTTTCCGGAGAAAAAGTCTTCATGGATTTATTTAAAGGCATGAAGTGGGAAAACATGTATTGTAAATTTCCATCTGACAGATTTTTTTTTTGTTCATGCCATTTGCTGAAATAAATAAATAAATACATTTTATAGCTGGTAAGTTCTAATGTTGTGCTAGTGTTTGTTAAAGAAATGTGAATTATTTATGTAATTAATCAAACATCTTTTTGTTGTATGGAACATAGTAGAGCACAAATCTGTAGAAAAACATTTGGCAGTGTACGAACAAGTCTATCAGTTGATAAGGGCTTATGCACTATGTTCTATCAATGTTACGTTTTTTTAAAGTCAGAAATTGTAATAAAATAATTGCATTTTATGTTCTGCCGATGGAAGTGCCCAATGATTCACTTAGTGCTACCGGCTGTTCTGCCCAATGATTCACGTAGTGCTGCCCAATGAGTCACTTAGTGCTACCGGATGTTCTGCCCAATGATTCACGTAGTGCTGCAAAATGATTCACGTAGTGCTGCCCAATGATTCACGTAGTGCTGCCCAATGAGTCACTTAGTGCTACCGGATGTTCTGCCCAATGATTCACGTAGTGCTACCGGATGTTCTGCCCAATGATTCACGTAGTGCTACCGGATGTTCTGCCCAATGATTCACGTAGTGCTGCCCAATGATTCACGTAGTGCTGACCAATGATTCACGTAGTGCTGACCAATGATTCACGTAGTGCTGCCCAATGATTCACGTAGTGCTGCCCAATGATTCACGTAGTGCTGACGAAACTTCAGCAAATTTTTGGTTGTTGGTAAGCAATACATAGATGCACTTATATTGGGGTTGTATTCGGAGTCGGACAATTGAAAAAAAGTCAAGAGGTAGGACCCTACCTAGGGTCGCAATGGTCCTAGTCGAAGGCTTGGTGTACCGACTCCCCAACCCTGGTTCCGATACAACTATTTTATTCGATTTCTTAATTTCTCTTATGTTTTTATGGAAAAAATTCACTGTGCGGCCTTGGATGCTTTGAAAAGTTTCTGTTAGCCCTGAAATATTCTCCTCTCATCAGGAACGCAAGCAACAGCTAAGAACACAGTACAAGGATTTGCTTGGCCATCTCAACATCAAGGAGTTCAGGCTAGCACAACGGAAAGTTAGTGATAAACATAGGAACAGGGAGGAGCAGGTACACTGTGAAACATTCACAGTCGTTTCTATGATGATTTTTTTTTTTTGCCTCTACCTTAAAAAGCACAAGAAGAGCGACTTAGAAATTCACTTGATGGATTCTGTTACCTGTTTTGGTCTGACCATGCTAGTATTCCATTTATATACTTATTTGTTTTTGAGCAGCTAATTGCATTTTTAAAAAAATGTAAGTTATATAAAGCATTTAACGTCAAATGCAGCATCATTTCCCTCTGCTGCTTTCCGTTTTCAAGGGCTCTACATCTAGAGTGAGACGTCTGCTCTAAACTTGCTGCTTTTCATTCATTAATATAACTTGTCATCAGTCCTCTGTACTCCCAGTGGAGCATAACACATCAACAAAAGGTTCTGTAGCCAATCCTGTCTTGAGCAAGTCGGGATAACTCAAACCGTGTCTTTCCTGCTTTCTTGAGCTCTTTCTGTATTGTGCGCCTCCATGTCTCCAATGACCTGTTTCTTTTCTTTTGAGGTGTCCAAGTCAAGGCGGTATAGGGTTTTTTCCCCTATTCGTAATATGTGGCTCAGCCATTTCCATCTTCTTCTTCTGACCTCTTTGGCAATGTTCTCAATGCCAGTTCGTTTGGTTACTTCCTCGTTTGTCACGCCTTCTTCCCTGTGTATTCTTAAAATTTTCCCAAGACGTTTTCCTTGAAATCCTCTCAATTTACTTTCGATTCTTTGATTGGTTTTCCATGTTTCGGCCATTATTTTAGATTATTTCTTTACTAGGTTGACCCTAGGAGCTGGTCTGCGACCTACTTCCTTCGTATAATAATGAGAGTGGAGGACTTCGATGGCTCTGCTCAGACTGAAAGAGCTGGGAATACAGATCGGCACAGTCAGAAACGAGAAGCATACTGGACATGCAAACACAACATGTCAACCAACTGGTCAACCAATGCAGGATAGGCACTATCAGCCTCAGGACGCTGATGGATATGTTTAAGGAGTGGGAGGGGAAGGAATCTGAGCACCCATGGACATGTCCGGAATGCAATGATGATGACCCAGACCATAAACCACAACCATAAACAATGAGACTCGCTAAATACATGTCTACACACCATGAGACTCGCTAAATACACGTCTACATAATAAAACTTTTAAAAAAAGGTAGACTAAAAGTGTTATCTTGATTCTCGAATGAGCTTTCTCATGAAAACTTAATAATACTGAGAGTTTATGATTCTCAGATGGATTATATCACAGAAATGGATTATATTACATAAATGGATTATATCAGAGAAATTTACTTGATTGCTGGACGTTCATTTACTAAACTCCCCCCCCCCCCTTTTCTTAATATTCATCTTTGTTTTTGTTGTCTTCAGGAAAGTTTTGAAAGCCTACAAATCGAGGTTTCAGAACTAATATCCCTTAAAGAAACTATCGAAAAGAAGATGTCAAACTTGGAGCTCCAGCATAAACAAGTATGTGGCCACCAGACACAAACAGCGCACAACCAAGGCGAGCTTGAGCGAAGAGCTGAAGAACTCACGCAGTTTCGCCGACAAGCCAGAGAAGCAGAGTCAGAGCTAAAGCGCACTGAAATCTCCCTCACGAGGCTGAAGGAGATTCACTTACAGAAAACAAGCACAGAGACTTTGAAGAAAATCTTTTTCAACATGCCAGTAAATGTGAGATCTGTACAGCTTACGAAAATTAAAAAAGGTTTGCCTCGAGCTTGTAGTCTTGGTGAAAATGTCTTTATCATGAAAACAAGTAGAAGAATAGAGAGCGACCTCATAATTTAGTACCAGCTTTACCTATGCTACCGTAAACTCAACTATGCAATCTCCTAGGGTACAGAACAGACATACCTACCTACCTACCTACCTACCTACCTACCTACCTGCCTGCCTGCCTGCCTGCCTACCTACCTACCTACCTACCTACCTGCCTGCCTGCCTACCTACCTACCTACCTACCTACCTGTCTTCTGTCTGTCTTCGTCATGCTGCTTAAGCTTATGAAAGCTAATAAACAATTTTTCAAATTCTTTCAGACCGTCTTGACAAGATCTATTACATTGTAGCAAACGAGATAAACGACAATTGGCCGAAGCTGTATCGAGCACTTCCTTTCTATCCTACACGTGGAGATGAAACTGTAGCAGGAGACATAGACGATATCAAATCACGCTTCTTACGAAACAGCGCAGAGCAGGCGTTACAGTCCCTTCTACGTTGGCGCAGGATGCACACAAGAGCAAGAACCGACGACCTGCGAGAGGCACTTGTGGGAATTAAACGCAAAGACATTCTGGAGACGCTGGAACTCAAATTTAGCCCACGTCGGAAAGTTCCGATATCCACAGTTCGAGCACCGTACTTTACTAAAATATTTTCCCGGAACAAACAAGTACAACAGTATTTGTATTATTAGTGGTATTGCAACTGATACAGCAGTATTTGTATTATTAGTGGTGTTGCAATTGAAGCCTTACACCATCTTACATCCTTCTCGTGCCGTTAAACGTCATATAGGGCTCGCACTGTAGTTTGCCAAGATTTCCTGTGTTCGGCGAGCTTTTCTTCATCAAGGGATGTTATTCCCACTAAACCGGTCTCTCTTAACAATGTCCTCTTTAGAGTTTCACGTGGTCCACCTCTTTTTCTTCGGCCTTTTGTGTTCCACTTGACAATTTGTTTTGGGATTCTCTGGTTGTTTCTTCTCAGCACATGACCGACATATGTCCATCTTCTTTTTCTGATCACCATGAGGCAAGTTGTTGTTTGCTCATCTGTCTTATCTCTGTGCTGTTTTTGTATTCGTTCCACTTTATACCGAGTCTCTTCTTCTTCGTTCGCTTCTACCACCAAGATCACCCTGAGATCCTATTGAATTTACTCCCGTGGTTCTCGCAATGGTCTCATTTAGAATGGAGGCTCAGAGCGTCGTGGGGCTTGGACCTATATTCTTGGTGGGTCACAGAAGCGGCAATGCGTGACACTGTGGTTTTCGTTGCACCAGTTTAGTCTAGAGTTGGACTTTCTCACCGGAAAACCTTGACGTGATTTAGATATGAATATATCCCTGCCGGGTGAGAGGTGGTTGCCTGTCTAGACTGCAATGGTCCAGTGTCTCCAACTTCAGCATTTTGTGGTCGTGGCCATTACCCTTCCTGGTGGTGACCGGGGCGGAGCTTTTGTCCAGTAGGACGAATCCTCGCCACTAGTGTGTTTCACAGCTGGGTTAAGCCGATTTAGGCGTATTATACCAAAATGGGTGTATATAGGACGTGACCGGCCTCTAGAGAGAGGTGCCGCGGTATGAATAGCTCTCTCCGCGAGACTACTGGGCATACCATTAAACTTCACTTTTCCTTTCAATCACCTTTTTCACATCGACACCGCACGGCAACCCTGGTCGCATTTCGCATTTTCTTCATTAACCGGGAGGAGTTTCACCCCACGCGCGGCAGCCGAAGAATCTTGCCAGCAGTGTGTTAGTTTAACCCCTTGGTTAAGCCGGTTTAGGCAATCTGTCATAGTGTGGGTGTATATAGGACATGACCGGCCTCTAGAGCAGAGGCGCCGTGATTTGAGTAGCCCTGAACTCGGGATTACTGGTTACTTCACTTAATCCTTTCCTTCACCTTTTCCACGATGGCGCCGCACGGCAACCCCAATCACATTTTTCTTCATTGGCCGGGTAGAGTTTCGTCCCACTCACGGCAGCTGAAGAATCTCGCCAGCAGCGTTTATACCGAGTATTTTCCCGAGGCATTTGTCTTCAAAAGAGTCTAATTTTTTG
Source organism: Achatina immaculata (assembly GCA_009760885.1). Classification (NCBI taxonomy): domain Eukaryota; kingdom Metazoa; phylum Mollusca; class Gastropoda; order Stylommatophora; family Achatinidae; genus Lissachatina; species Lissachatina immaculata. The sequence goes on along the minus strand of CM019691.1, from coordinate 53,200,223 downwards.
TCTGTTTCTTTGTTGTTTTCCAGCTTTCACATGCATAAATGAGGGTGAATATTGCATTTGAATTGGATAATCTTAACTTGGTTTTTATGCATATATCTTTTGAATGTCATATGTTCTCAAGATTCGTGAAGAGCAATGGTGCTTTTGCAATTCGAATTCTAATTTCCTTTCTAGTGTCACCATCCTGGTCTATGTAGTTGCCGATATATGCAAATTATATATATATAATTCAGGTCACTTTTGGTGGAGATGAAATTTGATGCTGCACTTGTCTTTCTACATTTGACATCTCGACCATGTTCAGATGCTCTATGAAAAAAAATGTGATTAATTAAAGATGTTTTACTGTCTGTAAACGGACATTAATGAATCAGCCTTATGTCACATCAGCTGTACTATTTTTCTTTTATAGTGTGTATATCAGCCAATAAATTTTGTGAAAGACAAGAAGATAAAGAGATAAATTAAAAATGGTCATCACCAAGATAATTCAATATTATTTCATGAATTGCTTGCTAGAGTAGGGACAAGACACCACAATCTGCTTATTTGATTAAGTAATTTCACTATACTCATCATTATTAAATGATATGCTGGTAGATATTGCTGTCTTTCTATCCTGAATGCTTACTGTCATATCATTTGCCAACTTTTTTATCATATCACTTCGTGATTACCTGGCTTTGCTCGGGAATTTATTAATTATTGATATTGCAGAGTGGATTTGAGATCGCCATGTTTCTCCCACGAACAACTTTATGTTGCTTGTTCAAGAGTTGGTTAACGCAAGAAATTATTTATTCTTGCTCCTGGAGATGAAGCTAAAAATGTTGTATATAATAAAGTTTTGATTTAAATTGATATTATAGTGAAACTGTAAAAGTCTTTACTCTATAATGTGTAACCTGCCCCTGTGACTTGTAGATCGTGATCGAGAACGCAAGTCTCACTTGAAACTGCAATCTCTTAAAGTTAAAAGGGAGATGCGTCGGAATGAGTGGTATCTGTTGGATAAAAACTGCTTCACCCTCTCCTTGTCCTGTTAAGATAATCGCTTCAGCTACGTTGCTCAGCATCCTCTTTACACACAGCCTTGTGCCGTTGCAAAGTTTTGGCAGGTCAAGGTTCCGTAGCAAAATAATTAGAGAACACATCTTAATTTTCACCCCCTCTCACCCCCATGCCGACTTTTACATGCTACTCCATCCCACCCCAGCCCTCTCTGGCCCCCCTCCCCAATGCCGATGGGGGCTAAACTTGAATGTAAACGGCATCGGGAGTATCACTGTTTATCCCAGCGACCCTGAAAACTATGGACTCGACACTAATATTGGTCGTTTTCGATTACTTTTACATGTCACCTCCTACCCCACCCCACCCCTCTCTCACCCCCATGCCGATGGAGACTGACTAAGAGACCATCAAAATTATTTGAACTTGCCATCTTCATCATCGTCATCATCATCATCATCATCATCATCGCCTTTCATTCCCTTGAGAGCATAGGCCACGGATAAAAGGTCTCCAGTCATCTCTGTTCTTGAAATTATTTTCTGGTTTCTTCCGTGTGCATCCCTTGTCTCTGAGCACTGTCATAATGTCTCTTCTCCAAGTAAGTCTAGGTCCTCCTCGTTTTCTGTTTCCTTGAGAATTCCATTTCAGAGCCTATATTGCTTTGCTGGTGTCGGGTTTCCTCAGAGTGTGGCCAATTCACTGGTTTCCTCTCCATGTTTCTGTAACACTCCAGTTTTTTACAGGGAACAAGTCGTTGGCCTATCCCCCCAACCTCCTTAGTCGCTTTTTACGACATACGTGGAAGGTGGCGGTAGTCCTATTCTTTTCTCCCTAAACTTAGATCTGGGCCCCGGTAAACACACGGGACTTACCATTGGAGGCTACAAATGCTGCTCGTAGACCAGCACCACTCTATTTCACGATTATCTCCCTTAAACTATTCTTTTGTTCCTCCTTGAATTTAGATTGTCACTCCTTTCCCACCCCATCCCTTTTCTCCAGATTGTAAATGTGTACCGAATTTTGTTGAAATTGCTCCAGGCGTTCCAGAGTTATGCTGGAACATACACATACATACATCCATATATAGACAGACAGACAGGCAGGCAGACCTTGACTACCGACGATCTTTTTCTTTGGCCTTCCTATGCCTTTCTTTCCATTTATATTTGCTGTTTTTATGAAAAATGTATAAACCAGTAAAAAATAGTAGGAACGGCTTTATTACTTAGCAAGCACAAATTTGTGACGTTTCGGCGTGAGCCTTCATCATACAACCACAAATAGGACGAAGAATTAGAGAGAGGAGATAAAGTTTAGATTCACATTATTAACAAAATAAATAAATAAAATGAATAGAGCACTTAGCTTGAAACAACTGGAAACTTCCGAATTTCCATCAGAAATAATCTTAGAGTAAAAAAAAGTATAAGTTTAAATACTTGTTTGGCAGTTTCTTACGTTAAGTTTCTAACTTGAATAGTTACTGCCAGATGATCGTGTACTTGTATGAACTCCCTGTAACTGCGAACTGTTGATCTTTGCACCCTATGCTGTAGAGGTCATTTCTGCGTGAGAGTGGGTTATGGCAGCTACTTTTTCAGTACCGGAGTACAGCTAAAAAGCAGGGGGTGTGCAAAGTTTCTTTAGGAGACTCCACCACCATGGGGGGCTATGACAATCCCTGCCCCGTTAGCCAGGCTAGGGCTGTTACTGGGGGTACCATGGAGGGGTGGGACAGGGTCTTCGTCAGTTATAGGTCGCTAACCCTGAAGCTGGCTTATCAGCTATGGGTCGCTGATTGCCACATCGGACAAGCATCTTCACCCCCACTGTCAGATGATATTTGTGATCCTATTTCATGGCATTGTAATATACAAGGAATTTGGTGTTAGCTCTATTTCTCTACTTAAAAAAAACTGTTTATCATAGTGCCTTTCTTCCAAAATCATCCAGATCTGAGAATCTTTCAGAACAATAATGCTAGATCTCATACAGCTAATGATACCAGGAATTTCATAACCCAGCAACCTTTTCTTATACTGAATTGGCTTACAAACTCTCCTGACATGAAACCGATTGAACACACATGGGATGAACTGAACAGAAGAAGCCATCAGCATGACATCAACACCTAGAGTAGACAACTGCTCATGAGCAACGTCTGAACTGTGTCATGTTTAAGAATACAGCAAGTTTATGTTAGTAAATGGATGCAAAATCAGTGGTTTTATGTATTTTAAATCTAGTACAACAACTTTCGGATCAAAAAAAAAAGAAAAAAGCGGTGCATTTTCAACATGCCCTGCTGTTGTTATGATGTCCTAAGACTTCATCTTCTCATTACATGTCAATGATCGTTGATTGTCTTATTATGCTTCTTGTTTATTATTTTGGCTGTCCAAGCACTTTTAGCATTACTTTTGTGAAACTACATCTCTAATGCCTTCAGTAGCTGCCACTAATCATGTACAGACTAAAATGTCTCGTATTTCCCACGTGTACTCAGCACTCTGCTTCGGTTCAATACTTAACTTAAATGACAACTAAAATACAGCTATTGTTAACTTTGTCCTCTGCACATTTTTCTGTACATACTTGCAGGAATTTGCCAAAGAAAAAACAGTGGAGAAAACACACACACATACATACATACATACATACATACACACATATATACATACATATTTACATACACACATACATACATACACACATGCACACACATACTTACACACATACACATACATACACACATGCATACACGTACTTACACACATACACACCCATGCTAATTTGATGTTAGTGCTCTGGTTGAGCTTGAACCTCACTTAAGAAAACATGAAATTTACTTTCCATGGCTTCCTCCTTAAATATTAAAATCTCAATTTTTCTATTAATTTTTCCAGATTTTAAAGTGAAAACTGCGTTCCTATTTTTACATCGCTTTAGTGTGATTTAAAGAAAGAAAGAAAGATTATTAAACTTACTGTAAATATCACATCCTTCCTCCATCCGCACCTCTTTCGCTGAAAATTCAAATTGTTTTTCATTGTTATTATTATTGGTGTTGTAGATGAGGTGTGGTGGTTGTGGTGGTGATGATGATGATGATGATGAGGAGGAGGAGGAGAAAGAGGAGAAGGAGGAAGAGGAGGAGAAGGATGATAACAGTGACAATACAGTTTAAAAAATAATTTCTTGTGCAGCCTTGGAGCAGCGAAGGTGAAAACTGCGGTCTCTAAAAACTGTTTACTCGACGTAGTAAACTGACAGAATAAGGATGATAACCTTCGAAAGCACGTTAGACGTCGGAAAAGAAAAAAAGTTCGAGACTAACTGTGAATCGTACTCTAGACTCCAGTAAGACTAGCACACGCCCTGCTACAACGCACTATAAACTTGAAAACCGTTGTCATGATTTCCAGGACGGTGTCTTGATCTGAAGACGGCTTTGCTGTTTTTTTAAAAAGAATATCGTCTGTGTTCTCGCGTATGACACAGGATATGAGAAAAGCCACGATAACATGACATTATTGTCACAGATCACACCACTGGAAAGAAGAGAAATACCTTCAGTGTTTCCCAGCCTTTTTCAGGTTGCGAATCCCCGAAGGCTACGGTAATTCGCGGGTGTCTCCCACACTTCCCTGTCAGTTGGTGTTACGAACTTTCACATATTTTCTAATTATATATTTTAATAACCTAGACATGCTATAATCCTACATCAGTGATCTACAAACTGAGAGCCAGATGGGGGAAGGGGAGGTCGATGTGGTGGATGGTCCACAAAGGATCACGCTAATGTTCTCATACTCTATATTTGTAAACCTTATGTATGCAGGAAACTCTCTACTGTAGAGAGCGGAACAACAACACAAGTCCTTCAGATCACCAGAGGAAGTCGTTGTTGGCGAGATTCTTCGGCTGCCGTACCCCTCCCGGTCAATGAAGAAAATGCTATTAGGATTGCTGCGGGGCACCACCGTGGAAAAGATGATGGAAAGGCTTAAATGAAGTTAAATCGATATGGCTAGTAGTCTCGCGGTGAGGGCTACTCATATCATGGCACCTTTGCTCTAGAGGCCGGCCATGTCATGTGTGTGCCAGAACCGGGATAATATGCCTTAACCGGTTTAACCCAGGGGTGAGACTCACTAGTGGCGAGGATTCGTCCTCTTCCGCAGGGGCTTCGTTTTGGTCACCGTCAGGAAGGATGGCGGCCACGACCACAGAACACTGAAATCGGAGACACTGGACCAGTGCAGTCTAGATAGACAACCTCCTCTCTCCCGGCGGATATATATCCATATCCAAACCACGTCGAGGTTTTCCGGTGAGTAAAGTCAAACTCGAAGCTGAACTGGTGCAACGAAAACCACAGCGTCACGCAATTCTGCTTCGGTGACCACCGAGAATATAGGCCCAAGCCCCACGATGCACTGAGCCTCCATCCTAAATGAGACCATTGCGAGAACCACATAAGTATCTGCTATCACGTCCCAGTTATTTCCACCATTCTAGCAGTGATGGTAAGGGACTGTCCCTGGTTTCAATATTCGGGGTCGTTCCAGCGCCTATGAAGTACTTAGGTGGTTGGCCTCAACTTTTTTGCTGTTGTCTGCTTTATCGTTTACCCTGTCTACAATGGCTACTATTTCCTGCAGCACTCTGTTGTGCCGCCAGGTGTAGCGTCCGTGCGCTAATGATACTCTGTATGCTGACAGCACGTGATCCAATGTTTGTCTTTCGTTGTATAGTGGGGGGGGGGGGGAACTTTCGATCTTCTGGTGCAACACATGTTTATAGGTTGGAGCCTGTAGACAGAAGGTCATAAGTAGATTATAGCAGTATAAGAGGGATAACTTGTTTTTAACTGAAAGGGCAATTGTTATGAGTTTCTTTTTGAACTTTCCGTGGTCGGCTGAAATCCTTCGAGAATGTCACTTAGACTGAGAATCTCATGACCGAGAAGTGTGGGAGAAAGGCTGAGTGAGTTAGTCTACATTTGGATGTGTACCTGAGAGAATGGCTTTTTGTGATGTTTCTGTCGTGAAAAAGTATGTCATATTACTGTCACTGGAGTTGGGGAAGTATGAATGGACGTGCCATGCGGCAGGAAAACTTGCAAGTGGTCAGAATATCATCATCATCTGTATTTTCACTTAATTCATCAATAAATCCTCATGTCAATATAATACGCAGGACTGGCTTGATTTCTATACCGGTGTGTTGCTAACCGTAGGTTTGAACAAGCCTGGAAGTGAAGAATGGCTGGAGACAGTGATTGACTAATCCAGTAAAACTCAGAAAACATGGGTTCATATAAATGTACAAATCAGAATCAATGAGCGCATCAAGCCAGCGCAAATCACGGCTTAACGAGTGCCCCCAATAACACAGTAAAGACGGCGGCCACCATTCTTCTTCAAGATCTGACGATGAAGCTGAGTCTCAAGGGTGCCATTTTCCAGATGTGATTCCATGTTAGTGATCTCTGCAGGACTTCCTCCCATGTTGTCCATTGGCCTCTCTGTGCATGTTGGACTGCCTTCTGGACCCGCTTATGATCCTCAGAATCCTTACTTCGCTGATGATCATGTCCCTTCTTTATTTACAGGAGGCCTTTGACCACCATTTGATTTCACCATGACCAAATTCTCTTCTGTTGGTCTGGATGTATCTTATAAATATTCTTTCAGATCCAGTGGTTCCCTGGCCGTGGTCACTTCCTCGCTTACTTTCCATTTTCGTCCAGTTTTAAGTGTTGGCTGCACTTCTCATACCACCGGATCTATAGATTCTTGTAGTATCATTGTAAACTTTGTCTTTCCTACCTTATATTCTTCAAAAACAGATTTGAAAGATAGCTGCAGTTTGATCTTCTTGCAGTACAGCGCTACATCAGTTAATTCTGTTGGCACACCCAACCACTTTCTTATGGATTTATTTATCTTTCTCTCGACTGCCTCTACTGTGCTGGTACTTACTTCGTAAATGAGTAGTGGCCATATCAATTCTGGAATCAGCATGAACTGGAGGCACCATATTTTGAATTTCCCCAGTAGCATGCATTTGTCTATGATGTTCAGTCCACTTCGTGCCATTTCTATGACATGCTTCATTGCGTTTGAGTCCTTCATGGATGCATCATTTACTCTGCCAAGGCTCTTCACTGGCTCTTCCCCTGCAGTTAGGATTATTTGATTTGCCACTGTGTAAGATCTTTCTATCACTTTCCCTTTATGAGCGACAGGCTTCTTGACTTCTTTGGTTTGGAGCTCATGAGAAACCATATGATAAGGCTATCCAAACGCTCTAACATCCTTCGTGCTTGTGCTTCATTGGTCATTATCACTGTTGTGTCGTCCATGAATGCTTTTAGTGGTGGTATCTGGCATCCATTTCTGAACCTTGGGACGTCTGCTGTTCATGCTGCTTTCAGAATTACTTTATGGCTAGTACGAACAGTATGGGGGATATTGTAAAGCCCATTGAAATTTTAACCTTGTAATACAAAATCCGACAATTAAGTAATGAGACTGATTTTATTATCTATCTATCTATCTATGCTTCTGACCCCTCGTGGAGCATAGGCCGCCAACAAGAGCTCGCCAGGCAGTTCGGTCCTGGGCCACTCTTTCCAACTGTCTCCATGTCTGGTTCATTATTTTGATGTGCGTGTCCAGACTTCGGCGCCAGGAGTTCCTTGGTCTCCCTCTCCTCCTTTTACCCTGTGGGTTCCATGTTAGGGCTTGCCTTGTAGTGCTGGATTATGGCCAAGACAAAAATGCCATCTATGAAGCAAAGCATGGAATCCAAAGAGGCAACCTTCATTTATGATCTGGCAACTTTTCACTGCCACCCGATAAGCAGACGACAATCAAGCCGCCATTTTGTTGACTTATTTAGAGGTGAACTGTCACGTAATCAGCATGGAGCAAAAAGCTAACATTAAATTCTGTTTAAAACTTGGGAAAAGTGCCATTGAGACAGTTGAATGCGATAAGTTTATAGGGATAATTATTTATCTCGTGCACAGATATTCAGGTGGTATTCACGATTCAAAAGTGGTGTGGAAACGATTACAAATGCATCTGGACATGGACGCCCAGTTTCTGTTCGCAATGAGAAACTAATTGCAAAAGTCAGAGAAGGGATACAAGAAGATCATTGTTTGATTGTGGGATGATGGCAGATGAATTTGGTGTTAACCGAGAGACCATTCGTAAAGTGTTAGTGGAAGATTTGGGCAAGAAAAAATTTGCTTGCCGGTTTCTACCACATTCGTTGTCTTATAACCAAAATACATCAGTATGTTGAGTAGGCAAAAGACATCACCAAAACGTTTCAGAGAAAAAAAAATTTCTTAAATTTGATTGTTGCAGAGGATGAAACATGGATTTTCTGCTATGATCCAACAAATAAACGCCAAAGTGCTCAATGGAAGTCATCATCATCACCAAAAAGACAAAAAAATTCGTCTTCAAAAGTCTAAAATGAAGACAATGTTGGTGTGTCTACGACAGCAAAGGAATTATTCACAAAGAATTTATTCCAGAGGGACAGACTGTCATTGCCAACGTTTATTTAAGTATTTTGAAACGCTTATTGAAAAGTATTTTCCGAGTCCGACCCGAGTATTCAACACCTGGCACTCTTTTCCATGATATGCATCGGCTCACTGGGCGGTAGTTATACAGAAATGTTTGCCCCAAAAACAAGTGTGTGTTCTCAACCATCCCCCTATTCCCCAGATTTGTCTCCCTGCGATTATTTTCTATTCCCAAAATTAAAGTTACCGTTGAAAAGACGCTTCTTTGACGATACTGATTACATCCAAAAGGGCCGTAACATCGAGTTTAAGGGCCATACCAACAGAAGAACTGCAAAGGTTGTCCCAGTGTTTGTTAGATCGTGTCACTCGCTGTATCAGTGAGCAAGGGGGTTACTTTAAATAAAATATAGGTTATATCTTCAACTGTTGTTTGTTTTATTTTTTACGTAATTAGTCTCATTACTTAATTGTCGGACCTTGTATATCCCGATGTTCTAAATCTCACAAGGAATTCTGTGAAGTACATTTTCAGCATCTTCGTGATTTCTTTTGGCACATGATACATGCCTAGTGCTAGCCATATCATCTGGTGAGGTACTGAACCATACGCATTGGCTAGATCAGGCTATATATTACCTGTAGATCTTGCTCTCCAAATCTTGTCTGTTGAATAGCTTCCCAAATCATTGAAGCATGCTCAAGACGTCCCGAGGAACCTGGAATTCCTCGCTTTTGCACGGATGTGTCAACGTAACCATTATCTAGGAGGTATGTTGTTAGCCTCCTTGTCATCACTGAGAAGAATACCTTTTCTTCTACTTTCATATGTTAGATGGGTCTGAAGTGGTTGAACTCAGTGGAATTCTGCTCCTTTGGGATGTATACTCCAATATACTTTTTTCCATTCTTTACTTACGAATCCCTTGGTCCATGCTGTTCTTATGGGTTTATGGAGCTTCTTTAGTACTTCAGGCATATTTTGTACAGCACGTAAGGGATGCCATTTGGGCCAGGTGCTGATTTGCCTTCAGATTTTCTAACGACGCTCTCTACTTCTTATTAGGTTGGTGGGCTGCATTTGAATTTACTTGCTAGTTAAATACGTGCCTAGTCCTAATTCCATGAAAATAGCAACAGAATACGATATAGCCAGTGGCAACCAAAGCGACATGTAGCAAACATAGTCTCATATAACGTTAAGCAGTCCGTATGGTTAAACCTACGTGGTCATTAATATTCACACACTCACTCACTCACTCACTCACTCACTCACTCACTCTCCAAATCTTTAAATCTAACTGCTGCAGACGCAAAGTCTCCATTTATCTCTGTACCTGGCTGTTTAAAATCAAATGTAACATTAATTAGTATTAAGAATAAGTGAAAAATCCAAAACTGAACAATGCTTTTGTTCTCTTCTTGTTATTCTTATTATTGAAGCCTTGCCGTCTTTCGTCATAAACATCATGAAGATACACCAGACAGGTGCCATCAGTCGTCGTACATTGTCTGATATACTGAGGGGGTGGGGGATCTGAACACCTATAGACATATCCTGACTGCAGTGAAGGTAATCCGAGCTAACATCATGAAAATTGATCTGAAATTTTGTTTCGTTAAATGAATGTTTCAGTTGTTTTTTTTTGCAGCTGTCCAACTTCCGGCAAAGCTGTAAATACAGGCAGATGTCGTATTTTGCTTCGGAATAAAAATAATTTCAGCACCACTTTCTAAAAATGTCTTTAGTGAGTTATGGCGCAAGTGACGAAAGTGATGCCAGCGATGCTGATGACGGGCAAATAACGACGAATGTGCAGACGAAAGGAAAAGCAGTAAATACAAACGCAACTTCTGGTCACATCAGCGATGAAGATGACTTTGATCCAGCTGTTGATTCAACTTCAGTTTCGTCCACATCAGGCATGAGATCTGTAAATATATTTGATAAAGCTGATCTGCATGACAGTAACTCGGATGATGTTGTGAACTCGACGTCGGTTACCAGTTTGGAAGGTAAATATTTGTGAGAAAAAAAAGACAATTGGTAATGTAATCAAGATAAGAGAACATTGAATTTCATTCTTGTACATACTCAATACAACTGTGAACTAGAAGGTCGTACCAGGTGATGCCATGGCGAAGAACTCTTAATAATATGAAGAAAATGGGAATGCCAATGTTGAATATTTTAAAAAATCATATTAGTCAGCAACATTCCACAAATATAGTGACTTCTGTTAATATTGGGGTTGCTGATATCAAATATAATATGAGCTTAATGGTATCATGAACTCACACTTGCCTCTAAACATGCTTCTGTAATTCATATGAAGAAATAAGTGCCTAATACTTGTGTTAGAGAATGAAGATGACAAGGCTGAGAGCCAGGCTTCTCAAAGTAAGTGTTTTTTCTTCAAATACTTTCAAAGGTCAGCTTGAATATCTCTGAAGAATGCTGCCATTTGTTTCAGGCTGTTAAGATCACCATACAAGTGTGTATTCAATAAGAGGCATTCCATTTTGATGTGTTTTAGAGGAGACCTTTTAATCTACGTCTTTATTGTATGTCCCAGTCATGTCCATGTACTTCTCTTGAATTCATCTTTAATGTTATTCCCTTCTCCATACTGAATCAGTGATGTTATTTCCATTCCACAGTCTTCATAATTGATGTTATTCCTTTTCTCCAGATTTCATCATTGATGTTATTTATTTTCTCAAGACTTCATCGTTGTGTTATTCCTTTTCTCTAGACTTAATCATTGATGTTATTCTCAGTTACAAAATTGTAGATTTGTTACATTCAAATGCTACTGAATGTGGGCCATTCTTCATGGACAGCACATTTTTTAGCCCTAAGTGTTGCTATTCTCAATTTTGTTTCTTGGCTTCTAAGGTATGAGTCATATGAATACTTGCTGGATCTTAGTTTTGTGAAGCTTTAACAGTCTTCATTGTATTCATTATCTTCAGACTCTCTCAGGTAATTGAGATACACTAATTCTGTATACTGTTATCTTTCATTATCTTCAGACTCTCTCAGGTAATTGAGATACACTAATTCTGTATACTGTTATCTTTCATTATCTTCAGACTCTCGCAGGTAATTGAGATACAACAGTTCTGTATACTGTTATCTTTCATTATCTTCAGACTCTCTCGGGTAATTCTGTATTCTGTTATCTATCATTATCTCCAGACTCTCTCAGGTGATTGAGATACAACAATTATGTATATTGTTATCTTTCATACATGCATACTAGATGTGATTCCCTTCTTAGTTGTTATTACAGAAATCCAAACTAGCGTCACTAGCTTCCTCATATATTTTGTTTACGGTTGTAACATTGATTAAAATTAGTTGTACATTGTTACAAATACTAAACAGGTATGTAAGTGTACAGACACTTAATACACTTGTATCACCACCAGACCTTCCAGTGCCTCAGTCATTGATACGCAGGAATGAAGCAGAAGAAGAACTAGAAGATGAAGTCAGGCCAAAGGCAAGTGAAATCAGTAATGCCCCAAAGCCACCAGGCAGAAAGTCCAAACAGCCTGTGAAAATCACAATACCATCTTTGGATGAGGTAAGATTGTGTGAATGTCAGAGAGAGAGAGAGGACAGATGATATTTTGCCACAAAATAGACTGATGTCACTTAATAATGAACTGACAAGTTAATTGAAAGCAAAGTTGTTAATTGGTTGACAGTGCGTCTTTTAAGGTTTAAATATAAAAAAAAAATTTTTTTTTCAAATGCTAGCAACTTTTATATTCCGGAAGCTTTACAAAAACTTAGTTGCTGTTAATGTGTAAGAACAAAAAACAATACTGACTCAGCATCATATTATAGGCCAGAAATTAATGTAGTACAGTGATCTATCTATAAAAGTATCTCTCTCTCTCTGAACCTTAAGTGCCCAGGGCACATGGAGCTTCCGCAAGGGTTTTCCACAAATGCCTGTCCTTTGCCTTTTTTTCTGCTCTTGCCCAGGTGAGCCCTCTATTGCTCAACATCGTTTCTGTTGTTCTTTTCCATGTCTCTTTTGGTCTACCCTTACTTCTGTTCCCCTGTGGTGTCCATCTTAGTGCTATTTTTAAAAAAATAAAAAGTATAGTATATGCTAACTAGTGGCTTTATGTGTTGATCTCATAGCTGCTCATTGACATAACTCCCAAGATATCAGATTTATTTAAAGCTCCCATTTCTTCAACATTCACCTTGTTCATTGTGTTTAGCATTTATTATCTTAGTTTTGCTTTTGTTGTCATTAATATTTGGACCATTATTTTATCTACTTGTTGCAGTATACCAGACCTCTGGATGTTGTCTTTTGCGCATCAAAACTATGAAATAATCTATAAAGTACTCATCTGGTCATCTTGTGAGGCAGCTCACAAGTTCACTTTTTCCCATTCTTATCTGTAATCTTTGTTACTTAATATATAGGCACAGTGCCACAAACACTGTCAGGTAGCATCTTGTCAGACTTGATCTTTTGTAAAGCCAACTGAATTGATGTGCTGTGTGTCTATACTGCGGATTTTTTTATTTTTGTGCGTAAATGTCATTCTGAATATTGAATAATTTTGGTTGTGAATACACACATGATCATTGATATTTGTCAAGACTGTACAGTGTATTGTATAAGATGCTTTCTTATAGTTGATAAGAAGTTGTTATTAACAATGAACTCTATTCTAATGACAGTTCTATTAGTATTATCAGAAAAAAAAATCCTGATTTTTTTATAATAGTTTTAATGCACAGTAAGAGTAATTTCATTATTTCTTCATGAAAATGAGTCCTGTTTCAGACAACTGATAATGATGAGAAAGAATCTGTGAAAAAGGCAGCCCCAAGTAAAGTAAGTACATTTTTTTTCCTCATTTTAAAGAGATACGCTTGTATACGTATCAGCCATATAGTCATGGATAAATTTAAAGTATATATTTTTTCAGAGCCCAGGTTATACACATCTCTTTCTGTATACGTGTGGCCAAGTCACTGTTTTATTTCTCCATTGAAAATCTGCTTAATTCACTGCCTGACCCAAAAAAAAAAAGGATAGAAGAAAACACGTCAAAAAAGGCACAGAAATTAGCTAAGTAGTAAAGCAGTTGAATGAATTTTTTTTTTTTAAACAGCACTTATGCTTATTGAAAACTTTTTCCTAACAGAATTTTAGCTTGTTTGTACAGCTTATATTAATTCCAGTTCTAAAACAGAAAAATGGACACTATAATCTTTTCGTGCGTAAATATTTAAGTTCATATAAATAGTATTAATTCACTTACAGTAGTCAACCCCTATTCTGAGAGTTACATAAACATGCACTAACTAATGAAGATGATAGTTATGTGCTGTACCTAGAGTTAGTATGAGATGGTATAAAAAAATTCCCATGCTGTACTTGCTATGAATGGATATGAGCAGGACTCTGATAATCATTACTTAGCAAGCCTGCTAAGTTAGTCTGCCACTTGGCATCATGCCGGCTACATATGTTCAGTTTGTACACACAGTTTTATAAACTTGTGTTAGGACCACTTTGTGACAGTTACAATGGCTGACAAATTTGAGCAGCATGTCTGCATCAAATTTTGCATGAAGCTTGGCAGATCTGCAACCAAGACCCTTGAAATACTTCTTCAGGCTTTTGGTGAACATTCTTTAGGTCGAACACAGGTTTTTGGATGGCACACATATTTCAAGGCTGATAAAATGTGTATTTCTAATTTATTTTGAAGAACTCGAAAGAGTTGGTCCAATTCTTCAGCAATTAATGTTGAATTTTTACTTATATAGTGATGATTGGAAGAATATCAGCTGAAAATATATGTATAATGGAAAGATCAATACATTTTTCTTTGCTTTTTACAGACTAAAAGTGGCTTATTCTCACTGCTTCCTGCACCTGTACATGTGGCCAAGAAAGAGGCCAACCGACCACTTATCCCACACACTCTTACCAAAAAAACAGTTCCTGCCACATCAAACACAATTAGTAGTACAGGAGATAAGCATTTCCAGGGCAGCAAGTCCAAACATGTGTCAGAAGTAGCATCCACCACAGATGTTTCACCAAAACGTTTGACCCAGTTCAATGCATTGACAGGTTACGATAGTGACAGTGACGATGAAGATGATAAGGGCACTGCAACAAACTTCTTTTCTCTGATGCCTTCTTCAGGTGAGAAAGCCCTAGAAAACACAACAGAGATCACAGCCAAGAGACTTCAGAGTGAGGAGGTATCTAGTTCAGAATCAGAAGTAAATTATGGAGTTACGGACCATAAGCCGCGTGAAAAGAGTGAAGCTGGCAGTGAGAATGGTGACAGAGAAGATGTTGTGGAAGAAAAAGAAATTGGGCCAGAGCCAGGGGCAGTAAACAATGCCCCTCTAGATTTCAGAAGTGTGAATCGCCTCAGTGCATGGGCCGGTTCTTCTTATGGATTCCTAGGACCTGTGGGACTCACAGGTCCAGTTCCCCAAGTCAGGACTTACCAGAGCTCATCATCTGTACCATCAAGCTCTGAGTACAACCTAGCTAATCCACAGGTAAACATTCTTTCTTGAGTAAAAGATTTAATATGGTTATGACACAGTAGATTATTTTCTCTGGTTTTTCATGTCAGATACAATGATAGCAACCAAGGAGCTCTATGCTAATATAGAATGGCACATTTATGGTGTGACAGCTTAAAATAATCTGCACTGACTGACCTTCACAAAGTATGCATCTCTCTCTCTCTCTGAACCTTAAGTGCCCAGGGCACATGGGGCTTCCGCAAGGGTGTTCCACAAATGCCTGTCCTTTGCCTTTTTTTCTGCTCTTGCCCAGGTGAGCCCTCTATTGCTCAACATCACAAAGTATGCATGGGGTAAGTGTTTATATTTTGTAAAAGAAATTGCTAATTCAGAAAGTTCCTCTGGATATTATTTTTTTGTTATTTCTGGAACAAAAATTTGCTCAAAATATAACCATTGTAGTTCTCGGTAGAAACAAGGGGTGGAAGTGAGTAACAGACTGCAAAAGCAGCTCTGATTTTTTACATAAGAATTTATAGAATCATCACACAACACCATACACTATAGATTTGCCCAGAAATGCCTAACAGTGATGACCTTTCAAACTAGACTTGGCCAGAGAGTTGAGGGACTGCCACTTGAATCTGCAGAATATTACAAGCATGATCTGATCTGGGCAACAGTTCAGATCCAACATGATCAAAGATTCAAAACATTACGTAAGGAAAAGATCATCATGTCCTCCTGTTTATTATTTCATATCTTCAACAAATAGTGCCAATCTTCCTGATTGATTTATTGATTGATTGCCCCTACATTCAGTATCCATCATATACCACAGCATTTTGCAGGGTAGCAACCAGTTATTTCCACCCTGTTCAGATCTTGACCAGTTATGTGACCTAGCTGTGGGTAAGTCTTTTTAAACATTGTTTCCAAAGTTCTGTGGGTTGATCTTTTTTTTTTTAAATTCCCCCCCCCCCCCTTTTTTTTGGATTCACTGAAAAATTATTTTCCTATCAGTGTCTGGATCCTTTAGTATGTGGCCAGTCTGAGTCCACTTGTCTGAGAAAAACAAACTTTTCTGGATACAGGTTATGGCTAACATTGAAATATATCTCAGAAGTAAAGAGAAACAGATCAAAGCTTTATCAGTGTACACCAGATAGCAGTCATAAATCATGATGTTAAAAAGAAACTTCTCTTGTTTTCTCTCTCCCTTGAAGGTGTCCAATGAGACGAATGATGAAGACATGGAAGGTGTGACAGATGATGATCTAAGGAAGTTCATGAATGATAAAGAGGTAGAAAAATATTGTCTTGATTATTAACATAGGTACATACACATAGATGAGGCATCTTTCATGTGTTGTTACATCAGTACATTCACAACAGTGCAGTATTTTTTACTGCTGTTTTCTGGCACATTAGATTTATAATTAGGGATGCTAATATTTTAAATAAACTAAAATAATACCTCTCTTAATCATAATTCACCTTCCGTCTTTTGAGATGAGCAGTCTCCAGGTTTTACTCATGTTCTTTAGTTTCCATCCCTGGCTCCAGTGCATTCCTTGTATTATTCCTCAGGCTGATTTTTAAAAATTTTATTTTTATCTTTTTTTTTTTTTTGTCCTCTTCTTCTGCCTTCGAGGTTGTTGGTCACATCAGATCTTGATCCCTGTTGACATGGCAAAGCCCACAGTCCTCTCCAGATCCTGATAGGAGCCCCAAACCTTTTTCCCCAAGCTTGTGTCTTGTTTCGGGGTTTATCTATTTCCAGAGCTAAATCTGAGGATTCCAGAACAAAGTCTGCCTTGTTATTCTGATTACACATTTTCTCAGTGTTTGGTCCGTTTATGCAGTTTATGTTTTAAACACCTGCACTTCCTCTGCAGAATTGAAATATTGGACACTTTTTATTTACAATATAAAATGAAAAGGATACAGATGTACATTCCATCCACACAATTACACATTGAGGCACAAAAATTTGTTGTGTAGATATTTAATGAATTTTGGGAAGAGAACGCTGAGGGGCAGGAAAAGGAAGACTATCTCAAACAAACACTAGAAAAGTTTAAAAAAGGCCAGTGTGCTAACTACAATTAGACAGAAGCAAGTGAGAGAATGGGGGATCATGGCCACTGATGATACATGTTGCTGGCTAAACAGAGAAGAAAGAAATGGTAATCTTCAGAATTCTAGATCTGAGTAGAATTAGGCATTATATGTGTACAAATTAGAGATTGATGTTCTTGGCATTTGTATAAAAAAAAAAAAAAGCACTGGGAAAAAATGCCAGCCCTGATTTCTAGCGAGACAATACTAAATATGACAAAGAGAGAGAGCGGATATCACAGATCCTGATCTAGTAGAAATTAGATTTGACTGTTAACCATAGACTGACCAAAACTTCAAGACATCTAAAAATGAATGTAGAATGAACAGGTTTTATATAAAAACCATCTAGAGTTTCATTTTTTTTCTTTTGTGTAAAATCCAGAGTACTTGACAAAGTTTCAGAATATAGTATAACTCGAGGAATGTTTCACCAGTGACAGTAACTGCATGAAATCTTCCTTTAAAATGTGTGGATGATGAGTAAAAGAAGCAGTGGTATTGACCAATTGTTATTGAATTTATTCTCATACACTTTTACTCCTTAATATCAACTGAGAATCTTTCCTTTAATACTTTCATGAACATTCTCTCTGAATTTGTATATTGTTAGACTACAAATTTCAGTTCTCTTTTGGTGCACATTTTTAATCAGAGTTAACTGTTGTTAAATCTGCAATATTTGTAGTTGCCATTTACTGTACATGTAACACAGTGTATAAGCTATATGCAAATTAATTTGCAAATAATACATGACTCATGAAAAATCTATCCTTTTAATCTGTAAATAATACATGACTCATAACAAATCTGTCCTTGATATCTTGTTGTGGAAGTCACCACATGTCCTTTTTGAATATTAGTTATCTTCGTATAACAGTTCCTTCAATCAGAAATTAATATCAGTGATATCCATAGTCACAGATGTATGATTCTTTTAAAGACACACTTCTAACCAAAATCTGTAGATATCCATCTGGATAAATTAACATTTTGTATTCCTTATCATTTATGATATTTTTCTACATAAATTTTACCAACACTCATTTTTTATGACCTGGTAATCTCCTAAATGATAATTGCTGTGATATTTAGTTCCAGAAACTGCAAGGAAAAAGAAAACGTGGCCTCGAGGAAGCAATCAACTTTGTTGATGCTAATGTTGATGATTATGTGGACCCAACAGAAGTGTCCAAGCACTTGACTGAAGAAACTGATTATGTTTCCCACAAGAGCAAAGACAACCTTCCCACAGCACAACAGAGACGCAAGAAGCAAATTACTTATCTTGCTTATCAGGTTGGTTTGTTTTGTAATATGTGGATGAACAGTATATGTGATGAGCAGAAGCAAAGATGAATGTTTTAGAAGGATGGCATAGCTGACAAACCAGAGCTGCCAAAACCATGCCCCACCTCTCTCCAGGTGCTCCTAGTAGCAGGTTCTGCTTGGCATGCCAGGTGAGTTTTGTTGTGCTCCCTGTGGTAGTGGAATGTGCTGGCTTTTTTTTTTTTTTTTGGATCCATTCTGAGTCTTTGATCAAGTCAATATAGCCCACTTCCAGTTTGATATAAAGTGTGTGGTCCAAAATCTTCATGACATCTACTGCTTAGCAGATCTTGCCTGCAGCTCCAGGGAGATAAAACCACAATATGTGTTACATACCCACCTGGTTCATGCTAGAAGA
The DNA here is from genome assembly GCA_009760885.1 of Achatina immaculata. Classification (NCBI taxonomy): domain Eukaryota; kingdom Metazoa; phylum Mollusca; class Gastropoda; order Stylommatophora; family Achatinidae; genus Lissachatina; species Lissachatina immaculata. The sequence goes on along the minus strand of CM019691.1, from coordinate 53,181,308 downwards.
TAGAATAAATGTGTAATCAGGGATAAAACAACAATATATGTTATACACATACCCAGTTCATGCTAGAAGATAGAATAAATGTACAGACTTAATGTTTGCTGTTTGTGGGATGGCTATAAACAAATGCAACTCAGAAAGATGCTATTTGCTCATCAGCTGCAAATGCAGAAACTGGTCATTTGCTCATGATGTTGTCTGGCGAACACATTTTCTTTTAATGCTGGTGTCAGAAGTGCAGTGAATATCATCTTTCCAGGCTTATACTCTATGTCCCAATGTCCACTCGGACAACGGTATAACAGAACCATAGCTGGGATGACTTCCAGAAAGTGACACATGGAAACAAGCTTATCACAGCAGCCTGTCCGGTGAGATTTGTGTGGTTCCTATCATAGTGGAGCTTACAGAGAAGCTTGGCATTGCACCTCATCTTATTGTGTATGCCCTAAAATTAGTTAAACTATTGCAGCCTGCATTTATCTCCATCATCATCACTGAGCAGATGTGCGAAGTGCGTGTCGCAGTGCATCGAGAACAAGAAAAGATGTTCTGTTAGCACATACATACAAACTTCATATTGCTTACCAACCCTCTGGAACTAATCAAGCATACTTCAAGAGTCACCTTGTACAGCAGCTGCACATGAAGAACGATATCGAGTTGAATGATGACAATCACATCAGGAAGATGATTGAATTGGGGGAGAAGAGGGGAATTGGACGTTTTTCCAAAAGTAGTGGGTTAGCATGCATTACCCACAACCAGCGTGTGACTGTCTCCATCAGCAGGTGCACACTTCAGTGGGTGCTAGAACGGAAGGCGGAGCACGTATGGGAATGCCCCGAGTACAGGGATGCCAGTCTCTGATTAGTTACAAAGATACCGATGACCTCTGACATGCAAACATTACTTCCTTTCAAAACTGGGAGTAAGGTTTCATGCAAATTAGCCAGTGTCTTAGTACAATATTCTGGAGCAGGCTATTAGATTTTAGCTACTTTACATGCTATAATTATACCATTACTGTTTCTGCAGGCCAAAGAGCGTGAATTGGAGCTCAAGAACACGTGGGCACAGAGTAGGATGACAAAACGACAGACACAGTCAAAATATGGATTCTGAAGAAAGAATGCATAGCATACACATTGCATGGATTTTATAACATTGTGCCTGTCTGTTGGCTTTGTTGTTTTAGAGTAGAAATGGAAATGTTGCCTTCCTTCACATGGCTGACATATGGAAGATAGTTCTTGTGAGATATGTGCTATCCTTATGAGATGTACATCAGTTTTGTCTGCCTGCTCTCTCAAATATAATTTAATGCAGTAACAAATTTTATATGTTAACAGATAATTGTATGTTGATGCTAATCCTTTTTTTTTTTCGTGTCATATTATGGCCATCACCAGTTATTTTCAGTGGTACTTCTATAATTGTACTGAGCATTTTGTTCATTCATCTGTGTTAATTCATCTTTGAATTATCTTCATCTTATATTATTTTAAAATTTGCATACTTTTTTGTGAGAATATGATAGAATGACAACATTACTTTCATTGATGATACAAAAGAAAGTGGATTTATTAACTTTATATAAGAACATTCACAACAGAAGTGAAGAATGACATTAACAACAGCAGAATTTTTTTTTTCATTTATTCTCTTCCATGTTCATTAGTCACCACTCACTAGAAGACCTTTAATGCTGAGAATTTTGACTGTAGAGTACTGACTGTACAGTACTTTGTAGAGCTAGTGCATAAAACTGTCCTCAAAGATTTTTTGCTGTTGTTCCATAAATTTGCAGCAGTTGAAAATTATAGCATATGTCTGAATATGAGTCTTTTGAATTCATGACTGAGAAGATGTGCAAAATACCATATTGATTTATTGCCATTGATGGATGTGGAAAGTTTCTAGTAGGAAGTATATCATTGTAGGATAACTTCCTAGTGAATAGTTTATTTTCATTTTAGTTCTTGTGGAATAAATCTATTTAGAATACAGAATAGTCTTGTGTTTAGTAAATTGTTTTTTTTTTTTTCAAAGTGTGAGAGGGTGAGTGAGTGAGAGAAGTGATTGGGTGGGTGGTTGTGTGAGAGAAAGAAAGTGAATGAGAGTAGAACAATATTTTTTTGAAAATCTCTATTTGGGCTCTAATTATATTTAGCTAAAAATATATTTTGCCAAATTTAATGCAAAATATTCAGCCAACTAAGATATAGATAGGATTTATCCCATGACATTCAGTCAATAAAGATATGGGGTAGGATTTATCCCATGACATTTAGTCAGTAAAATAGGGGTAGGATTTATCCAAGACATTCAGTCAACTAAGATACAGTGTGGCATGAAACAAGAAACTACTGCACCATATGACAGATTCAAGTTCAGTGAAAAAAAATGCATGACAGGCAAATGGATGCATATTTTTTTTTCTGTATGTGCTGTATGGCATTTGCAAATAAAGTGAACAAACGCATGGCATAGTATGACAGTTGCAAGTACAGTGAACAAATACCTGATACACTTGTGCACAAAATATTTGTAAACTACTACAAGTGTTGTTTTTTTTTTTTAGTCAAGGGAAAAAAAGGCAGTGAAACAGTTACCAGGACTGGCAAACAAGATTTGACCAAAACACCATCTCATTTCTTTACTAGTGCTATCAGGGATGGACAGAGACACCATCTCATTTCTTTACTAGTGCTATCATGGATGGACAGAGACACCATCTCGTTTCTTTACTAGTGCTATCAGGGATGGACAGAGACACCATCTCATTTCTTTACTAGTGCTATCAGGGATGGACAGAGACACCATCTCATTTCTTTACTAGTGCTATCAGGGATGGACAGAGACACCATCTCATTTCTTTACTAGTGCTATCAGGGATGGACAGAGATACCATCTCATTTCTTTACTAGTGCTATCAGGGATGGACAGAGACACCATCTCGTTTCTTTACTAGTGCTATCAGGGATGAACAGAAACATCATCTCGTTTCTTTACTAGTGCTATCAAGGATGGACAGAGACACTATCTCGTTTCTTTTCTAGTGCTATCAGGGATGGGCAGAGACATCATCGTTTCTTTACTAGTGCTATCAGGGATGGGCAGACACCATCTAGTTTCTTTACTAGTGCTATTAGGGATGGGCAGAGACACCATCTCATTTCTTTACTAGTGCTATCAGGGATGGACAGACTTGCCAGAGACACCATCTCATTTCTTTACTAGTGCTGTCAGGGATGGACATAGACTTGCCAGAGACACCATCTCATTTATTTACTAGTGCTGTCAGGGATGGACATAGACTTGCCAGAGACACCATCTCATTTATTTACTAGTGCTGTCAGGGATGGACATAGACTTGCCAGAGGAGTAGGGCCCATCACGCCCCAAAGATGGTGAAATTTGGCAGAAAGCTTGGCTCTCTAGGTCTTTGAACAAGTCATGATAATGCACTCCCAACCTGACACAATCCTGTACTGAACACAAATTTTCACAGCATCAACAACCAATGAAGATCAGGCTATGATAGAAAATTTTAGAAGGCAGAGCAAAGAAAGAAAATGATTTAATGCACATCTTAATTCACAAATCAAACTTCACTACCTGAGATATGAAATGGGCCATGACTTATCTATGATACCCAGCTGCTATAGAGATGATCTGTTGGACAATAGGAATGTTTTGTGCCAGAAATGCAACAATGATTCTCTATGATGATGAAGAATGGGCCAGACAGTTACTACATAGAGTTACTGAGGAAAGAGGGATGGTATTAAGTGTAAGAAGAGTAGAGAAAAAAATGGTAAAGAACATTTTATGGGCCTAACAGAAAGAACTTGCAGTTATACATGGGCTTCTAATGCAGTACTTGAAATTATGAAACCACAAAGAAAAGAGGTTAATGTGGACACAGAGGCAAACTGAAGGAAAGAGAGAGTTATGGCACGAACAGAGACAGAACTCTGCCTCATATTTACATCGCTGTGTTCTAAATTATCACATTAATAATAAGGTAAGAAAAGGTAAAGGTAATCCTCTCATGCCTTAGAGGCACATAGGGATATGGTGTTAGTGCCCATATTTTCCTTGACCTGTCAGCACACTAGAGGGTGATATAGTATCATGCCTGGCCGCCTTTCCTTTCCCAACTCCAGAAGAAGTCAGGTACATTTCTACAGCTGGGTGACTGGGACGCCTCCGGCCAGATTCAAACCCCTGACCTTCGCCATGAGAGACCAGTGCACTAACCACTTCACCACTCAGACGCCCATTAATAATAAGGCAGATGAGTTTTGTTTTTAGGGGAAATTTGACATTTCTCTTTGATTTTCACAACAAACATAATCAGAAGCTGGCTTTGAAGTATATTGAAAGATGTGATAGTGATAAATGCAGTCATCTGATTAGAAGCTAATTTCCTCTATATGAGTGGTCCTGCAATATCTACAAATGATGGTTTATGTTGCTTTCATTTAAATCTTCAGGAAGTGAGAGTAGATTTAAGAGAAGTAAATAACTGTTTCCAAAACTTTATCAAAAGCTCAGAAAGATTGATTGGTGAATCAACACAAGATGGGTATAATCAAATACTCTGCACTGAAGAGGAGATCAGGGCACATAAGGATGTCTGGAGTGTGTAAATGGTGGTCTGTTATTAATTAACTAGGGCAGAGAGAACAACAGCATGGGCTAGTGATAAGATAATATTTTCTTATACCATGACTCTGAGCAAGAACATTTTTAAAGCTGAGCGCCCATGTAGATAGTGTGGAAAGAAGAGTCCCCATGAATGCCAAGACTAGATTTGAGTGAGGGTAAAAGATGAAATGGAATTTATGTGACTATCAGGTTGAGGAGAAGGATTTTCTAAAAAAAAATTAAGAGGCTATTTCACAGCCTGCTCTGAAGATACAGTAATAGTCTGAAAATTTTTCCAGGGCACACGTGATGATGAAAAAGTATCATTTTCTAAATTTGGTCAATGAAGTCTTGAGTTGCGTTTTCTTAACTGATGGAAATCTTCGTACACGTCTACCACCAAGATCGCCCCGTGACCCTACTGAATTTACTCCTGTGGTCCTCGAGAAAGTCTCATTTAGGATGGAGGCTCAATGCATCGTGGGGCTTGGGCCTATATTCTCGGTGGGTCACAGAAGCAGGATTGCGTGACACTGTGGATTTCGTTGCACCAGTTCAGCCTCGAGTTTGACTTTACTCACCGGAAAACCTCGGCGTGGGTTGGATATGGATTTATCCCCGTCGGGTGAGAGGAGGTTGTCCGTCTAGGCTGCAGTAGTTCAGTGTCTCCGACTTAGCGTTTTGTGGTCGTGGCCGCTACCCTTCCTGGTGGTGACCAGGACGGAGCTTTTGTCGTGGAGGAAGAATCTTCACCATTAGTGAGTTTCACCCCTGGGTTGAGCTGGTTTATGCATGTTATCCCAGTTTTTGTGTAATAGGACGTGGCCGGCCTCTAGAGCAGAGGTGACACTGTGGTTTTCGTTGCACCAGTTTAGCCTCGAGTTCAACTTTCCCACCTGAAAACCTCTACGTGGTTAGGATATGAATATATCCCCGCCGGATGAGAGGAGGTTGTCTATCTAGACTGCACTGATCCAGTGTCTCCAACTTCAGTGTCCTGTGGTCGTGGCAGTGACCAGGACGGAGCCCTTGCCGAGGAGGACGAATCCTCTCCACTAGTGATTCTCACCCCAGGGTTAAGCCGGTTTATGCATATTGTCCCAGTTCTGGCGCACACAGGACGTGGCCGGCCTCTAGAGCAGAGTTGCCGTGATATGAGTAGCCCTCACCACGAGACTACTGGTCATACCGATTTAACGTCACTGAAACCTTTTCATCACCTTTTCCACGGCGGCGCAGCGCAGCAACCCTAATCGCATTTTTCTTCATTGGCCAGAAAGAGTTTCGGCCCACGCACGGCAGCCGAAGAATCTCGCCACAGCGCCATCCACATTTGATAGGCCAGACATTTGAAAGATGCGTCACCGGCACAGAAGGCCATGCGATCAGCACAAAGTTATCCAGTCACCAGTTGGGACGCTGAGCTCCGAGAATGGCGACGACGATTGGTTTTGAACTAATAAAAGCGCTCTTTCCAAGAGGGTCGGAGCTTGGTAAGCTCTAGAATTGCCACAGTTATTCAGGTAGGATCGTGCCATCTAAGGAACCTCGATTGATTTAATGAGCCATTCGCGGTTTCACTGTGAGACAGTGTGAACTTAGACATGCATGGCTTAATCTTTGAGACAAGCATATGACTACTGGCAGGATCAGCCAGACAGCTTTCTTCACCGAACCTTAGCCGGATATCTGCCGAATGACCGACGCGGGGGCAGTGGAGACAGCGCTCTGCTCAGAGCGGATCCCTTTCGACCCCGGCGGTGTTTTATTTCCTAAAACCGGCGGTGGCCGGCTCTCTCTGCTTTAACGAACAAGAAGAAAGCGCGGCTCTGACAACCAACACACATTACATACTGCAAACCCGATACTCTTTGCGAGAGATGGGCCAATTTCGAGACCATCGGTCGACGTTAGAACGAACCTGGCTGGCTAACCGTTTATAGGCTTCGCTCGACGGACAAACCACTCGATTCTGTATCGAACAACCATAACTCTCGCCGTCTGGGAAGGGAGCGAAGACCTTTTTCCCCGTGCACCGAACTCGAGAGCGGTTTTTCGCCAAAAGAACGGACTGATGGAGATAAAGAGGATACCATTAGGAAATCTTACATCCTTCCTGTGCCGTTAAACATCACATATGGTAGTTCGTCAAGTTTTCCTGTCTTCGGCGAACTTTTCAACCACATCAGGTGATTTTAATGTTTACTAATTTGGCCTCTCTGAACAGTGTAATCTTTAGAGTTTCTCGTGGTCGATCTCTTTTTCTTCGGCCTGTTGTGTTCCACTTGATAGCTTGTTTTTGGATTCTCTGATTATTTCTTCTCATCATATGATTGACATATGCCCATCTACGTTTTCTGATCACCCATGAGACTGGTTGTTGTTCACTCATCTGTCTTATCTCTGCGTTGTTCTTGAATTCGTTCCACTTTATACCGAATATTTTCCCGAGGTATTTATTTTCGAAAGAGTCTAATTTCTTGTCTAGTTCTATAGATGTTTTTCAGCTTTCACGTGCATAAATGAGGGTGGATATTACATTTGAATTGAATAGTCTTAACTTGGTTTTATGCCTATAACTTTTGAGTGCTATTTGTTCTCAAGAGTCAGTGGCTTCTTTTGCAGTTCCAATTCTAACTTCCTTTCTGGTGTCACTATCCTGGTCTGTGTAGCTGCCGAGATGTGCAAAAAGGTTTACTTCTTCAACAGGTGTTCCTTCTACGTATATTTGTCCTTCGTGGTTAATGAGAATTTTTATTATTATTTTTTTCCTTGTTAATTTCAAGTTCTATTTTTCTAGCCAGAGAAAACATGGTATCTGGTTTTTTTTTTTCTTGCATCGATTTCACATTATCACTGATAAGAATTATGTCATCTGTAAAATCAATCAAGATCTTCCAGTTGGGTCTCATCTACACCCCCCCCCCCCCAAGGAAAAAAAAATCAATGCCCGTTTTCCCGGTGCAGCATTTTTTTTCATTATGAAGTCTATGGCAATTCCAAAAAGCAAGGGATATAAATACATCCTCGTTTCACGCCTGTTTCAGCCAGGAACCACTCACTCGATCCTTTTCTGTGTTGACTGCACAAACATATTCATTGTAAAGGTCACTAATGATGTTGACAATCTTAGATGGTATTCCATATATTCTTAAAATTCTCCACAATGAATCTCTGTGTATGCTATCAAATGCCATTTTTAAAGTCTATGAGGTTCAGGATTAATGATTTTTGCTTTTCAGTATGTTCTTCAAGTATTATTCTGAGAGTAAAGATCTGGTCGAGACAGCTTCTCCCTTTTCGAAATCCTGTTTGTTCTTCTCTCATTGCAGCATCCACTATATCTTTAATTCTATTCAGAATAACTTTGCAAAATACTTTAGACACAACTGATAGTAAGGTTAATCCTCTCCAGTTATTGCAATCACTAAGGTTGCCTTTTTTTTTTTTTGGTTGGTGTTTTAACAATGATTCCTTTTTTCCATTTAGAAGTGACCTTTTCTTTTTTCCAAACTTTATTAAACATTCTCTGTAGTTGGTTTATGTTGTCACTGTTTTTAACATTTTGGCTGTTATTTCATCTTCACTGCAGATTTGTTGTTAGCCATTAGATTCACAGCTGTTTAATTTCATTCAATATAATTTCATCTATGTTGACATTTAGTTGTGGGATTGATAAGTCGATCAAGGTTTATCAATTCTTTTGGGTGTGATCGATTAAGTATTTCTTGGAAGTGTTCAGCCCATCTTTGCTTTTGGTCTTTACTTGGAATAAGATTCCAGTTTTGCTAAGGATTGGTCTTTCTTTAGATGTAATAGGAAAAATGTAATTAATTAAATGTAATTAGGAAATAGAGTCTTTTTTTTATAAATTAAAGAGTGGAAAGTTATATAGAAGGCATGAATACTGTCAACAGATATAAAGAGTACAAAACTGGAAAAACTTGGCTGCAACAGGTATCCAGTTTTAAGGAAATTAACAGATGCATCTGGAATCTCAGAAGTGAATTACTGTATTGGTCAGTCTATAATACACTTGAATATATAAGATGTACATATTTCTCTATGGACATTTTCTGAGAAAAAACAATAATTTGAGTACATCTCATAAATTTATTAAAAATAAACTGAAGTAATTTTCAGGATGTTTAAAAAAAGAAAATTAATCTAATATGTGATCTAATATCCTCATCTTCAAAACTCAGAAATCATCATCTTCAGAACTAGATAAATCTTCTCTTGTAAACTCCTTTGTGTTAGAAACTCAGAGACTGGTTTTATGTAAATTTAACATCATTTTCTCTTAAAAGCTAGTAGTGAAAAAAAAACCGTATGAACTGCTTTATTTAGTAATCAAATATTTATCATTTTACTATGTTTTGACTACTGTTTTATTTTATTTTAGACAAAAGTCTTCCATTTCCATTGTGACTACAGATGAGTGAAGATATTAGTGAGTTTTTTGTTGTTGTTATTTTTATGTACATTAGTCATTTTCATTTCCCTAAAACTGTATTTTCTTCCTTCCTTTTTTTCTGTGTCATTTATTGTTTTCTCTCCAGGATAAAAGTTAAAAACTACCAGCATGTTTTGTTATTAAATAAAGTCACTTTTACCTTTTTTTTTTAATCACTGTCTTTATTTTCCTTTATTTCTTGTGATGACCTTTTGTGTAAATGCACATGCACACACAGTTTCTCTAGTGTAATAAAGTACTTTTAGTTTCAGCTTTACATATTATACAAAGTAAATGATTCTTCTTCTTCATCTTCTAAATTTTTTTATCGTACCAAATCTTTGAGAATTTCAATTTATTATTAGTTTTCAAATGATGTAGGTGGGCAGTACACCAGCTTGGATTTGATTTGTAATATACTGAAGATTAGGTATACAGTTTATGTGAACAGGACAAGCAGTTAAAAGAGAAAAAAAACACTTTAAATCAAAGAAACTTTATATATTTATTTCTATTTCAAGATAATATAGGAGATATCATATTTTTGGTGTTGGAAAGCAAAGATTTATGTAAAGGGTAAAAATTTTAATGTATAGAAATAAACTAATATCAAAGAGTAAAACAGATTATGCTGTATATTCCAATAAATAAATTGGAAGAATAAAATAATATGGACACCAGAATTAGGAATTTAAAGCACCAATCTAAAACTTCAGTCAACAAATATATATATAGAATCAACCAGTCCTTTTTGTTTCTATGTGTAACAAATCAATATTTATAAAAAAAACCTGTGAGGAACATGGCTATGAGTGTCTTATATGATGTGTGATGAACTATCTGAGATGTTTTGTAAGACTTGCTGTATGGATGGACTCTGTGGAGTTCTCTGCTCACTGTTCAGATCTTATTGTCAGGATCTTCATAAAAGCATAATTTCATACTGATGAACAAATTAAAAGTTTAAAATGTTAATGTAAACCATAAAATCCAAATGCTGTTGCTCACTGTGTAGCATTTATTGATTCTATGTTGATCATTTACTTATATTTGCATGCTAAATAAATGTTTTTTTAGGTTAATATTTTATTTCATTTAAGGTAAATCTACAAGCACACATATGTCACATGATTTATTATTTGGACAAAAAAAGTGAGAAAAAATATAAATCTAATTTCAAAAAGAAATCACAAAATAAAATGTGAAAGTTTCTTAGCTAAGTCTGGCAGAATTACACTATACCAAAAAAAGGGACAGAAACATCTACTTGTGTACAAATGCATGCATCCAAGCACACTCATCAATAATGTCTTTGACATAAAGCAGCTGTATTAAAATGTGAATAAGCATAATAATATATTAGTTTTGCTAACTGAAAACAATTATAAATCACTCTGAAAACAGCACCATCTCTCATTCACAATATTTAATGCTTTTAAATTTATAAATAGTCCTTTTTATAAATTACAGATAGTTACAGATAATGGCTTAGGAACAGCCGCTAAATACAGCAGGTGAGAGGAAGTTATTCTAAACAGGAACAGAAATTATTGGTATCCATTCATCACACTCAGAAAAATAAAGTGCCTAGTTGAATGACAGTGCTTACGGTCAGCCATTGTAATTATCCATGTATAAATGATAAGGTATGATGGATGAATTTTTTTTTGTTTACTACTGAGGAGAATACTATCTTTTTTTTTTCTTTTTTAAAAAAATAAATAGGATGATTTCTGTTAAAATAATATAGAATCTACAACTTGGCTATGGTTCTAAATCTGTTACCTTCTATGACAGTTATATTTTTAAAATGTTTTTTTGTGAGTACAGATCTTTGATTTGTCCATGACAAGCCAAGTAGGATTCTATATCTCTGTAGCTTGAATCTTGTTTGACAAAAATTTGAGCATTTTAAGCTGCACTCAAAATCAACTGGAAGTTAGAATAACTTGGTTGTATAGTAATAAAAGAAATATTTTTAATGATGTCTTCCCACTGAAAAAATTCTCTAAACTGTACATTTATTCAGTTCATAAGCATGTCATTGTAATGAATTATTTATTACTGGGTTTGGGAAATAGATTTTCTTTTGTTCCTTTTCACAGCTACCTGTTATATATCAGAAAGGTTATTTCAAGGCAAACATCTGCAGCATAGCTAAATAAAGACAGTCATGAAGAGTTAACTGTGTAGTTGATGTTCCGAATATGCATTCACACAGAAAAATGTTAAACTTCACAAATATCCTGAAACTTTTGGCAAAATCAAGGCACTGAACACAGTTAATGCTGATTCATGACACAATGCCTCATGTCTTGCATCAGTAGGTACTGTACTCTTATTTATGCACCAGTCACTGCATGAAATGTCTAAAAAGTGGCTCATTTCCAAGTATGGTGTATTACAATTAACTAAAATGAACTAACTTGCTACAGCAGGTGATATATGAGGTGAAAAGAATAAGCAGCATATCATATCTGAACTACAGTTTCCCCCACCCCCAAACCCAACCAACCATCCCACCCCACCATTTCTGTATATTATCCCATTTTTTTCTGCATTCAATTTAAGATAACCCCACACTGTTTGTAAAATGGGTTATGTTTGCTACAAATATAAAAATAATCAGCATACTTTAAAACTGTGTCCAAATTAAAATAAATCATTCATTTTTTTTTTCTTAAAGATGAATTAACTGCCTCTTGTAGATTAGGAAACCACCAGCCTGGTTGCCCTTCTGATTAGGATGCACAACAGTACAGTAAAGGCAATTCCTAAGCCCTGTTTGGAAGACACATACATGAGATACATTCTGAGCAGATTGATAATTACAGTAATTATAAATGATATGCACAACATGAAAAACAAGGTGATACATTATCTCCATTACTATTCAGCCTAGTACTAGAAAATGTAATTAGAAAAGCGAAAGAAGAAAGCAGTACAGAAGAACAAGCTAAAATACTAGGATATGCTGATGACATTGACCTGGTGGCGGAAACTATGCAAGAAGTCATCAGTACCTGCATACACCTGAGAGATGTAGTGGGCTTGACCATTAACCAAGATAAGACAGAGTAAATGAAGATAACAAGATACCAGAGGCAGAATGATCCAAATTACATAAATGTTGGAGAGATGATTATTAGGAAAGCAGAAACATACGAATATCTAGGCACAACCTTCAACAGAACCAACACAGTAAGTGAGTAAATTAAAATCAGAATACAGGTAGGGAATAAAATATACTTCGCCTTGCAACACCTGTTAAAATCCAAAATCATGTCCCAGAACACCAAAATAACAATCTACAAAAATATAATAAGACCAGCTGTCATGTATGGATTAGAAACGTGGAGTACAACAAAGAAAGATGAACAACAATTGCAGATCTTTGAGAACAAGATCCTAAGAAGAATCTTAGGGCTGATAAAGGATACCAACAGTGGAGAATGGAGAGCTAGAAAGAACACTGAACTGAACAGCTTATTTAAATCCCAACGAATTATAAATGTCTTGAAACTGAACAGACTACGCTGGCTGGGGCATGTAGAAAGAATGGAAGAGAACAGACAAATGAAAATGATGTATGCACAAGAGATGAGGGAAACAAGACCAAGGGGTATACCAAGACAGAGATGGAAAGACAGCATAGAAGAGAATATAAAAGAAATTGGAGAGAGAAGATTAGGAATAGAGAGGAATGGAGGCAAACTTTATCTGCAGCAATGAGCCTTAATGACTCAGAAAGCTGAAGAAGAAGAAGATACACAACATGAAAGTAACTCAGAGTGATGTCCAGTTTAAAAAAATGTCAATGAACAGTAATAATACAAAAACAAGCTTCATTTAGTAACAAGTTAACAATGTAATATTTGATTTAGAACAAAAGTAAAGAGAAAAGTAAACATTAGATAAAGGCCAGGACAGCATTTATCCAACTTAACAAAATATGGTCATCTAAGAACATCAAAATAAGAACCAAACTTGGGCTTTTCAATACAAATGTAAAAACTGTCCTGCTATAACCTGGCTAGGTTAACACTGTATTGCTCTCTCCTCTCCATGGTTTCCCCACCTACTACCCTCAGTTACGACCCATCCATCACACATCACAAGCCTCCATTTAAACATTCCATCATGTGCATTTCTGAGAAACAGAATCAGACAAGCCACATCTACTTACAAATTACAGCTAAGTGCCATCATTCATTCATTCATTCATTCCTTTGCATGTCCCTTGCGGAACTTTGCCTCCCAAACAGCACTCCTGTAGGCCTCTCGGTTGTGAGCAAGATGGCCTGCTGCTGCTGCATCCATTTCCAGATCATCAACGATGTCTTGCAGCCATCTTCGTTTCGGTCCTAAGTGCCATATTCATTTTATTTCCTTTTTTTTTTAAACATAGCATTCATGTGAGTCTATACTTTATCTCCTCTCTCTATTTCTTCATCCTGTATGTTTTTGTATGGTTAAGGCTCACACCAAAATGCTACAACTTTGTAATCGTAAAGTAATAAAGCTGTTCTTACTTTTTTCCTAGTTTATACATTCTAGTATCACAGCTTTACTGCAGTGCTTCGTGTATAGTTGTATACTTATACACTAATTATTGTGTGTCCTGCTAGATGGTTCAGAGACATGGGTTATGACCAAGACAATACATTCATTCATTCATTCATTTGCATGTCCCTTGCGGAACTTTGCCTCCCTAACAGCACTCCTGTAGGCCTCTCGGTTGTGAGCAAGATGGCCTGCTTCTGGTGCATCCATTTGCAGATCATCAGTGATGTCTTGCAGCCACCTTCACCTTGGTCTTGCTCTCTTTCTTTTTCCCATTATGTACCCTTCCAAGACAGTTTTCTCTAGATTATCATGAGGTTTAATGTGTCCAAAATATTTAAGTTTTCTCTGTTTAATTTTCTTTACTAGCCAGCCTTCTTCAATATTAAGTTCTTGTAGTATGGATATATTTGTTCTTTTTTGTGTCCATGATATATGAAGAACTCTTCTGTAGCATTTACATTCCAAGGAATTTATGTGTTTCTCAGCTGTTTTGTTAAGTGTCCAGGTCTCATGGCCATATGTTGTGATGGGAAAGATGCATGCCCTTAAAAATCTTATTTTAAGACAATACAACAGAGGATATAAACTTTCATGAACTACTGCTTGAGGAGGATTTTAAACATTAAATGGCAGGACAAGATCTGGAATGAGGGCAGAACAAGAACCTATGAACCTACAAATCATGTCTAGGAAATGGAGGTGGATTGGCCACACTCTGAGGAAACCCAACACCAGCATAACAAGACAGGCACTGACATGGAATCATCAAGGAAATAGAAAACAAGAAAGACTTAGACTTGCTTGGAGAAAATAAATTGTGACAGTGTTCAGAGACAAGGGATACACATGGAAGGAAGCAGAGAATAATTCCAAGAACAGGGGTGACTGAAGAGCCTTTATACATGGCATATGCTCTCAAGGGAGTGAAAGGCGATGATGATGAAATATTAGATGATAAATGAAGAGAAAGAATGGAGGAACATTTGCTACAAATGAAGACATTGGAAGGGAGAACTTATACCATAAATGTAGAAGGGAACAATGAACAGTAACTTTACATATCTCTGAACTTTTAGGTGCCAAAAGCACATAGGGCTTCCACAAGGGTTTTCAACAAATGCCTATCTTTCACTTTTTTTTCCATTCTTGGTCAGATGAGTTCTTTATTGTTCAGCATCCCCTCTGTTGTTCTTCTCCATGTCTCCTTTGGTCTATCCTTATTCCTGTTCCCCTCAGGTGTCCATCTCTGACTTTACAAATGGTATTGTTCAATTCTGTGTGTGTGGGTGATTAGCTCTTGCACCCAGCCTTGACACAGTATGAAGTTTACTGAGTCATATTGCTCAGTGAGAGACATGAGGCATTGCTTGGGAGTTTACCTAAGAAAATTGTCATTGTAGTCATGTTCTAGGCTCAAAGATCTCTCAGACTGTTTCCAAAGCTTTACTGTAGAGCCCCACACTTATATCTTCTTATATCCTTCCCGTGCCGTTAAACGTCACATAGGGCTTGCAAAGCATTTTGCCAGTTTTTCCTGTCTTCGGCGAGTCTTTCAACCTCATCAAAGGATTTTATGCCTGTTAATTTGGCCTCTCTTAATAATGTCCTCTTCAGAGTTTCACGCGGTCTGCCTCTTTTTCTTCGGCCTGTTGTGTTCCACTTGATAGCTTGTTTTGGGATTCTCTGATCATTTCTTCTCATCAAATGACCAACATATGTCCATCTCCTTTTCCTGATCACCCATGAGACTGGTTGTTGTTCAGTCATCTGTCTTATCTCTGCATTGCTCTTGAATTCATTCCACTTGATGCCAAGTATTTTTCTTAGGCATTTGTTTTCAAAAGAGTCTAATTTCTTTTCTATTTCTTTAGTTGTTTTCCAGCTTTCACATGCATAAATGAGGGTGGATAATTACATTTGAATTGAATAGTCTTAACTTGGTTTTTGTGCTTATAACTTTTGAATTCCATATGTTCTCAAGATTCTTGAAGATTGATGCTGCTTTTGCAATTCTGATCCTAACTTCCTTTCTAGTGTCACCATCCTGGTCTATGTAGCTGCCAAGGTATGCAAATTGATTGACTTCTTCAATATCTGTCCCTTCTATGTGTATTTTTCCATTTTGATTGAGAGTAATTTTCATTATTTTTGTTTTGTCCTTGTTAATTTCAAGTCCTATTTTGCTAGCTAGTGAAGACAGGCTAACTGTTTTTTTCTTGCATGGAATTCACATTATTACTGATAAAAGTTATGTCATCAGCAAAATCAAGATCTTCTAGTTGGGTCCCATGTACCCAGTCAATACCTGTGTTACATGTGCAGCATTTTTTCATTATGAAGTCTGTTGTAATCCCAAAAAGTAAAGGAGACAGTATACATCCTTGTTTCATGCCTGTTTCAATCTGGAACCATTCACTCATCCCTTCTTCTGTCTTGACTGCACAAACATATCCATTGTATAAGTCTTTAATGATGTTGACAATTTTAGATGGTATTCCATATAGACATAAAATTCTCCATAATGAATCTCTGTGTATGCTATCAAATGCCTTTTTAAAATCTATGAAGTTCAGTATTAATGCCTCACACACACTATATTAAATTAGAATGTGAAGATGTAAATCTTACATCCTTCCCATGTCGTTAAATATCACATAGGGCTCGCATGGTTGTTCACCAAGTTTTCCTGTTTTGGCTAAGCTTTTCAATCACATCAAAGGATTTTATGCCCACTAATTTGCCCACAGACTTTGTAATGAAAAAGGATGAATGGTGGTAAAGACTACCAATGGTAGTATTTATGATGTTGATAGCAATAATGCTATGGCAGTTTTGACTGTTTTACTGCAGCTGTGATAGCATTAATTAAAACATCTGGTGTAATCAGTGATTATTCATGGTTGAGTAGGCTGATTTATGGTGGACATATAATTACACATGATATGTAAGAAATTTCAAAAATCTTATTTGAGTAGAAAATTCATTTTTTTTAGCTGAGTTTCTCTCCAAAAATAAACCACCTACATCTTCTCTTAAAATTTTCTATAAAATCTATGCTAAAATTATTTTTTGTTTCTCGAAAAGATATCTTGAAAAATGATCACCTTTCTTTTCTGCAGTATTGCACCAACACTTGCAGGAACTAAAATTTAATGTGTTATTTCTGCTCTTTCTCTTACTCTCTCTCTCTCTACTGCTTCTCTCTCTACTATCAAAGTTTAACAAACAAAATATTATAATAAGAAGCTTTCTTCTTTGAAAACTCATTATTTATTCTTATCCCTGCTGCTAATCATTTTTCAGTTTTCTAACTTTAGATGACCACTTTCCCTTCATCATAAAATATCCTATAGGCGTTTGAAGGGAAGGAAGCTGACTGCTCTGGACTAATGGTACAGTTGTGACGGCCAGCTTGGCCAAGTCCACACTTCGGCATTGGTGCTCTGGGTAACAGGCTCTTATTGGTCCTTTGGCAGTGAAGTTATCCAAAAAGCATTGCACCAATGTACATAGTAAAAATAAATTTTCCTGAATTTTCTCCACACTCCTGGTAAGCAAATCCACTCCCCATTTGATACAGTCCTTATGCTTCAACACCTTTACTGCACTGACTACAAAAGTAAATCCTGCTTGCAGTTTCAGGAAAATAGGACAAAATAGCCATTTAAAATAATTATAAGCTTAAAAAGCCCAAGTGAACTCTGATATTTTCTTTCTTCTTACCAAAGACAGTGCTACTCCAATTGAGACAGCAGCAATGATAGTGTAGCGTTTCTTCAGAAATTCTTTAATTTCATTGCCAACATACCAGTAGTAGTAGTAGTTGCAGCCCTGTAACACACAAAGTAAGGATGGAAAAAATGAGAACATTTGTCAGGGATTTAGTTTTATTGGTATTTTTGTTTTTGGAGCATTTCACTGACTAAGCCACAGTTTGTAAACTACAATCACAGGGGAAAATGCTTTGCTGCACATGTGTATGCATAATGGCACTTTTGTCTTACAAAACTGTTTTGAAGCTGATAAGTATTAGCTGCTTGCTAAATTGCTGAACAACTTCTTTCATGACTGATTCTGCTAATATTGACTCTGCATGGATGACCATAACAACAGCAAACAAAGACACAGAAGGCGATGAAATATTACAAATAAATAATGTTTGTAAAACTATACATTTCCCATTACAACTACTTTTATTATTTCTACTAACTTCTTACATATTTACACACTTTATCATAAAAGATGGACCCAAACAGTTTCACAAACAAACAGCTAATGGAAATAAAGAAATGAACTTGCTACACAGATTTTAAAAATACAATAAAAGAAGATGCAAGGAGCTATACTGCATGATAAGGAAGTGTTCACCAGTATCATGAAGCATCCCATGTACAGGACCTAAGATATCAGCTGAATTACAGGAAATCTCATGGAAAACAATCTAAAACAATGATAAGAAATGTGTACAGGGAATAGGAGTGGGTTCTTTTGGCAGGAAGATTTGGCTCTGAATTCAATAAAGTATTTTGCTCAACATGGACTAAAAGCAATGAATGTATGATTTATTACAATAAATACAATTTATTATTGTTCTTGAAACAGTTTATTTAAGTATTTTATGACTGTCATTTATACCTACCCTTGAAAATGTATTCGATTCACAGGTTTGAGGTGTGCGGCCTCTGAAGTCACTTCTTGCATTGTGAGATCCACAGCAACGGAACTACATCCAGAGATTTTAATAAATGGTTCATATGGTCTAACAATAAAAATTGTTAAAAATAAAGGAGAAAAAATTTCAAAGAAAATGTATGTGATGCAAAAGAACATTACAGAAAAATATTCTTGAAATACCACAGTATACGCATATGTAGTAACAGTGATTATAGGTTCTTATGGTGAATTTATTTTCACTGTCTGCAACTTCTTATCTAATCCATAACATATGTGTCTACAGTCTTCATTATCGGTTTTTTTTAAAAAAATCTTTAGACTAGTGTTTTTTAATCAAGGCTATCTAGTCTGTTACACATTTTTCAGCAGTAATGGAGCAAATAACATTCACAGAATTTCCACACATGTGCTTGTATTTTTTTCTGCCACTTTTGTCCTGCATGTGACTGGTCAGTACTTAACTAAAGCATAATGTTAAGTGCTGACCTACAGTCTTACCAAAATGTATACTTATTCTGTTTTGGTCAATGCAAATTTATTACAGTTTTTAGCTTTTTTGGGTTAGCAGAGGTTTGGACAAGCAAAATTAAAAGTATTTTTGGTAAAATATGGGGTCCTCTAAATAAAAGTTTTTTTTATATCATCCACTTCTGCTGGAAATGATGATAGCAAATGTCCTTCTAACTGTTAGCTTAGACATAATGAAAAAAATAACTTGCTTTAGTCTTAGATGAAAGGCACCTTAATAACAAAGAATGTTTTGCTGAGACCATTTTGACTTTCCAGATAGTCATGTTGATGCAGACTACACAAACTGCAGGAAACATATCAATCTGTATCCACAAGCAAAGATTTAATGATACATTAGATTTTTCAACAGCATCTCAAGGAGGCGACATTGGTAGTTTCAACCGCTGATTCACTAATTTTGATGATACAGCTATATTGGTTCCATTTTTTTTTTTTAGGAGGAAGACAGCATTGCAGAAATGAGTGCAAAAAAAAATAAAAAGTGAATAGATAATCGGTCATTCTGCCTTAGTAAAAGCATCCTCTGAAATTAGATATATTTTTAAATTGTAAATTGAGAAAATTAAATGAGTACAGGATCAAGAACACAGAAAGGATGAAAGAATATGAAAGTTAAGTGGTAACTAATTTAAATCTAAAGCAATTACCCGTTTGTGGACATTGTCAATGAACTGCTTGGAAACTTCATCATTGTAGTAGTTGGTGATTCCTTTGTTGAGATTTGCATCTGTCTTGTTTTTAAGCTCCTCCTGAATAATGCGAGATGGAAGATGAATTTTTTTACTGGATAAATTTTAATTAAAAAGCTCAAATTTTGTAAAAAGTCCTTCCCCTGGGAACAACTGCGTTAAGAACACACTTATCTTAACATAGTCTTTGTGAGACAGGGAACATAGATCTGTTTGCTTAAAAACTCTGACCTACTTCTGTAGCCCAGAAACCTATAGCAATAAACACTAACTGTAATTGTTAATTTTGTAAAATGTAATGTCAGGTAGGTCGATGGATGAGGACATGGATATCGCCGGCGGGGATGAGGAAAATCTGGTGTGAAACCAATTAATCCAGGACATGACAAGCCTATGGCTATAATTCTGATGAAAACAAACAATGGATATCATTGATGCTCTCATCAGATTCCTCATCCCAAAATCAGAGTGTCTCTGTGGAACTGTCTCAAAGCCGTCTGGCCAGCCAGTGTTGCATGCTGGATCTGACATGGAGAAGGGGTTTAAGTGCAGCTACCAGAGGCTGGAAAACAAAGTTTTGGCCAGGCAAGCCTACACCACTGCCTTCATGGCAGTCTGAGCAAGACCACAGTCTGCCCTAACAAGGAAAGGTGCTGAGGTCAGAGTTATCCAGCCAAAAGGAGCATCGCAAAAATTAGGGTACCACACATCATCACCACTGTACGTATGAAGAAGAAGAATAAAAAGTCCTTTTATTTTCTATATAAAAATATAAATCAATGAGTCAGAGAATCTACGAGTATATTTCTTTTTTTTTTTTTAGAAAGGAAAAATTTATAGAAGTAAAAGGTAAAAGGTAAAATTCCTGTTTCTGTGCCATTAAGGCATACTGGGGAATATGGCCTGTATTTTCCATGACCTTCGGCACATGAAAGTGTGATGTAGCCAGTATCACATCTGGCCATTTTACCTTCCAAGATTTCTCTGGTACCTATTTTTAGAGACTGGATGAACCCTGGGGCCTTTTTGGTGTGTGCCAGAAAAAAATCCCGCTGCTGGGACTGGACCTGGTACGACTGGATTAGTAAACTGAGCGCCTAACCACTCAGCTAACCAGGCCACTTGGTTAAGGGTAACTCAAATAAATTATAATTATGTATCCATTTCAGAAGATGACGCAAAGCACAAGTGGTTTTTTTTATTTTCGAAAACATAAACAGACTATTTTCTTCTTTTTAAATTTCACCCTTGAATCACTTAGTGCTTTGACTGTTAACATTAAGCAACTTTCAAATAAAAGAGGAAGTAAAAGGCATATATTGAGCCCTCGAAGTATGCATTTACAAAATATAGTTTTATGCAATACCAGAGTATATTAATTTTATAAATATTTTTTAGGTAAAATGAAGGAGTTTTCTGAAAAAAAAATTATTCTCCTGCTGATTTGTCAAATCCAATTCAAATGTTGAACTAATGTAACATATGAATATTTACTAATGCTGAATTGTGACAGTTTAAAAGCATTACCTATACATACAGATGTAAATCCTTAAACTATTACATGCTACAATTTAAACATTTTATTATGTTTATAGTGATATTTTTCATCTTAGAAGATGATTTTGAAGTAAGTAGATTATTACATATCCAGCTTTACTTGACAGTTGCTATGGAGAAAGGCCTTGCCTATATTGCATTTTCCCCCTTCTTGACTCATTCAATCCACTCCAGAGAAAGGATAAGGTCAGTGCATTTGAAAACCCAGGAGGGAATACTAGAAAGCTGGCAGGCTAAAGAGTCTTGCCACCAACAGCTCTATGATACCCCAACAACAACAAAAATTTCTTTCAGGAGTAAGTCCAATAGCCTTTGATTTTCCTGAGTTACCTACAAAGCAGTGGGTTTGATAGGGACTGATGCCACTTACTGTCATAGGATGGTAGACAAACCCGATAAGATACATTACATTTACTGAGTACTTTACTGTGTACATGTACTTTACTTGAACTTTGGTAAATAAAGTTAAAATATGCTATAATGTTGTAACATATGACTACAAATGATGTTACACAACCTTCAGTCAGAATTTTTTATGCATCTTTGCTGCAAACTAATAATTACTGTGAAAAAAATGACATAAGTTAATAATAATATATTGTATAGATAAAAAGACAAAATAAGTTCATAAGAAAATATATCTTTTGTACTTACAGAATGTGTATTCAAGTCATCCCTGTTAACAAAGGCCCAGGTGCCCATACTAATCAGGGCCACCATTAAAACAAACAGGCAAACAGCAAACTATATGAAAAAAATGTAAGTTAGTTTTATTACTGCTTGTGATAATTTCATTGATATGTTGTAGCACAAGCAGACTGATGGCTTCATCAATCATGATGGAGCAAAAGACAGTACCAGAAGACCGATAGTTTCATCAATCATAACGGAATAAGAGACAGTACCAGAAGACCAATAGTTTCATCAGTCATGGTGACACTGCACCAGCAGTCAAACTTTTCTTTCCAAAGGCAACAGCACTTAGTTTCTTTGAGAAGCCATTGTTCCATATGGAACTTGCTAAATATACATACAGTTTTACTACTCTGTTGCACATATTGATTATATTTATACAAAAATTTGAAAGCGACCATCAAAAACTTGCAGTTAACTGTTAGAAAGGTGACAAAATCAGAAGTAAAAATGAAAGTAAGTCAACTATTTTCTTATGTTTTCACTTATTCCTTGAAGATATTGACTGCCTAAATCTTTAGGTCTTTTCACTAATATAAAATGTGTTTCTCAGATTCGGCTGTTAAATAGAAACACTGAAAAAAAAAACATTACACACAGAACAAGAATTCATTACTAATGGTCAGCAGAATTTTCAGAAAGAATTTATAGGCAGTTTAAAAAAGCTCATTTCGGATAACACTTGTAAAGGCAATTTTTAATCTATCACATAGAATTGGAGTTAGAACGAAATTTAAAACAAAAAGTTACGTCCTTCATTGTGATGAAGTTACATAGTCTTTTATTTGCCAGGGCATTTTCTCCAGAATACATGACTTTGTCAAATATTTAAATATAATTGTCATAATTGCACAGTATCACAAGAGGCATTTTGCTGCTACTTAGAGTTCATCCAGTAATTTATTAAATTTTTCTTACATAAAAATGACACCCTGAACCATTCATCATAAAATATGGAATGAGGCAGGGCTGTGTACTATATCCATTCATAACATACATTGACAACATCTGTTAAAAAGCTAACTAGCATAGTAAAAATTCCACACAAAATTGCCCAACAGTCCAATTCCAGAAATAATTTTAATGAACTCACAACACCCTTCAGAAAATATGCCAATGTAGGCCATAAATGAACTCCTTTTTGTTGAAAAAACAAGCACCTATAATCACATCAGAGAAAGACCTACAGCAGAACATGTATAACTTAGCAAGAGCATGCAAAAATCTTTCTTACATGAAGGGAAAAAAAAAGAAAGCTAAATGTTTAATTTTTCATCTATTTTTCATGTTTTTATCAGTTGTGTTGTTTCTGTATGTGATTCTTGAAAAAAGTTGTTTGCCGAAATACAAGATTGTAGCATGTTCTTCATTTACATATGGTCGACTTACTTTCTGCCATTCTTTCTCTGCCTACTTTCCTCACTCTTTTCTATGCTTCTGTAAAACTGAACACTTCTATCTACTTCATTACTAGAACTAGTTTTGTTAAAGTTGTCATTTCTCTTATTAAGAATTACAAGAAGCAGAGGGAGAGGTCACCAATGCAAGAGGTGGATGAGAAGAAATAGAAACCTTAAATATCCCATTTTATGAAGCAAACTGCCAACTCCATCAAGATGTCTGTCTCCTCAACACTGAAAGATACATGAGGTAGGAGACAAAACAAAACAATGTAAAGAAACTCTTTAGGGATCATGACTCATGATTTTCTCCTTAGAAATGGCAATGTTTATCTATCTATGCCTCTGACCCCTCGTGGAGCATAGCCCGCCAACAAGAGCTCGCCAGGCAGTTTGGTCCTGGGCCACTCTTTCCAACTGTCTCCATGTCTGGTTCATTATTTTGATGTCCGTGTCCAGACTTCGGCGCCAGGAGTTCCTTGGTCTCCTCTCCTCCTTTTACCCTGTGGGTTCCATGTTAGGGCTTGCCTTGTAGTGCTGGATGTGGATTTCCGTAGGGTGTGTCCGATCCATTCCCATCTTCTTCGTAGGATGTCGTCTTCCACTGGTTGCTGGCCTGTTCTCTGCTGCAGTTCTTGGTTACTTATGGTATCCGGCCATCGTATTTGTAGAATCCTTCTAAGGCATGTGTTAATAAATGTCTGGATTCATTTCATGATCGTAACAGTAGTTCTCCAAGTTTCTGAACTGTATAGCAGAATGGGCTTTATCATGGTGTTAAATACTCTGATCTTCAATTTAATTGACAAGGCTGAAGTTCCCCATATTTTCTTCATCTGATGGAATTTTACACTTGCCTTGCCCATTCTTGCTTTTACATCAGCTTCTGTTCCTCCCTGTTTGGCAGTGTTTAAATAACTGTTAAATAACTGTTTGATTTGCTTAGACGCTGTTTAGTTGTTTCATTTTGTATAACTGTTCGCTGCCTCAGATTTTAAATAAGCAAACTTTTTCACTGAATTAATATTTCATAACAACCATTTAGTTTTCATACAATGTAACTACATATGAAAATACATAAACCCATTTATTTACTTACTGCACCAAGTAAGCAGATGTTCTCCCGCACAGCACCACAGCAACCAATGAAAGTGATAACAATGAGGACAATGCCAAACACAATCAGGAGATATGACAGGGTTACAGATGTGTCTTTGTCCTCTGTGGCACTGAAAGACAAGTGAACATTGTTTCTTAATACTTTTAAAATTAAATATGAGTACTTTTGAAATTGAACATAATTTTAATCTTACTAGTTTCCTCATTTTGTATTATCTTTCTATCACGTTTAAAATGGTGAACAGTTCCTCAGCCTTCATTTTTTATCTTTTGAGGATATTTATCACAGTCTGTGTTATGCCAGCCTGCACAAGTTTGCAAATACCACTCAATGCAGTAACAGTTATATTGTCCACATATCTTTTATCAAACTTATTTCCTTATGGCTCCCTTCTTCATCTGTCTTTCTCAGTACCTTACATGCATACACATGCAGGCAGGTACCTGCTGATATATTTAAATTTGTTTTTAAAAAACAGTGTATGTTTATATGCCTATAGGTGAATGGATGAATATTCATATGTGAGGTAAGATAAAGGTAAAATTCCCATTTCCATGCCATTAAGGCATACTGGGGATATGTTAGACATGCATTTCCAAGACCTTTGGGGCATGAAAGTGTGATGTGGTCAGTATCATGCCTGGCTGCATTTATCTTCCCAGATTTCTCTGGTACCCATTTTTTTTAGGCTAGGTGGACCCCTAGAATCAGAGTAATAGATCATTAGAAATATATCATTTATAAAGAAGTCAAGGTACAAGCTGGATTTACAGTAGAAAAATAAAGGAATCAAAGCCAAAAGTTTGGTGCTGTGAATCCACAATGCTACCATTATGACCTGTAATTGTTTTGTTGCAACATGATTTGTGGGAACTGTGTCACTGTTTTGAAGAACAAACAGGAACTAAAATATTGTATGCTCAAGTCTTTAATTCCACATCTTTGGTGGCTGAAAAAGACCAACTATAGATAAATGCAGGATATAACAACCGTCACTGAATGGACATCAGTATTTCATTCTTTTATTAAATAAAAACTGTGTCTTACAGATTAAGACAATAAATGTGCAGAAAACAGAACTTGCTGTGTTGAAATAAAATAAAATGGATTCAGGCCAAATTGTTAACTTGCATTTATTTTTAAAAATATTATTATTATTATTTTCCCCAGTTATAAGCTATTTCTTCATTTCTCTGAAAAAAATGCATACGTTCTGCATTAACGTGTTGGTTTTTTTTTTTGTAATGCACATACACAGCAAGCACACACACACACACACACGCACACAAATACTTGACATGCAAAAACAAAAGACAAAATGATGAGGAAAGTGTGCTCTGTATTACTGTACATTATTTTTAAATCATATTTTCACTGTTCATAAGCACAGCACAGACCTGTAGCTTATCTGGTAATCATCATCCTTTTCCATGTCTGTCATTTTCTGAATAAACTGATCAGCACTATCATCAATCTTCAACCATATGCCCACAGACAGCAAAGCACAGCCCAACAGCTGTTTGGATGAAGAAGAAGTGAAGCATATGAAGTAAAATAAGTAAACAGTCTCATAGGTACAGATGTCAATAAAACAACAGCACTGTGCAAAAGTTAAAATACCTTATCTTTCTAATGTTACGCAAAAAGAGTTAATCTGTTTGTAAAGGTCACGGCAAAACGTAAATAATTTTTACTAAAACACTATATAAACAACAATGACAAATATTGCCTTTCTTTGCAGAAGATTTACTCCATATCTAAAACACACGGGCGAGCGCACGTGCATACACACACATGTGGTGTGTTAAAAAAAGACTGAACTGTTTAAGCAGAGCCCCAACCAGCACAATGAGTGCGGTGCGGCTACTGAGCGGATCTAGCAACAGCAGGTCTTGACAATAAACTACCATTTGCCCCTTTCCCCTATGAGCATTAGTCGTCGAGCTACAGCCACTGAAATGAGCATGCACACAAACTGTTCGCCGGATTAGTGACAACGTGACAATGAAGGAGCTAGGGGAACAACGTGTGTATGAAAGTTTGCTGTAAACTTGGAAAAAGTTTTACAGCGACATGGTAATGGAGGAAGGACTGTTGGAGCCGGGTGCAGTGCTACAAATGCTTTCAGCGGTTTAAAGAGGGCAAAACGTCGGTAGATGAAGATCCCAAGCCTGGACGACCTTCATCATCAACAGACAATGAACGTATTGAGAGAGTTCGTGTCGTGATTAATGGAAACCGTCGTTTAACTGTCCGAGAAGTTGCTGACGAAGTGAGCATCAACAAAGTATCTTGCTATTTAAAATTGACTGGAAAACTTTAGATGCATGATTTATATTAATGTGTTGTTTCTTTGTGCAAAACTCGTGGTGCATTTGCTGACTGACGATCAGAACCATGGACTGCTTGCCAATGCAAATGGTCATGGTAACTTTCTTAAGAACATCGTAACGGGAGATGAGACGTGGGCTAATGTTGTGATATTGAAACTAAGATGTCGAAGATCAATGTTTTTTTTAAGGCACTGTTCACTAAGAATTTTTACCACATGGTCAGATGCAAAACGAACGGTTGTAACAGGAAGTTTTGGCGCATTTGAAGGATGCTGTGGTAAGAAGTAGCCTGAATTGTAGGAAAACCAGATATGGATGTTGCATCACAATGCCACACACAATTATGTGGTACAACATCAGACATCCATAGTGCCTCATCCACTCTATTCTCAGCACTAGCCCCAGCAGACTTTTCCCTGTATCTCAAAATTAAAGCACTATCCTCTTCAAAGTAATCCCTTCTACTGGCGATCCGCTTTTTCCAACGTTTCCTCCGTTGCTGAAATGCTTCCTGGAACGCACTTTCTGTGATGACGCGAAGTTCTCATACTGCATGTTCCTGAATCTCTTTTATGATTTGGAAACGACGTCCTTTCAAGGAAGTTTTAAATGAGCCAAATGCGCACTAACGTCTTTTCTTCTTCTTATTCTTTATTTCTTTCTTTCTTTATTTTTAAAATTATTTAAAACACACCTTGCATATACAAGAAAACGTCGATTATGCGAACTAAACTGGGACCAAGGTGGCTCGGTTAATTAAATAGTTTGGATATTTAAATATGCATGAACGTAACCAGTTTTTGACTGCACTCTTTTGGACTGAAAGCTATAAACTATTTTTTTGAACACAAAACCACTTTATTATTACTATTACTATTATTGGTGCAGTAATGGTTCGGATAATTGATGGTTCGGATGACTTGCCATTCGTATAATTGCCTATAATTTTCGTTATATTTCTAACAATTCACAAAGTCTGCAGAATTATCTGCCATGTTTCAAATCTCACTCAGTGGAGCACATAAGCTGCAGTTTTGCGTGAGCCTTTAATTTGTAATTTTACCTTTCATTTAAAGAAACAAAAATCTGATGCAGACCCATGCAGAAATATCACATGTTGTCTTGTTACCAGGTATAACAAGAAACGCACTAATACAACGCAAACAATTTGAATAATAAGGTTAAGAAACAGCGCAGAATGACTGAGTAAAAAAAAAAAAGTATGCCCACTTACCCATAAACAAAAATTAAAAACGAACAAGATGTACTTGATGCAGCCAACACACCGACCCATAATGTCCAGCTCTGGGAAATATTAAATAAATAATAAACATCACGATTAGACACTGAGTAAAATATAGAAAATATAATAACGAACTCTCGTGGAAATCCAAATGATCTTTCATGAAGTGTGAAACCCTAATCTATAATAATCAAATTTTATCTCTCCCCCCCCCCCTCATTTTTTCCACAAAATATCTACTAATTATTTTCTTTGCCAAATTTGTAGTTGCTTAATTGATTTAAAAAATCATAACATTTAGCGTTATTGATAAATAATATCCCCCAAAATACTTAAAGGACACGTTTAGGTCCACCTACAAATTGCGCGTATTATTTTTCTTAATCACTCCACTATGGGTGGATGGAAGAAGAACAAGAGCCACTGAACAGTTGGAGATATTCTGAGTAGAGGAAAATTAATAATATATTTGGCTTCTCAAGCGTTGGTAAATTCACTTTCCACAGCCAAATGCCAGAGCAAGTGCGAGGTGAACAGACGCGAATATATAGCTCCCAAACTTGGCAATAGCGTTGACTTGGTAAGCACGGAGCCATGAGTGAGGACGGGCGGTGTTTGGGCAGATCCTGGGCTAAAAATAGACGGGCCCTGCGATTGGTAGTTAAAGATGGATTGATGATATTTGTTACAGTGCATATATCATAGAGAATGAAAAGAAAACATGCACAAGTTTTAGAACAGCTCCAAGTGCAATGTGAACTTCTCAAAGAAATAAAGATGAAGAAAACAAAATAATCTGGCCATATCAAAAGACATAACAATATACTGAAGGCCATAATGGAAGGAAAGGTGGAATGAAAAAGGGCGAGAGGTAGACAGAGATTCAGATGGGAAGATAACATACGAGAATGGACAGGACACAGACTGGGTGCAACATCAAGGCTAGAGAGAGAAGAAAGTGGAGATCATTACTGACAACCTTCATTCTGGAGGTGGCACATGATGATGATGACGACGACGACGATGATGATGATGATGATAATGACTGTTACATGAAAGATGAGAAAGTTACTATTGCTAAGGTGAGATTAAATTTGTTATAGGGAAAAAGATTAATTTTAAAAACGAATGAGGTTGATGGGATGGCGAACAGACAATAAAAATAAATAAATAAATAAAAATATACACCACAAGATATGTTAGAAAACAAAACAAAAAAAGTTGAAAATGGACAAATGGAAGATAAGATAGTAGTTATTAGTTTAGTTTTTTTTATAAGATGGGCGAGAAAATAAGGAAGGAAAGACAAAACAAATACATTCTTAAGTATTTTATCCACCACTGATGATGATATCTGAGGGAAACGGGGGTAGAAAGGTCTTGAAGATGCGGGATCTCATACTTCGTAGAGAAATTATGGAAAATTCGCTCAAAAATAGCAAAATAGTTACGAGAACACTGCAAGGCAAGCATCTAGCATACTTTATAAAAAATGTGAAACTTTTGCCGTTCTCTTAATCTACAGAAACCTACTCGTACTTCGTCCTTTATTCCTAGGCATTACCATTGATGTCATTTTCTGTCCATAGAGATGGACTTCAACACAAAACATCATATTTGTAGCTAAGGGCACACTAGCATTATCGGTAAGTTCTCGATGCAGGAATCTAATAATAACCGTCAGTGGGGTTTTTTTTAAGTTAAAAAAAAACATGTTTAATGCTGATTTGTTTACAAACACGTTTATTTATTACATTTTAATAACGAACTCTCGTGGAAATCCAAATGATCTTTCATGAAGTGTGAAACCCTAATCTATACGGACAGAACAGAACAGAACAGAACAAACAAACACACACAGACACAGAGGAGGGAGAGTGAGAGATATCCTGAAGAACTGAAACCCTAGACGTATCAACCTCCTCCCTGTTCGTTATACGCAATTAAGAAACGGTTGGTGCAATTATTGCACGCATAGCTACAGGTAATAATATCTTAGCATTTTCGATTGGCTTCTTTCAGGTAGCTTTAAAGCTCGCGAGAAGAAAATGTTTACACCACACAAACAAACATTCAGAATGTCTAACAACTACCAGAAAGAAATTTAGACGAACTCAGTTATACTGGCGAATAGCCGTCGTTGTCAGATTGCAAGATAAGATAGCATTGCGTAAAAGGCTGACTGTTCACTATATTCTATATTATGCTGATTTTGAAAATAATAATCTCCATAAAGTTGTGCGATGCGAAACTTTGAACGTACCCCGCCATCATCTTTGATATGCACAGTATTTTAACCGATTAAGGTCTAGCGTTTCTAAAACTGACACTTAGTGTATCCCTGAACATGTAAGATGTCTTGCCTAAAAAAACAAAAAAACAGCTCAGGTCGGTCTGTAGGTTCATCGGGGATAGGTTGGCTGACTAGACAGGGAAGCAGTCTCTTGGGCCTGGCACTGCATCCGCTTCTCTTTGGAGAAATGAAGAGCGAAAAAATTAGTCTGCAGATGTCCCCTGTACAAACAGGTCAATTCCACGTTCTCGTTTGTACAGGCTGGGAACGGTGGGAGACCACTAACAAGATTCTGATTCGCTCAAGGAGACGGCTTCTCGGGGTTAAATTCTGTTCTCGAACCGCGACTGACCCAGCAAACCGGCGGTGGATATTTTACCGTTCATAGAAAACACAGGAAGAACTGATGTAAACGGAAAACGACTTGGAAACTTAAACTACAAAGAGGCAGAAAAGCTATTTTTAAAGTACAAGGGGTGATTGATAAGTTCTCGGCATAAGATACAACAGTTTATTTGTGGACAACTTTTTTGGATTATCTCTCAACATAGTCCCCTTGCAAGTTTATGCACTCAGTCCAGCGATCCTGGAGCTTATGGATCCTTTCTTTGTAAAAGTCAGCATCTTATGCCAGTAGAAAGTGCATGAATGACGTCATCATCGGAAGCAAATTTACAACTGAAAGCTGGAAGCCACATTCATGAATGGCAGCCATTGCCAAGGCCGACTTGTGAACTGGAGTATTATCTTGCTGAAAGATGACTCCTCTCGTCAATTTCCCTCGACGCTTTTCCTTCACTTTTACCCGCATTTGCTTCACAAGGTTAGCGTAATAGGCCCATGTGACCATTCTGCCCGTTTGAAGATAGTCTATCAATAGCATACCTTCTGAATCCCAAAAGATGGAAGCCAGATAGGAGAAGCGCTGCAATACAGATCCGGTAGTAGGAGAAGCGCTGCAATACAGATCCGGTTGTAGGAGAACTCCAGCAATACAGATCCGGCGGTAGGAGAGATGCAGCAATACAGATGCGGCGGTAGGAGAAGTCCAGCAATATAGATCCGGTGGTAGGAGAAGCGCAGTAATACAGATCAGGTGGTAAGAGAAGCGCAGCAATACAGATCCGGCGGTAGGAGAAGTGCAGTAATACAGATCCAGTGGTAGGAGAAGTGCAGGAATACAGATCCAGTGGTAGGAGAAGTGCAGCAATACAGGTCCGGTGGTAGGAGAACTGCAGCCAACACTTAAAACTAGACGAAAATGGAGAGTAAGCGAGGAAGTGACCACAGCCAGGGAAACACTGGAACTGAAATAAGCAATAGGATACACCCAGACCAACAGAAGATGATTTGGTCATGGTGAAATCAAATGGTGATCAAAGGCCTCCTGTAAATAAAGAAGGGACATGATCATCAGCGAAGTAAGGATTCAGAGGATGATAAGCGGGTTTAGAAGGCAGTCCAACATGCACAGAAAGGCCAATGGACAACATGGGAGGAAGTACTGCAGAGACCACTAACATTGAATAACATCTGGAAAATGGCACCCTTGAGACTCAGCTTTATCATCAGATATGCTTATAACCTATGTGTGCCTACAGACTCCAACCTACACAAATGGGATGCATCAGAAGACACAAAGCAAGGCACATATTGGAGCACATGCTGTCAGCATGCAGAGTATCATTAGCCCAAGGACGCCACTCGTGGCAGCACAACAAAGTACTGCCATTGTAGACAGGGCAAAAGATAAAGCACACAACAACAAAAGAGTTGAGGTCCCACCTAAGTACTTCATTGGCCCTAATACGACATCGAATATTGAAATCAGGGACATTCCCTTATCATCACTGCTAGATGGTGGAAACGACTTGGATGTGATAGCGGGCCTACCAGGAAGAAGAGAATGCCAATTGCTAAAAAAGGACACTGTAGTGTACTCCATAGCAAAACAGGAACTAATAATGATCGAGCGTACGGTTCCATACGAAACAAGAATAAAGGAGCAGCATTTATTCAAATGTGAGAAGTACAATGATCTGGTCAAGCAACTGAGGCAAGGGGGCAAGAGTCAAGGCAAAAGTGATAGTTGTAGAAGTGGGAACGAGAGGATCCGTAGCAACATCAGCATATGACCTATGTAAGTAACTGGGCATAAAGAGACAAGCAAGAGCAAGGGATTTGAAAAGACCTTCAGAAACAGCAGAAAAGGCCATTTGCTGGCTGTGGAGTATGCCAAACAAGCATTGAGAACTTAATAACCAATAACGGTCCCCCGTAGCTAAATCATTTATATGCATTTCGTAGTGCAGTGCCAATTGGAAGATCATGGGTTCAATTTGGGATGGAAAAAAAAACAACTCACAAGACCTCTGGGAGCCATGACCACCACCCCCCCCCCCCCCCCAGAGTGTCAGGAGTTTAATAGGGCCGAAACACTTGTCTGGGGAGGGAGTACTTCTTCTGATGATCTGAAGTACTTGTGTTGTTGTTCCACTCTCTGCGGTAGACAGTTTCCTGCATACAGTGAAGCAATAAAAAACTATCACAAATAAAATACGGAAAACTTTTCTAAAAATGTCAGAGCAACGAGAAAGAGACCAGAGCACTTAGACTCAACAGAGATGTTGAATAATGTTAACACTGAAAGTTTAAAAAATAAAAATCCACGATTTCAGAAAGTCTGAGGAGTACGAGCGCAGATAATGCTCTCGCCGAACATGTAATTAATTACCATTCCCCATTTCTTTGTTCTTATGCATTTATTTTCAGTTCTTTAGAACTGACAGAAATGATAGATACACAAAAGTGCAGTAATGTGTTTTGAGGGAAAAAAGAAAGACTTTTGCACGTTATAGCTTACAAGATCTCGATCTTATTTCCTATTCAAAATTTGTCGAAAGTAACAACAGTCCAGAACATCTCTTGAGGTATATGACGTAAGCAGTCACGTGTATAAAATAAACCTTTACACAAATGTGCATTATATTTACAGTATAAACGCACTTAATTCTTACGAACCCTCACTTTCCATAAGACAATTAATAGAAAATCAGTCGAACACAATCAGATCTATACTGTATCAGGTATACGCACTTAGTTCCACGACCGAATTTTCCAATTATAACTTTGCTTACTAGACTCGAGGCAGTGTTCGGTTAGCAGCCTCTTGACATTATAGCGATTTTAAAGTTTTCTCACTGTTAAACATTTTCTCTCTCTCTCTCTCTCTCTCTCTCTCTCTCTCTCATGTACAAGTGATTTTCTAGAATATTTTTTGTATCTTCAAAGCTGAGCACGAAAACAAAAATTAACATATCGTAAGATTGTTATCCTAAGTCTGCTACTCTACGGAAGTGAAAGCTGGAAAACCACCAAAACTGAAGAAAACAAACGGAATTCTTTCCAGACTAAATGTTTACGTAAGATTATACCAGAGCATACACCATGGAAAGAAGCAGATTATACACAAATAACTATTCAGACTGAAGTGAAAGGTGTGCAGAATGGTGAGATGCAGAGCAGTCTTGTAAGATCAATAGCCACACTTAGTGTTCTAGATGACAAATATCCATGTGACACCTGGATACGTGTGTATACAGATGGATCTGCACATAATGCCATAAATAATGGTGGGGAAGGAGTATATATTGAATATCCAAACAACACCATTGACAAGATTTCCATACCCACTGGTAAATACTGCAACAACTTTGATGCAGAAGTTAGGGCAATTATTGCTGCAGTTGAAAAACTATCAGACTCCAGAACTGATACATGTCCCGTAGTAATTCTCACAGATGCAAGATCAGTACTGGAAGCTCTTCAATGCAACAAACTACCAGACCTTAAGGATGCCTTGTCAAAAATTGGCTTACAACATGGAGTCACTTTGCAATGGATTCCCTCCCACTGTGGGATACCAGGCAATGAGAAAGCTGACCATCTGGCCAAAGAGGGCACTGAAATGGAGCAACCTGACATACCAATCACCTATAATCAGAAGAAAAGCATGATAAAAACCTACAGGAAGCCACAAACACCACCACATGATGACTATCACATGCTAAACAGAAAGGAACAAGTCACCATCTTCCGTCTCCGAACAGGACACAGCCGACTCCGAAGTCATATGTATACAAAGTTTAAGGTTGGTACTACTAATCTATGTACATGTGCCCAGGTGCCCCAAACCGTGGAACATATCCTCCAGAACTGCATCAACTACGAGACACTGAGAAATAATTACTGGCCCAGTGAAACCACTAAAGAAGATAAGCTCTACGGTTCCATACATGAGTTATAAAAAACAGTGAAATTTATCCAAGAGACAGGACTGCAGATATAGACAGACAGTGCGAACGAAGAAGAAGAAGAAGACGTAAGATTAGACGAATATTTTGGCCAAATAAAATAACACTTTGCTGGCAGAAATGCAGATAAAGCCACTGACATTGATTATTGAGGAAAGGCGCCGGTGATGGTTGGGCCATGTGCTTCCTTCAGATGACTGGTGACTCATTGCCGAAAGCAACACTGAGATGGGCACCTCAGTGGAACAAGAGACCAAAGAGGACATGGAGAAGAATAACAGTGTTGCTCACTTGGACAATAGCGGAAAAAAGAGGTGGAGACATGCGTTTCTGGAAAACCCCTGCGGAAGCCCCATGTGCCTTGGGCACATAAAGGTTCAGAGAGAGAGAGAGAGAGAGAGAGTGTTTGTTGTTGTTGTTGTTGTTGTTGTTAATGCGTTTGAGACAGCAATTTTATTTCTTTCTGACTCCCCTTCGAATTTTTTTCATATTTTTTCAGCTGTTATGTCCCTTGATGTGAGGCCTCTTTCTGACTCGCCCTCATATATACCTGAAATCAGGTTTCCACATTGACTGAAGGGAAACAAACTGTTCAGGAGTTCAGATTAAATTACTGTAAACTAACGCCTACTCAACCTAACGCAGCTGCACAAACAAGCAGTTTATACCTTTCTTCTGTCAAAATGAATTCTTCTAAGCGATTAATCATCCGTTCTGTCAGTAGTTGGTGCTGGTATTGCATCATTCCAGCCCTTGACGACTCCCAGTCTATTAATAGTAGTTTGACGGAATGTAACGTTATTGTGTGACTAATTCCCCCTCCCGGACCCGCCCATTGTTGCGTTACGCACACAGGAAAGCCCCAAACGCGGGAAGAAAACTAGGGCAACACTTGGTACAATCCGTGAGCACGGGAAACGTGTATTCGTGTCCTTAACCACAGGTCAGCGGCAGCGTCAGAGACGAGCATGATCAGTGTTACATCGCTGAAGGAATAAAGAAATATTGAAAGAGTCTTCAAGCGTAAAACACACATATATCTACTGGACTACTAAAATGAAAACCTCATTCTTCAGCTGCGAGACAGAACAATAACAATACTAGAACGAAACAGAAGGCGAAGATAAGATTTTATTAGAGAAACAATTGAACAGATGCAAGAACGTACACAAAAACGAGAAATAAACCAATTTAAGCTAAAGTGAGCAGATATTCATTCATTCATTCATTTGCATGTCCCTTGCCGAACTTTGCCTCCCTAACAGCACTCCTGTAGGCCTCTCGGTTGTGAGCAAGATGGCCTGCCGCTGATGCATCCATTTGTAGATCCTCAACGATGTCTTGCAGCCATCTTCGCCTTGGTCTTCTTCTTTTTCTTGTTCCCACTTGTACCCTTCCAAGACGGTCTTCTCTAGATTATCATGACGTTTAATGTGTCCAAAATATTTAAGTTTTCTCTGTTTACTAGCCAGCCTTCTTCAATATTAAGCTCTTGTAGTATAGATATATTTGTTCTTTTTTGTGTCCACGATATTTGAAGAACTCTTCTGTAGCATTTACATTCAAAGGCATTTATGTGTTTCTCAGCTGTTTTGTTAAGTGTCCAGATCTCACAGGCATATGTTGCGATGGGAAAGATGCATGCCCTTAAAAATCTTATTTTTGTGGTTCTATCTGCTCCTCTCCATAGATTTTTTAGTTGTTTTACTTTCTGAAGAGTGATAGATGTCCTCCTTTTAATTTCCCTCATTGTATCTCCATTATTAGTAGTGATCCAAGATATTCAAAACTCTCCACTTCTTCCAGTTTTTCCTCATTGATACATATTTCAGCTGCCTTGTTTGTTTTGTCAGTTGTCATCAGTTTAGTTTTCTTTGCATTAAGATAGAGGTTTTGCTCTTCGCTGTTCTTTCGGACTGACATAATCAGTTTTCCATTCCTTTTTGTGTTGTGGACAGTAATACTGTGTCATCAGCATATCTAATCTCTGGTATTTCATAACCTCCAATTGTTATGATATCGTAATATTCTTTGTCTACATCTTCTCTAACATTCCTCATTATATTTTCAGTATACAAGTTAAATAAGTAAGGTGACAATATGCATCCCTGACGGACACCTTGTTTTATGTCAAACCAAGCATAATTTCAGGTAACCCTTTTTTGACACTGGTATGATTACAGTTCTTTTCCATTTTTTTGGCCAGATACCTGAATGCCATGTCTTTTTACACAGTGCATGATCCTTTCCTCCTGGTTTAATAAATTCACCTGTTATCTCATCACATCCTGGTGGTTTACCATTTTTCAGATTCTTTATTGCCCATAAAACTTCTATTGTCGGTTGGGGTTCTTTCTCCTCCAATAATAATTCACACTGTTGATTTTTGCTTCCACAGTCGGTTGTTTCATATATTCCTCTGCAATATTCCTTCCATCTTTCTAGAATTTCCTCTGTCTCCGTCAAGGTATTCCCCATCTCATCACAAATTACATTTAGCTTAGGTGTGACATTTCTCGTCAATGTCTTCATTTCTTTAAACATTTCACTATCTCTTCCACACTTCTGATGTTTTTCTATTCTTTCATAACAATCCTGTATGTATTGTTTTTTTTTTTTGTTTGTCTTTATATCCGGTTTATTATTATTAGGCAGAAAATGTAAAAATTTATCAAAGTTTTAAGGGACACTGAAAAGAAACTGCGGGACAACAGTACTACAATAAGCAGTATTAGTCTCGGAGAAAAAGGTACACAAAGCACATTTCAAAACCGCACGAGAAAGAGTGAGAAACAAAACCAAGACACTAGCAGGGTCAGTACCAGCCGTCTAGACCCACGTAGACAGCATACTGGCCATTCTGTCTAGGTTATTATACCAATAATTATATTATTATTTTGTTATTATACGAAAGTTATTTGAGGCTAATCTCACCTATTGTTTTCCTTGGCATGTGAAGCTTGGTAGTTCGCCATTTTGCTAGCTTCGTATGTGGTTCGCGGCAGTCCTGATACCAGGCCATGCATGCTCTCATCTAAGAAACCAAATCAGTCTGAACGAGATATTTTCAGGACTACTTTTTTTTTTAAAGCAATCTTGTATAATGAGCATGGATAAAATCAAATCTACGTTATTCCTGCTTTTTGCTGTGTACAAGTATCACTGATCTTTGGAAGTTTGGCGGCAGTAGATCTCCAGCTTCTCTGTCCCATGACCTCATGGAGCACCTGTTGAAGATACTTGTAATTCCCATCCATTTCTTCCCTCTTGTATTGTTGTCGTCCACTTGCTCGTTTCTCCTCAATTCAGTTTCATGCATAGCATAATGTCTTTTTTATATGGAGAAAACATTTCAATTAGCTATGTATTATATTTTCGTTATTTAGCTATGTATTATATTTTCGTTATTTCTCTTGTTATTTTCAGTTTAATTTGTACAGGGGTTCTCTTAAAAAAAAAAAGACTGTAGCCCCGAAAAGGATTTCACTGTATGTCGTCGTGTCTTCTTCGACACTATCGAAATTATCATCGCCAGTCTTGTGTGGTACCAGTATAAATTCAAAAGATCTCTCTCTCTCTCTCTCTCTCTCTCGCTCGCTCGCTTAAGATCTCTGTCTCTCGCTCGCTCGCTTGTCCCTTTAGTGCCCAGGACACATGTGGCTGCCGGTAACAAGAGATTTCCATTTTTGTTAATAAAAGTTCCCTTTAGTTTCTTCCTCTGCGTTTTCTGTTGGTGCCGATTGACAGAGTTGTGAATCGTGATTTTATTCTGGTATAAAGCATTCTTCTGTCTATTGGTTTCCATTCTGTTAATGTTTCAAAGGCTTTTTTGGATCTTGATTAGACTGGCTGCTGTATAGCCCTTCTTGGTAGTTATTTTCTCTTGCTGACCATAGCATGGCCCTTTTCCATCCTTGTGCATTTATTGATCTTTTCCCACTACACTGTCTTCTGTGTTTCTTGAACAGCCGGTAGGTCCAGGTTGTATTGCTTGATTTCTCATGTTATTTCTTGCATTTTTTCTATCTGATTCATTGGTCTAGCTTCCAGTTTTATGCACTGTCTTCTTTAGTGTTACTGTGTTGCCGTATGGTGTGTTTGGTGTCAAAGGTTCTGATGTCAGCATGTTCACTTCTTGTAGCAGCCTTCATCAACATCCCTCATGGATTCAGTTTCCTGACTAACTTCACCTCTCTCGCCGACATTTTGGACTTCTCCTGCGTCAGTTTCTGTAGCTGTCATTTTTTTTTTTAAACGGGGATGGTGGCAATGGCTCCAAACACAAACTTCCTCAGTCGCCGCCTGTGACGTGCATGGAAGGTAACACAAGCTGAATTCTTGACTCCCCTCACTTGGCCCAGGCCCCTCAAACCCATGAAAGAAAATATGTTAATAGCTTGGTTTTATTTTACATACGAATGTCTTTGAAAGAAAACTATAATTTAACAAGAGTTAAAAAAAATTATCCAGAGATCAAGTCTACAGTATGAACCTCCCCCCCCCCCCCCCCCCGATTAAAAATCCCAGATCTAATAGTTCTGTTCGCTTTCTTGTCTATCCGCGATATACGCCGCATTCTTCTATATGTTCATATTTAAAGGACCCCAATTTTCTTTCCCATTTGATTATTTAAAGCCAATGCATCTACACTAAGGAGCAGTCTTTTCCAGCCTTTTAAAAAATTCTCATGGAACCTTTGAATCAAGTCTCATGAAAATCCTTGTGTGCCTAGTTTTACATCATCAACTCGTGTGAGATTTAGTGTGATCTGTAAGTATGTGGTTAACGTCAACTCGTGATATGTTAACGTGATCTGTAAGTATGTGGTTGTCATCAACTCGTGTTTTTTTTTTTAGATGCAATAGCAAGATAGATAACTACCGTGACTCGAACCACGGACTCCAGTAAGACGAGAAATCGCCTACTCACAAGAGGACATGCCACTATCAACTCGAATATCTTGAGTTGTAAAAGGCTACTCTCATACATGTATGTTTCTCAGTTTACTACATTGTGAAGTAGGCACGCTGATCTTATTTTTCAGTCTGCTGTAACACATAATAGATTCCAGGAGCTACTTCACGGAAACAGCATCTTACCGGCTATGGATCACCAGCTCTGCAGTCAGAACACTGTTGGTTCCTGTCAAACGTCCAATTTTATGCTTCATTAAGACGAGACTTAAGAGCCAGACTTCATCTGTGAGCACATGTTTCTGTATGTGCAGAAATCTTTAGACTGTATACTATTTAATTTGATTTCTCTCTCTCTCTCTCTCTCTGAACCTTAAGTGTCCAGGGCACATGGGGCTTCCGCAAGTGTTTTCCACAAATGCCTTTCCTTTGCCTTTTTTTCCTGCTCTTGCCCAGGTGAGCCCTCTATTGCTCAACATCTTTTCTGTTGTTCTTCTCCATGTCTCTTTTGGTCTACCCTTACTTCTGTTCCCCTGTGGTGTCCATCTTAGTGCTAATTTGATTTATCTTCCTCATATATACTTAAAGCCACAAATGGAAAATATAGAAACGAGTATATTTCTTTGATGCTTTCGCATACATTAGTGTTTTCCAGGCTTGTTCGCCTGCCTCCCCATATTCTCTCAGGCCACATCCTCAGTGCCCCTCCTTCCCACCCATGTTATGTACTAGTCTTACAATGGCATATTAAACTATGATATGCATTACACAACTAAAAACTTCAGCAAGCAAACCATTTTAACAGCATGAAGGAGGGAAATTATAACTCACCTATTGCATTATTTTCTCAACTTTTAATGTGATGAATGAGTTTCATGTAGCCACACAAGCTTCTCAATATCGGGTAGAAAAGTGTTAAGACGGAAGGTGTTGCTACCCCAGTTGCTGCTTCGTTTTCTATCAACGCCCCCCCCCCCCGACTTCATTGCCCCCTTTTCTTCAACTGCCTCCCTACTGACCCTTTTTCCTTCACCGCCCACTGGGTACTTTCCAACGCCCATGGATGGGGGGGGGGGGTGTTAACGCCCACTTTGAGAAACACTAATATACATCTTGTGCATGTAAAGTACACTCTATAATGTAGAAATTTGTTTTACCTAGGGCACATCCCCAAAATGTCCAAACCAAAATAACAATTAAACAGTACGAAATTTTAGGCCATTTCTAGCTAAGATTGTTTTCGTCAAAGTCTGATGCTGGTTCCAAACTTCTATCACCATGACAACCTGGCAATACTCATACTACTCGGCTTTTCCTCCGCAAGCCAGAAACAAGTTCGAGAAATGGCGCGAACTGCGGAAACGTAAGCCAGATGGAGGACACAAGCTGGTAAGGAAAAGCATGCATGAGGCAGACGTTTTGAACTGTCAGTAAGCTAACAATATTATTAGAACAAGTGGTGAGACAGTGTGCACACCCGTTCCTCGCTTTCCATCCTTCCATCTTTCCGTACCCTTTAGATCGAGAGGCAGACTGAAAAGCCAGGGCTCTGTGTTGTATTTTAAGGTCCCAAAAGTCAAAGTTGATGGTAAAGACAGGGAAACTACATGCCACATATGGCCTATGTTTATTCCAGGCACTGAAGTGCCGGGCGATGCCTTGTCAATGCGCCTAAATATCGAGGGAATTTTTTTGATACGATTTGGGAGCGAGTTACACCTAGATACTGTTTTTTTTTTTTTGGCATAATAAATTCTTATATTCTTCTCTCTTTAGCTGCCTAATTCGTTGTGTATGGTAAGGGGTTTAGATGAGGTAGAAGAGTAATATCTAGTTGCATAAAGACAATGTATTTTTATAGGGCAAGCAATGAGAAGAGGAAGAATTTAAAATATTGTAACAATAGAAAAAAAATAGAGGAAATAAGAGCCAAATGAAAAACTGGGGAAAATTATGCTGGATAGTTTGCCGAGATGGTCTGAGATTAAATCACCAACTGAGCTGATTGGCTGCATGAAGTATCGGGTGTTATGAAGAAACATAATAGCCAACGCCAGTCGGCACGGCACCTGATGATGAAAGTTACAGTGACTAAACATTTTAGACAATAGTGAGGAAACGAACACAATGAATAGTAGGAATCTGAATCGCAGCAGTTTGATGATAGTTGCTCCTAAAACACAAGATATCTTAACAACGAAATTTATAAGAGTCAGCACATGTAAGATATATCTACCTCAGCGCTAATAAGAAAGAAAACTCAAGAGCTGCGAAATCATTCTTTTAAATGTCAGATAAACAGATCTTTCGGCACCGAAGCTTAGAGAGGGCAGAAAGAAAGGAAAGGAGAGCAGAGGCGGAGATATTGAATGAGAAGAGAAAGGTATTTTGGACGACTACTCAAGGTGAGAAATTATGAGGAAAGTGAAGGTTTGTACTAGAAAGTAAAAATATTTTAACCTTCAAAATTGTATATATATATATATATATATATATATATATATATATATATAAACATGTTAACCTTCAAAATTGTATATATATACATAACATTTTGGCATCGAGAGTTGTATTACAACTTCCTTTGTCTCCTTCCTGTTGCACGCGCTTGTGTGCGTGACAGACAGATAGATCTTATCTTATATCCTTCCGTGCCTTTAAACGCCACATAGGGCTCGCAAGGTAGTTCGCCAATTTTTCCTGTCTTCGGCGAGTCTTTCAACCTCACCAAGGGATTTTATGCCTATTAATTTGGCCTCTCTTAACAGTGTACTCCTCAGAGTTTCACGCGGTCTGCCCTTTTTTTCTGTGGCCTGTTGTATTCCATTGTATAGCTTGTTTTGGGATTTTCTGTTTCTTCTCATCACGTGACCAACATATGTCTATCTCCTTTTCCAGATCACCCATGAGACTGGTTGTTGTTCAGTCATTTGTCTTATCTCTGCATTGTTCTTGAAATCGTTCCACTTGATGCCGAGTATTTTCCTTAGGCATTTGTTTT
The DNA here is from genome assembly GCA_009760885.1 of Achatina immaculata. Taxonomy (NCBI): domain Eukaryota; kingdom Metazoa; phylum Mollusca; class Gastropoda; order Stylommatophora; family Achatinidae; genus Lissachatina; species Lissachatina immaculata. The sequence continues at coordinate 53,138,873 of CM019691.1, read as the reverse complement.
CAAAAGAGTCTAATTTCTTTTATTTCTTTAGTTGTTTTCCAGCTTTCACATGCATACATGAGGGTGGATATTACATATGAATTGAATAGTCTTAACTTGGTTTTTGTGCTTATAACTTTTGAATCCCAATGTTCTCAAGATTCTTGAATATCGATGCTACTTTTGCATTCGAATTCTAACTTCCTTTCTGGTGTCACAATCCTGATCTATGTAGCTGCCAAGGTATGCAAATTGATTGACTTCTTCAATATCTGTCCCTTCTGTGTGAATTTTTCCATTTTGATTAATGGGAAGTTTCATTATTTTTGTTTTGTCCTTGTTAATTTCAAGTCCTATTTTGCTAGCCAGTGAAGACAGGATATCTGTTTTTTTTTTCTTGCATGGAATTCACATTGTTACTGATTAGAGTTATGTCATCAGCAAAATCAAGATTTTCTAGTTGGCATATACCCAGTCAATACCTGAGTTACGTGTGCAGCATTTTTCATTAAGAAATCTGTTGTAATTCCAAAAAGCAAAGGAGTCAGTATACATCCTTGTTTCACGCCTGTTACAATCTGGAACCATTCACTCATCCCTTCTTCTGTTTTGACTGCACAAACATATCCATTGTAGAAATCTTTAATGATGTTGACAATTTTAGATGGTATTCCATATATATATATTTAAAATTCTCAGATAGATAGATAGATAGATAGATAGATAGATAGATAGATAGATAGATAGATAGATAGATAGATAGATAGATAGATAGATAGATAGATAGATAGATAGATAGATAGATAGATAGAATGAATGAATGAATAATCTTTATTTTTCAAGGGTAAAGAATTGGGCACGCAGGCCCGTCTTACATTCTGCCCTTCATCACTCCATCTTTCATTCTTCCCACACACTTGATTTAGTACAAAAATACAAATTAAATTAGTAAAAACATATCAAAAGAGTGTAAGATTTAACTACTGCATTCAAGGTAAAAGAGAAGAAGTAATTAACCTAATAAAATAGCACTCACGCACACATACACCCACAGACATATACATAAATAAAAATACATTGTAAATACAGATCTTCTAACGTATTTTTTGTTAAACAAACATTAAAATAATTTCTAACAATATCTAACAAGTTGCTTTTCTAACTATGTCACTGAAGTACTTGATGGTTTACGAGCCATGTGTTGAGAGAGTGCTGACTATTTTATGGAGGCATATAATTACAAGCAAGTAAATAATGAAAAAGGTTTGAGTTAAAGGATGAAGTATTACCAATGGATTTTAAATTGTAGGGGAGGGTGTTCCAGAGCTGTACTGCAGAGTATGCAAGGCTTTTCTTGTACATATCAATTCTGGGTTTAGGAAGAAGACAGTTTTTTAAACGCTGGCTATGTTTAGTGCTATACGTAAACAGTGACCACAAGTAAGGCGGAGCATTGTGCGACAGAATTCTGTGAACAAACTTAACTTTGTTAAAAATGATTCTATTTTTGAGGGGTAGAATTTTGAGTTGTTTATGTTGATCTACAGTCTGTACTGGGTGTTTGTCACAAATAAGATTTAATGCTCGCTTGTGAAGTGAGTGGAGCCTTTTTGTGTTTGAGACTGAGCATCCATCCCAGATTGTGGAACAGTAATCTAAGTGTGTTTGTATGTGTGATATGTAGTATATTTTTCTTGTGTTTTTGTCGATAAAGTGTTTAATCTTGGCTAATTGGTAAACTTTCTGTGCAATCAAATTTGTTAGGTTATGTACGTGAGAATTCCAAGTTAAATGCTGATCAATGATGAGTCCTAGGGTTTTATGTTCATGAACATTTTCTATTGACTCAGTCCCAGCACACAGCTGTAGTGAAGTTTTTGTTGCATTTTGCAGTTTCTGTCTTGTAGTGATGAGCATGGATTTTGTTTTGTTGGTGTTTATCAACATACCATTTTTATTACTCCATTTAATCAAACTGTTTATATCATTTTGAAGCGTTGTCTGTAGGTTATTGATGTCATATTCACTATTGTAAACAGTACAGTCGTCAGCGAAAAGATCACATGAAGAGTGCTTTAAATGTAGTGGTAGGTCGTTAATATAGATAGCAAAGAGAAGAGGACCAAGAATGGAGCCTTGAGGAATACCGGTATCAGCCACAGACGAGCCAGATATTTTGTTTCTAAAGCAAACTACTTGTTTTCTACCTGAGAGAAAAGATGTAATACATTTTGTTAGGTCAGGATGTAATCTATAGCCTTCCAGCTTTTTTGCAAGAATTTCATGATCAATCATATCGAAGATAGATAGATAGATAGATAGATAGATAGATAGATAGATAGATAGATAGATAGATAGATAGATAGATAGATAGATAGATAGATAGATAGATAGATAGATAGATAGATAGATAGATAGATAGATAGATAGATAGATAGGTAAAAACCTATCAGCATCTGCTTATTCATGACCTTGCCTATACTAAACATTTAAGATATATCTTTGAAGTCATTTGGTAGATGCAACTTGTACAAATGAATCTGACGTTCTATGTTTTATTTAATTAAAATGACTCATACCTCTGATTTGTATAGTAAACGTGAACAGTTTGATAATGACAGAACAGACATAAGTACTATAAACATATCCATGCTTTCCTTTTTTTACAAAAATCTAAAGCAGAATTCCTCTGTTTTGTTGTATATATGTGATCTCTGTTTCTTTTATGCCTCCTCTGTTGCTAATGCTTATGAATCGATTTATTATTATTATTATTATTATTATTATTATTATTATTATTATTATTATTCCCCATGGACTCGAGTGAAGTTCTCCGTTTGTAGTGGATGCTCTTCACGTGATATATTATTGTCTCCTCACTGTCCTTTCATTCAATAACACTTTGTATGTGAGCAGTGTAATCTGCTATACAGGCAGACATTACGCGGTTTCCATTGTTAACTTCCTCAGCACTTGAGTGTCAGGTTGCCAATTTTTATGTCTGGGTTGACTCCACATATTCTACCTGCCCCACACAGGTCAACCTCTCTTTCTCTTAGGCAGTTCAGTCGGTAAAAAAATCTATCGAGATAGATCAGTATGAGCTAGACTGCAGTTGTTTCAAGCCTATTTACATCCAAGGACCTCTTTTCCAACTGTATATAAGATGCGGACCACAGACTTATTCGTAGTATCGCAATGCCATAATCATTAACTCTTTGACGCCAAAACAACACTGACAATATTGGTAGATCTTGCACAGCTATGCGAATCAAAGTCCAGAGCGATATCTAGGCAAAGTAATTAAGTTAAAATTAAAAGTATCACATTTCTAACCCAAGCCATATTTTAAAGCTGTGCAGTGACTTCTAGTTTCTTTCTGTCAAAATTTCTCATCAATATTTACTTTGATAGCGCATGGGGATTAATTCAGCTATGAGGGTTACGTGCTAAGTTATTCATTATATGGCGCTTAATACTAATCTGATAACACAGCTGCAGAGCACCTGATAATGAAACCACAGAACACGGGTTGGAAACTACTGTGGTAGAATACATGCAGTCAGCACATCGTACCACGTCGTGTCTGTTCTGCTGCTAACGTGCATGGACTTCACATTCGTTCTACTTTATTTGTTTTTCCGCTTAGGTATGAAAAATGTATTTTGTATGGTATGTAAAACTCAACCAGCTATGTCCTCTATAGTGAGTATCCGACAATGATTTTGTTATTACGAGAGAGGGTAAAAGTTTTACCTTATCTGAAATAGTGAACGGTCTAGATAAGATTGCATATTTCCAGTTAACAATTGTTCTGAGCAAATCCATGGGGCCAACCTTCCGCTTTTTTTTAATGCGGGGGATCAAAATATCCTCGTAGCTCCTGCTCAGTACAGCGTGAAGGTTGCTGTCTTTGGCGTTTTCGGAGCGACCGACCGGAAAGGTCAAAGTTGCACTCATGATTTTGGGAGCACGTGACTGGCTTGTGTGTTGTCCGGTTAGAATGTGTAGATGACCAGTCATTCGTCCGTTGTTTGTGGGGAGATACGGCCAGGGTGTCTGAGTGGCTAAGTAGTTATTGCACTGTCTTTCATGACGAAGGTCGGGGGTTCGAATCCGGCCGGAGACACCCCTGTCACCCGATTTCTTGTTGGGGAAGGAAAGGCGGCCAGGCGTGATACTGATCATAATCACTCTCTAGTGTGCTGGCAGGTCAATGAAAATATGGGCACTAACACCATATTTTTATGTGTCACTAAGGCATGACAGGACTACCTTTACCTTTTACGGCCAGGATGATAGTGAGGGGCCATGTTATCGTTATTGTTTATGGATCAGCGTATATTTGGTTGTATCGTTTCCTGCGATGATCTCCTCCTGTGCCATCCTCAAGGTTGTGTAAGTTGTCGTATGTCTAGTGTTGGTTTATGTACAATTTAAACGTAAATTTAGTTAGAAGAAGTACTCCTCGTTGTTGTGTGTAACGAAGTCGTAGTTCGCTGTGAACTGCTAAATGTGTTGTGTTGTGTTATATAGAAGAAGATATAGATATGTGCAGCATGAAAACCATCAGTACTGATTCATTGACATATTCGATGTATTTGATTGATAGCATTTGCAAGGACATTGCCATTTTGTGTGTTATATATTACGTACACATCATGTGTGTTATCAGAAATATTCATGTGAATGTTCATTGCAGTTATGAGCGTTTACACTTTTGTCAGTGTTCATCTGTCATGCATACATAATGTCATAATTGTTCATTCACATGTGTCGTATTTCATTCATTGTGATATTTCATTTGAGAGTCACAATTTGTTGATGTGCGGGCATTAGAACTGCGCAAATTACGATATGATGTTTCATGAGTTAGCACAAATATGTGTTGCTAAGAATGTGGATGCTAACTCATGAATTGTTGATGTAGCTTTGTGTTGAGAAGCAGATGCGCGTTGAATTGTCGAACATTGGTGCGATTGCACAAGACAGCCTAGTGAGACCTTCTGTGTGAAGAAGGATCAGTTTTGAAGTAGATGTATGATTAATATGAAAGTCACACATAGTGACAGTTTTGTCAAGTGGTTGGATTTCATGAAGTGTCTCATCTTTTCTGGTTGTATGTTCTTGTTCGTGATGCATACAGTTTTCATGGTCCTCAGATGTCATTTTGTCGAGTGCGATATGTTTTCTTGTTTTGTGGTTTAAAATTGATTATTATTTGCCTTGATCATTATGTAGTTTACGACGTTTTACTTATGTATGTGAAAATGTGCTGACAAAATGATACCTGACAATCACATATATAAGTTTAAAGCATCAAACTCCAGCTTCGCGTATACATTATTCCTTCTACTCATATTAAACATTTTACAATAGGCCAATATGGCGACGTAATGAGTCGTATGGTTAAAACAACGTAGTGCTGGTACTGAGGTTGTCACTGCGGAATATGTTGCTCCCATTGATATTAATTGAAGACCCCAAGCAGTTATGGGGATCAGTGTGTTGATGTGAGTGCAATGAGACGTTGGTTATGAAGTTTGCAGAGGGAGTGCAGTGAGACGTTGGTTATGAAGTTTGCAGAGGGAGTGCAGTGAGACGTTGGTTATGAAGTTTGCAGAGGGAGTGCAATGAGACGTTGGTTATGAAGTTTGCAGAGGAAGAAGTGGGAAAACCGAAAACAACAACTTACACTGGGAGAACGCATGGATGCTATCCAGACCTCCCGTGGTCTTGAGTCTAATGTCCTAAATTCTACGATTTCATACAGGAACTTCAAAATACAGTCTATTTTTTCTGACAGAACTGCTGGTGCAGACAACAAAGAAGAAGAAGGTGTCATCCAACAATACCATCCGGTTCGGCAGTGACAATAGGTCGCATTTTACCATTTCACGCTCTCACAAGCGACACTACGATTGTTACAATATTTGATGTGGAGTTGGATGTCTGCGCAGCTGGTTGAAAGTACGTGTGGTGTCCTGTTGTGACGATTCACTGTTTGACTAAGTGTGGTGCGAACAGCAATGCATGGACGTCACAAGAGTAACAGCGTCGTCATTGCTTTGAAGATGGAGGTCGGTTTTGTGTGCCGAGCTACGGAGCTTAGTGCTATGGCACTACTGTGAGCTGTGAACTTTGCATAGACAGCATTGGTGATTCTTCGTAACGTCTACTCGGCCAGTGGTGAGCTATGATGGTCTTTCTGTGCCCTTGGTTCGGCTTAGTGCCGAGAGCGATGCTGGCTAGATTTGAACTGTTATAAAAATGGCGCACTCATTGATTATCAAAGACCGATGCGAATGACCATCAACGAACATTCTAAGCATTATTCACTGGCACAGGCTGTGGAGCTATTATGGGAATATCTGGTTCGCGATGATACCGAGAACCTAATATTGAATACTGAAAAAGAAGAGCTCTGTTTTATGCTCTATTTATAGTTTTCACTTTATTTTGTAGTCTTTCCTGTTTACAGTAGAAAATTCTCAGGTAAGGCAGTAAACAAAAGTAAAAGCCTGGATTAATAAAACTAGAAAAGATAAAATAAATAGAAGATGGAGTCATAAAGTAAAAGTTGTTTTAAAAGAAGAGAAAGAGGAAAAGCTGTGGAGAAAACATGGCGCGAATTCAAAACAAACAATTTGTGCAGAATTTTGTTTTCCTTGTTAGAACATGACACAAAAAAATTCACAAACTCCAGCCAAATGGCTCCTGTTGGCTTTACAACTGTCAGGTAATAGAAGACGGGCAACGTGCTGAGATTCAGTGATGGAGTTATGATACTGCGTGATATTAACTCAAGAAATAAATATTTACTACGATAAAACTGCAAAGCTGCGCAAACATACTGTTGCAAGCGGTAATAAGCATAACAAAGTCCTTTCGAAATACACTTTTCTTTTCCTGATATTCAGGCAAAATCTGACTTTCTTATCCTGTATTCAGTAATGAATTGTTTTTTAAGAAGAAGTATAATTAACTTTTCTATTCGTTTTTCGCCTTTTTTTTTTTTGTTTGGAGCACAGTTGATCGTGTAATAAGTTCCTTCTCTCATGCACCCAAAGAAACACTGGGTAGCAACGCTGACTCTGAGAACACTCATACTGTGTACTCTGATTCACTCTGAAAAAAAAAGGGGGGGGGTGTGCTGTCTTCAGGAACATTCCACTTTCGCCAGTGAATTTTACCTAATGCGTTTTATCACGTTCAAGATGTTTTCCGAAAAAAAAGTGCCGCCTTAATCTAAAGCCCTTTTTACACGCTTGGAAAATTTTACCTCAAGATGGTGCGTGCACCACGGTGTGTTATAAATTATACACCCTCACAAAAACCTTCACTGACGTGATTAAAATTGAAGTATCCTTCCGCCAATTACACCGACCAAACACATATAAGCGCTTCCTCGTTTAAACCAGCGTGTTTGCTCCAGGTTCTTCTGGGTGTTCTTCAACAGTGTCCCTTCATCCTTGCTTCAGTCATTTCCATCTGCAAGTTTTGTGGACAATGTAACAGTATGTGTTGAGCAAGCGATTGCAACACTGCCCCTGAGCCAGTGTTTATAATTTGGCTGCTAGTAAGTTATGTCTCTTCATTTAAGCAACTCAGATACTCCGTGCAAATGATTTTTCCGGGAAACTGAGTGAGGAGTACTGATGTGTGGGACTCAGAGAATGAAAAAAGGAGAGAAAACATATGGCACTTAAGCCAGAATGCATAAAATTGGAAAAAGTAGGAGCAGCTTTATTACTTAACGATTACAAAGTTGTGACGTTTCGGCGTGAGCCTTAATCATACAAAAACATACAGGACGAAGAAATAGAGACAGGGGATAAAGTATAGATTCACATGAATACTATTTTTAAAAAAATTTTTTAAAAGAGTACTTAGCTGTAAATTGTAAGGTGTGACTGTCCGGCGGCGTGTGTCAGGAATGGATTTAGTAGAACGTGTAGACTGTTTAAATAGAGACCTGTGATATGTGGTCAGTGGGTTATAACTGGGGGTGGTGGATGGGGAACCGGGGAGGGGAGTGATACAATATTGACCTAGCTGGGAGAAGTTGAAACAGATGATTGGGGAAGAGGGGTTGCAGAGTGCTGCTGTGAGGAAGTTTGAAAAGTAAGAAGGGGTGGACTTAGTGGAGAGGTTCTATAATGATTGAAGAGAATGTTAAGTGTAGCTAAACAGCGAGTTTAACCCATGTGGCTCTAACGTCCCATAATTTTGAATGCAGCGGTTCTCAGGCGGCTTGTGTCATCTGCGTGACATTGTTTGATGGCTGTTACCAGAAAATCAAATTTGCCTCTGTGGTTGGGGCCATTGAAATGATTTGGGACTGGTTTCGAAGCATGCTGGGCGATGTCGTACAGGTGTTTTTGCATGCGGTCCCCTAATCTGAGCCCAGTCTCACCAATATATGTTATCCTGCATCTTTTGCAAACGATGACATATATCACATTACGGGACTCGCATGTGAATCCCTCATGAAGAGTGAGGATAGTTTTGGGAAAGGTGATTGTTTTCGTTTCCCAGACTACCGGGCAGGTAACGCAGCGGGGGCGGTTACATTTTCTGGTGCCAACATATGTAAGGCTCTGCTTCAAGTGGCTGTGGACGAGGATGTCCTTAAGGTTTGGCTCACGTTTGTATGCCAATAGGGGTGGATCAGAGAAAATGTCACGAGTGTCGGAGTCGAGTTGGATTATCGGCAGATGACGATAAAGAATTTTCTTAACCATCTGACCGTGCGGGTGGAAAGCCAGTACTAACTTAACTCTGTCAGATGGAGTAACAGGCTTTTTCTTGAATACTTCTTTGCGGCTCGCTAGTTGGATACGGTTGAAGCTTCACGAAGGACCTTTTCTGGGTAGTGGCGATGACGGAACAATTCTAATAACTTGTTGGACTGATCTATAAAGTCCAAATTATCCTGACATATGCGGCGAAGACGGAGGAGTTGAGAGTATGGGATGGAGTTCTTACAGGCTTCAGGATGGGAGGAAGTGTAAAGCAAATAGGTGTGGCTGTCGGTGGGCTTGTAAAATACAGAGGTGACAAGCCTGTTTGTGGCAATAGAAATTTTAATGTCTAAAAAGTTAACAGACTTGTCAGAAATTTCGTGAGTGAATTTTATGTTTTTATTGAGTGAGCTGGCGAATTTAGTCAATTTTTTTAGGTCTTCCTGTACCATACTTGTGATTCCAATGCCATCATCATGTACCTTTTATAGTGCATATCCTGCACTATCTCCCACTGAATGTTTAAACAATGCAGTGCTCCTCCTGCATTATCTCCTACTGAATGTTTAAACAATGCAGTGCTCCTCCTGCATTATCTCCTACTGAATGTTTAAACACCAACATTATTTATCTTGGCAGCAGTCTGTTTAATGAAGGAAGCAAACATCAGACAAACACAGAGGATTACAATGTTTAACCAGTGCAGCACTTCTCCTGCATTATCTCCCACTGTACGTTTAACCAATGCAGCACTCACTGAATGTTTAAACAATGTAGCACTTCTCCTGCATTATCTCTCACTGAATGTTCAAACAATGCAGCGCTTCTCCTGCACTAACAGTTCTCCATCTGGTATGGTCTCCTATTCCTGAGCAGTAACGAAGAACTGCATATCACATTCAAGAAATAAATAAACATAAGTTTCTTTTTGAAAAAAATATTTATTAATAATTTCGTTTTTTTTTTTTGGTTTTTTTTTCCACACTGAACCAATAAAATTGTGAATAACAATCAATGATGGCTGACAAAGGAAATAAAATATGAAACCATTAACTATAAAAAGTGTACAACTAAACGGGTGAACGTCCCCACAAAAAAAAAAAAAATTGAATTAAAAAAAAAAGAATGAACAATGTACAAAAATATAACAGCAACATAATGAATTTTTGGTACAGTTCTTGCTATGATGGTTAACACTGATGGTTATAAAACAGTGATGGATAATGTTTATAAAATAACAGTTCACTGTACGCTGGACATGAAAGGTATAGAGAATGAGAGGGAAAATGTTGCTATATTTTCTTTAAACACTCCAATGCCACATAGCACACACAAAAAATATGAAACCATTAACTATAAAAAGTGTACAACTAAACGGGTGAACGTCCCCACAAAAAAAAAAAAAATTGAATTAAAAAAAAAAGAATGAACAATGTACAAAAATATAACAGCAACATAATGAATTTTTGGTACAGTTCTTGCTATGATGGTTAACACTGATGGTTATAAAACAGTGATGGATAATGTTTATAAAATAACAGTTCACTGTACGCTGGACATGAAAGGTATAGAGAATGAGAGGGAAAATGTTGCTATATTTTCTTTAAACACTCCAATGCCACATAGCACACACAAAAAATATATGAAATTTATGACTACGACCGTGAGAAATGCAAAAAAAAAAAAAAAGTAATTGAAATATTGAGTAAAATTACATGTTCTTCCCTTGTGCTTAAAAATCTGGACACACCAAACATCAACCCAAACACACCACACTGCGCTTTCAGGTTTTTACATATTTACATTAAACCACCTCATACTGTAAGGTAACAATTTACACAAGTAACACAATTCATTTGATTATCTGAACAAAACACACTAAAATGTTCAAGGAAAAAAAAAAAAAACAGATGAATTTTATCGAAGCCAAACTTTATGGGGGAAACACAACTGCTGCCTTTCCATAAATAAGCAAAACCAATAAAGAAGATAAGGCTCCTGAATGCAATACATGAACAAAAAATTTTTGCATTTTTACAGGTGACATGACCACTACTTTTCACTTGAAGAAAACCCCCCCATGAAAGAACCACACAGTGTTTGTCTATTTGCAACATGACATATATAAGCTGAAACAGCCGACTTATCACCTCTCCTAGGGACATAACAGCTACAGGGGAAATAACAAACAACTATGCTAAAGTTCCCGGTCCTGCTTATCTCAAACTATACAGAACTAGCAGTTTAACAAGGCACATTAGAGAAATGGACTAGAGGTGTCTAATATTCTTCAGAGTTTCCTTTCCAAGATTAGCTTACACAACTATGGACATTTAAATGAAAAGACACACTAGTTTATTCTGAAGCTGAAATGATTACATGTATGAAATTTTGCATGTATATCTTTGTATGTGTAAGTATGAGTACTGAAAAGAATGGGTTGGGCACTCATGCAATGATATATATAACACACTCATTCTGTATGTACACAAATGAATTTGGTGTCATGTAGCTAACTAAAAAAACTTTGGTGTCATGTAACTAACTAAAAAAATCTGGTGTCATGTAACTAACTAAAAAAAATCTGGTGTCATGTAACTAACTAAAAAAATCTGGTGTCATGTAACTAACTAAAAAAAATCTGGTGTCATGTAACTAACTAAAAAAATCTGGTGTCATGTAACTAACTAAAAAAAAATTGCTGTCATGTAACTACTAAAAAAATGTGGACATTACTCAGGAAAAAAAAAAACAGTTATCAAACAGACACTTCTCTGTAATGGTGGGTGATTTCCAGCAAAAAGCTAATTTTTTTTTTGTCTGAAATTTTCTTAGCCCTGCAATTGTATTACACCACAGAGTGTTTAAAGAAGGAAATTTAAAAGCAGAAAACATCCAGAAAGACTTCCAGTTTGAGAGAAAAGTGTTAAAAATGCCCCAAAATAACACCGGGAACATAAATATGAGGTGTTGCATGCCAGGCGGGTGAAAACACCAACTTCACTGTGATGTATTTGTCTGTCTGGCACAATAAGCCTCATATAGCCCAAGTGTATTAAAAAAAAAACATTCCACCATCTTGACTTAATAAAGTTGTAGTTCTTATGTAAGTTTAAAAAAAAAAAAATTTCCAAAAGAGTAACCTAAGGTCAGCAAGGTATATGTATGAGATTATGAACACGAGTTTAATGTAACAGTGTATCATCCACATCACAGTGCTTATTTAATATGTATAGCAGTCTCTATAGTGCGTTACATCCACAAGAACTTGATGTAAGGGTCCACAGAAATCTGTCCTGAAAAATGCACAGCACACTTGGATGTTCTATCTATTACAAATTGCTTAGCTATTTTAATTGAACAGAATTATGAAATTTAAAACTGTTGAACTTTTTTTTTTTAAGTAGAACTATCAAATTTAAAATTGTTGAAATACTTTTACTGAATAGAACTATCAAATAAAATGCTCAACTCTGTTTTCTTATAAGAACTATCAAATTTAAAATGTTTAACTATCTTTTATTGAACAGCACTATCAAAGTCCACAGCTATTTGACCAGCCAGCAGGTCCTACCTTCACAAAGCTATTTGACCAGCAGGTCCCACCTTCACAAAGCTTTTTGACCTGCAAGTCCCACCTTCACAAAGCTATTTGACCAGCAGGTCCAACCTTCACAAAGCTTTTTGACCTGCAGGTCCTACCTTCACAAAGAATGTGAAAGTGTTGATGAATAGCTGCAAAGAAATGGTGGACTCCATACACTCCAGAGCAGGAGCAAACTTGATGTACTGAATCACATCAGCCATTTCAACAAACTTGTTACTGGGATTGTTTGATGGACAAAAAGAAAAAAAAGCGCAAAAATGTCCTTGAATAAATATTAGAAGCAGCAATTAGTATTTTCTTGCACGTTCTACATGTAATATAAGACAGAATTTTTTAAAAAAGTATCACACAATCATGAATCTGCTAAACTATTCATCACATTTTTCAAGCAATTATGACACCAAGTTCATTGCCTGTTTTAGCAACACAGACATTAAAAAGATATTTTTTTTTCCTTTGTATTTTCATTTTTTTAAATATTGTGTGCAAATGTGTATATAAATACACACAAACACACATACATACAGACAAAACATGGAGGGAAAGCACAAAGAAGTTATTAGCAGCCAAATTAGCAGACACAGAAACAAAAGGGCATATGCAGGGAGTTCCAGAAAAGCAACAGAGAATCTGATTTTTTAAACGTACTCTCTGACAACTAAACAAACAAAACAATGCCAGGATATGTAGTCAAAGAATGAAAAGCAAATTGAAATAACTTTTGTTTGTGTTTAGGTATGGTCATATATATATATATATATATATATATATATAAACTATGTCCATTAAAATCTAAGAGAGCTGAACTACAGGGTATTTGTTAAGTCCTTGTATACTGGACACTTACTAACTCTAGTTGCATCCAAGATCAATTACTCATTTTTTTTTCAATACACTTCAAAACTTTCTAAACCTAAACTTAAGACAGTTTGGTCCTGCAATGTTTGGCTTTGCCAACACAAAAAACATACTTCAGTTTTATTTGAAAATGCTGTAAATGTAATTATTTCTAAACTAAGGCAATCAAGACTCATATTTTCTTTAGTGTATTTCTCTCTCTCACGCACACACACACACACATACACAAAGTGGTAGTTTTTTTTCCATTTTTCAAAATAAACTATAAAAGGAATTTATGAATACTCTGCATTATATGATGGCTTGTTTATCTGGACTTCCTCCTTTAATTCAGAATATTACTTCATTGTGAAAAGTTTATTTTCTTCCATGAACTTATTTCTGTTTTATGCCTTGCATTTATTATTACTGCTATGGAGTGTATTATCTGAAAAACTGCTGGAAAATGATTTACTGCGTTATGTAATACTGTATAATTCATAATATATACTGTCCTCATGGAAATATCTCATGAATTATCTGTGAATATCTAAGAAACAAACACTACTAATAATTAATCTGTAGTGAAAAAGATGTGTGACTGAATGCAATTAATCAGCTTAAAATAAAAGGCAATGCTACTGCAGAAAAAAAATTCTCATCAGTAGATCAAGAATGAGATGTAAGCTTTCGAAAAGAATCATATTGGTTAAACTTTTGAAAAAAAAAAAAAAAAGCTAGCATACCAGCGCACATACACAAAATTCCACTGTTTTCAAATTAAAAAACCTGCAGATAACCATGGACAACACAAACGGTTTTAGTATATAAATGTAATAGCTAATAAGCTGCCCCTTCCTGTTTCACTGCATGCTTGCATTTCATCACAGACATAAGTGAACATACAATGCAAAGTTCCACAGGGATCACTTTCTCCATGTTGACAGTCATTTGTAACGATGAATAATGTGAAAATGTACAAGGCTAATGTCAAAACACAAACCTGTCATGTATCTGTATCATAGTTTTTGCAGCACCCAAACTATCATACAAGGAGCTGCATAAAAATATAGCATTCATACAATAAACCCAACAGTGGATGATATTAGCATTCATGGCAATACAATTATGAGAGATAAGAGATTTTGGTTGAAAAAGAAACCAGAGCTATGATTACATTCAAACTGATATCAATCTGAAAAAAAAAAAAAAAGTAAAGTACAAATGCACCAATTTGCTGAAGTTCAGGAACAATAACAATGGGAGAAATGTGTTATCTGCTATTTTCACTAAGGTTATTTTGAAACTCATACCCATCCTGATCTTTATATTGAAATATTTATATATGTGGAATTACATACAAGGTTCTTACAAGTTTTTCTTCTTTTCATACTCAATATCCCACCTATTCAAATTCAACAAAAGAACATTTTATTATCGTACAGTTAACATATCAGATTGCAGCAAACTGTAACTGGAAACAAATAAAGAACAAATTCTGGAAACAAACTTTCATACTTTTAATAATCTGGCACATTCCTGTATATCTCTTTGTTGTGTTCACATAACAAAGTATTCTGGCTGTGAATGTTTCATGTTTCCTCTTTACTACTTGGTCAGTTTTCTAAAATTTATTCACAAATAAATCTTAAAGATAAGATTAAGATTTATTCAACCAACAAATTAATAAGATCACTTTTTTTAAACATGTAAGAAAAAAAAAAAAAAGGTCCTTTCAGAAGCAATGATTTCCACTCTGTGCAACACACATTATTATAACAATCTGGACATACTCCAGTGGGAAACAGAATATGGTAGTCAGACCACGAAGATTAATGTATCAGAGAAGGTTCACATTCTGAGTATCAGATTGTACAATGAACATATACAAGCTGCCTGGAAACTGATAAAAACAGACAGTGTTGTTAATAATGCAACAAACAAAAACAATTTTAATTATGCTAACATCACTGTCTTGACTACCATTGTTTTTTTTTTTTAAACCAAAGTCAGACAGCAAACAGACAATTCAAATGCACTCACTGACCATGAAGAATTATAATAATTAATAAAAGCATATTCTAATTTAAAAACAAAAAAACACTGGAAGAAATAAATCTTGTAACATTGCTGTGCATCATATCACACAATCATGATCATGATCGGTCAGCATCAGAAATTACATACATACACACACTCCCACACATACATAATATGTCCCAACACACACTGTTGATAAGATACAAATGTTGGAAATCTGAGCATCATACAATCACATAATTGCTGAAAATAAGCTATATTTTAGTCAGCCAATGAATAATCTGCTACTTTGCTAGGACATGATTGGCAGTGTTAAATTACTATTTGCTCAAGGAAACTATTCTAATATAAAATATCAACATCTGTCTAGATTACATTCCTGAATGTTTTAAAGTAAATGTTTCAAAGAAGCTCAGCTCAGCAAGAAAGGAGAAAACCTTTATATTCAAACAAAATATCTGATCTAGACCACTGTTGATGTTAAAGATTAATTGACGAATATATTAAGAGAAATATAGCAACAGCACAAGAATTTTATCTACATCATTTTCTCACATGCTAGATACCAAATCTATTAAATATGCCTAAGAAATGGAAGACTGGCAATGTGAGCTAAAAACTTCAAATATATCAGTCAAATCTTAAAACGATAGGATTATTTAAATATTCCGTAATTAACTGTAAAGGGCCTAGCTGTACTGCTGGTGATGGGGAGCTACACTTGGGGTATGCCCATATGTGTTTGACCTTTGATATCAGGTTGTCCTTTAATGTTTTAGAGAAATGATTCTAATGTGTTGATCATGTATTGCACGTGTCGTGATTTGCATCTACTGCATGTGACTACACATAACTCAATAAGTCATGCATGGTGGGTGCTTTGAAAGAAATTACTTTGCAATTGTTCCTCGAGTTGTTGTTTGATGGATTTGTATCCTATCTGTCCATTTTGACGAGACCTTCATGATTATGAACCATTTATCTGATCTATTATTCCCAGTCATTTAAATCTTGTTGACAGTTCAGAGCCAGTCATAATAAAACTGTCAACTCTTTTCTCTGTGCCCAATGTCTTACAACACTGCTTTATTATTCCATGTTTTAGTGCCCACTGTATCTCATATGCTGCTTTATTATTCCATGCTTTAGCGCCCAATGTCTTAAATATTGCCTTATTATTCTATGTTTTAGTGCCCACTGTCTTAAACATTGCCTTATTATTCCATGTTTTAGTGCCCTCTGTATCTCATACTGCTGGTTTATTATTCCATGCTTTAGTGCCCACCGTCTTAAATATTGCTTTGTTATTCCATGCTTTAATGGCCACTGTTTTAAATATTGCCTTATTATTCTATGTTTAGTACTCACTGTCTCACAAATTGCTTCATCATTCCATGTTCTAGTGCTCATTGTCTTAAATACAAATATCTTTATTATAGCTTGTTTTCATGAATCTATGCTTCCTCTAAATTCTTATCATAAATCTGTTGATGGTTTGATGGTCCATTATAATAAATTTGCAGATGTTATTTTTCTGTCATTATAAACCTGTAAATTTGTTATTTTGGGTCATCATAAAGCTATAAACATGTTGAAAGCTGCTATTCCGTGATGCTGAAAATTTTGTTTTCCTGCTGACAGTGTTATTATTCACTGTCATTATAAACTTGCTGACAGTGTTATTCCTTGTCATTATAAGCTTGCTGACAATATTGTTATTCCTTGTCATTATAAACTTGCTGGAAGTGGTGTTATTCCTTGTCATTATAAACCTGATGACAGTGTTGTTATTCATTGTCATTATAAACTTGCTGACAATATTGTTGTTACTCCTTGTCATTATAAACTTGGTGACAGTGTTGTTATTCCTTGTCATTATAAACTTGCTGACAGTGTTGTTATTCCTTGTCATTATAAACCTAATGACAGTATTGTTACTTCTTGTCACTATAAAAATGATGACTGCTGTTATTCCTTGTCATTACAAACATGACTATTATTTTCCATCATTTTAGCACGATGACAGTGTAGTCATTCTGTCATTACTAGCATGATGATGGTGTAGTTATTTCCTTTAATAAGCCTGATAACAATGTCATTATAATGTCATTCATTGTCATTACAAACCTGATGACAGAATAGTTATTCCATCATTATAAACCTTCTGACAGTATATTCCTTGTCATTATAAACCTCCTGACAGTATATTCCTTGTCATTATAAACCTCCTAACAGTGTATTTCTTGTCACTATAACTTACTGACAATGGGCAGAGATTCTTTCTTACAGCTGGTCAATAAATTAAAAATACAATCTTTGAGGCTTTTGATTTATTTCCCAAAATACCAACAAACATTTTAGCTTCCAGTGAGCAATTTCATCAGAATCATCTACTGAAACAGCTGATTCAGTTTTAATGAATTTATTCAACTGAGCAGTTTTATAAAAAGAACGGGTTTATGTAGACTGGGGTCTCTTTAATATCATGAGATTACAGTAGCTGTCAGTGTTCAATGTTAACAAAATTATGGTTACAACAAAATGACTTCCTTCTGACACAAAGTACTGGCATTTATCTCTTGAGTTTACATTCCTTAAAGCTATGATCAACTATCAGGTTTCACAAAATGCAGTTATACAATATTGCATATGACTGAGCTGTACCTATTTGTTCCTCATTCAAATTGTCAAAATCGACATAATTATCAAGTGCCCCACATGCAGAATACATTACATACATTGAAAAGTTATACATTACTGGATGGCCTATAATTTAACTCTATCCATGAGTTGCATCATCTTCCACGAAGTCCTCGGCCTCTTCCCTTGTCACACACTCCACATGGCTCACCTATCAGGAAGAGAGGACCAGTTCAATCACATTCACAATAATATGCTAATCTGTCATGTAAGCTACAAAGGCCACTGAAACAATACCTTTTAATCCATGAAACTAATATATTTACTTTACTTTTCTGATGCAGGGACATTTCACACTTTTTTCTTGTGTCAGGTTGTGGATGTCCAAGCATTTTTTCTGTTTTCTCTCTCTCTGAACCTTAAGTGCTCAGGGCACATGGCGCTTCCGCAAGGGTCCTCCACATATGCCTGTCCTTCGCCTTTTTTTCTGCTCTTGCCCAGGTGAGCCCTCTATTGCTCAACATCCTTTCTGTTGTTCTTCTCCATGTCTCTTTTGGTCTACCCTTACTTCTGTTCCCCTGTTTTACTATACCAATATATTTAAACAATATACTGAAAATTGAATGAAATTAAGGAAAACTGCAGGCAGATAAGGCATGAAATAAGTGAAAGACTTCACAATGTAAAAAGTGAGAAGAAAGCAAAAGTAAGGGCACAGAAATGTGAAACAGCACAGGCCAAATGGGATACCTTGTTCCTAAATTTGACACCGTAGAACTTGTCTGCATGCTCCAAGAGTTCTGGTCTGAAGGTCGTGGTGATAAACTGGGCTTCTTGGGCCAGCTCATGAATCATGTCTGAAACCAGCAAATCAGAGTAAATGTGCAAGACACTCCGAATACAAACACACTAAAGTGGACAGTATATTACACAACAGTCGTCTGTTTATTTGAAAAAAAAAAAAAAGGGGGGACAATTTGAAAAAAATTCACTTTGAAAACAAAGTAACCCCACAGTCCTCACCTGCTACTGCCTTTCTGTGTGTGGAGTCCAGGGCCTGATCTATCTCATCAAAGAGGTAGAAAGGGGCAGGGTCACATTTCTGAATGGCAAATATTAGTGTCAGGGCCACTAGAGACTTCTGACCTCCAGAAAGTTGCTGCATGTCCCTCATTTCTGCTTTGTTGCCAGTAAAAGACACCTGGTTAAGTGTTAAATGAATTTTAAAGATTATTTCTGACCAAGTGACTGCTGTGTTGTCAGCAAACAAGAATATTAGAGAACATTTTAGTGAGAAAACGAATCCAATGAACCAATCATCTTTTTTTCACAAATTTCTCCTAAAAGGAACCCATGAAATTCTTCTTACTAGGACAATGAACATAAGTTGTTCTAACTAGGACAATGAAAATAAATGATACAAATCACGATGATGAATATAAATAATTCTAATCTGGACAATGAACATAAATTGTTCTAACTAGGACAATGAAAATAAATGATTCAAATCAGGATATTGAAAATAAATTATTCTAATCAGGACAATGAACACTGCTACTCCGGTTTTAAAAAAAAAAAACTCTTGTTTAAAAACAGTGTGTCATTTATAGCATTACACTGACCTTGATACCAACTCCTGTGAACTGCTCAACAAGTGGTATATCTGCTTCTGCACCCTGGTAATAAAATGTGAAAAATATTGCACCTAATAATGTGAATGAATTTTTTGTTTATATCCACTAATATAAAGACTCACTCTATCTCTCATCATTGTAACTCAACTGTCAGGGTTGCTCTGCATTTCCCAGCCTAATTTTTTTTTTTTAACTAACATGTCACTTCATGAGATGGTATTATGAATTCTTCCCATACAGGAAAGTGCTTAATAACAATATGCTGGCATTTAATTTCTGTTTGCCCATTAAAAATGAGAGTCAATGATTCACAAGAAATTTTTTTAAGTGTAAGTGTGTGTGCATGAATGCATGGATGTGTGTGTGTGTGTGGGTGGAGGAAAGGAAAGGTGGGTGGGGGTGGGGAGAAAGAGAAGTGACATTTTAAAAAATGACCAGGCACTCCTCTGGTAAAATGGACAGAAAAGTATTACTTACATCTCCCTCTACTTCCCCCTTCTTCATCACAAGCACACCATGACCTTGGGGCACTAGTTTCTTGAAGATCTCACTAAAGTATCGAGATACCTGTAAGTCATTTAAAAAAAAAAAACCTTTACATCACAAATACAAAGAACATATAAGCTTTACATATTAAGCCTCATTCAGGTTAAATTACCTTTAAAATCATTTCATACGGAGGAAAATTTATAACTTTGAGACATCACCAACAAATACAAGAAGAATAACACCCTGTACATTGTGTATAATGATGATATCATTTCATATGAAATGATTACAGAAAACAAACAAACCTGCTTGAATGTTAGTTGAATTGCCTCATATTTTCTGTGATCTAAAGCATTCATCAGCTCTATAATTGACTGAAACAGAAATTTAAAAAAAAATTATTTATATATCCAATTTATATATCTTATCCTATCTATATGATCAGTTCAACTTGAAAGTACAGGCAACAATATAACATATTATTATGTTGTTTTTTTTTTTAAATCAGTATAGGGGAACACTTGAATATTTTTGACAGCTGTGGTCATGGAAGCATTATACAGACAATAATAATAAATTCACACATGAAAACTGTACTCATAGGTAAGGAATCAGGCAGTAAATGCAGGACCTGACTACATAAAAATGATACAAATGTAAATGGCTACATACAGCTGAAGTATTTTACATGTGATTACCTGCTGTGCTCTGTCCAGTTCTTCTTTTCTTTTCATCAGTTTTTCTTTCTGGTCTGAAAAGTTGACAAACTGATCCAGAGCTTTTTTGTTGACGTGACTATAGCGTTTCAACTGCTGGTTACAGCTTTCTAGTTTCTTGAACAACTGGGATAATTCAGGAGAACAAAAAGCTAAATTAAATGGAAAGAAACAAAACTATATCCAGCTGCTCATCCCATCACACCTCACTGTTAATTTACATCTGGAAAACTAAGTAAAAGCAATCTACCAAACTCCCCCTAATGTTTGATGCCGCAGAGGCTGCAGTCTAAGAAACATCAAGAGAAACCAGCATGGAAGTTTATACAATTATATATGATTATCTAGATTAAACTGCTCATGAAAACCACGAACAAGCTATTAATGTTCCTTGCATCAGACATCAGCAGAATCATTTGCCTTAGATTAAAGAATGTATGGATTAAACAGTCTAACAGCATTATCACATCATGCTCCCAAAACAAATTAAGTAAGCAATGTGCACAACCATATCATTGCCAGGCTGCAACATTTATTTTACTGAATATTCCTAAGCAGAAGCAGCAGATGTGTAGCTTTAACACAGAACTGCTGTGTCAGTCCTGACAAGCTGAGGACTGGAATAGGAGAAAGATATCTCTGCAGATTCAGAAGCACACTAGGACAAAACTTTAAAGTTGAACTCTAGAGTGAAAGAGAGAGAGAAAGATGCATAATATATACAAAGCAGGATGGAGTTTTTGTCTGCTATAAATGCACACCCGGTCAGAGTGAGTGATGATTACAACAAAAAAAAAAAAAAGGCAAAAAAAAAATCTTACCTGTTTCAAGGTCATGTTCTGATATTTTTCAAAGGCATCAGAAGGTAAAGATCCAAGCTCTCTTATTTTCTTCATACACTCTTCTTTCTGCAAAGGTAGAAACAATTGCAAACTCTCATGAATATAAATTAGGATATAATATGATTAAATAATTACATATTCCAAAGCAACAAAAAAAAAAAATTCATAAACAAATTATCACCCCTTTCTCCAAGTAGGACAATTCCAGACTTGTGGTCATGGCCCCAACTCATCGACTTAAAACGTGGCTTACCAGATTGATAATTTTTATAGGAAATATTAATAGATAAATAACTCATAAGCCATTTACATGATTAATGATTTCAAAAAATTAAAAATAAAATATCTGGAGCCATAAGGCTGTGTTCTGCAGCTCGGAGCTTTATAATCTCATTTGTCATAAATGCTAAAAACAGATGTCACATCACTTCTGGGTAAAATAAACTATCTTTGATGAGAAAAAAAAAAATGTCTGTATGTCATGATGTGAAGAACATAGTGAAAAGCAGAAACCATTAATGCTGAACTTCATAGATTTTAAAAAGGCATTTGATAGCATACACAGAGATTCATTATGGAGAATTTTATGTCTATATGGAATACCATCTAAAATTGTCAACATCATTAAGGACTTCTACAATGGATATGTTTGTGCAGTCAAGACAGAAGAAGGGATGAGTGAATGGTTCCAGATTGAAACAGGTGTGAAACAAGGATGTATACTGTCTCCTTTACTTTTTGGGATTACAATAGACTTCATAATGAAAAAATGCTGCACAGTTAACACAGGTATCGACTGGGTACATGGGACCCAACTAGAAGATATTGATTTTGCTGATGACATCCAACTCTTATCAGTAACAATGTGAATTCCATGCAAGAAAAAACAGACAGCCTGTCTTCACTGGCTAGCAAAATAGGATTTGAAATTAACAAGGACAAAACAAAAATAATGAAAATTCCTCTCAATCACAATGGAAAAACACACATAGAAGGGACAGATATTGAAGAAGTCAATCAATTTGCATACCTTGGCAGCTACATAGATCAGGATGGTGACACTAGAAAGGAAGTTAGGATCAGAATTTCAAAAGCAGCATCAATTTCAAGAATCTTGAGAACATATGGAATTCAAAAGTTATAAGCACAAAAACCAAGTTAAGACTATTCAATTCAAATGTAATATCCACTCTCATTTATGCATGTGAAAGCTGGAAAACAACTAAAGAAATAGACAAGAAATTAGACTCTTTTGAAAACAAATGCCTAAGGAAAATACTCAAAATCAAGTGGAACGAATTCAAGAACAATGCAGATATAAGACAGATGAACAACAACCAGTCTCATGGGTAATCAGGAAAAAGAGATTGACATATGTTGGTTACTTGATGAGACGAAATGATCAGAGAATCCCAAAACAAGCTATCAAGTGGAACACAACAGGCCAAAGAAAAAGAGGCAGACCACGTGAAACTCTGAAGAGGACACTGTTAAGAGAGGCCAAATTAACAGGCATAAAATCCTTTGATGAGGTTGAAAGACTCGCTGAAGACAGGAAAATTCAGCAAAATACTTTGCGAGCCCTATGTGACGTTTAACGGCACGGGAAGGATATAAGGTATAAGATATATAAGATGTCATCCGCTGTTGGCGAGATTTTCAGCTGCCGTGCGTGGAGCAGTGCTCCTCCCGGCCAATGAAGAAATTTGCAAATGAGGTTGCCGCGCAGCATCACTGCGGAAAAGGTGGTAGAAAAGATAAAGTGAAGCAAACAGTCAAATCACGGCACCTCTGGTCTGGAGGTCGGCCACGTCCTGAGTGCAGTCATATCGGGTGAAATGCATGAACCGGCTTGTCCCAGAGGTTAAGACACTGCTGGCGAGACTCTTCAAATGCCGCGCGTGGAGTGAAGCTCCTCCCGGTCAAGGAAGAAATGCGGAAAAGAAATAAAGGTTGCTGTGCGGCGCCGATGGGAAAAGGTGGTGGAAAGTGAAGTTTAACCGGTATGTCTAGTAGTATCGCTTACGAGAGCTATACCATGGCACCTCTGCTCT
Source organism: Achatina immaculata (assembly GCA_009760885.1). Classification (NCBI taxonomy): domain Eukaryota; kingdom Metazoa; phylum Mollusca; class Gastropoda; order Stylommatophora; family Achatinidae; genus Lissachatina; species Lissachatina immaculata. The sequence goes on along the minus strand of CM019691.1, from coordinate 53,115,291 downwards.
AGAGGCCGGCCACGTCCGAAATACACCTACACTGGTGAAATATGCCTAAACCGGCACACACCAGGGGTGGAACTTGATGGCTAGACATGTCATGCCACCTCCGCTCTAGAGGTCGGTAACGCCTGATATACACCCATACTGGTGAATTTTGCCTAAACTGGCTCATACCAGGGGTGAATCTTGAAGGCTACGCATGTCACAGTACCTCTGCTCCAGAGGTCGGTCTCGTCCCAAACACGCCCATACTGGGATAATGCCTAAACCGGCTCAGCCCAGGGGTAGAAGTCACTAGTGGCGAGGATTCGTCCTCCTGGACAAAAGCTCCATCCTGGTCACAACTAGGAAGGGTAGCGGCCACGACCGCAAAATGCTGAAGTCGGAGACACTGGACCAGGGAAGTCCAGATAGGCAACCACCTCTCACCCGGCGGGGATGTTTGCGTATCCTAATCACGCTGAGGTTTTCCAGTGAGAAAGTCCAACTCTGGACTGGATGGGCAACCACCTCTCACCCGGCGGTGATACATGGGTATCTCAAAACACGTCGAGGTTTTCCGGTGAGAAAGTCCAACTCTGGCCTGGGTGGGCTGCCGCCTCTCACCCAGCGGGGATGCATTGATATCCTAAACACGTCGAGGTCTTCCGGTGAGAAAGTCCAACCCTAGACTAAACTGATGCAATGAAAACCACGGTGTCACGCAATCCCGCTTCCGAGACCCACCAAGAATACAGGCTAAAGCCCTGTGATACTCTGAACCCCTTGTGGTCCTCTCGTGTGGTCCTTTCGGGGACCACACAGGGGACCACGGGACCTAACGAGGACCACAGGCGTGAATTCAGTAGGATCACAGTGCGGTTTTTGGTGGCAGAAGCGAACGAAGAAGAAGAAGAAGAAGAAGATAAGATGTCATGATGTTGTTTTGAAAACAGATGGCTGTATGATACAGTTTTACGAGCAAGGAAAGTGACCAGAAACAAGAATGGCAGAAAGTTAAAATGAGTACACATAAAGGAAGGACATACAACAATCCAATATTTCAGCAAAAGCCTTTTTTTTCGAGGATCACATACAAAATGAACACAACAGATAAAAACAACCAAAAAAATGTATGAAAAATATTTTCAAAGCCTTTTTGTCACCTCCTTGTAAGAAAGTCCAGCACAAAATGACCATATATATCTTGGATGTTGTTTCATAAATTAAGAGTCAAGTCTACAGATCCTTAAGAATTTTCTTTTAATATAATTTTTATGAAACAAAAAAGATTTTTTTAAAAATTAGGAACGGAACAAAAACATTCATTTGTTACCACAATGTGCAAATACTTTTAACTCTTATCACTGCTCACATCATGCAAATGACAAAAAAAAAATGCTTCCAGATCTAAATACATAAAGCAAACATACAAACCTTTTTAATAAGCAAACTTTGTTTCTGTGAGATTTTATCCAGTTCTTTGGCATCTTCTCCAATTTTGTCCTGGATATCTCGCTCCTTGCCCTGGTTCATAGAAAAATATAACAAACTTTTAATAAGAAGCAGTAATTAGTCTCCTCAACTACCTCAGTGCTGAAATAATATGTAATGCATAAAAATGCATACATACATATATAATACATAATATATATCATGTAGCCCCATGTGCTCTGGGCACTTAAGGTTCAGAGAGAGAGAGAGATATATCATGTCCTTTATAAATATTTAAATAATGACATTTATGTAACAGTTTGATATTTTCATTATATGCATTATTACTAAACATGAAGGGATAGCAGCAGAATGGACAACATTAGCTCTCTTGTTATAGTTTCATAGTAATTATTTATAAATTTAAATCACTAAACTGCTATGCTAAATTGAGTATTTTCACAAATCTAAACATAATCTAGAAGTAGGATATAATAAAGAATAGTCTTCTCACCTAAAATTTTATCCATACAATAAATGACTATTTATCCTCCACATTACTATAGTTCTAATTACATGACAAAGAAATGTTTACCCTCCATAATTCCAATTGTGTCTGCAGCTGCTTCTGCTCCTTGTTGAGTCTCTCAATATTTGCATCAGTTTCTGAAATGAAGAGTAAGTGGATTTTTGGTGTTAAATATTTCCAATGCCCATTTGGCATTTTCTTTTTCATTATCAAACATGTGAACATTTAGGTATAATGACAAATCATAAAGTATCTACAATATTTTATTTCTGTCATGACCATTATCCTGTCCTGAGAAAACTAAAAAGGATCTGATTGAAGTTTTGCTGTGTATAACGTGTTGTGTGTTGCGGGTAAAACCATAAACCAATCAGATGCATCCTAGCCTCCTGAATGTGTGTATAAAGTACAAGGGGCGTTCAGAAAGTAATACACCACATTGTTTTTCTCAGGAGCTGTTTATTCAAAAAGCATGAAATTTATACACAATATACATGGATATGTCATGTAAACATCGGTATTATTCAACATAATTCCCATCAACATGTATGGCTTTACACCAGTGCGAAACAAGTCCATGTATTCCTAGCCTGTACCAGATTTTCTCTTGATTATGTAGCCATTTCTTTGCTGCATGAATCACTCCTTTGTCATCTTCATATTTTACCCCTCAAAGTGCATCTTTAAGTGGACCAAACAGATGGAAATCAGAGGGTGCCAAATCGGGAATATAGGGTGGACTGGGTGGTACAGTACAACCCAATTTGGTGATTGCTTCCTGTGTTACTAAACTTGTGTGAGGGCACGCACTGTCATGAAAGAGAAGCAGGTCTGCTGGATTCTTGTGTGGCCAAACTCTGCAAAAACGATGATTGAGTTTTTTCAATGTCTTAATGTAAGCCTGCAAATTCATTGTCTCTCCTCTTGACATAACATCCAGAAGAATCATACCTTCAACGTCCCAAAAGACAGTGATCACAACTGAAGGAGTTGTCTTGAATTTCTTTCTTCATGGTGATTGCAGATGATGCCACACCACTGACTGTCTTTTTGTCTCAGGTTCAAAATGATGTGCCCAGGTTTCGTCAACTGTTACAATCTTAGCCAAAAAGTTCTCTCCTTCAGTAATGAAACGCTCCAACAACTCAGAAGAAACTGCTTTCATCCGCAATCGATGGTCATTTGTGGGACTTCGAGGAACCCATTTTGCGCAAACCTTAGAAAATCCGAGAGCTTTTATAACTGCATTTGCACTACCATTGCTGATTGACACCTTTACGGCCAACTGTTCAGTAGTGATATGCCTATCAGTAAGAATAATGCCTTTAGCGCACTTCAACATTTCTGCCTTGGTGGCTGTGGCAGGATGTCCACAGCATGGCCGATCATGCAATTCCTTATCTCCACTTATTGATTCTTTGATTCTCTGAACCCAGCGACTGACTGTACTCCTGTCGACCGCAAAACTTCCATACACATCACATAGACGCTTGTGAATGTTCACAAGTCTCCTTCTCTGCAACGAGAAATTCTATCACAATTCGCAGCTTATACTGCAAGTTGCTAACATGCTCCATTTCAACGGTTAGGGCAGCCATATTCTTTGGCCGGTTGCGGTGCAATCTGGTTCACACAATCGGCACATGCCGTATTTAAAGTGTGCAAAATTTCATGTTTCTATCTTCATTATTAGCTAAAAAAAAAAACAAACAATGTGGTGCATTACTTTCTGAACGCTCCTTGTAGTTGTGCAGTACTTGGTGGTGGCGATGGCAGTGGTGTGTGTGTGTGTGAGAGAGAGAGAGAGAGAAAGAAAGAACATGCACAAACAAGTTAAAATGTCACTGCTAACAACTTCCTTTTTATTAATTTCTCTGGCTCTGTCACTATATGCATGTTAATTATATCAATACACATACAGTACCTTGTGTTATGATTTGATTTCTTTTAATTGTTAATAAAGCTTATGTATGTGACAGAATAAAAGAACACTCTGTGCTTTTCCAAGGACAGAAGCTCACATCCAGTGCAAAAGCAATCTTCTGTTATCCAGGATGACATAAGCTCACAAGTCTATGATTCACACAAAGTGAATGGTGAATTAATGAACAGGATGAAACTAGTTTTGACAAATGTGTTAACTATGTGAGTAAAATAGTCATCTTCCCCGTTCACTACAACTCAGAATAAATCCATATTATGACAAAAGCTTTAAGAGACAAGCTGGAGGTGAAGGTGCTGTTTGATGTGGTGAGCAAAAATGCTTGCAACAGGTTTGGCAAACCACAGATGACCAAGACCCTGTAACACCTCTCCACTGATCATCATCATCATCATCATGTGCCGTGCCGACTGGTGTTGGCTATTATGCTTCTCCAGAGTACACGATCCTTCATGCAGGCCATCAGTTCAGTTGGTGATCTCCTCTCACACCATCCCGTCAGACTGTCCAGTATCATTTCTCTTGGTCTTCCTCTTGATCTTCTTCCTTCTATCTTTCCTGTTGTTATCTCCACTGATGCTCCCCAATAACCTGGCTAATGGGGCAGGGGTCACTACAATCTCCATGGCGATGGCGTCTGCTAAATTAGTACTGCACCCTCCATGCTTTTTAGCACCAAACAGGGACTGAAAAAAAACCAAAATCAAAAAAAAACACAGACGCTGTAAACCACTCCCCATCTGATAAGATGCAGTGTTTCAACACCTTCGCAGTATCAGCTGCAAAGAACATCTTGCCTGCTGTTCCAGGTAGACAGAACAAGACAAATCGGACTCGGCTATATCAACATGTTTCATTCATATAAAATAAGCAACAGTAAAGTTATTGCATAACAGGTGCACAAGCTAACAATGCACAAGCTAACAGAAGCTGAGGAAAGCGGAGCAAATAACAAAGAAAATAACTACTACATACCCATAGTACTTGCTTCAAGCTCAGCCATGCGTTTCTCAACCTCTGCCTTGTCTGTTTTGTACAGTGCCAGTCTCTTATCCTGCTCCTCCAAGCTGACCTCTCTCAGTTCTTGCTGCAGCCTCTCCCTCTTCTTTGTCAGGTTGTTATTTAAAACATTTTCTAGTTTATTCTTCTCTGTCTCAAGCTGAGAAACAGTCAAACAGAAATAAATTTGACTCATATCATGCTGTCAGAACTGAACTTTGCATTTAAAAAAGATATATTATATATATAAACTGTAAAAACTAAAAGAGGCATTAATAATATGGGCTAATAAATAATTTTATGACCTGTTTCAACAAAAATTTTATTTTTTAACAGCTGTTTACAGACATCCATGTACATCAAACAGTGCAAAAGCAACATTTGCACATAACAAGACATAACAGTACAGAAATATGGCTGGCCTTCACAGTTTACATAATCTATGAAGCTTACCTTGATCCTCTCTTGCCATGCTTGTCTATTTTCTTGTGTTAGTCTGTTGATCTGGTCATTCAGAAAGTCCACCTGGCGCTGATCCTCCACGCTCAGCTGTGACTGAAGCTCTGTTCCAAGCTCTTCCTTCAGCGCTTCAGCTTGACCCTTCATGGCTTGTAAACTGGACTCTAGACTTGCAACACTTTTTATCTGTAGAAGCAAGCAAACCACATTCAACTCAGTTTCTTTTCATATAACAGTGTGATTAATTCATTACTCTAAAACAAGTGAGTTGCACTGTGGCTGAAGTTTCCAGCTTCTGAAAGTGATGAGACTTGAGTTCAAGCCTTGTTCTCATTGTTCTTCATCAAGCTGAGCTGAACATAAGTAATCAGCATGTAATTTGAAGAATAATGACAATGAGACTGACTGAGCACATGACCTCTTGAATCTGAAATGTGTGGTCAATGACTTTATTACCTTAGAACTCAAGGTTTCTTTACTGGGGGCTCTCAAACAACAAGTCACTACAGGTTCTGTGAGAGACTGTGACCACATTTAAAAAAAAAAAAGATATTTTTTTAAAACTTTATGTGTTTAACAGAGACAGTAGATCCATTAAGCATAGATGTAATAATTTTTATGCAGAGGTTGAGACTTGAAAGCTGTATCAAGATCATCAGGGTAAATATTTCCAGAAAGTCTGTTGTAACTAGTCCTTTACGATAAAGACCACACAGACCCATGATAAGCACGGGAACCATATTTTTAACCAGAAAATCTGTCTTCAACTCACAATCATACACTATGTAGTAAGCTAACTGATATCAAACTGATAAAAATGAACTAAAAGGCCTCTCTTCATGTCAGACCTGGCTCAATCACAGCCCAAGTGTGTGGACTAAAAGTGAAATACTTAATGGAAGTAGCTTCAAAGCACGTGCAAAAAATATTGCTGACGATGGTTGTGAGACAACGGCAGAAATTCACATTAAATAAAATCACCCACTACTATAGGATAAGACAAAAGACAAGAGACCAACACAGAAAAAAAATGCATGAGAATACAACGAACATCAAAGAGGATGGACAATTTCTTAAAAGAGTAGGTCAAAATCAATGCATGAATCACAGAATTAGGATTTCATTTTTCATTTATGACAAAGATATCCTTCATTTAAAACATAAATAAATAAATAATAACACTTCAAAATCTCCAAATTTCCAGCAAAATGGTGACAGATCATAAACAAGGTTTATGAAGGTTAAGAAAAACTCACTCTGGACGGTTGTGTGGTTTGCAAAGTTGCTAATTCTTCTTTCTTAATCCTCAGATCTGCTTGTACCTTTTCATATGCATCCCTGAAAATTGGTGTGAAATAATAATGAAATTAATCTATTTAAAATACAGCTTCAGGTTAACAGATTTGTTCTATTTTACAATATTTTAACAACAATTAAAGCCTTTCAAAATCCTACTTTTCATTATTAACAAATGAACCATCTGCAGACCAAAAATGGCATAAATATTTCTCCTAAAGATATGACTACACCTTAAAAAAATGAAGCATATGAAGAAACCATTAACTCTTCCCATGCCAGGGGTCCTTCCGCTTTGTCAAATTTTTGCCCTAGCTTCGCTTCATTTGAAACCCGGTGTAACTTTTGATTGTACAGTTTAGTACACATGTCTAGTGACCTTTGTCACCATTTTGAAAGCATCATAACAACGTGGGTCAAAATACAGCATTTCGATTGAAAAAAAAAAATCAATTTTTGTGTGACTTTGGAGGCAAACATGTCCCTCTACGACTAAACCACTGTTCGTGCATGTACCCTAAGTAGATTTAGACTATTTGATGGACTGGAGAAGTAGTTAGAAGTTATTCCAGGTATTATTTTAAAGTGAACATGCATCATAATCACATGACAAGATCGGATAAAACAACAATGTCGACCTACACATGGGCGGTCAATCAATGTCAGTCCTAGACCTATCTGAGTAATGCACAATTATCAGTTAAAATCATCACACTAAATCTTTTTTCCTAAAACAAAACTCTTCATTTATGAAATCTTATATCATTTACAGCTATTTGGAGGCACAATGCGCATACTTTTAAACGTGGAAATAGTTAAAAATTATCCCCTATACATATCAAGACCCACACTTTTTTGTCTGGCACAGAACGGAACGTCCGCGTTTTTTACCTCCAGCAGGGAAAGAGTTAATATCATCAAAATTGAGGAAGGAAATGAAGACGCTGGGGAGCATTCATAATGTGTGAGGGTAGAAAACTTTAAATTGAGTACACAGATTGAGAGATAAAGTGGCTTGATAACTTCCACAGAATGCCAGTAAATTATCAGACATTTTCATGCTGCGGCATATCCACAGCGAGGGCTCAGCTGGTTGCACCAAGTTCCATCCTGCAATGCTTGACGCCTTTACTGTGGCATCTCCACAGCGAGGGCTAAGCTGTCATCTACACAGTGAGGGCTAAGCTGTCATCTACACAGTGAGGGCTAAGCTGTCATCTACACAGTGAGGGCTAAGCTGTCATCTACACAGTGAGGGCTAAGCTGTCATCTACACAGTGAGGGCTAAGCTGTCATCTACACAGTGAGGGCTAAGCTGTCATCTACACAGTGAGGGCTAAGCTGTCATCTCCACAGCGAGGGCTAAGCTGTCATCTACACAGTGAGGGCTAAGCTGTCATCTCCACAGCGAGGGCTAAGCTGTCATCTACACAGTGAGGGCTAAGCTGTCATCTACACAGTGAGGGCTAAGCTGTCATCTCCACAGCGAGAGCTAAGCTGAAATCTCCACAGCGAGAGCTAAGCTGGAATCTCCACAGCGAGGGCTAAGCTGGCATCTCCACAGCGAGAGCTAAGCTGGCATCTCCACAGCGAGAGCTAAGCTGTCATCTCCACAGCGAGAGCTAAGCTGGCATCTCCACAGCGAGGGCTAAGCTAGGTGCACCAAGTTCCATCCTGCAATGCTTGCCACCTTTACAGTAAACATTGACAAAGAATGTTTCGATGGTGTCTATCCATCCTTATCATTTTTGTTCTCTTGTCTACTGTTTCTGAGTTTTCTGACTAAAACAGTGTCCTCAGCATGATGTCATGACATATGTATCGAAATCAAGCCAGTTGCATAAGTCTTCAAAACATTAACAGTTTTAAATTCTTATAATGCTTCATTTGTGTTATTAAAAATGTGCTCCTATGCATTTTCTTGTTTCGTGTTCATTAGTCTGTCATAGTTGTAACAGTTTTTCTGTTTTTATAACTAGCTATAAAAAAAGACAATGTTTCAAAGATGAATAGCCATACCAATAATGCAGACCAACATCAAACTACAATAATGAAGGAAATCTCTATACAGACTAGAATGTAAAGATGGAAGTATTAAAACTGAATATGTTGGGTGTCTAACCCTTATGAAATTTCTAGACTGAAGCAAATAAAAAAACCACCAGGACACTGCATGTTATGGATGTAAAAAAGACCTCATTTCATCTTTACTTATAAAAACAAGGGATTAGGCACACCTGCATTGTTATGAAAACAATTATTGCCTCCCTTGTGATTAGGAAAACAATGGACCTGGCTCATTTGTAAAGTTATGAAAACAATGGTTATGCCTCACTCACACAATTACAATGAAATAAAGGATTTTCCTCACTTGTTTTTGCTGTTCTTGGTCTCCAGCTTTTGCATTTCTGACAGAAGGTTGGTGATGTACTGTTCCACCTTTTCCAGTTCCACTCTGTGGCTCTGGTACTCTTTCTCCTGTTCTTGTTTTGCTTTAGTCAATTCCACTTTGCTCTTCTGCAGGTCAAGACGAGACCTTCTTGTGTCATAATATCCACCTGTAAGGGCACCTCTACGACTCACTTGGTCACCTGGAATTTTGGAAACAAAAAATATGAATATTAACTTTCTTTTTTCCAACTACAGGAGTTGTCCACAACTGTGAACTTCAGTTTTTGCTAACACACTGAAATGGCTAAATGCTGGGTTACTCCAATTTACCTGAATTCCTAGAATTACAAAAGAAGACTAAGAACTTCCACCACCACAAGACAAAACACACTGATCTGGACCCCATTAAACAAGCAACCAAACAGACAGCTTCTAAGATCATCAAGAAGAGATACGATAAAGTCACAGGGGATTTCAGTAGCCAGCCCTGATAAGTGCCTCATTCATTTTGCACAAAAGTCATCTTTGGAAGTAATTTACAAGAACAATTCCCCAAAACAACGAGAAAAAAAACGTGCACGTAAACACACTGCAGAAATGAGGGAAAAAAAAAAAAAACAACAACAACCAAAAACAGACAGGTAACAAGTGCATGGGTTACATAATGTATTAATTTTTCAGCAGATACATAGACAAATGCACAAAAGCACTGACATAACTATTCTGCTAACACAGAACATGTATAAACCATCTGCCGATGTACAATTCACTGTGAGGAAGGCTTTTATGAATTACCCATAATGTCTATCTGGAACTGATATATTTTGGAAACACAATAATAACCATAAACAAAAGTTACAAACTAAATGATAATTTAAAAGCATTTTATATTCTCACCGTTTAAACACTTCCGTTTCACTTTACAGAAACACGATATGCAAGCCTTTGATAAAGTAACTTTGTCTTTGATAAAGTAACGTTAACAGGGCAACGTATACAAAAATCACAAACGTGTACAACCAGCTAACCTACCTTCCAAAGTGATGCAATCAAGATTCTGCGTCCGAGCAAACTGTGTGGCCACTTCCATGCTTCTGGCAATGAGTGTTTTACCAAACACGTGTTTGATGGCTGGGTCAAACATTGGGTTATAGGTGAGCTTCTTTATCATGGCAACTGCTTCCTGCAAAGAAAGCACAAATTATTACTCATGATGAACAATGAAGTGTTAAGTACATCAACTGCTTACAATCAGACTGCATTATCACCTTGCTTATTACAATGCAAAGCTGATACAGACCCAAATCTGCAAGTTAAATCTACTGTTTATGTACAATCACCTATGCAGTGTAGTTTGTGTCTATGCAATTTCATGTACCTGTGGCACTTTTTTCAATGAAAAAGCCTGCTTACCTGCAAATGATATCATGTAACCTATAATGGCACTCAAGTAATTTAGCTCAAGGCCAGCAAAAACAAAATAAGGGTTTTTTTTTTTTTTAGGCAAACCCCATTTCACAAGCTGCTTGAAGGTGAATGATTACAGTTAGAACAAGGTGCTAACTTTTCTGATCCTGGATTTAAGAGTTTTTCATTCTTTTACCCCAATATGGCATGCAATGCAATGTAGAGGTCTTTTTTCATCTGTTCTGCATCTCTGTACAGTATGTTGGTAACGGATGAGTTTGATGGTTTTTCTAAAGATCTTTCAATGCCCTAAGTCAAGTAGGAGGTGTTTCAGTTTCTTCTTGTCTGTTGAAGTGCTAGCAATATGGTGTGTGGTTAGAAGTCACTCTGTTTATTGTGTGCAATCTTAAGCTGTTATGTGGTCTCTCTAATGTTGAGCTTTCAGAGGTGTGCATGTACATTCAGTTTTAAGTAAAATGCTTTACAGAATATGAGTGGAAACAAACAGGTTAAACAATGAGAAGTATGTAGTTTCAAAATGAACTATTTTACCTGTGTGTCTGGAAATGGTGTGTCTTTGTTCTCCAAGCGGTTGAGTGGCATGAACGTAACTTCACCTGGTAAATGCATCTTGTTCATTTCTTTCAGCAGTATTGTGCCAGTACGGTCTGTGTCCACAATGTGGTGAAAGAGGCTGTAGAGAAACAAAGTATATAAATTGATAATCTTTACACATTTTTGAAAGACTTACCTTGTGTCTCTCAATCATCATCATCATGTGTTATGCTGGGTAGAATGGGTGGTCAATCTCCTTCACAAATCTTGGTCCTTGACATTTCTGAGTAACTCTGTTGATTTCTTCTCATGCCACAATGTCAGGCCTTCTGACACCTGTTTCCCTCAGTCACCTTCTACTTCTCCTGCCTTCAATTCTGCCCACTGTTATGTTTTCCAGCTTCTTCTCATCACATGCCCCAAGAATAATGATTGCCCTTTTCTGATCTTTGTTATTGGACTACATTTTGCATTATCTTGTCTCAAGCACTGCTCATTAGTTATCCTGGCTGTCCACAGGCTCCTCAACATTCTTTTCATGAATGTCTCTCAATAAGGATTATATCAATGGTGAAACAGAACAAATGTCAGAACAGAATACTGACATTCTGCTTCAATGTTATTTTAACCCTTTACTATCATATATAAAAGATTAATTAGACAAGCACTCAACATCACACACAAATTATATTACTGATAAATGCAAGAGGTATAATTTGTTAATGCCACTTGACATATTAGTAAATTCTCTCCATAAATTTAACTCTGAAGTTAATAAAGTGAGAAATTTTATATCCAGTTCAAATTAATAAGTAAATAAAGCTATAAATATGCTAAATTTACCAGGATGTGAAGGGGACGCTGATGAAATAGAACAAATGCTAACTTTAAACAGTTCACTTTTATATTAGTGGTGCAAGAGAATAAATGTCAACATGAAACAGCATATTGTTTTCATAAGCTGACAAAAAGATGCAAAAACAAAAAAACAAAGCACAGCACTTACCGTGACCCGGCAGTAACTTCCACACATGTATAATAAACTTTGTCACACTCAAAGGCTTCAATAAGCAGGCCGTGGTAACCATTGATGACCTCTGGGAATTTGTTCTGCTCACTAAAGGATTGCAACACTTTCTGTATACTGTCTATACCATTCAACATACCCTGGAAATACATACAGGCAAAATTCTATTACTCACTGTTTTATATTGAGGGGAAAAAATAAGCTATCACATCTACAGAACTAATGAAAAAACACACTAAGAAAACAACGTATAACAAACACATTTTTCTCAATGATAATGTCTCTTATTAACCCACATCTACTTGTGTAACATCTTAAACTACACATATAAAATATATTTAAAAAAAGAATAGTAAAAAATGATGACAAAGTTTTACATACAACTTTGTAAGATATAATGACCTATAAAATTCTCTTTATGAAACAGCATCATGAATACCATATATTTTAAAATATCTCTCAATACACAGATATCTCTACTGAATGAGGGTGTCCTCTATAGATAAGAAAAGAAAAAGTTATTTTAAGACTTGCAGAAGCTGATCAGAAATATAACTGGTTATATATTTTCCCTCTAAAATATGTTTTCTGTGACCAAGCCTCAATGCTAGATTTTCTTTTCCCTCAGTGCTTTACTGTTGATCATTTAATTCTAGCAACAAGTTATATATCTTAACTGTAAGACCCAAATATTTGCAGAAAACATACAGCTGCTTTCAACAGCACAAGGCCATTCACAATGGATGCCATGTTCCCTTTTTATATAACCACTTCAAACTTTGTTTTTTTCAAAGAATTTTTTTTTTTACTGAAAGAGAGCATGCTTCTCAGATTTCTAGATGCAAAATGCTCTTATTTTTTGTACCATTATTTTTTCTTACCTTTCCTGTTAAAGACCTTAGACCTTGTATTCTCTTATTCAATTCTTCTGTTGTTGTGCTTAGTTGCTGCTGGAGGGTGTTTTCTTGACGCCACAATGTGCTTAACAGAAAAATGTTCAAGATATGGGTTGCATAGGCCATTATTCAAAATTAGTTCAGTTTGTAATGGAAGCAACAACAACAAAATATGATGGATGTACACAGTAAACTTGATTCAGGCAATCATATATACAACCATTATTAGACTTGCAGTTTCAAAACTAGTCACAGCAGATTAAAGAGTCATTTATACCAGCTCAAATCATTTCACACAAATATCTATGTTGGACTGGGTTTCAGGCTCTTGAATATGCACCCCAGGATTAACACAAGCAGAGCTACATGCAGACCTGGTTTTGAGGTAGGGTACTGAGGAAAATGCTACACAAAAAAAATCATGTTGCTTATTTGTATTTCTAAAATATTTGAGTGGCAATGCAAGAAAAAAATGAGATCTAAAAGTTCAGTCAGAAAAACTACATCTGATTATATTAGCTAATGCTCCTAGTCATAACCAGTATCTCAATACATTTCTGAAAACACAAAACTATCAAAATCAAAAGGCTGCAGACTCCTTATCTTCTTCTTCGTCTGCTTCTACCACCAAGACTGCCCTGTGATCCTACTGAGTTTACACCTGTGGTCCTCGTTAAGTCCCATGGTCCCCAACAGGACCACACGAGATCCCCGATAGGGCCACAGGAGGTTCAGAGTATCACAGGGCTTGAGCCTGAATTCTTGGTGGGTCTCAGAAGCGGGATTGCATGCCACCGTGGTTTTCGTTGCACCAGTTTAGTCTAGAGTTGGACTTTCTCACCAGAAGACCTCGACGTGATTCTTTATCAATGTAACAATTAGGATCAAAACTACTACAAAAACTTGATGAATAAATATATTTTACCAAATGCTACCTGGCTGGGATCTAAGCTCTATTATACTTAAAGCATGAACTGCCTAAATTACATCTGTCAAAAAGTTCAAAATAAAGCAATGTTTGATCACAAGTTCAATTTCTTACTGTGCTACTGCATCCCTCTCTATCCATTTTCCTAGATATTTAGGATTTACAATTTGAATGAAATATGATTCTCTGCTAGAGGCCTAAAGTGCTTTGATGTAAATGATGAAGACTGAACTATAACAAGGAAATTATGATCATGCTGACTTACTTTCTAACATTTTGTTGGATGTCTTTGTCAGCCTTCATTTCTGCAAACCGACGATTATTATCTTCAATGCCTTCTTTTCTGTTCTCAAGGTCTTTTTCAAGTTCCTGTATGAAAATAATGACGGTCAGTAAATTCAGGGTAATGCTCCTGCATTTACTCTGAAATCTAGCAATGTTAATTTAGAAATGCTTAAAAAGTTTATTAAAAACTAGGATTCTAAGAAAGAAACCAAATTATCTGAATTAAGACCAACTGTAAGAAGATGCAGGGGGTTGACACATCGAAGATGATACTCTTGGCCTGAATCTCTGCCATTGGACACTAAGAACAACAGAAGACCCAAAGGAAGCAATTGCTAATATGGACTGAGATGAAGTGGATAATGAATCTGAACATAAATGCCCAGTACATTTCTCCTGCACATGTTTAAAAATGTGAGAAAACTGAAAGTATGTTGATACTATGAACCTCTGATGTTGTTCAAATAAACAACTGTGGGCCACTAAGCTCTTGACAAACAGAATTATCTCACTCACAATTCACTGAACAGAATTATCTCACTCACAATTCACTGAACAGAATTATCTCACTCACAATTCACTGAACAGAATTATCTCACTCATATTTCACTGAATAAACCCCAAAAGATAAATCCTGATGTAAATTTTCTGGATATGAATGGTGGTACTCATGACAGTTTTCTCTGGCCATGAAGAAGACAATTTTCTCTTCATATATACAACAAAAACAGGGTGTAGAAAACAGAAAATAAAACTCACTCCTATCTCTTTCTGTAGATGTGTAGTCTGACCTTGACCCTGTTGCTGTGCATCTCGCAGTCTGTTTATCTACAGAAACATGTTGGAAGATCATAAACTACTGTTTAAAAAATGAATCAACTGAAGATTGGAAGTGGAGGTGGAGACGTCTGATTAGACAATCAATGACCCATAGCTGACATGCTAGCCAGGATTAGTGACCCATAGCTGACATGCTAGCCAGGATTAGTGAACCATAGCTGACCAAGACCCTGTTCCACCTCTTCGTTGGTACCCCCCAGTAATGGGCACAACCTGGCTTACGGGGCAGTGGTGGAGTCTGCTAAAGAAGCACTGCACATCCCCCGCTTTTTAGCTGCACTCTGGGACTGAAAAAGTAGCTGCATAACCCGCTCCCACACCAATACAATGCTGTACCTCAACACCTCTACAGCATCAGCTGCAAAGAACACCAGCTCATAGTTACAGGGAGATAACACAAGACAAGACAAGATGAAGACTAGAAGTAAATTACTGTAAAAAGACTGAGTACCTTTACCGCTGGCTATAAAACAACGAAAAATAAATATATACAGCTCGAGGCTGCCCCAAAGGTGGTGTTTGATTTAGCAGTCAGTGACCTATAGCTGGACATCTGGGCGAACTACCATGCGGGCCCTATGTGACGTTTAACAGCATGGGATAGATGTAAGACCCATAGCTGAACAAGATCCTGTACCTCCTCTCCACTGGTATCCCCAGTAACATGCCCAGACTAACAGGGATGGGGTTGCTATAGCCCTCATAGACATGGGGTCTGTTAAAGTAGCACTGCATAAAAAAAGTAAGGTAAAGGTAACCCTGTCATGCCTTAGAGGCACATAGGAATATGGTGTTAGTGCCCATATTTTCCTTGACCTGTCAGCAGACTAGAGGGGGTGATATGGTCAGTATCACTCCTGACCGCCTTTCCTTCCCCAACTCTAGAAGAAGTCGGGTACCCATTTCTACAGCTGGGTGACTGGGGTGCCTCTGGCCGGATTCAAACCCCCGACCTTCACCATGAGAGACCAGTGTACTAACCACTTCGCCACTCAGACATCCCTATACCCCTCTGCTTTTAGCTCCAGTCGTAGACTGAAAAAAACAGCTGCCGTGGCCCACCCCCAATTCAACACTCTGTATTTGAACACTTTCATCGTCACACTGGCTACAAAGAAGATCTGTTTGTGGTTCCAGGGAGACAGAACACACATACCCACTCCCCAAATCTGCTGACTCTAACTCCTTTCTCTTTCCTGACTGAAGTAATCACTAATATGCATCATTAAAAAAATATGCCCAGTATGACAGCAAATATTTCATCAGATATAATCCTAGTTAAGTCGCCTGAATGAAGCATAGCCCAAGCTGAAGATTAGAAAATGAGAAATGCATTCCAATTTAATCAAATGTGGAATCTACATTCTCTTCACAAACACATACTTGCTCTTCTTTGTCTCTGATTGCTTTGTTGAGGGACTTCAGTTCCTTCCTGATCCAGTTGTCTCTGTCTTCACGGGACTGGAAGTGACTTCCCCTGCCTTGTTTGGCATACAGCTCTTTTCTTTTCTGATCAGCTTCTGCAAGTCTGAAAACAATGAATATGAAATCTGTTATCTTGCCAATAAAGATTTTTACCATCTGCCCATACAGTGCTCACTACTTTCTGCTTACTATGCAAACAACTGCCTTAGCATGAATGGAAATCAAACAGCAAAACTCTTCAAGAGTGTCCAGTGTAGGAAAATCTACACAACCAAATCTGGACATACATATGGTCTATATTTGGGGCACAAGAAGAAACAGTAAAAATATGAACACCGTGGTACAGGTCAGCATGACTTAGTATTTGACACCATGTAAGAATGATGTAAGAGCTATACTGAAAAATCAAGTGTAGCATAAAGTATGTTGTACAGTTCTTCTTACATCCTGTACAACATTAATCACATTTTTTTTTATAGAAGAATACCAATTTCCCAGAATCTTGTTTTTCTGTAACTAATTTTCTTATAATTCACTTATCAATTACTCCTCATTCAATCTGAGATGAACAAGAAATTTTCCACTGTATTGTGAAAGTTCTATCAGACAATTCTTAGAAATCAGCATTTTCATCTTATATAAAGTGCTGCATAATCTGGTAACATTTTTATATTATCATTTAAGAAGCCTTAACTCATTCCGTGCGTTTGGTCATTACAGTGACGCTTCCGGTATCCCAATTCTTCTGTATGGTCATTATAGTGACAACTGTTTGTTTCAATAAAACAACCAGTGTAACATTTAGATTGTACATATTTCGTCCGCGATTCCGGTGACACTTTTCAAAATGGCGAAAGAGTGCCTAGTTACGAGCGATGCCGAGCGAGAAAAAGGAAGAGAAAGACAGAAATTTTTCAATTTTTGACGACATAGATAGGGGTATGGACATAGCCTATGGCCACCCTGCTGCTCTTGAATGTTTTCTAAGTAGATCTAGACATATTTAGACGACTGGAGAAGTAGTTAGAAGTAGTTAGGAGGTTAGTTCAGACATTCATTCAGCGAGAATGCAACACAGAATCACAATACGAGATCGACAAGTAGATCTACACATCTCAGATGGTAAGTAGTGCAGATCTAGACCTCGCCGATGGTGAGCTGGCCACAATCAGTGTCTAAAAACATCACATTACTTCTTTTTTCCTAAAAAACTCTGCATTTATGAAATTTTCATTCATTTAGCTATACTTTGAAACATATTAAGTATATGGAAGTACATGGAAATACTGTTTTCCATTCCATTTTACAACTAGACCCCCTTACAGACCAAGACTCGCGTTTTTAGTCCAGTTCGTACCCATACGTCAGCTTTTCGTCCTACGCACGGGAAGAGTTAAAGCTCTAGATTTTCTTACAGTGGAATTTGGGGATGAGTTAAAATAAAAATGTTTATATACTGAGCTGAAAGTTGTAATTTTTGAGGTCAACAAAAGAACGAAACAAAACTTCAGGGATTATATAGTGTTAAAATCTGTGAAAGCACATGTAACAAAACAAAAACAAAAAAAAGAAGTTATAGGCAGAATTGCAGAAGTACAACAAATACTAAGTGAGAGATGAAAAGGGATGCATAATATTACATCAAGTATAAAACCACCATTTCTTTAAACTACTAACATGCCAAATACTTCCTATGACAACAAACATTTTTATTTAATTAAAATTCATGGTAGTGATGTTTCACTGGGAAATGATGCCATGCCTATTTTGATTATTTGCATCAGCCACATGTTTGTGGGTTTTTTGTTTTTTTTTTAAAAAGCCTTTTTTTTTTTAAACTGCTCAAGTTAAGTTCATCTGCCCCACTGAATATGAAGTGAAAAACTGCACTGAAGTTAGAAAGACATGAAAATTCAATGTCTCTTTGTGAATTCACCTTGCAGAGCACATTTCCTCATTGTCAAGTTTATTCTGATACTCCTGGCACACAGCTTCATACTGGGCTTGTGTCTTGACTATCTTCTCATTGACCTTTGCCAGCTCTGCCTCAGTCTTTGCCTGGGAAATAAACAACAGGTGTATCTAGGTGTAAGATGCCATATGCTTCTTGTAAAATTAAAAGGTAAAGGTAACCCTGTCATGCCTTAGAATCACACAAGGATGTGGTGTTAGTGGCCACATTTCTTTGACCTATCAGTATACTAGAAGGTGGTGTGATCAGCATCACACCTGGCCATCTTTCCTTCCCCAACTCCAGAAGTTGGGTACCCATTTCTACAACTGGGTGACTGGGAGGCCTCTGGCCAGATTCGAACCCACCACCTTCACCCTGAATGACTAGTGCACTAACCACTTTGCCACTCAGATGCTCAGAATGAAGAGAACAACACAGGTAATGATAAATACAGCATATTTTCATCATACATGGGTAAAGAAAAAACTGTTATGATAAAACTATGTACAAAGATATTCAATGCTGGATGAAAGCACATGTTAGAATAAACACCATGTTATTATGATCTATTATATACTTTTAAAAACAGTCATGCACTGATCATTTGATACTACATAAAACAAAAGTGCTTTGAAAACAAACAAAAACTCAAACTATCAGGCTCAGAAAACAATCAGAAATGATGACATTTATAAGGAAGCTACCCCTTGAACAGCATCAAAGTGAACATACCTTGGTGTTTTGATTGCCTCTCTGGTCCTCAACAATATCACGGATGCTGAGCTCAAGCTTGGAGTTTTTCTTCATCAGTTCCTGGTACTCTGAAGCCAAGCTTTCCTTCTCTTCCAGTGCTGCCTGCATCTGGGCCTTCAATTCTTTCAGATCTTTGTTTATTGTCTGTCAATAAATTATAACAGATCTTTGTTTACTTTCTGTCAGTATATTACAGTATAAGAGATCTTTATCTATTGTCTGTCAATAAATTATTACTGATGTCTGTTAAATGTCTGTCAAGAAAATTACATATCTTTATTGTCTGCCAAGAAAAATTATTACACCTTTGTTTATGGTCTGATAACTGTATTCTATAGCATATCTGTATTTAAAAAAAAGAAAAAACCAGGAGAAAGTAAGCAGGGGAATTAAAAGTAAGTTTTGATATGTGGAAACAATTGCTCCATACCTTCACTTTGTCATTTGCTGCAATTAACTCATCTCTCAAAGCTGTAGAATTAGCTCCACTATTGTCTCTTTTTGACTGCAGCTGAAGTGGGGGAGAAAGGGGGGAAAAAAAAAAAGGTAATTATATATTCTCTGCTAAAAATCACAACACAATCTGAGCTGGGGGTGACCAAATAAATGAGTTCATATTTTAACTCTTCCCGTGCCTTTCATCGCTTAGACGATGGTTCCGGTTTCTCACATGGTGCCTTTAGTCACTCTAGTGAGTTTGGTTTGTTTCATTAAAAACCCGGTGTAATGTTTAGACTGTAAACATTTAGTGTGCATGCCCCGTGACCTTTTTCAAAATGGCCGAAGCGTGCTTAGTTACGAGGGAGAAAACTGAAGTTTTCTGCGAGAAATTTCAATTTCTGGTGATGCAGATAGGGGTATGGACATGCCCTGTGACCAGACCACTGTTCTTGAAAGTATCCAAAGGAGATCTAGACATATTAGACGACTGGGGAAGTAGTCAGAAGGTTATTTCAGACATTATTTTAGCGACAATGCAACAAAATCGCAATATGACATCAATAGGTATATCTACGCATCTCAGATGGTACATAGTGTACCTCTAGAACTATCCGATGGTAAGTTGGACACATCACATTACTTTTTTCCCAAAAAACTCTGCATTTATGAAATCTTCATACATATTTAGTTATTTTGAAACATAACAAGTACACTTTTCAGACAGTAAAACTGTTTCATTCACATTTTACTAATATGCCCCTATACATATCAAGACCAGCGGTTTTAATCAGGCACTAAACTGAACGTCCGTGTTTCTTCCAGAGCATGGGAAGAGTTAATCATTATCATCATCATAAACTGGGGTCATACAGATATGTGTGATTCTGAACCCTCATAAAACAAACTACTTTCAAAGAATGATGCATGGGGACAGCCCCATCTGTCCCCTAAATGTTTAATGCATGGACTCATTTTATTTTCTGCCTTTCAGTTCTCAGCTTTCAATCTTATAGCAGATATCCAATATTAGTTTAATATAACTAAAATGAACCCGTAATGAAATCAGTAAAATGTGAAATGACAGAATTTTTATGTTTAATATATTGTGTCTTACATATTTAACAATATCAAGTAACTAAATATATGTGGTAGATACTTCCACTCTCTTACACACTAACTACTTCACCATAAACTAGCTATGTAAAATACAATAACTGATGCACTTTCTCTATCGCTATTTAAAAAATCACTACCGCTCATGATCATAAGACCACAGGATAAATACTTAAAGTGGTACATTTTCATTTCTTAAATAACCACAAATTAACTTACTTCATCCAGTTTTTTACGAGTGTCTTTCAGCTCATGATCATGGATTGTGTATTCCAGTGACCTGAAAGACATTAAACCTGAGACTATAGTTGGTTATACCATAGTGATCAGAACTAACAAAGCTTCAGTAAGAAGCAGTTAACAAAATGACATTTGTTATATTTTACAAATGGTGGTCAATTGTTTGATATTTCACATGTACCATAATGAGCCACGCACAGTATTTATACATAAGTAGCGCAAATAACATCTTGTTGGCAGAAATGCAGATGAAGCCACTGACAGCAATTATTGAGGAAAGACACTGACGATGATTGGGACATGTGCTCCAAATGACTGACAACTCACTACCAAAAATAGCACTAAGATGGACACCACGGGGGAACAGAAGTAAGGGTAGACCAAAACAGACATGGAGAAGAACAACAGAGAGGATGTTGAGCAATAAAGGGCTCACCTGGGCAAGAGCAGAAAAAAGGGCAAAGGACAGGCATTTGTGGAAAACCTTTGCGGAAGCCCCATGAGCCATGGGCACTTAAGGTTCAGAGAGAGAGAGTGCAAAAGAAACAAATTCTAAATACTGGAAACAATTAACAATGACAGCACTTCTGTAACTTGGAAAGAATAATATTTTTCATTTTCAAGGAGCAAACTTTTCAGTTTACACAATTTTTGTTTACTCATTTTATAAACCTACAATCAAATTGAATTAATTCAAAGATTCAATACCCTCTCAATTTTTGATCACTTAGTAACTCACACTACATAGTTCAGTAACCAATACTACTATTAAACATACAGATATAATCACCTGTAATTATCTGCTGGTTTACCTCACTAGAATTCAGTAACCGTTTAATTTTGTCACTGAGTTTTATTACCTTCTCATTTTGTCCCACTTCTGATATTCCTTCAATTCTTCCTTTTCTCCTTCCAAAGTGTTCAGTCTTTCTTCAATGTACTTTAGAAGATCATTGATTTTCTCCCTTTTGCCATCTGCAAGGTTATAGATTACATTTAGTTGTTTTTTTTTTCATTTCATAGTGTAGTAATAAGATTATGAAATTGTCTGCTTGCCACTGTGCTTTTACTAACGTATAAAATATTTTAATCAAGATCATTGCATAGTCATACTAAAAATGACCAGTTCATCATTAAGTCATGACGCCTGCTTCCAGAACTGTCAAGCTGGGAGTCATGGAGTAGGAAGGCAGCAGAATCAAAGAGTCAGCAGAAAAAAGTAAAGGGGTTGGAGTCAAACAATGAATAACTAAAGGAGCTGAAGTGTGGACTATTTACTCAAAAGCCCTTCCTTTCAGCGATATTTATGCCTTGAACAAAGTTAGTGTGAGGAGGAGTAGTATTTACTCTTTTATTTGATGTGGTCAACCACAGCTGGTCGGACTTATGCCCTCAAAAGTGCTATTTTATACTATCTTATATCCTTCCTGTATTGTTAAATGTTGCATAGGGCTCGCAAGGCATTTTGCCAAGTTTTCCTATTTCTGCGAGCTTTTCAACCTCATCAAGGGATTTTATGCCTACTAAACTGGCCTCTTATTTTATCACAAAGGCCTGGTAAATAATGTAGAAACCAACATGATCCTGTAGTAAGGCCTTCACAGAGGCAGCTTACTGTGAAAGTCTCAATCTGTCTTTTCTAGTATATGGAATGACATCTTACATCTTCCCGTGTCGTTAAACGTCACATGGTAGTTTGCCAAGATGTCCTGTCTTCAGTGAGTTTTTCAATCTCATCAAGTGATGTTATGCCCACTGGATTGGCTTCTCTTAACAATGTCCTCTTTAGAGTTTCACATAGAAATGCAGAAAATAGTTGGTGTTAAGCGCTAAAGGAACGTAGAGACACAAAGGTCATGACCATGGGAGAGAAATTCCTTAGCTCTGTAAGCCATCCTCTGAAGGAGAGATTCAATAACTTGGCATTAAGTCGGCTTAAAAGAAGCAGCTTCATTCATCAGGCCAAGTGTATGCGTAAGCTGATACCTGACCTTCCAACTGTAGTCGCTCCATTATCTGTACCAGAGCATACACCATGGAAAGAAGCAGATTATACACAAATAACTATTCAGACTGAAGTGAAAGGTGTGCAGAATGGTGAGATGCAAAGCAGCCTTGTAAGATCAACAGCCACACTTAGTGCTCTAGATGACAAATATCCATGTGACACCTGGATACGTGTGTATACAGACGGATCTGCACACAATGCCATAAAGAATGGAGGGGCAGGAGCACATATTGAATATCCAAACAACACCACTGATAAGATTTCCATACCCACTGGAAAATACTGCAACAACTTTGATGCAGAAGTTAGGGCAATTATTGCTGCAGTCGAAAAACTATTAGACTCCAGAATTGATACATGTCCTGTAGTAACTCTCACAGATACAAGATTGGTACTGGAAGCTTTTCAGTGCCTTCTTCTTTTGGCCTTGTCAAAAATTGGCTTACAACACAGAGCCACCTTGCAATGGATTCCATCCACTGTGGGATACCAGGCAATGAGAAAGCTGACCATCTGGCCAAAGAGGGCACTGAAATGGAGCAACCAGACATACCAATCACCTATAATCAGAAGAAAAGCATGATAAAAACCTACAGGAAGCCACAAACACCACCACATGATGACTATCACATGCTAAACAGAAAGGAACAAGTCACCATCTTCCGTCTCCGAAGTCATATGTATACGAAGTTTAAGGTTGGTACTACTAATCTATGTACATGTGCCCAGGTGCCCCAAACTGTGGAACATATCCTCCAGAACTGCACCAACTATGAAACACTGAGAAATAATTACTGTCCCAGTGAAACCACTAAAGAAGATAAGCTCTACGGTTCCATACATGAATTACAAAAAACAGTGAAATTTATCCAAGAGACAGGACTGCAGGTATAGACAGACAATGCGAACGAAGAAGAAGAGTTTCACACAGTCGACTTCTTTTTCTTCGGCCTGTTGCAATCCATTTGATAGCTTGTTTGGGGATTCTCTGATTGTTTCTTCTCATCACATGACCAAAATATGTCCATCTTCTTTTTCTGATCAACCATCAGACAGGTTGTTGTTTGCTGATCTGTCTGACCTCTGAGTTGTTCTTGAATTCATTCCACTTTATACAGAGTATTTTCCTTAGGCATTTGTTTTCGAAAGAGTCTAATTTATTGTCTATTTCTTTAGTTGTTTTCCAGCTTTCACATGCATAAATGAGGGTGGATATTACATTTTAACTGAATAATCTTAACTTGGTTTTTGTGCTTATAACTTTTGAATGCCATATGTTCTCAAGATTCTTGAAGGTCAATGCTGCTTTGGAATTCGAATACTAACTTCTTTTCTGGTATCACCATTGTGGTCTATATAGCTGCCGAGATATGGCCTGACAGCCAACTATGATTTTCATTACTAGGCAAAGTTTTATGGTTCTATATGAGAACTATAAAGAAAACAGCAGTTCAGCCCATCCAAAATGCAAAACTGCAAATACAGAATGAATTTACGTTTCGCTCTTGTCCATGCACTCAGACTAAATGTGCAGAGGAAGATGACTAGTATACAGAAGAACAAAAGCACTGTCACATGACATCCAGAACAAGAACATAAGAATTAAAAATAAAAAAAAGATAAAATCCCCGTTTCCATGCCATTAAAGTATACTGGTGATACGGTTTCAGGGCCACTATTTCCAAGATCATCAGCACATAAAAGAATATAAAAATGGCAAAAATAATTATGCTTAATTACTTCCAGTGTGTTTTCCCCACATACACACAATAATGAAAATGTCTTTATTTCCACCTAAACGTTTCTACTCCTGTATTATGCTGAACTTTTAGGTTAAATAAAAAATTCTGACATACTTTATTTCTGCTGTACCTCAAAATTTGTTAGGATAGTAGGACAGCATGAGGCAGAAATACAATCTGAAAACAAAATTATGAAATTAACAAATGGGGTACCTGTCTCTGTTAAAATAGCATTGCTCTCTTCTTTACGCTCATCATAAACTTTTGTGCCTGCTACCTCCCTTAGCAGTTTGAGACGCTGAGAATCTGGAGCTGTAGCCATTTGATTTATCTGAAAGTTTCATATTCCAGTTGCACACTTCATGATGTACTAAGGAAAATATCATATTATATAAGCTATATATATATATATATATCTTAAAAGTGCTGCTTTTACGTGGTCATCATTACGTACATATCTTTAAAGATGGGCAGCTTAAATCCATTGCAAAAGACAAAATGACTGGCAACAAAACCTGACCAAAAATATTTTTTTTTAATCTTTCAAACTTAATTATATGAACTGCTGCCAAGTAGATATGAGACAAAATTCTATAATGGCAATAAAATAATTATTACTTTTCCTTGCTTGACAATATAATATGGGTTGCTCCTTGAAAACCCAGCACTCTCCAGTAAGTTCATAACATCAGATTTGCTGAAAAAAAATTTCGAGGACTATATATAAATACTGACTCAAAATATGTGATGTTTGATAGCTGAAAATTACAGCTAAACTACTGAAAATAGGTTTGATTTGTCATATAAATTCTGTTTTCTATAGTCATTTTGTTTGTTAATGCCATTTCTGCAATTAAGTGTAAGCTTCTACTTAGATAAAAACACTTTAAAATGCCCTGCTAATTCAAGCTGCCAACATGACAGATAAAGATGCAACCATTTATAAAATAACTATACATTTAATTAAGTACAAACATGTAGAACTGCTGATGCAGTCACTTTATAAATGCAACGCCAGCTCCAAATTTTATTTCTAAAGTAACTGAATATTTAATTTGTTCGCTCCATTGCTGAGATGTGGATGGCTGTCTTGAGTTAATATATGAAGAGTTTAACACCAGCATAATTCTGATTAAAGAATGGATCCTGCTCCATCAGCACCTGTAACCAAATACAGTCGAACCCATTTAATATCACATCGCTTTATGTCACAACCCGGATACTGTCACAGAATTTTGTACCTTGGCCAGCTCCCATAAGTAATTAATGAGCTTTACTTCAGTTACAGTTAATATCACCCCACTTATTGGCACAAATCGGTTACCATCACAGCATTTTTGCACCCAGAGAAATTAAAGACTCTGCTTTTTATCACAAACTGGGTGAGTCCACTCTATAAATATCTCACAAAGCGGTATCAGCTTCATGATTCATCAAAGAAGGGGCTGGCCGTTTGATCACCGAGTACGTGCCACGTCAACTTTTTTAACTTGTGGGCATCAAAACTCTGGTGGCTTACCATGGCTGCCCTTTCAAAAGAACGTAATTAAAAACTGTCTTCTTTCAGTCATTATTTGTCTTTTTAATCATGACGTGGGCAGTGTTACGTTAGTAACACGAGTCAACAGTCGGTCATTCTCAAGTAGTGTACTGTGAATCACATCTCTCTGGTTCTTGTTGTGATAGATACTTGGCTACTAAACATAAATGCGTCGATCTGGATTAAAACGTTAAACTGGACATTCTGAAGCAAGCTAATCAAAGTTACAAGAAAGGATATTGTGGATACATTTCTTCTTCTTCGTTCGCTTCTACCAACAAGACTGCACTGTGATCCTACTGAATTTACGCCTATGGTCCTCATAAAGTCCCGTGGTCTCCTGTGCGGTCCTTGAAAGAACCACACGAGATCCCCAAGATGACCACAAGAGGTTCAGAGTATTGCAGGGCTTGAGCCTGTATTATTGGTGGGTCTCAGAAGTGGGATTGCGTGACACCGTGGTTTTTGTTGCACCAGTTTAGTCTAGAGTTGGACTTTCTCACCGGAAGACCTCGACGTATTTTGGATATCAGTATATCCCAGCTGGGTGAGAGGTGGTATCCCACCCATACCAGAGTTGGACTTTCTCACCGGAATACCACGATGTGTTTTGATATAACCATGTATCACCGCCGGGTGAGAGGTGGTTGCCCATCCAGTCCAGTGTTGGACTTTCTCACCGAAAAACCTCAGCGTGAATAGGATACGCAAACATCCCCGCCGGGTGAGAGGTGGTTGCCTATCTAGACTGCCCTGGTCCAGTGTCTCCGACTTCAGCATTTTGTGGTCGTGGCCACTACCTATCCTAGTTGTGACCAGGATGGAGCTTTTGTTCAGGAGGACGAATCCTCGCCACTAGTGAATTCCACCCCTGGGTTGAGCCGGTTTAGGCATATTATCTCAGAATGGGCGTGTTTGGGAGATGACCAACCTCTAGAGCAGAGGTACCGTGACATGTGTAACCTTCAAGTTTCACCCCTGGTGTGAGCCAGTTTAGGCATATTTCACAAGTATGGGTGTATATCGGGCGTGACCGACCTCTAGAGCTGAGGTGGCGTGACATGCCTAGCCATCAAGTTTCACCCCTGGTGTATGCTGGTTGAGGCATATTTCACCAGTGTAGGTGTATTTCGGATGTGGCCAGCCTCTAAAGCAGAGGCACCGTGGTATGTGTAGCTCTCGCAGCGATACTACTGGACATACCAATTAAACTTCACTTTATCCTTTCCTTCACCTTTTCACATCGCCAGCAGTGTCTTAACTTCTGGGTTAAGCCGGTTCAGGCACTTCACCCAATATGAATGCACTTAGGACGTGGCCGACCTCAAGACCAGAGGTGCCGTGATTTGACTGTTCGCTTAAAACGTCGAGGTCTTCCGGTGAGAAAGTCCAACCCTAGACTAAACTGGTGCAATGAAAACCACGGTGTCACGCAATCCCACTTCTGAGACCCACCAAGAATACAGGTTAAAGCCCTGTGATACTCTGAACCCCTTGTGGTCCTCTCATGTGGTCCTTTCGGGGACCACACAGGAGACCACGGGACCTAACGAGGACCACAGGCGTAAATTCAGTAGGATCACAGTGCAGTTTTGGTGGTAGAAGCGAACGAAGAAGAAGAAGCAGAAGAAGAAGAGACTGTTCGCTTCACTTTATCCTTTCTACCACCTTTTCTGCAGTGGTGCCACGCGGCAACCCCATTTGCACCTTTCTTCATTGGCCAGGAGGAGCACCGTTCCACGCACAGTAGCTGAAGAATCTCACCAGCAGCGGTAGATGAGCTACCAAACGTACTTCTCATCTACCCTAAGTCTGGTTTTCAGCGCCAGATATTCGCCTTCGCCCCTTCTCCTGTCAGTTTAAACAGTTCTGCCACAAGAAGGCCAGGAGCTGGACTTGACTGCCAGAGGCTATTTGAGACGCACGCCGTTGGAGCGGAGAGCGAATTCTCCACCCCACTTCTGGCAATAACAGTCCTTAGAACCTGTGGATACACTTGAAATTGATGTTTCAGCTGTATTGAAAACTTGTTAAAAACTGAGAAAAAATTGAATGAGACTTTCACTCATCATAGACAGCGCCACTGAGAATAGTACTGACAATGTCATGGACCAGATGCCAACCAAACCTGTTTCTCATACTCAGTTTGTGAGCACTCTGAGACTGTGCACTTGTTCATTTACAGTATGCCTGATGTGATGCAGGACGTTTTTAATGCTGTAGTGTGGTAAATGACTTTTTGGTTAATTTACCAGTTATCATTACATGACGCAAAATCACGCATTTTTTTTTTTTCTGTTTCTGCTGAAAAGTCAGATGCTGCTTGATTTTAGTGTCATTTATACTGTAATTTAATGACTATGATTTACTGTATTTTGTGATTAATACATTTTGTGTCCAATAACAATAATGTAACAGATGTGGGACACACTTCGTACTGCTGCAGTTAAAGTCCTTGTAATGGACCACACTTAATGTTTTGACAGTCCTGACGATGTGACATTAAGCAGGTTTGACTGCATATGTTATATTTCTGAATCCTACCTATTTTTCAGACCTGACTGAATCATAATGAACTTCACAGATCTGCAAAATTTTTTCAAGGACCGCGGACTGAAACTGAACCAGAGAACATGGCAAATTATGCTGATAAAACTGTCTGGTGAGCTCTTGTCAACATCTGCAGTCAAGACTGAGAAAGAAGCACAAAAACTGCACACATAGTGAATGAAACAGCAGCACTTACGTGACCATTTTCTTGTCCAGGAAGTACTGATCTTTCTTTGAACCAATCACTCGTCTCAATACAACCTCATCCTTCTCAATCTGTCAAATTTTTTTAAAAAGTTTTTTTTTTTAAACTGTTACATCCACTGACAGGAAGCACTGCTTTTTATTTTATACTGTGCTTTCAAACATTCTTAGGCTGATTTCTGTGTCAATATTAGTTTCCCCTATTTAAAGCAATTCACAACTGTATGTATGGTATATTGTTATCTATCTTGCCATACTGACATATCTTCTGTCCTTTAAAAGCCAGCATCCTTCTCTCTATTGAAGTATCAATGGTGGGAATTAATGGGAAAAAAATGGACTCTTGACAAAACTGTCTGTCACCAACTGGGATAACACTGGATCATTCCACTCAACTGGGGGATATTTTAGCACTGAGCTCTCCTAATCTTTGCAAGGGAACAAATACAACATGTATATCATGACTGAATAGTACAGTAATTAACATCATACTTGATAGGACATCAACACTGGAATAAATATTACATTAACACTGAACTAACTATTAAGTCAATCTTTCCATCAACAGTTCAGATACTGAAACCTTGTTGCTACTGGTGGCTTACATTTGTTGGCATCATATACCTGTGTTCTGTATTTAACATCAGTGCAAGGGCATTGAAGGAGAGGATAAAACTGCCTTGCAGAATTCAGAAGATACTACAGAATTTTATTATTTTAGACAAGTAGAATCTATCTCAACCTTTTATTTCCCTCTGCTACATCAACCGGACCCTCCCTGAATGAAGCTTTTTTTTTCCAGACTAATGTTACAAGATTACATTAATCTGGCATTAAGTACCATCTACTGAATAAAAACAACAGATGATTCGTGACGTGGTGGTATTACATACAAGCTGGTGCTCCGCAGCTTACATGTATTTGGAAAAGTGGTCCCTGGATGTAAAAAGATTGGGAACATGCTATAGGGCATGTGCACTGTGCTGAGATCCTCCTTCATAAGGGTTTGGAGCAACTTATAGATTGTCTTAACTTTTTCCGTGCCTTTCGTCGCTATAGTGTCACTTCTGGTTTTCCAACATGGTACATATCGTCACTATATCGACGCTTTGTTTGTTTTATTAAAAAAAACATTTAGTGTAACATTTAGATTGTACATATTTCATCCGCATTTCTGGTGACTTTTCAAAATGGTGAAAGAGTGCTTAGTTACAAGCAATGCTGAGCAAGAAAAAGGAAGAGAAACATCGAAAATTTTCAATTTTTGATGATGTAGATAGGGGTATGGACATGGTCTGTGACCACCCCACTGCTCTTGAATGTATCCATAGTAGATCTAGACATATTTAGATGACTGGAGAAGTAGTTAGGAGGTTTTTTCAGACATTAATTTAGCAAGAATGCAACATAGAATCACAATACGAGATCGACAAGTAGATCTAGACATCTCAGATGGTAAGTAGTGTAGATCTAGACCTAGCCGATGGTAAGCTGGGCAGTCATTGTCTAAAAACATCACATTACTTCTTTTTTCATAAAAAACTCTGCATTTATGAAATCTTGATACATTTAGTTATATTCTGAAACATAATAAGTACACAGAAGTACATAGAAATAGTTTTCCATTCCATTTTACAACTATACCCCCTATACATATCAAGACCCATGTTTTTACTCCGGCACTCAATCAAACGTCCGCATTTCTTCCCGTGGCATGGGAAGAGTTAATGTGCAATAAGGAAACATTTTTAACATTTCACCATCACATAAACTGCAACAAACAAGAAACAGTGAATCTGATAAAAAACCTTACTGGGATTCTGTTGTCCGAGTTATCAAAGATGATTTCCACAAATGCGCTGATAACTCTAGGCCCTGTACCCTCGTGAAGGAGTGCCTGCCGTTGATCTGGCCGCATATGACTGAATTCATCTGACAGCACAAACTGAATGGCTAAAGGAAAAATCAAAGATGTCATCAAAATGGCTCTCAGTGAAAAGAAACTAGAAATCTCAACAACAAAAAAATGTCACTACACAACAGAATCATGATCTTTCTTTATTCTTTTATTTATTTGCCTGCTTGGCTACATAATAAGCATCTTAGAAAAATATAATGCAATGTAACAACTACTCATTCTAAGCTTCTGCTCATGAAGCAAATATCCCTGTCATAACAACTACTCACCATAAAAGAAATTACTCTTTCCTGATCCATTTCTTCCAACTGCAAAAAAGAGAACAAGAACAAATATTTGTTGATTTCTTGATTTGGTTTCACATGATGCACATACCAGTCAATTACATAAAATCAAACCTTTACTTTAGTTTTCAAATAGCTGTGAATATATTCAGACAAGTAATGATGCAATTGAAAAAAATATAACCCCCAACTTCATAATAATTATGAAATAATCTACTCTAAGAGGAGTTCATTTTAAATGTTACAAGTAATGGCACTGCATGCTAATCTACAGATGACTGACCAATGACATTGTGTTTGGGGCTAAATGGCTCTACTACAGTCTGATCCCTGTAGCTTCGAAAACCTTGAATAATAACCTGTGGAATAGAAAAAAAAAAATTGTTTTTGTTCAACTTGGGGACAAACACAAAGACAACAACAGTAAGGAAAGCAAATACAAATGATAAGCATCTTATAAGAAAGGGTGCAGTCATCACAAAGACATTCAAATTACAGCAAATTATACTGTGAGGGTGGAGACAAAAGTAAGTACAGGAAAGAAATGTGATTTTGTATGTTTGCAGCTTTCAACTGCAGCAATAATTGCTCTAACTTCTGCATCAAAGTTGTTGCAGTATTTACCAGTGGGTATGGAAATCTTGTCAATGGTGTTGTTTGGATATTCAATATATGCTCCTGCCCCTCCATTCTTTATGGCATTATGTGCAGATCCATCTGTATACACACGTATCCAGGTGTCACATGGATATTTGTCATCTAGAACACTAAGTGTGGCTGTTGATCTTACAAGACTGCTCTGCATCTCACCATTCTGCACACCTTTCACTTCAGTCTGAATAGTTATTTGTGTATAATCTGCTTCTTTCCATGGTGTATGCTCTGGTACAGATGATAATGGAGCGACTACAGTTGGAAGGTCAGGTATCAGCTTACGCATACGCTTGGCCTGATGAATGAAGCTGCTTCTTTTAAGCCGTCCTAATGCCAAGTTATTGAATCTCTCCTTCAGGGGATGGCTTACAGAGCTAAGGAATTTTTCTCCCATGGTCATGACCTTTGTGTCTCTACGTTCCTTTAGCGGTTGAACACCAACTATTTTCTGCATTTCTACTGTTGGCGTGGACTTCATGGCACCTGTGATAATCCATAGTGACTGATTTTGAACCTTGTCTAGATTATGCAGTGTAGTGTTTGATGCTGTGCACCAAGATGTTGAGCCATATTCTAAATGTGGTAGAATACTTTGCTGATATACATTCTTGAGGATTCTTTCACTAGCTCCCCATGTGGTTCCACTCAATTTTCTTAATATGGCTAGTTTTCTTGGTTGACTAGTAAAGAGAATTAAACAGAAAACTGAAATATTTTGGAGACATTAAATGTCATAAGAATTTAGAGAAGATAGTCTTGGAATGGTACATAATGGGAAAAAGAAAGAGAGGAAGACAAATGTGAAGATGGCTGCAAGACACTGTTGAAGATCTGCAAATCAGCATCAGCAACAAGGCATCTTGCTTACAACTGAGAGGCCTACAAGAGACTGTTAGGGAGGCAGAGTTCCGCAAGAGACATGCAAGTGACTCAGTGAATAAGAAGTGGCTTAGAAGACTGGAGTGTTTTCTCAGGCAGAAAATTGTAGTCTGCTGGTATCTCTGTAACTGACCTATGGAGTCTTGTTTTGTTTCTATTTTCATTTTTGTTTTCCAGTTGGTGTTTAGTTTGTTGGGTGATAGTTTTTGCTTCTTGGTATGTTACTGGGTGGTTGTTTTGTTCCATTCTGTTCCCTGCTTTTGAGAGGGCATCAGCTTTTTCATTTCCATTTATCTTGCAGTATGAGGGGATACAATGTAGAGCTACAGATGAATTTTGGAGCTTGTTCAGTTGTGATATAACTTCCTGTGTTTGTGGATCTTTTTTTTTTGTTTTTATTGCTTCTAGCAAGGTTCTGCAATTGGTGATAAACACAATCTTCACTGATGGGTTGTTTGTTTCTGTGAATATTTTCAGGGCTTGCTTGAGTGCTTCTGTTTCTGCTCTGCAGTTTGATGAGTATATTCCTGTTAACTGTGCTTTTTTTACCAGTATATAAACTGGTACCCCCCCCCCACTCCCAATTCTGGTGTCCCTTTCTGTGGATCTGACCGTGATGGCAGCCAAAGATGGAGTGTGTTAGCCTAAAATGGCACAGTCTGAGAAAATCAGGACATACATGCAACTACGAGAAATGGTCTTCTTTTTCTTCTTCTTCAGCTTTCTGAGCCATTAAGGCTCATTGCTGCAGATAAAGTTTGCATCCATTTCTCTCGATTCCTAATCTTCTCTCCAGTTGGTGATACCAATTTCTTTTATATCCTCTTCTATGTTGTCTTTCCATCTCTGTCTTGGTCTACCCCTTGGTCTTGTTTCCCTTATCTCTTGTGCATATACAGTTTTCGTTTGTTCTCTTCCATTCTTTCTACATGGTCCAACCAGTGTAGTCTGTTCAGTTACAAGACATTTATAATATGTTGGGATTTAAATAAGCTGTTCAGTTCAGTGTTCTTTCTAGCTCTCCATTTTCCACTGTTGGTATCCTTTATGGCCCAAAAATTCTTCTTAGGATCTTGTTCCCAAAGATCTGCAATTGTTCATCTTTCTTTGTTGTACTCCACTTTCTGATCCATACATGATACCTGGTCTTTTATAGTTTTGAAGATTGTTATTTTAGTGCTTTGGGACAGAATTTTAACAGGTGTTGCAAGGCAATGAATATTTTATTCCCTATCTGTACTCTGCTTTTTCTTTCTTCATTTACTATGTTGAAGGCTGTGCCAAGATATTCATTTATATGTTTCTGCTTTCCTAATAATTATCTCTCCAACATTTATATACTGTGGATTATTCTGCCTCTGATCTCTTGACTCTTCATATACTGTCTTTTCTTGGTTAATGGTCAAGCCCACTTTTGGTGCCACATCTCTCAGGAGTATGAAGGTGTTGATGACTTCTTGCAAAGTTTACCCCACTAGGTCGATGTCATCAGCATATCCTAGTATTTTAGCTTGTTCTTACGTACTGCTTTCTTCTTTCACTTTTCTAATAACCTTTTCTAGTACTAGGTTTAAAAATAATGGAGATAATGTATCACTCTGTTTTAAACCAGTTCTTATATAGAAGGGTTCTGACTTTCTTCTTTTATACATTACTATATTTTATGCATCCTCCATGCATATTCTGGTCAAATTGTTTAAGTCTTTGTAAAGAACTGATAGGTGCTGGCAATCTTGTTTCATCATTTCATGTGTTTCCAGTTTGGTTGCCTTCCTTTTCTGGTGCCCATTTCATAAAGTTCTTCTCTCTGGGCCTCCTACTTTTTCTGCTGATTTGGGTCATTTTGGAAGAAATGTTCTGCTATGTGTGTCCACTGGATATTCCAGCTATCTTGCAGGTTAGCTTCTTCATACAAAAGATAATGGATATAACTGTACATAAACTGAATGGAAAGCACAATGTACTTTTATTTCCTTGGTTATCTTGCAGGTTAGCTTCTTCATACAAAAGATAATGGATATAACTATACATAAACTGAATGGAAAGCACAATGTACTTTTATTTCCTTGGTTAAGGACTACTATTTTTCATGTGAGAATACAGTTCTGTATATAATTTCTTTCCAAACAAATGTGGCTTATTAATATACTTAACTGCTTAAGTTATGTTTCACATATTAATACAAGAATGAAAGCACTGGAGAAGAATAACACTTTGAGATGGATAACTCTTGGAGGGAAAAAAGTAATAAAAGTTTAGTGGATGTTACACGTTTAAGTACACAACAAGCATACTTAGTAATGACACACTTGCAGTGACTGGGTATAAAATAGTCAAGAAACTTTCATTACTTGTTTCCACATTATGTATCTTTCTATGTGTGTCATTTCTTCTAACCAGGGATGGCCAAGCTGACTTCTTATGGGAAGACAATTAATGAATGACTATTGTACTGCTTTAGTGATACATCTGTTATTTATTATATTTAAAAGAAAATTAACAATTACACAATTGTACATAGCCCATTTTAAAAATATGTACCAACTAAATTTATAAAAGCAATGAAATCATTTATCAGCTTCTATCAAAAGTATTGTTTAAAAAAAGGCAATAATATGCCATACTTAGTACATAGGTTGGTAGAAATGAATCTACAGTTTCCTCACTCTTTCCTCTTGATAGTTGGTACACTGTGATAGGCTATATCCTATCCACTTTATATATTTACATCTGATTACCTCTCATTCTTCTTCCTTCCACCTTTCCTTCTAGTATGGTCTTCAGTATATTATGTCTTTTAATGTGGCCAAAGTATTTTGTTTTCTTTGAGAAGTTCATGTTGCACTTGTTCTAATACTTGCGCATTTGTTCTTTTCATCTTCCGTAATGTATGCCTTATTTTCATGTAGATCTACATTTCTGCTGCATTTCTCTCTCTCTCACTCACTTCTTACTCAGAGTTCATGTTTCTCCTCCCTACTGCAGTACAGAACAGATATAGCATTTTACAAATCTCATGCTTAGTTAACCATTCAAAAATGTAAACGACTACGATTGTCAAAATGGAGGTATTTAACTGTCCTGCTAGAAGGAATAATGAATTTTACAGATTGTTTTTCAGTGCCATGTAAGAAGTATCACTAACGCAACAGTCTCAAGCATCTAAACTTAATGAAGAAGCAAAATTTATAGACACATAACTGACAATACATATCGATAATAGATTACTGCGAGGACAAAACTACATGCTTGCTTACAATCATTCAACACACATGCATCAAGTGATTAAGCTTCTTACCTGCTTGATATACATTTTAAAGTGCTGTGCACTTTAAGTTCACTTAAATGAAATGATAATACAAAGCTGGAATTTTCTCAGTTTAGTATAAACAAACGAATATTATTCGCCAAAAGAAGCCATCACAAATGGCGGCAAATATTACCATAATAATCAGCTAGCCCTGACAAATAATGTTCATATAATACTGATATTTATTGTTAATTTTTATTAAAATTTCTATTTCAAAAATACATTTAAAGTTATGATATATAAATTTAATTGAATTTGAGGCATGGTTGATTATAATTTTAAATTTATGTACTTTATACAAATTGTAAGCGGCAATATTGAAGTGAGCTTCTCTGTGTTCTTATACCTGGCTACAGTGTGTAATCATTACCATCATCAGGTGCCGTTGGCTATTATGCTTCTCCAGAGTACACGATCCTTCATACAGGCCATCAGTTCAGTTGGTGATCTCCTCTCACACCATCCCGTCAGACTGTCCAGTATCATTTCTCTTGGTCTTCCTCTTGATCTTCTTCCTTCTATTTTTCCTGTTATAATATGTTCAATGCCACCTCTTCTCATTGCATGTCCTATGAAAGTACATAACAGCTGAGAAACACATAAATGCTTTTGAATGTAAATGCTACAGAAGAGTTCTCCAAATATCGTGGACACAAAAAAAGAACAAATATATCTATACTACAAGAGCTTAACATTGAAGAAGGCTGGCTAGTAAAGAGGATTAAAGAGAGAAAACTTAAATATTTAGAACACATTAAACGTCATGATAATTTAGAGAAGACCGTATTGGAAGGATACATAATGGGAAAAAGAAAGAGAGGAAGACCAAAACGAAGATGGCTGCAAGACATCGATGATGATCTGCAAATGGATGCAGCAGCGGCAGGCCATCTTGCTCACAACCGAGAGGCCCACAGGAGTGCTATTTGGGAGGCAAAGTTCCGCAAGGAACATGCAAATGAATGAATGAAAGTACATTGTCTCTCTCTTATTATTTTTTAATAATATTTTTTGTCTCTCCAGTTCTTCTCATACATTCTTCATTAGTTATTTTTGCTATCCAGGGGATTCGCAACATTCTTCTAATAAACCACATTTCTGCTGCTTCCAATGATTTTTGTGCAGACCTGACTATTGTCCATGATTCACTTCCATATAACAAGATAGGTTCAACATAGCATTTTAGGACTTGTTTTCTAACATTCATTGATAAGGATGTGTTACATAATATGTTTCTCATTCTCTGAAATGCAGTCTTTGCTTGGCCTATTCTGTCCTTAATATCTGTTCTGCATTTCCCATCTTGTTAAGAAGGGCCAAATTAATAGGCATAAAATCCCTTGATGAGGTTGAAAGGCTCTCCGAAGACAGGAAAAACTGGCGAATTACCTTGCGAGCCCTTTGTGACGTTTAACGGCACGGGAAGGATATAAGATACATAAGATTTCCCATCTGAAGTTATTACTGCTCCAAGGTATTTGAATTTCTGCACATACTTTAGAATAGCTCCGTTTAATTTTATATTGCATGTTAGTGGATTCTGTTTCTTAAATATAACCATAGTCTCTGTCTTTTTTATGTTTATAGTAAAGCCTTTCTGTTCACTTCCTTTAGCGACTTTATCCAAGAGATTTTGCAGGTCTTGTTGGTTCTCAGCTGTCAGTACTGTGTCGTCAGCATACCGAAGGTTGTTAATATTGTATCCTCCAATTTTTATGCCTGGTTCTGTGATGATCGTTCTTTCTCGATGTACAGAGAAAAAAGATCTGGAGATAGTACACATCCTTGTTTTATAGGTTGATATTTTTCAGTTCTATTTTTAACTCGAATTGCTGCTTCTTGCTGCCAATATAGGTGTTTTACAATCCTCAAGTCTTTGCCGTCTATATTGATGTCTTCAAGCATTTTAATAATTTCATAATGTTTCACCTTGTCGAATGCCTTGATGTAATCAATGAAGCATAAGTAGAGATCTTTATGTACTTCTAAAGCTCTTTCTGTTAGTGTTCGTAAAGCATAAATTGCACTGTGTGTTCCCTTTCCCTCAACAAATCCAAACTTTGTTATGTGACATGAGAGGCTGATAGTCCGGTGGTCATCACATTCCTTTGCACCTGGTGTCTTTTATAGTGCTATAATCGTGGATTTAAGCAGGTCACTGGGCATATAACCACTGTTGTAAATGTCATTCAGAAACTTGGTTATTATTTTTATTCCTATCTCCTCTATTTCTTCTATTGTTATATTATCAGGCCCAGTCGCTTTTCCTTTCTTCATGTGTTTGATGGCATCCATGATTTCATCTTCAAGTAATGGTGGTCCATCACAGTTTTCAGTATCTGTTGTTAATTCTGGTCTTTCTCCTCCATATAGCTCACCGATATACTCTGTCCACCTGTCTACAATGTCTTCTTTTCCCATTAACATTTTACCTTCTTTTGATTGCAGGCATCCTGTGGTATATTTTGTTTTCCTGCCTGTGAGTTCACTAATTCGTTTGTGCATACTTTTGCTGTCTTTATTATGGGAGTCCTATATTTGTCTGCAATAGTGCATTTAACCACACTTCCTTTGCTTCTCTGCATTTGCGCCTTATTTCTTTATTTATCTTGCTATATTTTTCTTGGTTATATTTACCCCTCCTCCTCCTGTCCATCAGTCCTAAGATGTTGCCTGTCATCCATTTATTTTTTAAAGGCTTGTGTGTTTGGTGGTATTATCTCCTTAACATTTTGGTGGATGGGATCTCCATTGCCCATTGTTCATCTATACTACTTATCTTTCCTATTGTGTTGTATCTATTTGCTATAATAACTCTGTACTGTTCTCGCAGTTCTTGGTTATTTTAATGAGTTATGTATTCAGTTTGATGTTTCTCACTTTTCTGCATGCTTTCGTTAGCTTTATTCTAATTTTTACACAGAGTGGGTAGTGGTCACCATTGGAGTCAGCTCACGGCATGGATTTCGTTGTCAGTAATGCATCGTTTGGTGATTAATACGTAGTCTATGTTATTAAAAGTCTTTTTGTCTGTGCTGCACCACGTTGCCAGTCTTCGGGGATGTTGTTTTAACCAGGTGTTTTCTACAACCAAGCTATATATTCTTGCCCATTCAATTAATTTACTACATCTGTCACATTTCTACTTCTAAGGTTTATCATCTTGAATCAAATGAGTGTAACAATTTGTCCTGCTTCGAAAGTTATTCCAAACAAGTAAGAATTTAATGTGACGAAATGGAAAGCCCTTCAAGTAACGACGAAGGTAAATCCTAATTTTAGAACATATGCGGTAATAATGCAGACATTTGAGTATTTCAAGTCATTTACTCACAAATATCATATGTTCTTTTGACACTCGTTTTTTTTTTTTTAAATGGAAGTCGGCACTGCTGTGAGATGGTTTCTTCGATCTCACCACAATTTTCAAACAGTTTTTTTTAAAATTCATACTGCAGTTTTCAAGCATTCATCTTTCTTATATTTAAAATGAGATCCTTTATGGATTGAACTGTCGTTGAACTTTCCTTGCTACATTCGATATTTCAGTTCTTTCTTCATAGAATTAATGGCTAGGGGGTTGCTCGCCCTACCGAAATCCGGGGTTCAAGCCCCAGAAAATCTGGTTGTCATTGCTCATTTTCTCAGTTCTAAAATGTCTACTGCCTTTTGAGTACTAAGCATACAACATTGTGCTAAATCACTTTACTGTGCGAAAGCGTCGGTGTTTCTCATGTTAAAAATTAGAACTGCCCTCAATACACTTCAGACAAAATCCATGGTGCCCTGATTTGCTTCTCATTACACACTTCTGTGACGAGTTTCTTCTAATATTCGTTATGTGTTAATTTTGGTTTGTTATTTATTAAGTTTTATTTATGCAATGCAACACTGAACACTCAGGTTCTAGGATGAATGTATCTGTTTAGTGCTTTCAGTTTGTTATTTATAACTTGAAATTAGTTATAGACTGTTTATGTTTTTAAGGAACTTCTTTAGTTTTATTTCAACCCAACTTCCTCAGTACAGATAGAAGCTCATATCTTTTGCTCTTGCTTTTTTAAATTTTAAGTTTTACTTTGCTATTACTAATCAATAAAAGTTATGTAAAAGTACCCCCTCCCCCTTAAAAAAAAATTATTTGTTATAATTATGAAATGTTAAAGCATGGTTTTGCTAGGTGTTGCTTTCATTGACATGTTTCCTGCCATTGAGATATATAGGGATGTGGTGCTTGTCCCCATGTTTTCCTTGATCTCTCGGCACACAGGAAGGTGATGTGACCAGTATCATGCCTGACTACCTTTTCTTTCCCAGCTCCAAGAGGAGGCAGTCATCCAGTTCTACAATTAGATTAACTAGCCATCTCTGACTGGGGTTAAACCACCATCCTTAACCATGAGAGAAGAGTGAACTAACCACTCACATCTCAGGCACTTACTTCCATCTTATATGTTGGCCTTAGTCTGAGATCTTCACTGATCAGTTTGTTGGCAAAGTCATGAAGTTCTTAGTTACATGGAGATTCTGTCATTAGAGCGGTTCCGGTTTAAGACTTAAAGCAGAAAATAGTGATGAATATTGACCACATGGACAGCATGTTTTACTTCTGTAACAGGTAAACGCACACAACACATAGCAGCCCTTAGCATTGGGATTCTCTGTATTGTTGTTGGAGTCCCTCTGTGGTGGAAGACTACAGAAGTGTATAGAGTCAGTCTGCCCTATTCTGACATTCAACACTTATCCGATAGCAAGGTAATTATTATCCAAATTTTGTTTGTTTGTTTTTTTTTTGTGTGTGTAAAAAACCAGAAAACAAAGTAAGCATTTCTTTCATCTGAAGAAAATTCATACACTTTTATGTAAACTGATTGTGTGTGTGTGTGTGTGTTTGCGCGCACATGTGAGTGAGATCATGATCAGAAAAAGGAGATGGACATATGTCAGCCATGTGATAAGAAGAAACAGTCAAAGAATCCCAAAACAGGCTATAAAGAGGAACACAACAGGCGAAAGAACAAGAGGTTTACCATGTGAAACTCTAAAGAGGACATTGTTAAGAGAGGGCAAATTAATAGACATAAAAATCCCTTGATGAGATTGAAAAGGAAAACTTGGCGAACTACCATGCAAGCTTTATGTGCCGTTAATTAACGACATGGAAAAGATGTAAGATGTAAGGTGTGTCCGCTAAGTAATGAGACTTATTTTATTCAGCCAATCAGCAGGACCAGGGAGCGAACTCTCTGGGCCTGAAGGTTAATATGGGATGTTAGGTAAAAGGTCGATATCTCGTCATTTGGCTCTGAGTTTTTTCAGAGTGCGGATTGTTTGCAAAGTGGACAGATATTTAAATGTCGCGTAATGGTCAAAATGCAGAGGAATGTTGAGCAGTGAAACACGATAAAGTTTTGTGTTAAACTTGGAAAAATCCATGACCAAGATGCTTGCTGTGATACAGAAAGCCTATGGCAAAGATGCTTTACCGAAAGCATAAGTATTTCGGTGGCACAAGACGTTCAACAAAAAGACAGAGCTTTGAGTGGCACACTACCGAGTCTCCTTAACTAAAGAAGGTTTGAATGAGCAAATTGAAGATGAAATTGATGCTTATTGTCATTTTTGACTCAAAAGGTGTTATCCATAAGGAGTTCGTACCACCCAGACAATTGGTTGATGCAGCATTTTATGTGGAAGTGCTTAAATGGCTGAAGAACAGAGTCACATGTGTCTGCCCAGAGATCACCAACACTTGCATTCTTCAGCACAACAATGTGCTGACCCTTGCATCGATGCTAGTGAGAGAGTTTCGGGTGAAACAAATATTGGCAATGCTATGCCAACCTCCCTACAGCCCAGACTTGGCCCTGGCTGACTTCTTTTTGTTTCCCTGGCTCAAATCAAGCTTGAAAGGCCACCATTTTGGGACTCTTAATGATGTGCAACCTGCTGTGACAAGTGTTTTGAAGGATATCCCTGTTCAAGACTTCCAGGCGAGCTATGATGTGTGGCAGAACCACTGCCAACGGTGAATTGATGCTCAAGGATGTTATTTCAAGGAATTTTAAGTATATGTAAGTATATCTTGAACAAATCGAATTTTATGGAATCAGTCTCATTACTTACTGGAGACACCTTGTATATATATATGTACACTTCTTCTTCTTCGTTCGCTTCTACCACCAAGACTGCCCTGTGATCCTACTGAATTTATGCCTGTGGTCCTCGTTAAGTTCCGTGGTCCCCCGTGTGGTCCCCAGAAGGACCACACGAGATCCCTGAGAGGACCATGGGAGGTTCAGAGTATCTCAGGGCTTGAGCCTGAATTCTTGGTGGGTCTCAGAAGCGGGATTGCGTGACACTGTGGTTTTCATTGCACCAGTTTAGTCTAGAGTTGGACTTTCTATATATGTACACACACATATTTCCAAGTCATTCTTCCTGTCACATCCTCCATGAATGATATAAACAAGCATTAAAGAGTCATTCTCCAAGTAACATAGTTTTTTACCAATTAGATCCCTTCTAAATACTTGTTGCAAACTGACTAATATTTAAAAAAGTGTTTGAAAGCCGAGCAGTAGAGTTAAATGTTGTAAATGAGGTATCACGTTCAAAATGCCAAATCATGAAATAAAATCCCATCCATAAACATTTAGTGTGCATAACTCTCTAGTAATGTTATTCATGGCTTGGGGAATAATCAGAAGAAACAGCAATGGAATGCCATAAAGATTTGGTCAAAAAGAAAAGATAAATCATCATTGCAGAAATGAGACATTTAAGGATAATACAAAGTATATCAAGAAGAGACCAAATAAGACATGACAAAATCAGAGCAAAGGTTGGAATAACACCAGTATTATATTACATCCAGAAACAACATGTCAGATGGTTTGGCCAGGTTACAGGACTACTGCCAGACAGTGTACTACAGAAGACATGCATACTAAGAATCATAGGAAACAGAATGAGAGGCCACCCACACAGGAGGTAGAGTGAGAAAATTATAGAAACCTTAAATATCCCATTATATAAAGCAGATCACCCATAAAGACAAATATTTGTCCCATCAACACTAAAGGGTATATGAGAAATGAGATAAGACATAATAAGACAAAAGGTTTGGCTGTGGAGAAAATTGAAATATATTTCCTTCTCAGTTAGAAAACAAATGAAGAAATTCCAGGAGAGCCTGTAGAAAATGGAAAAATGAATAAAAATAATGAAAAAACTATTAAATAAAAAAAAAATCTTTGGACATGTTATGAGAGGACAGATGTTAGAAAACATGATAGTCACTGGAAAACTCATGAGAGAGGGAGAGGGAGATCAAGAGAGAAATATCTGAGTGAGCTGAGA
Organism: Achatina immaculata; assembly: GCA_009760885.1. Lineage (NCBI taxonomy): Eukaryota > Metazoa > Mollusca > Gastropoda > Stylommatophora > Achatinidae > Lissachatina > Lissachatina immaculata. The sequence goes on along the minus strand of CM019691.1, from coordinate 53,071,950 downwards.
GGTGGCATGGAATGGCATAAGGAAGGCATGTAAAATGACCAGAAACGCTAGAGAATGTTTGGAATGGAGAAGCAATGCCAATGTTTTCCAACAGCACATAATCTATCGGTCAATCAGTCCACCAGCAGCAGGTTTTATAGGACAGTGTAATAATTAAATATTAAATTTTGAGAAATAAATGTTAATTCTATAAAATGATTTCATGTTTCAAGATTGAATACTTGACGGAAGTCAGTGTAATATGGGCCTCTGATCTCAAGAAGGAAGAGTTGTTCCTCTCTGATCTAGCCAAGCAATTGAACAGGTTGTTTGGTAGGTAATGTTGCAAATCATGTGCTTTCTTTCTTCATCTTAATTAGAGCATTTTAATACTAACTTGTTTACAGTTTTTTTTTTTCTTAACTAAAGCATAACTCATGTTGTAGTTTGTAAGAAAATTTGATAAATTAATTTTTAAAAATGTTTTTTTTTTTACACGAGAGAAGCACAGGACTTGAGAAGCAAGTGTAATAAATTTTGTCTTAGCTTTGCCAACCCAGTTGAAAGAAAGTTATTAGGTATCTGTAGTGGGGAAATGTGTCTGAGAATAGAAAATATATGCTTGCAAGGTGAAACACACTAGAATAAGCTATACGCATGACTGTCAGCGTATTAAAGAATTGATATCTTCATAAGAAAATTATTTCTATGTGCGTGAGGCATCTGAGCTAATATCAGGTGAATAAAAGCAAACAAGAGAGAGAGAGAGGGAGGGAGAGGGAAGAAGGGAGGGATATAAATATTTATACATACATATATATATATATTATATATATATTATTCCACTTAATATTTATGTAGTTTTGACATGCAAAATTCCCAGACAAAAAAAGAGTACAAGCAGCCACTTTGTCTCCAACATTCCGATTTTCTGTGAGAGAAGCTGACAACTTGGAGCTGCTGTCAATTAGGAATGCTGGAGAAGGTAATCAGAAACTGTTACTTTTGCTTTTGTCATAGTTTTATTGACCGGGATGACTGTTTCTGGAAACAGCTAATTGTGAGTTACGAAAATGTGGAACATTTTATGAAGCTTCCTCTGGGAATGCAAATGCTTAAAAGAAGCAGCTTCATTCATCAGGCCAAGCGTCAGTGTAAGCTGATACCTGACCTTCCAACTGTAGTTGCTCCATTATCATCTGTACCAGAGCATACACCATGGAAAGAAGCAGATTGTACGCAAATAACTATTCAAACTGAAATGAAAGATGTGATGAATGGTGGGTGAGATGCAGAGTAATCCTGTAAGATCAGCAGTCATGCTTAATGTACAAGATGACAAAAAAATGGATCTGCACACAATGCCGGAAAAAATAGAGGGGCAGGAACACACATTGAGTATCCAAACAACACCACTGACAAGATTTCCATACCCACTGGAAAATACTGTAACAACTATGATGCAGAGGTTAGGGCAGTTATTGTCGGAGTTGAAAAACAATCAGACTCCAGAATTGATACATGCCACATAGTAATTCTCACAGATGTAAGATTGGTATTGGAAGCTTTTCAGTGCCTTCTTCTTTTGGCCTTGTCAAAAATTGGCTTACAACACAGAGCCGCCTTGCAATGGATTCCATCCACTGTGGGATACCAGGCAATGAGAAAGCTGACCGTCTTGCCAAAGAGGGCACTGAAATGGATCAACCAGACATACCGATCACCTGTAATCAGAAGAAAAACATGATAAAAACCTACAGGAAGCCACAAACACCACCACATGATGACTATCACATGCTAAACAGAAAGGAACAAGTCACCATTTTCCATCTCCAAACAGGACAAAGCTGACTCCGAAATCATATGTGTACAAAGTTTAAGGTTGGTACTACTAATCTTTGTACATGTGCTCAGGTGCCCCAAACTGTGGAACTTAACCCCCAAAACTACACCAACTATGAGACATTGAGAAGCAATTACTGGTCTAGTGAAACCAGCAAAGAAGATATGCTCTACCATTCCATACATGAATTACAAAAAAAAAAAACAGTGAAATTTATCCAAGAGACAGACTACACATGTAGGCAGATAATGCATACAAAGAAGAAGAAGAGCTTTCTGATGGTGATTGAGCCTGCTTCATAGGTTTTATTTTGTTCATGTTGCCTGTTCTTTACAGAGTTATGTTCTTTTGAAAACCAGTCTGACTGTGTCTTGTTCAGCCAGGATGCCTACTTCTGTGGTGGTGAGGCAAATGTGGCAGTGAATATACTGTCAAGGGTACCAGTCAGCAACTCATTGCTGATTGCTTGTGTCAGGTGGGCAAACCATAGCAGACCAAGACCCTGTTCCACCTCTCATTTGGTACTCATAGTAAGAGGCTCAACCTGGCTAATGAGGCAGGGTCTGAAAAAAATAGCAACCATAACCGTCTCCTCATTCGGTTTGATGCCGTGTTTCAACACTATCACTACATGAGCTGCAAAGAATGTTAGCTCACATTTTCAGGGAATGAATGAATGATCTTTATTTTTAAAGGGTAAAGAATTGGGCACTCAGGCCTGTCTTACATTCTGCCCTTCATAGAACAAAAACAAGAAGGCAAATAGGTGGTGTATTAGTTACAAAAAACAGTGAAATTTATCCAAGAGACAGGACTGCAGATATAGACAGACAATGCGAGCGAAGAAGAAGAAGAAGGTGGTGTATTTAGAGTGTCACTGGTATTCTGGATCCATCATCACTTTAACCACCCTGTTTCTTGTGTAATCGTGTAATCTAAGCAATGTTGAAAGCAAAGACAGTGTGATTTTGTAAGGGCGTGTAAATTCTTAAATTTTACTAATTTTAACTGAATTTATTTGTAAAATTCCAAAAACATGATTTAATGATTCTTTTTTTTTTTTTTTTCAAAAATTCTAGTTTCAGACTTAAATTATGTTTTACCATCTGAGGGCTTAAACAAATACAATATTATAATCACCAAGCCATCGGGTGTCATATCTCAGCCTGTTCTAGCGTCAAAGAACAATATTTTCCTACCGTATAATGGTGCAGGTAAGAGTGAGCTGTATGCACAAAAATATGTTTATTTATTTTTTTCATGTGTTTCATCAGCAGCTGGGGGAATCATTAAAAGGAGTTTTAGAGTGAGTAGTTTACTAGAATAATGAGTTAAGTATTTGTGAGTTGAAAAAAAAGGAGAACAGGGAAAGAAGAATAAATGTAAGTTATGTGCCTGTGTGTATCCATGTTTTTGATTGTGTGAGTGTATACATGTGTATGTATATCTGTGCATGTTTTAGGGCATGCATGTATATATCTGTGTTTGTGGTTGTGCAAGTTTATCCATGAGTGTGTATGTCTGTGATTGTGTGTGTGTGATTGTATGAAAGTAAGCATGTGTATATCACTGAGTGATTTGTGTGCAGTGGTCTAGTGCATGTCTTTCATCTGCTGCAGGTGTGGAGGGTGTGTCTTTCCAGATTGTACAGCTTGTCAAAGATGCCATAAGAGATTCAGCGGTCATTAAGAGCTTGGAGGCTGCCCAGGGGCTCAGGGCTCAGAAGGTTAGTTTGAGGCTGTGTTGGCGGCAGTGGAGTGGTTAGTTGCTCGTGGTGTGGTTAGTTGTGTCATTGTGACGGATTCACAGAGAATGCTCCGTAAGATTGAGAAGAATTTGCTTTGCAAAAAGTGGGGAGTTAAGTGTGACAGTTCAAAATTTAAGCATGATTTTTGAGGTTTCTGAATTATTATTGTATGAGAGCGTTCGTCATTGTCACTTTCTTGGAATAATCATTATTTAGTTACACAAAGTCAGTTTGCCTTGCAAAAAAAAAAGCATGGCTTGTTGTTAGCGGTCAGTTATGTCTCTTAACATTGATAGAATAGGCCATGAGAGAGACAGCTTCCATTATCCAGCATTCACCTGCTTCACCATCATCTTCTAAGGCAGAAAGAACCATTATTATTGCCGTGTTTAATTCTTCTTCTTCTTCTTCGTTCACTTCTACCACCAAGACCGCCCTGTAATCTTACTGAATTTACGCCTGTGGTCCTCATTAAGCCTATCTAGACTGCCCTGGTCCAGTGTCTCCGACTTCAGCATTTTGTGGTCTGGCCGCTACCCTTCCTGGTTGTTACTAGGATGGAGCTTTTGTCCAGGAGGATGAATCCTTGCCACTAGTGACTTCTACCCCTGGCATATTACCCCAGTATGGGCGTGTTTGGGACATGACCGACCTCTAGAGCAGAGGTACCTTGACATGTGTAGCCTTCAAGTTTCACCCCTGGTGTGAGCCGGTTTAGGCATATTTCACCAGTATGGGTGTATATTGGGCGTGACCTACCTCTAGAGCTGAGGTGGCGTGACATGCCTAGCCATCAAGTTTCAGCCTTGTTTAATGAATCAAAAGCAGTTACCGCATCCAGTCAGCAGCATATGTAGAAATTGTAGCATACTTCCTCTACTTGACAAACACATTTATGTGAGTTTATAATGATATTATCCTTACCATGTTTTTAATTGTTTTGTAAACTCTTTATGCCAATTTCTTTTTTCAAAATCAGCCTGACAAGGACATCATGAGATCATATCGGTTTCACTCAGGTTATGACATCACATTCACTCTGATTGTACCAGAGCCACACAATGTCAGTGTGAAATGGGATATTGAAGCTGGCATCAGAGGTTTGTTCTGTAACATTTGTTTGTTTGTTTCATTTTGTTTTGAAAAAAAAAAAAAGTGTCATTGTAGGTACAGTGATATTATTGAACTGTTAATCTAAGATCTTGTATAGTGTAGTACAGTTGATAATGAACTAATTGTCTAATCCTAACATGAAGGTAGTGAGTGGGAGACTTGCTACCCTGCTCCTGTGGTTAATCCAGGTGTAAAAAACAGGTACCTGTCACGTTTATTTGAAAGTGGAGATTATTATTGAAAGTGGAGTATACTTTGCACATGCTTGCCAGTGTGTTAAGAGAACGAAGAATGTTTTCATAAAAATTTGATGAGTAAGAGACTATGCCAAGGATATTTACAATATCAACAACAGTATTTAAACAGTTACAGCTTTAGATGGTTATTAATCTCTCAGAAAGTGAACACATTAAAATCATAAGAAGAAGAAATGGAGAAAAAAAAATCTATCTGCATAATTTCATGTCTGTCAGGCTGTCACTAGACACTTCTGTGCCACAGTTCTGTTTTAAGGATGTGTGTACAAATTCAGAAGCAGTATTTTATGTGGACAGTGTAGAGTTGTGCTTCCATCTGGGGTGACTGGATGTTTAAACATCATCGTGGATATTTTCAATAAATGCAGTGATCTTCTTAACATTTTTGTCCCAGTGCGGCGTTATCCCGGCAACATATGTTGGTGCCTCAGTGATGTAGTGGTTAGTCTACTAGCCTGCTTATCAGAAGATCCCTGGTTCAGTTTTTGTACTAGAGTGGAATTTTTCCATACTGATCAGCACCAGGGTCAACCCAGCGTCCAAAAAAAAAGGGTTTTCTGGGATTTCCCCAGGAAAATAAAGGCAGTGAGGACAAGTACTGGCATCCCTACCTCAAAATGCTGTAGTGGCCTAGAAATGTGCAGGTGCTGATACTTCACACCGCTCTGGCATGCAGATGTCACAGGACACAGATTGGGTCATTTGTGTTGTGCTAAAACAGGGAGTACTTGTTTTATTTATTCATTTTTTTTTGTTTTTTTAACAGTGGCTGAGGTCTTGTATGATGATTCTTGTTTCAGATTATCTGCAGCCCACACTTGATTCCTTAGATGAGTACACCAAGTTCTCTGTCACATCTCAGGTATAAAAGTTGTTTCACATTCAGCCAGGAAAACTATCATGACACATATTACAAATATCTCAGTATATATCAATTTTTAAAAAAATGTCCGTTGTATATATAAAAAAAGTAAAGTAAGGTAGTAAAGATCTTAATTCTGTGCTTTGGTTAGAATTTTTTTATATTGAAAAAGTAGATAGTATCATTAAAAAAAAAAGAAGAAGAAAAAAAACAAACAAGAGGAACACTGGAAACATTGTTTACTTTAGAAAAAAATCTTCAGTTATGTGCCAACAGTTTCTTCCACTGCTTAGTTTTACCAAGTGAATTACTGACTTTTTCAGTTGTAAAATTTTTTTAGAAAAATTTAAGACAGTCACAGAGTTATGAAAGTAATACTTAACAGAAATGGAAACAACAGTAAAATCTCATTATAATGGACTTCAAGGGATGCTTTCAGTCTAGACCATTGTAGCAAAAGTCTGCTATACCAAGAAGAAAATATATACATAGGAATGTAGACAGGACCTGTGGACCTAGTCCATTGTTACTGAGACCCCATTTATAATGTTATAATGGGATTTTACTGCATAAGTACTCCTTTGTTGAAAATTGCAAATATTTTGTTGTGTTTTTGATTTTTCAGTCTTTCAAAAGAATTGGGTAAAAAAAAAATCCCTTTCATTCATGTTTTTGTACTATGTGTAGCTTTTAAATAATCTGATATCTTTTCAGTGATTGGTGGAATTGTTTGATTCTTTACGTATATGCAGGTACTCTACCTTGTCGGTCTTGGTGGCAATCCTCAAAAGGGTGATGGGTTTTTCTATTATTCTGAGCAAGATTTGCCACATATTATAAATCCACTGGAAGTCAAACTTGGTAAAACGTTTTTTAAAGATCTTCTTATAGATTTCTAAAATGTTGCTTTATTAGGCACAGAATGAAATAAAGTTTGAACTTATAATGGTAAATTTCCACAAATTGGGTATGTTTAAATTTATTCATGGATTGCTGTAGTGTATGGTGGAACAAGTGAAAACTGTTGTTTAAAAGAACATAGACAGGTTTATTACCCTGTAGTTCCCAACCTCAGGTCATGACCCACATTAGGGTGGGGCCACAAGAAGATCTGAAAATGTAAAAAGGGGAAGAAATAATAAGTAAAAAAAAATTACATAAGTTTAGGGAGCTCCTCATTCTTTATGCTTTCAAACATAAATATTGAAATAACAGGTACACTGTTGTTCATTGAAACAATTTTTATTGAATTTCAGTTTTTAAAAAAAAATTTTTTTTCAGTGGGCTTTGAGTTACATACCATTGCTGGTTTAGGGATGTGGGTCATATACCATTGCTGGTTTAGGATTGTGGGTACCGTTGCTTTTTAGGGTCACACTTAAAGTAACAATGGGAACTGCTGCTTTAACTTTTAAAAAAAAAAAAAGAGTAAGTAAACTAAAGAGAGAAAGAAAAAAAAAATGGAGAAATCTCATAGGGAATTTAAACTGAAAAAAATTACATGTGGGAGCAAAGAAGGGGAAAACTTCACAATTTAGGTGTACACTAAGATTCTTCTTCTTCTTCTTCGTTCGCATTGTCTGTCTATACCTGCAGTCCTGTCTCTTGGATAAATTTCACTGTTTTTTGTAATTCATGTATGGAACCGTAGAGCTTATCTTCTTTAGTGGTTTCGCTGGGCCAGTAATTATTTCTCAGTGTTTCATAGTTGGTGCAGTTCTGGAGGATATGTTCCACAGTTTGGGGCACCTGGGCACATGTACATAGATTAGTAGTACCAACCTTAAACTTTGTATACATATGACTTTGGAGTCAGGTGTGTCCTGTTCGGAGACGGAAGATGGTGACTTGTTCCTTTCTGTTTAGCATGTGATAGTCCTCATGTGGTGGTGTTTGTGGCTTCCTGTAGGTTTTTATCATGCTTTTCTTCTGATTATAGGTGATTGGTATGTCTGGTTGCTCCATTTCAGTGCCCTCTTTGGCCAGATGGTCAGCTTTCTCATTGCCTGGTATCCCACAGTGGGAGGGAATCCATTGCAAAGTGACTCCATGTTGTAAGCCAATTTTTGACAAGGCATCTTTAAGGTCTGGTAGTTTGTTGCACTGAAGAGCTTCCAGTACTGATCTTGCATCTGTGAGAATTACTACAGGACATGTATCAATTCTGGAGTCTGATAGTTTTTCAACTGCAGCAATAATTGCCCTAACTTCTGCATCAAAGTTGTTGCAGTATTTACCAGTGGGTATGGAAATCTTGTCAATGGTGTTGTTTGGATATTCAATATATGCTCATGCCCCTCCATTCTTTATGGCATTATGTGCAGATCCATCTGTATACACACGTATCCAGGTGTCACATGGATATTTGTCGTCTAGAACACTAAGTGAGGCTGTTGATCTTACAAGACTGCTCTGCATCTCACCATTCTGCACACCTTTCACTTCAGTCTGAATAGTTATTTGTGTATAATCTGCTTCTTTCCATGGTGTATGCTCTGGTACAGATGATAATGGAGCGACTACAGTTGGAAGGTCAGGTATCAGCTTACGCATACGCTTGTCCTGATGAATGAAGCTGCTTCTTTTAAGCCGACTTAATGCCAAGTTATTGAATCTCTCCTTCAGAGGATGGCTTACAGAGCTAAGGAATTTTTCTCCCATGGTCATGACCTTTGTGTCTCTACGTTCTTTTAGCGGTTGAATACCAACTATTTTCTGCATTTCTACTATTGGTGTGGACCTCATGGCACCTGTGATAATCCGTAGTGACTGATTTTGAACCTTGTCTAGATTATGCAGCATAGTGTTTGATGCTGTGCACCAAGATATTGAGCCATATTCTAAATGTGGTAGAATACTTTGCTGATATACATTCTTGAGGATTCTTTCACTAGCTCCCCATGTGGTTCCACTCAATTTTCTTAATATGGCTAGTTTTCTTCTGGCTTTTGCTTCTGCACTGTTGATGTGTTGCTTCCACGTCAGTTTTGAGTCAAGAGTCACTCCTAAGTAAGTGGGTTGGTTGTCCATCCTTAAGGGTATTTCATTTACAAAGATCTTATCTGCTTTCTGTTTAGATGTGTACACTAAGATGAAACGTATTGTGAAATTGACCTGTATCATGAAAAGTTCACATCCCAGATTCCTGTGTAAGGGAACAAGTTAATCCAAAAGTATGTGGAAAAGAGAAATGAAGACACAACAGAACAGTCTGGAAAGCATCCTGCAACATCTCAACATCCCAAGTAGGAATAGAAACATCAAGAGAAATTAAAAACCATTCTTCTGTGTGCATATATGTGTAGAAAAAAAAACTGAAGAGAAAATTTTCACTATAGCATCTGTTATTTTTCACTTTGTCGATATGATTAACGAACATCCTGCATTCCTATGTCATAACTTTTACATATGTTTTACAGGCTCTCATGCATCCAATAACCCAGCGCTAAATTTTATAGTGTACATTCCTACACAGAGCAGAAGTCCACTGTATATTCTAGACAGCAGTGGTGAGTTATAAGCATGTACAAGTTATCTGAATCAAGTGCGTCTGTGGCGAGGAAACAAAGAGCTGTGTGCTGAAGAATACTGGTCAGACGAAGTACATTTAGGTGTTGTGTAGGAGCATTTGCTCCAAAAAAGATGAACTAAAATGCAGTCAGCAGAGTTTTTTTTAGTTATATTTTGTTTTGTACAAGAGACTTCAATCTTATAACTGACTTCCATGAGTTTCATATAAAATTAAAATAGTATGTTATAACAGAAAGGATGTTGAGCAATAAAGGGCTCACCTGGGCAAGAGCAGAAAAAGGCAAAGGACAGGCATTTGTAATAAACCCATGTGGAAGCCCTATGTGCCCTGGGCACTTAAGGTTCAGAGAGAGAGAGAGATGTTATAAGAGTAATTTATAGTAATGATATTCAAATAGTAATGAAATAATCTAGTGACGGCCAAAGAGAGTGAAATTTATTTTTAGCAATCACTAGCAGGGCACAGCAAAGTGTGTTCTTGAAAGTCAGTAACCAAATGTATTATTAAGATTTATCCACACCCAGTAGAAGATTTACTAAAACCTCAGCTGAATGTAATGAGATAGTTAAATATACATGCTCTTTGTTGGTGCATTATTCAGATTTAAAACATGAGTAGACTGGAAGGTTCATGTATGTATGCATGTATGCCCAGGATTCTAAAACTGGAACACATCCTCCAAAGCTTTATCAGTTATAAAATACTGAGACGCACGTGCTGGCCCAATAAAATCACCCACGGAGCTTGGGCATATAGTTCCTTATAGGAACTACCAAAAAAAAAAAAAAACCTGTCCATTTTACCCAAGAGACAGGTTCTAAGGACTGTTGTTGCCAGAGGTGGGGTGGAGAATTCACTCTCCACTCCAATGGCATGCGTCTCAAATAGCCTCTGGCAGTCAAGTCCAGCTCCTGGCCTTCTCATGGCAGAACTGTTTAAACTGACAGGAGAAGGGGCAAAGGCGAATATCTGGTTCCTGAAAACCAGACACTTTGGGTAGATGAGAGGCACTTTTGGTAGCTCATCTACCGCTGCTGGCGAGATTCTTCAGCTGCTGTGCGTGGAGCAGTGCTCCTCCCGGCCAGTGAAGAAAGGTGCAAAGGGGTTGCCGCACAGCACCATTGCGGAAAAAATGGTAGAAAGGATAAAGCAAAGCAAACAGTCAAATCATGGCACCTCTGGTCTTGAGGTCGGCCACGTCCTAAGTGCACTCATATTGGGTGAAATGCCTGAACCGGCTTAACCCAGAGGTTAAGACACTGCTGGAGAGACTCTTCAGATGCCGCACATGGAGTGAAGCTCCTCCCGGTCAAGGAAGAAACTGCAAAAAGAAGTAAGGGTTGCTGTGTGGTGCCGATGTGAAAAGGTGAAGGAAAGGATAAAGTGAAGTTTAATTGGTATGTCCAGTAGTATCGCTGCGAGAGCTACACATACTACGGCGCCTCTGCTCTAGATGCCAGCCATATCCGAAATACACCTACACTGGTGAAATATGCCTAAACCGGCTCACACCAGTGGTGAAACTTGAAGGCTACGCATGTCACAGCACCTCTGCTTTAGAGGTCGGTCATGTCCCAAACATGCCTATACTGGGATAATATGCCTAAACCGGCTCAACCCAGGGGTGGAAGTCACTAGTGGCAAGGATTCATCCTCCTGGACAAAAGCTCCATCTTGGTCACAACTAGGAGGGGTAGCGGCCACGACCACAAAATGCTGAAGTTGGAGACACTGGACCAGGGCAGTGTAGATCACCCAGCGAGGATGTATGCATATCCTAATCACGCTAAGGTTTTTCAGTGAGAAAGTCCAACACTGGACTGGATGGGCAACCACCTCTCACCCGGCGGCGATACATGGGTATATCAAAACACATCGAGGTTTTCCGGTGAGAAAGTCAAACTCTGGTCTGGGTGGGCTACCACCTCTCACTCAGCGGGGATATATTGATATCCAAAACACATCGAGGTCTTCTGGTGAGAAAGTCCAACTCTAGACTGAACTGGTGCAACAAAAACCACGGTGTCACGCAATTCCACTTCTGATGCCCACCAAGGATACAGGCTCAAGCCCTGCGATACTCTGAACCTCTTGTGGTCCTCTTAGGGATCTTTAGGGACCACACGGGGGACCACGGGACTTAACGAGGACCACAGGCATAAATTCAGTAGGATCACAGGGCGGTCTTGGTGTTAGAAGCGAATGAAGAAGTAGAAGACCCAAGAGACAGAACTGCAGAAACAGACAGTAAATGCGTACAAAGAAGACAAAGACCAGGGAGGTTTTGCTTATGTGACCCACTGGCACCCTTCATTTGGCCTAGCTGTAGAGATTGGTACCCAGAGCTACTGGTATTGGGGAAAACGGCATTCTTCAAATAGAGCTTGATGATCTATACCAGGTTCCCAGCACACATAGCTGTCAGTGAATAAAGGGAAAACAGTTCAGGTTACTGGCCTCTGAGTATAACTCAGGGGCCAGATACATGAAAAAAGGAACTTTGCTGAAAAGTTAAAAGAACACTTCATATTTATGGAAAAAAAATGATTTGAAATTTAATGTTTTCATTTTAATGATTCATGTTATTTATTATTTTTTAAACATTATTTTTTTGGCAATTCAGATATGTGTGATTACTGTTTTAACTGTAAGTAAATAAGTGTATTCAGCTCCTGCTGCAATAGATTAATTATGTAATAAGATAATAATTTATTTTCTTCCTTTCAGGTCAACGGGTTGTTACCAATGCTTTCCTCAGTCCTCGATGGGGTGGCATTTTGATATACAACACAGAAAGAGAGAGCGCTAACAGTTCTGACTTTCAGCCTAACCTTGACATGCATCGCATCATGGAGGTTTTTATTTCCCAGATCAGACTGTTACTTAATGTACAAGCACAGGTGAATACAAACTAAACCTCAGTAAAGTGATTTCTCATATGCAAAACTGAAGTTAAACCTCAAGGATATCTCATCATGGCATCTGTGTTTAAGGACTGTATTTAATATTTACCATTTAGTTTCATCTGCTAAACATGCATCAATTTTTTTGTTTTTACTGACTAGTGTAAGACTGATCTTTTTAGTAAATTTGCATATAAGTAGTATAAAAAAAATGAGAACAAATTAATGATTGGATGAAGTTATTTTAAGTGAAAAAGAAACTATTATCTCATATATTTAGATTTTTAGATAATAATAGTGACCAGCTCCAACATTATGTTCTTTTTTTTGTTGTTGATTCAGATGGTGACCAAAGAGATGAAGGTATTAAGCACTGGCAGTCCTCAGCTACATCAGTGGGAGGTTGCTGGCTGGCTGAGGTGTCGCTGCGTGGAGAATCTAGCAACAGCCACCTCCACCTTGCAGTCGCTGGCTCAGCTTCTAGAAGAAATAGGAAACATTGTTATCAGTGATGAAATTGGGAAAGAAGTCAGTATAGTTCTTTAAATGTAACTTTTACTTATGTATTCAAGAGGGTGGGATTGGCTGAATCAATAGTGACATGGTCTCTTGAACTGAAGACGGTAGAGAGAACTGGTCCTTTTAATACTGACCTAGCAGTGTTGAGGAAAATTGCCTAGAAAAAAAAATGAAAATTTTTGCCGGAGCAGTGAGGCAAACTGGATTACTCTGCACATGCTGCTGCTGGTATATGAAATGGCAAAAAAGATGTCATGCACACGCCGGTTCTGTAAAATACAGGACTTCATCTGTCTATGGGAAAAAAAAAGTTTTTTTTCCCCTTTGGAGTCAGTCACAGAATAGGCTTTGTTTTGATTATCTAGATTATGTGTACAAAGAAGAAGATAATCCAGATTAAAGAGATGTAAGGCAACTATGTAATTATAAACTGAAGTGTTTTGATATGCCAGTTAGTGTTTTATAAATTGAAATTCAATAATCACTAACATTTCTTGTCAGATCATAGTAAAGAATATACCATGTGTGAATTTAAACAACATAATTTATTTTTGTACTGTACATAGTTGTGTTTTAAGATCATGTACCTTAATAAGCCAGCTTCCTTTTTTTTTTTTTCTGCCAAAATTTTTCTTTCCTAATCTAAACTTTCCTGCATCAAATTGCACCCCAAATTATGTGTCTGGTTTTTGTTGTATGTAGCTGCACTGTTTATTTGAAATTTGCAAAATGATGAGCTGGTTGCTTTTAATTTGCCTCTATTATATTTGACTTTGGTCTTTTTATTTGAAAGATGTAACTGTATATTAACTTTACAAGGCAGTGTTTTCATTTTGAAAGAAAAATTCTTACTGATGAAATATATCTTCTAGTTTAATGTGGTGTATTTAAGTAAAAAAAATGTAGGAATAGGTATTTGATGTCTCTACTGCAGGGCTGTGAAATGTAGAGGTAAAAATGATAGGATCAAGCTTTATTTAGAATATCAAGACAATGGAGTGTTAATAAAGTTTTTTGCATCATCTTCCGACCATGAAAAACAGAACAAGGAAACAAAATGTATGCATGAAGCAAAGAAGAGAGAATTAAAAATGCAACAGTACAAGAACAAGAAATAAACTAATGATTTAGCTTCTGAAGCTGGACAGATCATCAGAAGTTGCAAACAAAAAGCATTACATTGTTTTTTTTTCCTTAAGTGAAGATTTTGCCACAGATACCCTAATAATTCAGCTGTGGAGATCCCTGTTGGTGTGAGCTAGGATCTCTTACTGGCTTATGCCATAGTGAAGTACTTGGCTGTCCTCTGTAGTTGTTCAGCCTTGGAATATAGACAGTTTTGAAGTGTAGTATGTTTTGGAAGTGGTTTTATTCATAGTTCATCTAGTTTGGGGCAGTTGAGGAGAAAATGTTCAACTATTTTTTCCTCATTATGACAGTGCCTGCAGTTTGGACTGTGGTTTTTCTTGATTTTTGTTAGGAGTTTGTTTAGGGTGATATGGTTTGTTTGTTCATAGCTTGAAAATGATGCTTTGGTTTTGCCTGTTTAGACTGTATGATTTATCATGTGGGTCAGGTTTTCTCCTGTGTTTGTACAAGGCTTGCCCAGTATTCCCTCTTCCCCACTGGTTCAGCCATTTTGTTTTGGTGATGCCACCAAGGATTTGCTGGAATGTTTGGTAGGATACTTCTTTGTTTGGTGCCCAAATAGGTACCTGATTCCTTCTGGAGTTGAGGAAAGAAAGGTAGCCAGGTCTGTTATATGCCATCATGTCAAGGAAAATATGGCACTGATAACATATCCCGAAGTACCTGTATAGCATGCTAGATCTGTTTCTGTAATTGAAGATTATTGCTTCCATTTTTTTAAAGTGGAGATTGTTTCTTCCATTTTTTTTTTTTTAATATGGAGATTGTTTCTTCCATTTTTTTGTACTTGGTGGAAAACAAAGAACAGACAAATGAAAAAATCATGTATGTACAAGAGATGAAGGAAACAAGACCAAGGGTAGACCAAGACAGAAATGGAAAGACAACATAGAAGAGGATATAAAGGAGATTGATGTCAGAAAAAAGAGAGAGAGAGATTAGGAATAGAGAGAAATAGGGATGAACTTTATTTGCAGCAATGAGCCTTAATGGCTCAGAAGGCTGAAGAAAAAGATGAAAATTTATGGAAAACAGCACATTTTTGCTGCTTCATGTGTTGATAGCTAATCATTTAAAATTCATAACTAACAGGTGGAATCTGCAGTAGCATCAGTGAAGGACAGTCATCAGCTGCTGGCTAGCGGAAAATTGAAGGAAGCTTTCTTGGCATCTAGAGCTGCATTTGAAGCTTCCGAGCTGGCGTTTTTCCATCCATCACTGCTTGAACTTTTGTATTTTCCAGAGGATCAGAAGTAAGGCTGTTTAAAACCAGTTTAAAACTATGACTTATTTAGTCTTGTTGGGACAGCGAGAATAATATCTATAGGAAGTGCTCCAAACTGTCAGCACATTTATATCTGTTATCTTTCTTGCTTGGTAAATCTTGTACAGTTTTTTTAATGGTCTGTATATTACAACAAGGCCAAATTAACAGGCATAAAATCCCTTGATGAGGTTGAAAGACTCCCCGAAGACAGGAACAATTGGTGAACTACTTTACGACCCCTGTGTGATGTTTAACGGCACAGGAGGGATATAAGATGTTACAACTGTATATTACAACAATTTATTACAACAATTATAATGGACATATGTCGGTCATGTGATGACAAGAAACAATCAGAGAATCCCCAAACAAGCTATCAAATGGAACACAACAGGCCGAAGAAAAAAGAGGTCAACTGCAGGAAACTCTAAAGAGGACATTGTTAAGAGAAGCCAGTTCAGTGGGCATAACATCCCTTGATGAGATTGAAAAACTTGCCGAAGACAGGACATCTTGGCAAACTACCATGCTATGTGACGTTTAACAGCATGGGAAGGATGTAAGATATTATTGTGATTCTCACAATCATTCATAACAGTTTGAGAATGAAAAAAGTCACTAACAAAATATGTCTGGTGCAGTTTTCTAAAAGAAATATTATTTTTGTGAAACTGCACCATACAAGGATCTAACTTTGTCTGAACTAGTTTTATCCCAGCCATCATGACACTTATCCTAACAAAACATAAGAATTCTTACTTTGATTTACAATTAGGTTTTTGTATACAAGTTATATGAATTTTTTTTTACACAACTGGTTAATTTGAAATCATTTTTAAATACGAAAACTTTGTGAAAACCTGTTTCTTTTTCATTTTGAGCTTCATATTTTATAGTTTGTCAGTGATCTCAGTAGCAGTTTTTTTAAATCTTTCAGCATGAGTATATTTTTTTGTAATTTTTGTTTTTGTTTTTGTTTAAATTCCGCAGGTTTGCCATCTACATTCCATTGTTTCTGCCAATCAGCATTCCTGTAGTCATGTCAATTCTGCAAGCTGTCAAATGGTTCAAACAGCAAAAGAAAGCCAAGACAGATTAGTGTCATGATGTGATATTGTTATGTTTCTAATTTCTCTCTTTTTTTTTTTTAACAAAAAATACTTTTGTTGGTGTATGTTTTTGGTAATGAAATTCCTTCTATTTTTTGAGAGAGAATGAGGGAGAAAAAAGAGCAGAAGAAAGAAAGAGAGACAGGAAACATGTACACGAGAAAGTATTAAAAAAAAACTAGAATTAATTGTATGCTTGTAAGTGTGACACAGAAGTAGCACGTTTTATATAGGATGTTCATCCATAAGAGAGACATATGTCTGATTTTATAAGTGAGGTGAGGCAGAATATTTTTCATTGGTAGAGAGCTGTAAATATTTTTTTGTTGAGAATTAGGCAGCGTGGCTTTTTAACTTCGTTAATTTGTAACTGGTCATTGAGAGAGAGAGAGAGAGAGATATATAAATAGAGAGAGACAGAGGATGCTTAACTCTAAGAGAGAAGACTTTTAATATGGTTATTCTATATCATTTGGATCTGAGTTGGCAGTATAGTTTTTTGTTTAATTTTATTCTTCTCTTGTCTTCATGTTGCAGATCCACTGTAATAATGAAATAAGTACTAAGGAGAATGTTTATTATGTACTTATTTGGAATAGTTTGCCTTAGTTGCATGAAAATGAGTATTTTATCTTTACCTCATTTTGTCTGTTTGGAATAAAGAATGAAATACTCCTTGACAGAATATTGTTATGTTTGTGAGGTGTTTGTTCTGGGGTAGAGTAGGAAGGAGTGAAAGTCCATCTCTCTCTCTCTCTGAACCTTAAGTGCCCAGGTGAGCCCTCTATTGCTCAACATCCTCTGTGTTGTTCTTCTCCATGTCTCTTTTGGTCTACCCTTACTTCTGTTCCCCTGTGGTGTCCATCTTAGTGCTATTTTTGGTAGTGAGTTATCAGTCATTCGGAGCACATGTCCCAGCCATCGCCAGTGTCTTTCCTCAATAACTGCTGTCAGTGGCTTCATCTGCATCTCTGCCAACAAGATGTTATTTCTTATGGTGTTTGGCCAAAATATTTTTCTAATTCTTCATAAACATTTAGTCTGGAAAGAATTCAACTTGTTTTCTATGGTTTTGTTGATTTTCAGCATTCACTTCCATAGAGTAGTACACTTAGAACATTACTCTTAAATATCCTGATTTTTTTATTCATGCTTAGTTTTTTAGATTTCCATATAGTCTGCAGTACTGCAAAAGCCTGGTTTGCTCTAGTAAGTCTGCTGTTGATGTCCTCTGTGCTGTCTCCATTTTCTACTACTTTACTGCCAAGGTATACAAATTCATTGACTTCCTCCACTAACTTGCTATCTACTCTGAGTACATTTCTATTGTTCACATTTTGCTTCATTAACTTTGTCTTTCCTACACTGATCTTGAGTCCTATGTTGTTTGCATTCTGAGTTAGCTTGTTTATTTTATCTTGCATATCTTTGTGGCTGCTTGATAGTAGAGAAAGTCCATAGATAAAGATTAAAGGATGATAGTTGTGCACATGGGAGGACAACAAAAACTAATAGCTAACCAAACAGATGGATAGGATGAAAAGACAGATGTATGTATTGGATGCACAGTGTAAAGAAAAAGGTACAGATAAATGGACAGCATAAAGAAACAGCTGTACTGGTTGGCAGACAGCATAATGATAGTTGTAATGTTTGATGGATTCAAGTTTCCTCTCATGAAGTAGTTCTTAGCAGTAGAAAACCATGCTGAGAGCACACTCTCAAAGACTTGTTGCTTTGCTGTTAGGTTGGTTCGTGATCAATTAATAAACTGCACTATTATTTGTGTGTTTGTGGTGATGTCATTGCTGAGGATTTATGTGATTTATGTGTTTGGTGCTGGTGTTTTATCTTGTCCATCAGTCTCCTCAGATTCACCAAAAACATGGCTTTCTACATGGTCCGGCATAAAGCATAGCTGAATTTTTAAAATGGAAAATAAATAAATGCTATACATGTTTTTTGTAAAAAAAAAGTGAAATGAAACTCAGAAAAGTGGGTCTTTTTATTATTACTGACAATGATATTTAGGTTTTGAAAATTACGCCAGTTAGATGTCCACCATTACATGTGATACATTCAGCCAGGCTTCTGGAAAATTCCTCCATAACACCATTTAACGTGCTCAAAGTGATATTTTGAATGCAGTGTGGGATTTGATCTTTCAGGTATGCAATTGACTGTGGTCGACTAACATACACCATGTTCTTGAGATACCCCAACAAAAAGAAGTCTGTGGCCGATAAATCCAGTGATCTTGCCGGCCAATGAATATCCCCAAATGTGGAAATAAAATGATTGGGAAATCCTTGTCGCACCATGGCCATGGACTGAAGGTGTGGGCAGTTGCTCCATCTTGTTGAAACCATATTAGTCTCTTATTTCTATTGGCCAACTCTGGAATGAAGTATTTAGTTAGCATCTGCACATAAAGATCACTATTAACAGTAAGAGGATGCCAGGTGCCAAAGCGTTCCTAACAGCTGATCGCCGAGGGCTACTCGGCAATGCGTTGCGGACTTCTTGAATTCGTTCAGGTGTCTGTTGAGTTCTTGGACGACCAGTAGACATGTTATTAAGGCAATCAGCGGTTTCCTTAAATTTTTTGACCCACCTCAAAATTGTTTTGTCCTCCGATCAGGAACATTATCACGGGTATGCAACGCAAAACGGTGATGAAACTTTCGTTGTACAGTAATAGACAATTCTCCACTTTTAAAATAAGTTTCAGCAGTGAATGCACGATGTTGTGTTTGCCAAGAAGTCATTGTTAAAACTGACCTTTGTCCGTTTCATCTCTGACGTCATGTTTTTTTTTTTTCACAGTATTCAGTTTCTGTGCACTAGGTCAGGTAAATCCAGCTATGCTTTATGCCGACTCTGTATATTCTTGAAGCTGTTTCCAAGAGCGTCACCACAGGATTGCGATAGCTCTTTAACATCCACATCATTAGTGTCTTATAATCTGTCATTATTGGCTAGTTCAGTGATATTTTGGATGATTGGTTCCACTAGAAATATAGGAAATCATTGTATGCCTTGGACCAAAATTCTTCCACAGTCCACATTAAGGGCTTAGACCAGTGGATCTTAACTTTTTTTTATGGCCATAGACCTTATTTCTCCCGCCCCCCGCCCCCCTCCCACCCCAAGAGAACAGCCGTAACACCCCCTTCTCTCATTTCAGCTTGAGAAGAGCTTTTGACCCCTCTTTAAAAAAATAAAGCAATAAATGGAGCCCAGATGAAGCTAGGATTTTTTTTTAAATGTAGAAAATCCATTTGCCGATCAATGGACCCCTAGACCCAGAGGTGCGTCCTGTGCGCCAGGAAAGAGCATCAGGTCTTCTCGAGAATCAGTTTGGTCTTATCATGGGGACTTATTTTCTGGAACATCTCCAGTTTAGGATCATAAGTTAGTGTTAAATAAGTGCTCTGAATAAGGCTTGAATGTTTTCCATGTCTTACACTCTGGCTACTCTTTTCTGGGGGAACTGTCTTCTGATATAAAATCTTCATCCCACCAGCTCATGGCGTAAATGACGCGTTCTCCTTGGCTGGTTGAATGTTTGCTGTAATGGCGGCATCACTTGAATGAATTTTTGTCAGTTTAAAGTTTCAATTAAAAGCGATATTTAAAAAAAGGAGGGGAAAAAAAGGGGGGGGGGGAGAGAAGGTGTAACGAATCATCGCCATATGGGGGAGCGTTATTCGGAGCCATACTGTACTAGGTCATGCTGACTTGTTGCAGACCGAGTTCATGCGTTCTGTTCGAATTCTCCTAGGAGGTCTTCCATTTTTTATTTTCGCTTTATTGATGTTCAAACATCCAAAGGCAGCACGTTCGTTTACACAGTCTGTATGTAAAGAGCTCGGTATTCACTCTGAAGGAGTTTGAAGGCTGACGTCAGAGGGGCAGGACCCAACATGTATCTAGTCGTATCATTATGTTAAATGGAAATGTGGATAAATCAAACATGAAATTGAGTGACATTTTAAAAGTGGAACGCTCAGTAACTGATCTTCGTATATGAGCGATTGAACGTATAGATCAGGATCAGAGATGCCTGTGTTAGAGTTACATCACGACTATGAGTGTGGGTGAATCAGAGAAGATCAAGACTCTCTCCGCAGTTAGTAACAGCTTGGTGTAATTCTTAAGCCTACCATCGCATCTCTTATAGTTGCTTCTAATAACAGCATGGTGTACTCATTAAGCCCACCACTGCATCTCTTATAGTTGCTTATAATAATAGCATGGTGTACTCATTAAGCCAACCATCGCATCTCTTATGTTGCTTCTAACAAGAGCATGGTGTACTCCTTAAGCATACTATCGCATCTCTTAAAGTTGCTTATAATAACAGCATGGTGTACTCCTTAAGTCTACCATCGCATCTCTTATTGTTGCTTCTAATAACAGCTTGGTGTACTCCTTTAATCTAGGTAACGTGATAGGATTCATTGTGGTTGGTACCAGGTGGTACCGAGAATCTGATTTCCTGAGTCCGTTCGGGTCTTCATCTGCATCCCTTAAATATGATGGCTGTGCCAAAACATCTTTACGATGCTGCGTGCAACCAACAAGGGCCTTGAAGCTGCAGCTCCAGGGAGATGAAACAACCTGGCATTTATCTAGGGCTGTGTGTCTTGTGACCACTCCATTGCAGTAGTTGTTTGTCCACCAGAAGGTATCTCACTTCTAGCAATATTTTCAATCTAGTGATATTTCTGTAAGTCCTAACATTCTAGCAGTATTACCAATCTGCTGATATTTCTATGAGTCCTAATATGGTGAATGGTATTCATTATCGGTTTTAACATTTTCAAGTAAAACTTCTTATCTTATATCTTATATTCTTTCCGTGCCGTTAAACATCACATAGGGCTCGCAAAGTAGTTCGCCAATTTTTCCTGTCTTCGGTGAGTCTTTCAACATCATCAAGGGATTTTATGCCTATTAATTTGGCCTCTCTTAACAATGTCCACTTCAGAGTTTCACGCGGTCTGCCTCTTTTTCTTTGGCCTGTTGTGTTCCATTTTATAGCTTGTTTTGGGATTCTCTGTCTGTTTCTTCTCATCACGTGACCAACATATGTCCATCTCCTTTTCCTGATCACCCATGAGACTGGTTGTTGTTCAGTCATCTGTCTTATCTCTGCATTGTTCGAACTCACCTAAAACAAAACAAGTAATACTGGAAACTACGATTTAATTTAAACTAAATTGTCTTTTAACACATCCTTAAAGTCAAGGCTGAGTTATATTATCCAGGTTTCTGGTCCCGTCTTGATCAGTTAATTTCGTAAAGTGCCATGTCTGTTAAGCTCGCCCGTTAACCCCCTTCACGCTATTTTGCATATAAATCTGGTAAAGGTAAAGATACAGAGCTAGGACGAAAAAAAAAACAACTTCCTTCTCAGTTATTTCTTTCAATCTAAGATTTCCTCATGTTGAAGCTGTGTCTGAAGTGTTGGTATACTTGTATCTTGGGTCTGTCTTGACCTCTCTTCTTGTTCCTGCCTTGCCAGGATTTGTCAATGTCGTCATTTTTTCCCCCTATCGTTCGTGCTGATCAGTCAACTAAAACAGCTCCGAAGCTGCTGTTACAATACATAGCTGAACCACTCGGATGGCGTTCGTCTCACACATGTCATGCCAGAAATTGGGGGTTTTTTCCCCTCACCTGTTTCAATGTCAGTTTGATCCAACTTTTGTCAACTATAAAATAAATCAAGTTTGCGATGCACAAACCTTCAAGTATGCAGTGTGAAAATAGAGTAAACTATATGACAAATTCTGTACGTTTCAATTACACTCCTAGAAAATCGGGCAAATATGTCACTGTTGTCCTCCACGATTATATTACCGGACTTTATCAGAAAGTTAAATACCTGCATGTCACTGCAAAAGAGAGCGGCGAGCATAGACATAAAACATCTCTTCGTTCTATATAGAAACCATGTATTTAAGAACTATGTTGGGACAATGTGTACGTAAATCAATACGTAGCATATACTGCGCTTAGAACGTATGAAAGATAGAAGAAAATGTAGCTTAGAAAATAGAATGACCAACGGCTATGACCGAAGCACATGTGATTCACAGCTAAAAATGGAAACTTATTTGTATCTTCAAAACCCCCGCTGGCTACCGATGTTGTAACGGGTGCCTTTTCAAAGGATTGCATTGAAACTTTCGTATTGCTAACAATGCTAGTAACGTAGACAAGGAAGCTTCTGCAGTTTCATTTTTCCAGGATAACGTAGACAAAGAAGCTTCTGCAGTTTAATTTTTCCAGGATAACGTAGACAAGGAAGCTTCTGCAGTTTAATTTTTCCAGGATAACGTAGACAAGGAAGCTTCTGCAGTTTAATTTTTCCAGGATAACGTAGACAAAGAAGCTTCTGCAGTTTCATTTTTCCAGGATTAATCTTGCCGAGGGCAGTGCTTATTCACAACTTTGAACTCATCCCACAAGTGGCACACACTTAAGTTCAGGTTGGTTGCCAGGAGCTGACTGGGAATAGGACCAGTGCCTAATTTCTTCTTCTAGGAAAAGCAACCAGTGTAATTAGTCATTGCCAGGGTCTGGATTAAGACCCTTAGAGCCCATAAGCACTAAAAAGATTTTGGTGCCCCCCCATATGTATATAATTCAAAATATAAACAATAATAATCAATCAATCAATCAAGTGACGTGCCGCATGGCGTAGGCGATCATTTCTCTCCACAATTCCCTATCTTTAGACTTGATTATGAGATCCGCCGGTGACTTTCTTCCTAGCCACACTGACAGCTCATCCAGTAACTTCTCTCTCTGTGTCTTTCTCTGCCTCTTCTTTCCTCAGTAATAAACAATAATAAACCATAAAATAAAATGTTATTTATCGAAATTAAACAAAACTTACAGTAAGATGGAAAATAATGTTTATTTTTGAATACTTCCACTTTTTTATACTGGAAAAGTTTTCTCCTACTTTTTAAATTGCAAAGTCTTTGATCCGATCCTCAAAACTAATCTCATGTAACACATCTGCTTCTATACTTAATAGAGATAATGCATCCAGCCTGCCTTGTTGCATAGTTGTTCTGATGGGATTTTTAATATATTTCAACTGAGAAAATGAACTCTTGGGAACAACTGTGTCAAGAACACATTTATCTTTGCATAGTCTTTGTGAGACAGGGAACACAGATCTGTTTGCTTAAAAACTCTAACCTACTTGTGTAGCCCAGAAACCTGTAGCAATCAACACTAATTGTAATTGTTATTTTTGTAAAATGTAATGTCAGGTTGGTGGATGGATGGGGACATGGAGATTGCTGGCAGGGATGAGGGAAGTCTGGTGTGAAACCAATGAATC
This sequence comes from Achatina immaculata, assembly GCA_009760885.1. NCBI lineage: Eukaryota > Metazoa > Mollusca > Gastropoda > Stylommatophora > Achatinidae > Lissachatina > Lissachatina immaculata. Next base: position 53,048,304 of record CM019691.1, on the reverse strand, counting down.
CAGGACGTGACAAGCCTAAGGGCTTTACAATAATGGCGATCAGAATGATGTAAACAAAACAGAGCCAGCAGACTGTAGGTGGCGGGGAATGGATATCGTTGAGGCACTCATCGGATTCTTTATTCCAAAGTCGGAGTATCTCTGGAACTGTCTCAAAGCCGTCTGGCCAGTCAGCGTTGCACGCTGGATCTGACGTGGAGAAGGGGCTTAAGTACAGCTAGCAGAGGATGGAAAACAAAGTTTTGGCTATGCCAGCCTACACCACTGTCTTCATGGCAGTCCGAGCAAGACCACAGTCTGCCCTAGCAAGGAAAGATGCTGGTCGGAAGTATCCAGCCAAAAGGCGCATCACAAAAGTCAGGGAACCACGCACCATCGCCAATGTGCGTGCGAGGAAGAACGCTCAGCTGAGCAATTTGTGACCATTAATGTTAAAAATATACGAAAGCCAGTGTCTACATTTGGAAAGGCGCATTCAATATTGCCTTCTACAATTATTTTATAAAGTTCAACAAGACTGAATCTTATTTTTACATTTTTTGGTTGCACTGAACTTATGGCGCACATATGAATGAAACTGCTGAAGCTCAGCTGAAAAATTAATGTTCAAGTCCTCTAAGTAAGCATCAGTCAGCTTTTGACAGCACTGAGAATACTTTCAATGTTAGTAGATGATGAAGTAACATGATATAGCACATTGGTTAGAAAAGAAAATCTCTCTGCTATTTCTTTGTATATCTCTCCTCTTCTTTTCATTTTATTTTCAAGTTTGTCAACAGCTGTGTAAAGGACGGTGATACTAAATTTTTCTCTGGCTTTCAGATACACTTCTGGTGCATCTCCGTCATTGCGTACCTTCTTTCTGATACGTTTGCGAGTTATAGGTGCCTTGTAATCAACATCTGGTAGCATTTCCTTTGTGGTTGCTTCATATCTTTCAAATTCATCTCGTGAAGTGCACAGATGGTCAGCTAATGATACATACAGACTGGTCAGCTAATGATACATACAGACTGCACATGTTTTTAAGTTCACATCCTCATTATGTAGAATTTGGCTTACTCTTTGAAAATTCTGCAAAATCTCATTCCAAAAATTAAACATAAAAACGAATTCTAGCTCTTGCATCTTATCTGCACTATTATTTGCTTCTCTTCTAGTGTCTCCTTTTTGTGACTGGTCTTCGGCTACAGATTCTAATGCTTCTAAAATTTTAAGGAAAGATTTCAAAATTGCTACTGTTGCCAAAGCATGTGCCTCCCATCTGGTATCAGAGAGGGATTTTAAGACGCTTTCATTTCCAATACAACCTTTAAGAATTTTCCATCGGCTGCTTGAGGCTGAAAAAAGGTATAGAGTAATTGCACTGTAGAGAAGAAATTAGCTGCCTCTTGACAGCAGTCAACAGCACTTCGGTCTACCAGATTTAGCGAATGAGCTGCACAGGGCACATATATAGCAAACTTGTTTGTTTCTAAATTTTTTTGCTGCATACCCTTATATCGACCAGACATGTTAGCAGCGTTGTCATAAGACTGACTCCTATATTTTGAAAAGTTTAGCCTACAAGGTTCACATAAGCACTGCAACACCTGATTTGCTATTTCCTCACCGGTATGGCTTTTCATTTCCAGAAGGGTTAATAAGCTTTCAATATGCTGTCCATCTTTTTAGTATCTAAGTACAACATTTAACTGATTGATATGTGATAGATCTGGTGTTGAATTAACTGACAAACTGAAATAACCAGAAGATTTTACATCGTAAACAATGAGCACATGGACCTTTTGTGCCATTATTTGAATGAGTTCCTCACAGGTGGTTTTGGACAGGTAAGAAGGATTTCCTTTGCCAGAATTTCCATATTTGGAAATGGGGCCTACTAAAAATGGATCAGACTGGCTTATGAGCTCAAGCAGCCCTAAGAAATTTCCATTTTTCAATGATCCAAACCTTTCTTCTGTTCCTCGAAAAGCCAAGCCACGTTCAGCTAACGTACGACTAACAGTCATGACACGCCTCAAGACATGTTCCCAGTAATTACACTCTTCCTGAATTTGTTTCTCCAACTGTTGCCCCCAACCCCGCACCTTGTCTGCGAGTTAAGTATGTTAGCAGAGAGTCTTGGTGAGCAGTGCTTTTTTCATGATTATCAATTACAATAGTATTTCGTCATTCACTGAAACCTTTTCTTATTAAAAAAAATCGAGAAATTTGTAGGAGCAAACAGTTTACAAACAAAACAATAAACTGATCATGCTGATGGTGAATACAGTAACCACTCTCTCTTGTATTTCTCACCATTGGGTTTTGTCCGAACAAAAAGTATCTGTGAACAATATCTCACTGGTTTGCCATTACTGAAATGCCGGTAAGACTTGGCAAATGGCTCATTGTAGTGTTGACAGTCACTGGGTCCACAGGCAATTCAATAATTCACATTATCAGCAGAGAAATCAAGCCACAACTCTGGATCCTTTGCTACATTGTGATTTACTTCATCTTTTGCAGACGGAATAATTTCACCACCATCACCACGGTCCACTAAACTTTCATTTTCAGCAATTATTTCAAGCCCAGAATGTATTGAAAAGTAACTTGAATCAACATTTGCACTATAGGTATCAAGAGAATTTACAGGCAAAGCTTGTGACACCTCGTTGATTATAGCGTCATCATGTTTTGATTCTGAAGTGATCGAAGTGGTATTTGCCGTATTTGTGTGCACTTCTGATGATGGAGATTGGTTTTGACCTGGAATCGGTATATCATGTTGAGGAACTTGTGTGAAGTAAACAGTCAGCTTTGCAGTCTTGGACTGTAAATTCAAAGTCTTCTCTTGTTTCTTTTTTGATAGTTTTCGCTTTTGTGCACTACTTAATTGAACGCGTTTCATCTTGGTTCCTGGGGTCTGTAAAATACAGAAATAAAAAGAATATTTTGTTTGAATTATTATGCGGCAATATAACAATGTCCTGGTCAGGCACCGTTATAACAATGTTTAGTTGTAAATTATATTTTAATGATTGATAGCAGAAGTGTTCTATGATCAATACATCACGAAATCCTGTGATCTAGATTAGATTTCACAAACATTACAACATTAGCTAGACCAAGTCCTATGAAAAGTTCACTGAATTCATTTAATTCTGACAAATAAGGTCTCAGATTTATTATTGACCACATCACTTGGAATAAGATGCAATAGAACATAAAGAGTTCTTTGAAGAACTTGATCATTGTTCACAAAATCAAACTCTAGCGTTATTTTAGATGTTGTTCTTCTCATTGTTCTCAACTTCAAAATACTCAACATGTGATGTGAGAACAATTCTAAACTCTGTACTATATCTAGATCTGCAACACGGGGTCAACTAATTCTTCGACTAAATCTCTTCATGCCAGGTTTCAAATGTATCCGATCCTTTGTATTCCTCGCGCAGTACTAAAATAAACACTTTTCGAACATGAGACAGTTTTTGTCTCTCATAAATCTAACTCTGGTTCTAAACTGATCCCCTGAATATCTATTGGTCTAATTGTTCAACTGTTCTATCTGTCGCTCCTGTTCTTCTACTTCTGTATCTTATCGATCGCTCTTCCCCTCTGTGTCTCCATCGTGTTTTCTCTTTGGTGTTATATGTCTTCCTGGTCTTTTCTTAAAACTGCCCACGTGACTTATATTGTAAGTCAATTGTCCAATAGCCCAAGCCTCTAAATATTTTTAATTGGTCAGGTGTTCGAGTCGGTCTACTCCTTTATTTCAAAACCGTGTGCAATAGCGTCCTAAGATTAGCAAATATACGTGTCACTGGCGTCAATTCCTTCTATACAATTGTCATTTATATAAGTCATTTATTTTGTTCTTTCATGTCGGAGGTTTTATTATGTCCTCGCTTTTCATTGTGTTTGTATCCTCTGTACATTTGTTATCTCAGCAAATTCTCTTTGTCCGTAATCATTGTCAGGGTCTAGTATTTCTAAGTATCTACTCTTCTGACACTCTTCTGAGCTTATACAAATTTCACAGACTGCATATAAAGTTTCTCCTGCTTTTATTTGTGTTTGGGGGGGGGGGGGAGAGATTTTTTCCCCTTCGATTTCATTACCCTTGGCGATTCTAAGGACTGTTATAGCCGGAGGTGAGGTGGGGATACACTCTCCACTCCAATTAAATGTCTCCAAGGCGTGCGTCTCAAATAGCCTCTGACAGTCCAGGTCAAGCTCATGGCTTTCTCGTGGCGGAACTGTTCAAACTGACAGGAGAAGGGGCGAAGGCGAATATCTGGCGCCTGAAAACCAGACGCTTCGGGAAGATGATAGTCTCCTATGAAGAAACATACGATTAGGGTTTCGGCGCAGTGTAGTCGTGGAAAAGGTGAAGGAAAGGGATTAAGTGAAGTAACCAGTAGTCTCGAGGTCAGGGCCACTCAAATCAAGGCACCTCTGCTCTAGAGGCAGGCCACATCCTGGGACAGATTGCCTAAACCGGCTTAACACAGGGTTTAAACTAAGACACTGCTGGCGAAATTCTTCGGCTGCACCGCGTGGAGTGAAACTCCTCCCGGCCAATGAAGAAATGCGAAAATGCGATTAGAGTTGCCGTTCGGAGCCACTATGAAAAGGTGATGGAAAGAATAAAGTGAAGTGTAATCGGTATGTCCAGTAGTCTCGCGGCGAAAGCTACTTATACAACGGCACCTCTGCTCTAGAGGCCGGCCATGTCCTAAACACGCATATACTTGGAAAATACGCCTAAATCGGCTTAACCTAGGGGTGAAACTTGATGAATACTCATGTCACGGTACCCCTGCTCTAGAGGTCGGTCACTTCCAAAACAGTCATATACTGGGAAAATACGCCTAAATCGGCATAACCTAAGGGTGAAATTTGCTAGTGACGGGGATTCGTCCTCCTGGACAAAAGCTCCATCCTGGTCACAACTAGGAAGAGTAGCGGCCACGACCACAAAATGCTGAAGTCGGAGACACTGGACCAGTGCAGTCTAGATAAGCAACCACTTCTCACCCGGCGGGGATGTATGCGTATCCTAATCATGCTGAGGTTTTCCGGTGAGAAAGTCCAACTCTAGGCTGGATGGGCGACCACCTCTTACCCGGCGAGGACATACTGATATTCAAAACACGTCGAAGTTTTCCGGTGAGAAAGTTCAACTCTAGATTAAACTGGTGCAACGAAAACCACGGTGTCACGCAATCCCGTCCTGTGAGCCACCGAGAATACAGGCCCAAGCCCATGCGATACTCTGAACCTCTTGTGCTTGTGTGGTCCTCTCGGGTACCACAGGAGGACCATGGAGCTTATCAAGGACCACAGGAGTAAATTCCGTATGCTCACGAGGCGGTCTTGGTGGAAGAAGCGAACGAAGAAGAAGAAGATAACCCTTGGCGGAAGTCTGCACTCTCTGGGTGCTCTTGTTATTATATATATATATACCTGTATGTCGTTTTTTCATTGAATGTGGGGGCCCCTTTTACGGATCCTGGTTCAGATGCACCATATCTTATCTTATCTCCTTCCCGTGCCGTTAAACGTCATATAGGGCTCGTAAGGTAGTTCGCCAATTTTTCATGTCTTCGACGAGTATTTCAACCTCATCAAGGGATTCTATGCCTACTAATTTGGCCTCTCTTAACAATGTCCTCTTCAGAGTTTCACGCGGCCTGCCTCTTTTTCTTTGGCCTATTGTGTTCCATTTTATAGCTTGTTTTGGGATTCTTTGTCTGTTTCTTCTCATCACGTGACCAACATATGTCCATCTCCTTTTCCTGATCACCAATGAGACTGGTTGTTGTTCAGTCATCTGTCTTATCTCTGCATTGTTCTTGAATTCGTTCCACTTGATGACAAGTATTTTCCTTAGGCATTTGTTGTCAAAAGAGTCTAATTTCTTGTCTATTTCTTTAGTTAATTTCCAGCTTTCACATGAGGGTGGATATTACATTTGAATTGAATATGTAAGGAGGGGAAAAAGTAAGCAAGCAGTGACCCGGTTTTGATTGGAAATCCCACTGGCCAGAGACGGCCACGTGTGAATGGAAAATCCCCAGGCGTCCGGTCCGGCGATGACGAGGTATATAAGAAAAGGGAGAAGTATAAAGGGGGATAAGTTGAGCTCGCGAAGGTAGCGACCAGTCGTGGACGAAGATGGTCAGTTTCCGAGAGACGGAGGCTGGCGTGTGTATTTTAGTTTGTGCGCCTTTATAAGCAGTATTGAACTCATATTATTCAAGGAAATTTTATTTGTTTAATATATTTTTTTAGTAACGCCCGTTAGAATTATATGGACATCATGTGCATCGGATTTGTGATTTGCGATGTTTTATGGATCAGAGTTTTGTAAAATACAAGAATCGTGATTTTATAAAAAGGATTGTTTTCGTATTCCTGTTATTTTATATGTAAGGTGTGAACGTATGGTAAGGTCATCCTTCCACCACTCAGCACAACGACGGCCAGACAAATATAAAAGATTGAAATAATAATTCACATCAATCTAGAGCCAAAGTATCATATCTAGTGGTGGAAGGATGACCTTACCATACGTTCACACCTTACATATAAAATAACAGGAATACGAAAACAATCCTTTTTATAAAATCACGATTCTTGTATTTTACAAAACTCTGATCCATAAAACATCGCAAATCACAAATCCGATGCACATGATGTCCATATAATTCTAACGGGCGTTACTAAAAAAATATATTAAACAAATAAAATTTCCTTGAATAATATGAGTTCAATACTGCTTATAAAGGCGCACAAACTAAAATACACACGCCAGCCTCCGTCTCTCGGAAACTGACCATCTTCGTCCACGACTGGTCGCTACCTTCGCGAGCTCAACTTATCCCCCTTTATACTTCTCCCTTTTCTTATATACCTCGTCATCGCCGGACCGGACGCCTGGGGATTTTCCATTCACACGTGGCCGTCTCTGGCCAGTGGGATTTCCAATCAAAACCGGGTCACTGCTTGCTTACTTTTTCCCCTCCTTACAAATAGTCTTAACTTGGTTTTTGTGCTTATAACTTTTGAATGCCTTATGTTCTCAAGATTCTTGAATATCGATGCTGCTTTTGCAATTCTAATTCTAACTTCCTTTCTGGTGTCACCATCCTAGTCTATGTAGCTGCCAAGGTATGCAAATTGATTGACTTCTATCTGTCCCGTCTATGTGAATTTTTCCATTTTGATCAATGGGAAGTTTCATTATTACAAGAAGCACTAGAGCTCTCAAGCACTGCGGAGCTTCATATGTAACTAACCATAAGTGTTCTTGATTCTTGGTATGCATCAATAAGTTAAAAATAAAAGACAAAAAAAACGTCATTTTGATTAATATGGATTCATCCAAGAGCTATAATTTTTTATGTTGAGATTATAAGTTGAAAGATCTAGACAGAGTGAGCATGTATAAGACACATTAAAAAACTATGCTAGGACCGACGTATTTTTTCCCTGAAAATTTGATCTCAGTTAACCTTGTTCCTGCACATCAACATCTGCTCCATTTGTTGCAGGAGAACATCTAAGCGTTATTCTTTTTTTTTATCACGTGTTCTCCCAACATCTCCTTAGTCACCGTGATTAAAGCTTCTGCTGTCCTTGCTTTTAAAGATTCAGTATCAGGAACTGGTGAGTTGAATATTTTGTCCTTAGTATACCCCCATTAAAAAAAGTCAAGAGAGATAATATCTGGAGAAAGTGGTGGCCGTAGCGTTGGACCATTCCTCCCAATTCATCGGTTTGGAAAGTTTGTATTCAAGAACTGACGAAAAGCAACACTCCTTGCTGGAAAACTACTTGTGGTTGAAATTGTTTTGAGTTGAAGTAAAATTTGAAAAAAAAAACCCTCCACGTGTCTGTACTTAGCATAGCTTTTATGCAATAAATGTTTGAAATCAGAGAAAGACATTATATTCATCCAAAACACATTCCTCATACGGCGACTCCTGGAGTATTTTATTAAGTTAATGAAATCTGCGAAAGGGCGGGTACCATTTATTATTAAAAGTTACTGTATTCTTCACAAGAAGAGAGAGGATTCACAACATGATACCACTGTTAAAACTTGGTTTCTGTCAACTGTTGAGACCCAAGCTTTTGAAATCCCCCAAAGAAGACTTAGTTTTGATGTGCTTGCTACATTCATGTTTGAGGCTGTGAAATGAACATGTGTGTGCTTGCTACATTCATGTATGAGGCTGTGAAATGAACATGTGTGTGCGTGCTACAATCACGTTTGAGGCTGTGAAATGAACATGTGTGTGCTTGCTGCATTCATGTTTGAGGCCGTGAAATGAACATGTGTGTGCTTGCTTTTGATCAGCGTTCATTTTTTTCTGTGCATTCTCTGATCATGACAGCTGAATGGATAATTTATGTTGATGGCTCTTGATAAAATCCTAATGATCCATTAAAGAAAAACAATATTCAAGCAAATAAAAGCCATTTAAATGCTTAAATTTACAAAACCATAGTTTTTTTTATTAACTTTCTTTATTTTTTTCCTTTCTTTTTTTCTAGACCACATAAAATTGCAGTTTCATTCAAATTTTTTTTTCAGAGAAGATATAAATGCATAAACTACTTGCAAAATTCAGTTTCTAAATTCGTTGTTTCATCCATTTCTCATTACATTCAGAGAGTTAAGGGGAAGGACAGAGGAGAAATGTAAGCACTTTAAAATAATGAAACTTACTCATGGAGCAAGAAGCTCAAAGTTCTATAACGCGGAGTGCAGTCCAAAAGTATATGAAAAATAAGGCAGAGACTGATAGACAAGGGAAATAAAGATACAAAGAATCCTGTGAGAAATGGGGCACAATTGGTTTAAAATTTCAAAGCTAGAAGTGAAATTTGTGATGTTAGGTGATATATTTAATTGTTGTTGCAGAAAAACCGCTGTTAAGTGACATGTTTAACTCTTTGGTGCAAAAAACCGCTGTTAAATGGTATATTTAACCCTTGTTGAAAAAAAAAAAACTTTCACATCACAGACTGTATGTCCTGGAAAAAAAAACTGACATTTTATATATCTCATTTGTCCCAAGCAGACTGGTCATACAATATATTATAATAAGCTAACACACACATGAAGCTGAAGGATTTGTTCATATGAATGAGAAAGACTGTTGTCTCAGTTTTTCTCTCTTGTTAACAAGCACCCGCAGACAGACAGACAGACAGACAGACAGACAGACAGACAGACAGACAGACAGACATTCAAGGAAAATTCTGGCAGCCAACAAAATACAGCAAAGCGAAAGATGTCGAGCTAATGTTATATACGTAAAGATCAGATCTAGCGGATTCGCCTGCAGTTACAATAGTAAAACTGAGATAGGAAAAGAGCCATACGTTGCGTGCAAGAAAACGAAATAAGGCTAGGTAACTCAACGAAAACATGGACCTGCCATTCTGTGAGATGTAAATGTGGGATAACTCGTTTGTTTAAGCTAGAGGACTACAACTGTTGAAGTCATTCATCTAATCTGCATGTGCATATTGATAACAATATAAACAAAAATATCCATGTAACAAATATTCATACAAGCTCAAACGTAAGTTTACACGTAAATCTGTGGTAAACAAACGTATATTAGTGCAACCAAATCATAAATTATGTATCATCATTTTAAAAATTACATTAACTAAAGTGAGAGGTTTTACACAGTAGCAATTTCTTAACAAAAGTGAGAGGTTTTACACAGTAGCAATTTCCTAACAAAAGTGAGAGGTTTTACACAGCACCAGTTTGCTATCCCTACAACAAATACACATTCTCTCTCTCTCTCTCTCTCTCTCTCTCTCTCTCATAAACACACAAACAAACAAACAAACAAAAAAGAACTTAGAGCAAGGGGCATATGGTGCAGGAATATTTAGAAGAATTTAACACATGGTTCACATTAACAAGTGCTAAGTAACTGCATAAAAAAACTGATAATTTACCCTGTGGTTAATAACGTACGAGCGTTGTATAAGGTAATACAATTTTTATCAAAGTTTTTTGCATCATCATCATCATCATCTGGTACTGCATTAATTAGTGTGAACTTCCTTAACCAAAGATATGGACCTTTTGATGTTTTCTATTAATTCTGCTGGTGGTTGGTGGTTTTGTATCATGTTATCGTGTCGGACGTTATCGGGCCTACCTCAACGTCTTTTCTTATTGATCTTCTCCGTTGTTTTCAAACTTTTCACCTTTCGTCACTGAAAGATTGCCTTCTCTTTAGAATTAACATGAAAATCCTCTATTTATTGGCTCTTGTCTACAAGATTTAAATGATCAAACAGCCAAAAAATTCTACTATTTCATGACAAATTTATGATAATTCATTTTTTATGATGTAATGATGGTGATGTCAATGACTACAATGTCAGAAGGAAAATACAAATTTTGAGAACGATAGCGCTCACACAGCCAAGAATATAAAGTGGAAGCTACAAGACAACACAGAAAGTTCATAATGAATGAAGAATGTTCAGGAGAAAAGATTAACAGACAAATCCTGGGACACAGCTAAAAGGGAAAGCTGTGGGCTCATTTCCTGACAGAGAACCAAGCGAAGCGTTATGAGCCATTGGCAAACAGTCTGAATGTATTTGAACAAACGAAAGATTTGACAGTCTTAAAAGCGTTTCAATATCTGCCAATGACAAGAATAAAGTCTGCGATAGAATAAGAGTACATTATAGAAACCATATATAAAAAATAAAGTTCTAGACACACAGATGGTGGTAAACAAACGTAATCTTTACAATTAAATCAGATTAGGGCAATGGTTTAAATAATTGTTATTCTCAGGTGTTGTGACATCCGGGTACTGAATTAGTTCAACGTATGTGTAAGATGAGCTGACGCCCGCAATAGTTTTTTTTTCTCTTTAGATTTTCTTCTTCTTACTTGAATTTCGATTACACCAACGCATTCTAGACTTCGATATTATTTTCAGACACACGCAAATCAAATGCAAATACTGGGGACTAGTCAAGTAGTTTTGTTATTTGCCAAAATCCATGACAAATATAGGGCCGACCCTAGAAGCATGTTTAATTCAGCTGGGACCAGTATACTGGAAATGATAACCTTCCTATGGTTGCTCTCTCCAGAGCTTGAAAAAAAATGTGAATGTTCTATAGAGGAACAGGAAGAGAAGACAACCACAAACATAATTATGAAAATAAAACACAAGTTTAATCTCCTGCAGTCTGGATAACAAGAACAATGTAAATAAGATATCTTTATGAACACAGATGATGGGAAAAAGAAAGAGAGGAGGACCAAGGCGAAGATGGCTGCAAGAAATCGTTGATGATCTGGAAATGGATGCATCAGCAGCAGGCCATCTTGCTCACAACCGAGAGGCGTACGAGAGTGCTGTTTGGGAGGCAAAGTTCCGCAAGGGACATGCAAATAAATGAATGAATTCTGAACACAGCTTTCAAGGTTGTTCCGTCTACGTGGTAAAAGGCAAGCTTCGCCATCTTACATTTACGGTTGTCTGGTTAATTAAAACACACTCTTCTTTCCCTTCGTCTTTGCTTTTCTCACCAACGAGTCCGACACATTATAATGCACGGACACGATAATCACCATTTGGACAAAAGGTTTTAAAGTGATATCATTAGTGTCAGTGGTAATGAGCAATCTCATCGGATGGAAGCGGCAAAATAGATTTAATTCTGAAATTCATTCTATATACTACAAACAGTTTAGATGGGCCTCGACAGTTTATCGGCTAAAACAGTAGTTAGTGCTGCATTTTGGAGGCAGCTCCAATGAAAATATAGACTAGGTATTTGACTGAAGACCTTAGATACTAGATTTAGGTATAAAAAACGTCCAAGGTCAGCGCTGTGACAACTGTGACCACATGTCACCCTGAGGAAACAATATCAAGTATTTTGTGATAAAAGTCGAACATATGTTTATATTAAGTGATTGTTATAACCAGACATCCGATCGTGGAAATAGGTACCTGGCTGTTCTTGGAGCTGGAGAAACAAAGGCAGCTGGGTGTCAAGCTGACCATATCAGTCTCAAGCGTGCCGACTGGTCAATGGAAATGTGGACACTACCATCTTACCCCTTAGGTGTATTCAGTGTATGATATGGCTACCTTATAACTGTAATTAGGAGATGCAGTCAAAGCAATTCCACTGAATAATCTATGAAGAAGCCATGCTAAAAAAAAACAAAATACAAATTGGACTTTGTGAACTCGGAGAAGAGTGAAGACTTATTCAGCTCTACAGATATCATAATTCTGAATTCATAATGGGTCATGGTTCTAAGGACTGTTATAGTCGGAGGTGGGGTGGTAGATACGCTCTCCACACTAATGAAATGTCTCCAAGGCGTGCGTCTCAAATAGCCTCTGACAGTCAAAGTTAATCTCTTGGCCTTCTCGTGGCGGAACTATTTAATCTGACAGGAGAAGGAGCGAAAGGCAAATATCTGGCGCCTAAAAACCAGACGCTTCGAGTAGATGATAGTCTTGTTTGGTACCTCATCTAGGAGAAGGAAAACTGCTGGCGATATTCTTCAGCTGACGTGCATGGGGTGAAACTCCTCCCGGCCAATGAAAAAAATGCAATTAGGGTTGCCGAGCGGCGAGGCCGTGGAAAAAGTGAAAGAAAGGATTAAGTGAAATAACCAGTAGTCTCGAGGTCAGGGCTACTCAAATCAAGGCACCTCTGCTCTAGAGGCAAGCTGCGTCCTATATACAGCCATACCGGGGCAGATTGCCTAAACCGGCTTAACCCAGTGGTTAAACTAAGACACTGCTGGCGAAATTCTTCGGTTGCCGCGCATGGGGTGAAACTCCTCCAGGCCAGTGAAGAAAATGCGAAAATGCGATTAGGGTTGCCGTTCGGCGCCGCTGTGGAAAAGGTGATGGAAAGGATAACGTGAAGTTTAATCGGTATGTCCAGTAGTCTCGCGGCGAGAGCTACTCATACTACGGCACCTCTGCTGTAGAGGCTGGCCACGTCCTATATACACCAATACTGGTGAAATATGCCTAAACCGGCCGAAGCCAGGGGTGAAACTTAATGACTACTCATGTCACAGTACCTCCGCTCTAAAGGTTGGTCTTGCCCTAAATATGCTCATACTGGGATAATACGCCTAAACCAGCTTAACCTAGGGGTGAAACTGGCGAGGACTCGTCCTCCTGGACAAAAGCTCCATCCTGGTCACAACTAGGAAAGGTCGCGGCCACGACCACAAAATGCTGAATTCGGAGACACTGGACCAGTGCAGTCTAGATAGGCAACCACCTCTCACCCGACGGGGGTGTATGCGTATCCTAATCAAGCTGAGGTTTTCCGGTGATAAAGTCCAACGCTGGACTGGATGGGCAACCACCTCTCACCTGGCGAGGATATACTGATATCCAAAACACGTCGAGGTTTTCCGGTGAGAAAGTTCAACTCTAGGGTGGATAGGCAACCACCAGCATATCCCGGGTGGGGGGGGGGGGGGGAATATGCTTATATCCAAACTACGTCGAAGTTTTCCTGTGAGAAAGTCCAACTCTAGATTAAACTGGTGGAACAAAAACCACAGTGTCACGCAATCTCTCTTCTATGACCCACCGAGAATACAGGACCAATCCTCGCGATACTCTGAACATCTTGTGGTCCTCTTGGAGATCTCTTGTTGTCCTCTCGGGGACCACAGGAGTAAATTCAGTAAGATCACGGGACGGTCTTGGTGATAGAAGCGAACGAAGAAGAAGAAGAAGATAATGGGGCATCATCGCATTCAGCACACTCCCATACAGTTTCAGCTGCATACTCCAACATTCACCGAAACTTCTGTCTACTAATAGCTCCTTCCAAATGTTGGTTGTTTATTATACGTTTTCTTCCACTTAGATCAGATTTTCTTCCACCACTTATACTCTATCTCAGCTTCATCAGTCTATATATATATGCACATCGTCCATCCACTCCCTCTCTTCATCCTCCCCCAGTGTGTCTAATACGGTCTTCGCAATATCCTCTTTATTCAATCTCAGCCTTCCTTATATTTCAGCCTGTTCAACCAGTCTATAAGCAAACTCATTTCCATTCTCTGGACAGAAGATCCATGTTTCAGCATTACAAATAATAAAGTATAATGTCCTCTCTCTCTCTCTCTCTCTCTCTCTCTCTCTCTCATTCAATCTTTCTCTCTGTGAACCTTAAATGACTAAGGCATATAGGACTTCCGCAAGCGTTTTCCACAAGCGCCTGCCTTGTGCCTTTTTTTGGGGTTTTTTTTTGCCCTTGGTCTGGAAACCCTCTGTTGCTTAACATCCTCTCTGTTGTTCTCATCCATGTTTCCTTTAGTATACCCTTATTTCTGTTCCTCTGTGGTGTCCAAACTTGTGCTATTTCTGGTAGTGAGTCGTCAGTCACCCGGAGCACATGTCCCAATCATCGCCAGCGTCTTTCCTCAATAATTGCTGTCAGTCGCTTCATCTGCATTTCGGCCAACAAGGTGTTATCAAGTACTCGTATAATATTACTAAAGAACATAAGCACCAGAATAATAAGAATGAGAGACTTAACAGATTTCAAAATTAAAAAAAACCCCACTCCATTCGTTATCGTATAAGTAAAGAAATAACGTTATTTAAAAGGTTTTCTAAACTGAAAAGCATCAAATTTGATCTAAGTTTCACAAAAAAGCAGACTAGACGTATAGTAAAACATATCCTTACAAACATATCTAACAAGCTCAAAGGACTTTATTATTATTCATATAAATCTATGAAAAAAAAACAAAACTTACAAATGTCCACACATTTGAAAGACTTTGTAAGACAGATCGCAGATATACTTTGCCTGAGTATAGTTTTGCTTTAACATATTTTTTAGGTAAAAATTCAGGTAACTGAAAAAAAAGGGTTACGTTTTCTTTTGTACCTGTTACATCAAAGTAATCGTGAGTCGTCATATTCGTGAACTATCACCAAGTAAGCCTCAGACCAAAACTCATGCAACCAAATCTTAACTGAAAATGTCCTAGAGCGGGGGACCCGAACAAACGGCACGCGTGTCATATTTCTTCTTGATGCGTGCAAACAAAACATCATAATTAAATTTACCCAGAAAAAAAAAACGAAAACCTCTTAGAGGTATGCGATATTTTAAACACAATTTAGCCTGTTTTCGCTTGCAGACTCAAAGAAGGTGGTCAGCTTTGTCCAAAGGTTCTACTCTGTGGTGTTGTCATACATCTACGCTGGACTGCTGGGCAATGTTTTGACGTAGCGTGGAGATTGAAGACAAAGACGAACTGTTCAGGGTTTTCATGTTGAAAAACTTGCTTGGGTCTCGCTTTCTGTTGAAAACAGAGATAAAGAAAAAAAAAAGTTCACAACTTTTACCTCCAGTTAAAAAATATCTCTGACTTCTGAGAAAAAGAAATACACGAAAACGTATAAAAATATAATACAGGATGTTATAAAAAACGTATACACGTCTTGTATGAATATATTTCATATATTGACAGTAGTGCAGTCATGCATTCACTTAGGGCCGAATTACGGCCGTTCGTATTTACGGCCAAGGTCCAAGGGTATATTTATTAAAGGAATGATAAAATACAGTGTAAGTAAATATGGGACAAAGATTTTCATTTCGACGTCGCGTCCTTGATTGTCCATTTCATTTTTACCATTTTATTGTTACCGCGGAACATTTACCTTATATTTCATTTTTCATTAAAATCTACAGCGTCATGATCCCTAGACGCGGCTATTTGGTGAGTGGGGAAGGTATGCGCATGGTTTGTATACAGTAAGCACATGCAGGGTAATGGGGGTTTGGGAGGGGTGAGGTCCAGTCAGTGAATATTCCTGGGCCCGCGGGCCCCGAGGCCTTGGGGCCTGGAGTGGATGAAAAAATAAGCCAGAATAGTTGGGTGGGTGGGTTGGAGCTTTCTCTTGGATGCCCTGTGTATTTAAAGAGAAAGAAGGGAGAAGCCGAGTGAGTGCGAGCGACTGTGGGAAGTATGACGTCATAGGCTGTTGGGAGAGAGAGTATGTGAGAAAGGTCAAGGTGGCCATGAGCATTTTGTGTCAGTTGGATAGGCTGAGATATTTATGTGATATAAGTTATGAATCTTTGAATTCTCGATAACAAAAGTTGAAAGTTGTTAAGCAAAATACTATTTATCAGCTTGGAACTCCGATCGGCGGCAAGATGCCCTGCAACAAGTTGTAGTTGGAACAAAGATGGTGACAGGCAGTCCAAGATAGGACTAGCCGCAGTGAACAATTTGTATGTTGTTTCTTTTCAGTCGGGAAGTCGGGAGTATTGGTTTAACACGATAGGATTGCATTATACTCATTTTGATTTGTGACTGTTGAGGGAAATCAAGATTATTTGCAATGTGAGTTGTTTTGTCTGATCAGGAGAATATGAAGAGATTGAGGGAATCAATGACGTAGTGTTCTTATGAATGTTTGTGTTCGAGAGTGAAGGGAAATAAATTATTTGGTTATTTGACTGAGGATGCAGTTTTTGTGTCAAACTACTTGAACACACAAGGGTCATGCCGAAAGTCGCGAGCAAAATCTTGTTAAAAATTATAATTTATATATAGAGAAAATGTAAGTGTATCACCTTATTCTGCATCCTTTGCACTTCATGTAATGGCCACATGACGTCACCATCATGTGTCATGTGACCATGCGGAGCATAAACAAAATGGTGGTTGCTGAAGTTTCATTTCGTCAGTGTACTGTTATTGAGTTCCTCGATAAAGAAGAAACCCCATCTGCTGAAATTCACCAAAGATTTCAACTTGCTTATGGAGATATGTGTATGGGTGCTAGCAGTGTTAGGAGGTGGGTGAAACATTTCAAAGATGGAAACACGAGCATCCAAGATATGCCTCGAAGCGGTCGCCCTCGAACTGCCTCCGTTGAACGCAACGTGGAAAGCGTTGACGACATCATTAAAGAAGACAGACGTGTCACAGTATCTGAAATCGCTGTAAATCTAGGAATAGGACACAAAGCAGTACAGGAAATGATTGAAACCCTAGGCTATAGAAAATGTTGTGCTCGCTGGGTCCCACAGGAGAGAAAGTCCAGAATGCAGTGCGTCTGTTCTGTCGGTCAGCTGGAACGGAATTCTACGGAGGAGGGGGGGGGGGTATTTTCAAATTTGCAGAGCGATGGGAAAAATGTGTGTAGAGAAATGGAGATTATGTTGAAAAGTGAAGAAAAGGATGCAGATAAAGGTGATACATTTATATTTTCTCTATCTATAAATTCTGATAAAAAATATTTGCTCACGACTTTCGGTATGACCCTCGTATATGTATGATGTTGGGGAACCTCCCTACATGTATATGTACAATTCTGTATGTTACTGAAAAGTTATTACAGAATGATTCTTTACCGTGATTCATATTTTGTCATTAATTTCCACACAGTTACTGTGTTAATTTGCATTATGTTAGTATTCAAAGTGATGGTAAACACGTCCGTTGATCTTAAAACTTGTTATAGTAGTGAAGTGTATTTCATATTTTATGTCTCACCTCCCCCCCCCCCCCCAAACCCTCCATAACGACCAACTTACGGCCAGATCGACTTACGGCCAGAGAGCCGGTTACAAATGCAGCTGTAAGTCATGAGCATGACTGCATTTTTCTCTTGAATGGTGGGAGTGGTCGAAACGATTGCAACGCGGTATCTAGGACTGTAGATATAAGGTTCTATTCCTTAATTCTTTATGTCCTCCAGTCGACCTGCATGTGAAAATTGATATTCGGCACACTGTTCTGAAAAAAAAATCTGAACATCTTCCTTTTCTTCCTTAAGAATAAAGAAGACCCGTTTGCACAGCGAGGAACACTAGATTTACACTGAACATAGGATTGTTTGTTGATGAAACAAAAAATAGGGCGACATCTGCAAAACTTAGTTCTTATGATTATGGGATGTCCCCATGTCACGGCAGGTGAACAGGAAAATAAACCCATGTTTTCTCCTATTGTGTAAGTAGTATGTCTTTCTTCAATTATTGTGAATATTTCACAGTTTAAAATTAAAGTGGAAAATGTACACATATATACTCATGACAACGAGTAATTAATACTTTTAAATAAGTGAAGAAAAAATACATGAGGTTCATGAACGAATGGATGTTAAAACTGCTATAATATACAATACGTTAGACAAATCTAGAGAGTGTTTAGGGTATTGCAGTAGAGAAAAAGCGCGTTAGCATTGCCAGCACAAGATAAAGGAAAAACGAGTAAGCCTACATACTTCAGACTTGGACTACATGCAGCTTGTCACACAAAGACTTTCGAACGAAGGGTTCGTTACTTCACCAACTTTTTTATATTTATTACTTTTTTGTACCCTTTCTAACTAATTCTTACATCATTCTACAAACTAATCACTCATGTAGTAATTCAACAATGCAATTCACCTCTTTGTTCCTACACTTTCGTAGGTCATATATTCTCTCCGCAACAATCAGTAGCTCTATCGAGTCTCTCTCTGCACTAGTTCTTCATGTTCCGTACATATTTCTTTAACTCCAAACACACTTTTCTTCACTTCAAACATTTCTCTCATATTTTATACCACTCATACTTCACTTCATCCTTGAATACATACATACATACATACATACATACATACATACATACATACATACATACATACATACAATACACACAGTGTATATTCTCACTTCTTAACTCTTGACAATTTTTCATTTATAGTTATACTCTAGGCCCTCTTTACACGTACTAAAAATTCTACAGAATATATAAAGCCTATGCTGGTGCTTGTTTGGCATGTAAAAGCTAAAACCTGAAAGATATTCGTCCTACTTCTTCTTCTTCTTCTTTTTACATTTTCTAATTTCTTCTTCTTATTATTATTTCTTACTTTTTCTTCTTCTTGCTTCTTCTTATTTCTTACTTTTTCTAACTTCTTATTTGTTCTTCTTCTTGCTTCATCTTACTTCTTTTTCTTCTTACTTTTTCTTCTTCTTCCTTTTCTTTACTTCTTTTTACTTTTTCTTACTTCTTGCTTCTTCTTATTTATTATTATTATTATTACTTTTTCTTCTTCTTCTTCTTTAGCTTTCCGAGCCATTAAGGCTCATTGCTGCAGATAAAATTCTCCTCTGTTTCTCTCTATTCTTAATCTTCTCTTTCCAGTTGGATAAAAGGGATGGCGACTGCAGTAAAACTGGTTGAAATAAATAAGGTAGATAGAGGTGTATGGTGCAGTTTTACAAAGTGAGAGAGGGAGTGAGTAAGGTGAGAAAAAACAAACAGAAAGTATGAGAATGTATAAATGAAGAACATACAACATCCGATATTTCGGCGTGAGCTTTATTCGAGGATACATACAAAACAAGACAAAAACATGAAGAACTTATCTGAAATGTCTTCCTCCGAGTCAGGACAGAAAAGTGTGTAGTAGAAGAGAGAAGGAAAGACCACGCTGCCTCTGAACAAAAGATACCCGATAGAGCCAATCGTGAAGAAGAGGTGGAGAGAGAGGAGGAGAACAAGTGGGAGAAAGGGGTGGAGGGAAGGCAATAGAAACATGATAGCCGCTAGAGGTGTCGGGTGGGGGGGGGGGAAGAGGGGAGGGAAAAGGGGACACGGGGAGATAGTGAATGAAGAATATAAACACCTGCAGGGAGAAAATGTGAAATTGGTAAATAGGACAAGACCCTAAAGACACCAATATGTTGGCGGAGAAGAAAATAGGGTGGTGGTAGGGAGGGGTAGCATGGAGAAAGAAAATAGAGTTAAAAAAAGGGCCAGTGGAAAAATAAAGAACTTACAGAAAGCTGAAGACATTGTTAATTCCAGCTGGGTGGAGACAGCCAGTCTGGAAAATAAGGCGCTGTTCTAGGACCCTCCGAGATCGTACATCAGCAGAACAAGAGCGGATCGCACTGACAGAAATGTCCTGTTTACCCCTGTGGTTGCTAAGGCAAAAATGTTTAGCCACAGGTGTCCAGGCCCTCTTAGAAATATCATTGAGATGCTGGCGAAATCGATCTCCTAACCGTAAGCCAGTCTCACCTATGTACTTCAAACCGCAACGTTTGCACATGATAGCATAAATAACATTCCGTGAAGTACAGGTGAAACCCTCCTGAACTGACAACGTGGACTTAGGGAAGGAGATCTGGCTAGCCTCGACAACAAACGGACAAGTATTACATCTACGGCGTCCGCAACGTCTGGTACCGTAAAACGTGTCATCTGTCTTAAGATGACTACGAATTAAAAGGTCCCTGAGGTTCTTGTCCCGTCTGTAGGCCACCAATGGGGGTTCCCCAAAAAGTTCACGTGTCTTAGGCTCGGTCTGGAGGAGATGGAGATGGCGAAAGAGTATGTTTTTAACTGCCAAGCTATGAGGGTACCCTTGGCAGTTAAAAACATACTGTTTCTCCTCATAGCTTGGCAGTTAAAAACATACTGTTTCTCCTCATAGCTTGGCAGTTAAAAACATACTGTTTCTCCTCATAGCTTGGCAGTTAAAAACATACTGTTTCTCCTCATAGCTTGGCAGTTAAAAACATACTGTTTCTCCTCATAGCTTGGCAGTTAAAAACATACTGTTTCTCCTCATAGCTTGGCAGTTAAAAACATACTGTTTCTCCTCATAGCTTGCCAGTTAAAAACATACTGTTTCGCCATCTCCATCTCCTCCAGACCGAGCCTGAGACACGTGTACTTCACGGAATGTTATTTATGCTATTATGTGCAAACGTTGCGGTTTGAAGTACATAGGTGAGACTGGCTTACGGTTAGGAGATCGATTTCGCCAGCATCTCAATGATATTTCTAAGAGGGCCTGGACACCTGTGGCTAAACATTTTTGCCTTAGCAACCACAAGGGTAAACAGGACATTTCTGTCAGTGCGATCCGCTCTTGTTCTGCTGATGTACGATCTCGGAGGGTCCTAGAACAGCGCCTTATTTTCCAGACTGGCTGTCTCCACCCAGCTGGAATTAACAATGTCTTCAGCTTTCTGTAAGTTCTTTATTTTTCCACTGGCCCTTTTTTTAAACTCTGTTTTCTTTCTCCATGCTACCCCTCCCTACCACCACCCTATTTTCTTCTCCGCCAACATATTGGTGTCTTTAGGGTCTTGTCCTATTTACCAATTTCACATTTTCTCCCTGCAGGTGTTTATATTCTTCATTCACTATCTCCCCGCGTCCCCTTTTCCCTCCCCTCTCCCCCCCCCCCCACCCGACACCTCTAGCGGCTATCATGTTTCTATTGCCTTCCCTCCACCCCTTTCTCCCACTTGTTCTCCTCCTCTCTCTCCACCTCTTCTTCACGATTGGCTCTATCGGGCATCTTTTGTTCAGAGGCAGCGTGGTTTTTCCTTCTCTCTTCTACTACACACTTCTCTGTCCTAGCTCGGAGGAAGACATTTCAGATAAGTTCTTCATGTTTTTGTCTTGTTTTGTATGTATCCTCGAATAAGGCTCACGCCGAAATATCGGATGTTGTATGTTCTTCATTTATACATTCTCATACTTTCTATTTGTTTTTTCTCACCTTACTCACTCCCTCCCTCACTTTGTAAAACTGCACCATACACCTCTATCTATCTTATTTCTTTCCAGTTGGTGACGCCAATTTCCTTATTATCCTCTTCTATGTTGTCTTTCCATCTCTGTTTTGGTCTACCCCTTGGTCTTGTTTCCCTCATCTCTTGTGCATACACAATTTTCTTTTGTCTGTTCTCTTCCATTCTTTCTACATGGCCCAACCAGCGTAGTCTGTTCAGTTTAAAGACAAACGTTTATAATTCGTTGGGATTTTATTAAGCTGTTCAGTTCAGTGTTCTTTCTAGCTCTCCATTCTCCACTGTCGGTATCCTTTATGGGCCCAAAGATTCTTCTTATGATCTTGTTCTCAAAGACCTGCAAAAAGACTTTAAGGCCCTGAAATTAATAAAATGTTGTTTTTATTTTAAAATATTGATGGAACATCCTGCGCCTTTTGTTTCCTTGTTAGCTGAACCTGAAAAGAAAGCAAAATTGTAATGGAAACATCCGTGACATGAACCAGTTGTTCACGTGCTTTTTCACTAGACGTAGGCCTTTAACTTTTTGCTATCAGTGTCACAGGTATATGGTCAAACCACATTACATTCCCAGTCACGTGTCTTGTGACTTTACAAGAACTGAATTTCGAAAGTTATATCTTTTAAAAATCGGTATTTTCAGATAGTATGACTTTTAAAAAAAATGAAAATAGTCTTTCACATTAGAACAAACATAAAATAAAATAAAATAATAAAAAGGGACGTAATTAAACAGTCTTAAGTTGAAGATTAAGTTGATTTTCGAACATGTTTTCACTTTTGTTTCAATGAATAGAAAAAAAATTCAATGAATAGAACAAAAAGTTGATATATTCCATACACTAGCAACGCGTGGGCAGTTTCTATGCTGAGTTTCTGCGCGTGTTCTATCCTGTTATTGCACAAACTAACAAATAAGAAGAAAAAAAAATCATGCTACTTTGAACAATCTTACACTAATGAAAAGGATGACCATAAAGTGAAACTTAGATTCTAAGATAAAGTAATCCAAAAGTCGATCGTTCGAAAAATGTCGTAAAACGTAGCTATTCATTAAATCGCAGACAACAAGCCAAAACCACGCAGTACAGAGCTGTAATGACTTGATGAAACACACAAAATTAGATCAATTATATCCCCTTATATCAGGGGATTTTATACTGATCTTGATAAAGTTAGGCTCATGTGGAAATTTCTATGTTGCTTCTACTTAATACTGATCGCAAGATGCGATGTGTCCATTACTCTTAAAGTTCTGGTGGTGTACAGAAAATGTTCGAAGCCATAAATAAAATTGTAAAGTCACAATGGAAGCATAAGAGCGCAAACATGATTTCTGCATAAAGTCAGTTTAGGATAAACTGAGATCGTGGGTTAAAATGAGAGCAAGGGGAAACAACTCAGCATAACATTCGAATCAGAAGAAACTGCACGCAAAGTACAATAAACACTTCAGAAGCAGAGAGCAAATAAGGTGGTGAATACTTTCGAGTCAAGAAAGTAGTTCAGAAGGTTCAGCAAGTCCAGGTGATAAAATAGGAACGCGCGAAGACCTGTGTCCTTGTTCAATATCTGGAACACGACGAAGTGAATTAGCTTCGTCTTCAGAGCTACAGATAATCTTCCGCGTTGAGACGCAAATCTGTAACAACAGGGAGAAATCAGGTGATTCTGTTTGACCTAATTTCAAAGAAAGGTACACGTTATATAGCAAGATTTTGGTATGCGAATATTGTACTCAAGGAACGAAAACACCGACAAATTGGAGTATTACACATGTTGATGATGCGATAAAAAATCAAACAGCAGGAAGACATTACCCAAAAACGTCAACAGCGCTGGGAAGTTACAGAAAAAAAAATCTAATACTAACTTTCCTCATTATCTAATGGAGAAAATGAGTGAGAGGTTACGTTGGATGTAACAGAAAGGGACATCCAGAATTCATCAGAACTTATGGATATATTAGTACAGCGAACTGTAATTAATAAAACTGATGTAATAATATAAATAGCTTTATATCAGAACTTACAGAACGCGAACTTGATATATTAGTGTACTATACTGCGAACTGTAATTAATAAAAATAATGTAATAACATAAATAGCTTTATAGAGCACATGTTCAAAAAGTTGTAACACGGGAACTTAGTCGAGAAATTAATATACGTGATACGAATCAAGCATTATTAACAGTAATAATAATAATAATAATGATAGTTATTGAAGTGCATTACTGTGATTTCGCCCGGAACTAGGTTTAGACGTGTAATAAGAAACAGGGCAGCCAGGAACTATCATCTCACATCTTACATCCTTCCCGCGGCGTTAAACGTCACATAGGGCCTGCATGGTAGTTTGCCAGGATGTCTTGTCTTCGGCGAGTTTTTCAATCTCATCAAGGGATGTTATGCCCACTGAACTGGCTTCTCTTAACAATGTCCTCTTTAGAGTTTCACGTGGTCGACCTCTCTTTCTTCGACCTGTTGTGTTCCATTTGATAGCTTGTTTGGGGATTCTCTGATTGTTTCTTCTCATCACATGACCGACATATGTTCATCTTCTTTTTCTGATCAGCCATGAGACAGGTTGTTGTGTGCTCATCTGTCTGATCTCTGCGTTGTTCTTGAATTCATTCCACTTTATACCGAGTATTTTCCTTAGGCATTTGTTTTCGAAAGAGTCTAATTTCTTGTCTATTTCTTTAGCTGTTTTCCAGCTTTCACATACATAAAATAAGAGTGGATATTACATTTGAATTGAATAATCTTAACTTGGTTTTTGTGTTTATAACTTTTGAATGCCATATGTTCTCAAGATTCTTGAAGGTCAATGCTGCTTTGGTAATTCGAATTGTAACTTCTTATTTGGTGCCGAGATATGCAAAATGGTTAATTTTTTCTATAAAAAGCAATGAAAAGATTTGCAGAAAAAAAACTTTGTGCTGGTCGTTGACTAAGTTTAATAAACAATAGAGCATACGAAGCTGTATAGCAACCGTAGGTTACAAATAAGTGGTAGAATATGTAGAATAATTCAGAGCGAAGTAAGGAGAATGTGAGTTATATGTAAATCAAACTTACTTGAAATGACCATGAAGGCGACATTAAAAACAGTATAAAGCAGAGATAAATCACAGAGCCCTGGGAATAATGACCAAGGCGGTTATGATCCTGGGAGTCGTGATTCCAGAGGTTAGGTAAATCAGAAACATAAAGGATTAATACACTTTTGAAAGAAAAAGTAAGCCAGAAGGGAGCTGGGTTAGAGCTTTGTACCGGCTTACAAAATTCTCTCGGATGGCCTATGTATATGTGTGAACATGTTTTGTTTCGTTTCGTGTCGGCCGGCACGAAAACGAAACGAAATAAAGTTCCGAAAAAAAGTTTTGAGTAGTTTGCGAGGGAGATTCATTATTCATTCGGGAACGTGTCCAGGTGTGGAGAGCACATGTCCAGGTGTAGGGGCATATGTCCAGGTGAGCACATGTCTAGGTGTGGGGAGCACATTTCCAGGTGTGGGGAGCACATGTCAAGGTGTAGGGAGCACATGTCTAGATGTAGGGAGCACATTTCCAGGTGTGGGGAGCCCATGTCCAGGTGTGGGAAGCACATGTCCAGGTGTAGGAAGCACATGTCCAGGTGTGGGGAGCACTTGTCAAGGTGTGGGAAGCACATGGCCAGGTGTAGGGACCCTTTTGGTTGTTTCTCCGTGGAAATGTTCGTCTCGAGTTTTCAGTAATTCTGGATTGTGGTAAGAAAGATTGTTAAGCAATAAACTCCACCTGTGGCTCCTCATTTTTGTTAAGTTTTTGTTAAACGTTGTCATAAGTTGTTGAAAATGTGTATGAAGAATGGTATATTGAAGTTACAAATGAAATATTTATGTTACAGGTCTGAAGATGGGTTTTGGGCAGATCAAGAAAATATGATTGTCTAAAAAGTGATGTGATCGTCTATATTGCTGGCCAGTCATGTGTAATATGCGTTAGTTCTGTAATACTGGGGCATTTTCACTGTAATATGTGTTAGTCCTGTAATACTGGGGCATTTTCAATGTAATATGTGTAAGTCCTGTAATACTGGAGTATTTTCAATGTAATATGTGTTAGTCCTGTAATATTGGAGCATTTTCAATGTAATATGTATTAGTCCTGTAATACTGGAGCATTTTCAATGTAATATGTATTAGTCCTGTAATACTGGAGCATTTTCAATGTAACGTGTATTAGCCCTGTAATATTGGAGCATTTTCAATGTAATATGTATTAGTCCTGTAATACTGGAGCATTTTCAATGTAATATGTATTAGTCCTGTAATACTGGAGCATTTTCAATGTAACGTGTATTAGCCCTGTAATACTGGAGCATTTTCAATGTAATATCTATTAGTCCTGTAATACTGGAGCATTTTCAATGTAACGTGTATTAGCCCTGTAATACTGGAGCATTTTCAATGTAACGTGTATTAGTCCTGTAATACTGGAGCATTTTCAATGTAATATGTGTTAGTCCTGGATTGGTGGGGCATTTTCAATGTAATATGTGTTAGTCCTGGATTAGTGGGGCATTTTCAATGTAATATGTGTTAGAGCTGGATTAGTGGGGCATTTTCAATGTAATATGTTGGTCCTGGATTAGTGGAGCATTTTCAATGTAATATGTGTTAGTTCTGTAATACTGGAGCATTTTCAGTGTAATATGTGTTGATCCTGGATTAGTGGGGCATTTTCAATGTAATATGTGTTGGTCCTGGATTAGTGGGGCATTTTCAATGTAATATGTGTTAGTTCTGTAATACTGGAGCATTTTCAGTGTAATATGTGTTGATCCTGGATTAGTGGGGCATTTTCAATGTAATATGAGTTGGTCCTGGATTAGTGGGGCATTTTCAATATAATATGTGTTGGTCCTGGATTAGTGGGGCATTTTTAATGTAATATATGTTGGTCCTGGATTACTGGGGCATATCCATCTTCATTGATCATCATCAATTATTAAGTTCTCATGAAGTTTTCTGATGCATTTGAATTCACATATAGTTTCATGTCATTCATTTTATGTTCGATATCATGTGATCATTCAAAATTGTATTTTTATGCTTCATGATTATCATTATGTTTCGTAACATCATCTGCCATCAAAACAAGTTGTGTTCACGATTGTTTGTGTTCGTTAGTGAAATTAACTTGATATCAATGTCTTGAGGTTCAATCAGTCATTTGGATGTCCCTTGCGGAACTTTGCCTCCATAACAGCTCTCCTGTAGGCCTCTCGGTTGTAAGCAAGATGCCCTGCTGCTGATGTGTCCATTTGCAGATTATCAACGATGTCTTGCAGCCATCTACGCCTTGGTCTTCCTCTTTTTCCCATTATGTATCTTGAGGTTACAGTCCTGATTTACTGAATTCATGTAAGTGTTGGTTGTGTGTTTTGTGAAGTCAGAATTTTAGCTCAAGCAAAGATTTACATGAAGTAACAACCATGATGAACCACGAAAGTCCTTGGGGGGAGGGGGGAGCGGCAGAAGAATGATGAAATATATGATTAAGAAAGTTCCTTTGTTCGGATGATAGATAAAATATGGTAAAGATAAAGAATGATTCTCACCAGTACAATAGTACAGTAAAAAAAAAATAAGAGACTTACTTCCCACAAGTACAGATAGTACGTTATAATGTGGAGAAGAAACCAAAGAGAAAAAGAACAACATCCCTTTTCAATTCATAACAAGTATAATTCGTTCCCTTTTTTCTTACATTTGTACAATTCTGTATATTATTGAAAAGTTATTATAGTAAAATTCTTTACTTAAAATACACAATACACAACAATACTGCGATTCGTAATTTTGTTGGCAGAAATGCAGATGAAGCCACTGACAGTAATTATTGAGGGAAGACGTTGGCGATGTTTGGGACATGTGCTCCGGATGACAGAAGACCCACTACCAAAAATACTACTAAGATGGGCACCCATAGAGGAACAGAAATAAGGGTAGACCAAAGGAGACATGGAGAAGAACAGAGAGGATGTTGAGCAATAGAGTGAACTCACCTGGGCAAGAGCGGAAAAAAGGAAAAGGACAGGCGTTTGTGGATAATCTTTGCGGAAGCCCCGTGTGCATAAGGCACTTGAGATTCAGAGAGGGAGAGAGAGAGAGATTGATATTTTGTGAGTAATTTCCACACAGTTGCTTTGTTAATTTCCATTCTGTTAGTATTTCAAAGTGATGGTAAACACGTCTGTTGATCTGAAAACTTGTTATAGTAGTGAACTGTATTTCCTGCCTCACTTCCACCTATAACGACCAACATATAATTTAATCATCTAGAAAACTGTATAGTGCTAAAACTCGCTGAAAAGACTCAATGAGCCATGAACAAAATCCTAGCTTTGCGTTTACAATATATATGAAGGTGTGATAAAACACTGATAATTAATTCTAACATAAAATACAACACTTCATCCAAATAAGGATTCCTCGGAACCTCTTATTAGTAAAAAAATATTACCAGGAAGAAAACAAAATACGAAAATTAATTTTAAAAAATTGTGAACAGTCACATTTCCAATAATACTGTTAGTAAATTCGTGAATGTCGGTCATATGAAATGAAAGATCTTGTGAGATCTCCACAGGTGAGATCTTCACAAGTGAGATCTCTACAGCCTGTGTAACTCCTACAAAAATAGTAATCTTTGCTTTCTGGAATCGGTTATCAGAAAAACTCATTTGTTAACATTTGTAAAAGAATAAGAACTCTAGGGAGTAAAGTAAATAAAATGGACTAATCTGAGAATGAAAATGACCGAGAATGCAGTATTGCAAAATGTGTGAATAAAGCATATAGACATTGTATACCTTGGTGCATATTAAGCGAGATAGGATGTGCACTAAAGCTAGCGGTGAAGAGAAGCAGAGACTATGCCTAGATGAGCTACTTGTGCAGGTCTGGCCAACCTCTTTCTGTAGATCACGGTGACGGCTATGCCAAGAACAATCACGGCAGGGATCCCGATCACCAAGGCTGCCACCGCAGGCCAGAAAGAATCGTCCTCCAGTCCCTGTTGATCGCCGCGGCTAGTCTGAGGTGAAACTGTGCTGGGCGGACTTTGTGACGGCCTGGGCAGAAATGTAGACTGCGATGGAAGTATGTCAACGATTGTAGCTGTGTGCGCCCTCGTACGAACTGAAGGGGGTATATCAGTTAAATGTAATGTTTTTATAACTGTTGAATAAACCTGGACATAGTGGATAACAGAGGCTGCCATATCGTTATATGTTGTACGAGGCGAAGTCGAGGAAACTGATGAAACTGAGAATGATGGCGTTATTATAGATGACGAAGTTAATACTGTTGATGTAGAAAATACCGAGGAGAGGACCGTTTGCGTATATCCGGAATGCGTGACAGGCGTATACACAGATCTGGAATGCGTGATAGGGGTATTCACAGAGTTTATAAAAGTAGGCAATGAAGTCGTTTGGATGAAACTATCATCAGTATTCTGTGATCGTATCGAAATCCCGAGATCAGCAAAGCCCATTGTGATTGTTGATGTAGCCAGTGATGCAAATAAAATAGTGCTGCTACCTTTGACACTAGAGCTGGAATGCATATTCTGAAGGTCTTTGTTGTATGTACTATAGCCAGCGCTGGAAGACACAGGATATAACTCACCGGTATATATTGAACTGTCTGGAAGATCTGTTAGTACTGTATGAAAATCAGTGGAAGAATACAACGAAGAAAAAAGTAGTCCAGTGCTTCCAGCATGTTCGGCTGTGCTTAATGAATTGATGTTTGAGTGTAGTTTTGAAGATGAAGTCTCTGCAGCTCTTGATTGTAATTTGGAAGGTGAAATTTCTAAAGTACTGAATTGTAATTTGGAGGGTGGAATTTCCACGGTAATTGAATATAACGTGGAAGGTGAAGTCTCTACAGAATTTGACTGTAATTTGGAAGGTGAATTATCTATAGTATTTGGATGTAAAGGTGAAGCTTCTAAGACACTTGAATGAGATTTGGATAGTGAAGCGTCTACAGTTCTTGACTGTACTTTTAAAGATGACATTTCTACAGTGCTTGACTGCAGGTCAGAAGTTGACATCTTTAAAGTGCTTGATTGTAATTTCGAAGACGAGGTTTCTAAAGTGCTTGACTGTAATTTGGAGGAAGAGATATCTGAAGCGCTTGCCGTTACTTCGGATGGTGAGATCTCTACAGTGCTTGACTGTAATTTAGAAGATGAAATCTCTACAGTGCTTGACTGTAATTTGGAAGATGAGATATCTACAGTGCTTGACTGTAATTTGGAAGATGAGATCTCTACAGTGCTTGACTTTAATTTGGAAGATGAGATCTCTACAGTGCTTGACTGTAATTTGGAAGATGAGACCTCTACAGCGCTTGACTGTAATTTGGAAGATGAAATCTCTGAAATGCTTGCCATTACTTCGGATGGTGAGATCTCTACAGTGCTTGACTGTAATTTGGAAGATGAGACCTCTACAGTGCTTAACTTTAATTTGGAAGATGATACCTCTACAGTGCTTGACTGTAATTTGGAAGATGAGACCTCTACAGCGCTTGACTGTAATTTGGAAGATGAAATCTCTGAAATGCTTGCCATTACTTCGGATGGTGAGATCTCTACAGTGCTTGACTGTAATTTGGAAGATGAAACCTCTACAGTGCTTGACTGTAATTTGGATGATGAAATCTCTGAAATACTTGCCGTTATTTTGGATGGTGAGATCTCTACAGTGCTTGACTGTAATTTAGAAGATGAAATCTCTGAAATGCTTGCCGTTACTTTGGATGGTGAGATCTCTACAGTGCTTGACTGTAATTTGGAAGACGAGATCCCTGCAGTGTTTGAGTCTTGAAGAACTGACACTGAACTTGAAGTGTTAAGTTCCAAATCCATATTAATGAAGCTGTCTTCAATTTCTGCGTTCCTTTTCCTCGTCCTCGACAAACTGTCTATATGAGATGCGTCCTCTATCAGGAAAGAAGACCAAGAAGTCCAGGTAGATGATTTATCAAGAATCAGTTTGGTCTTATTATGAGGACTTATTTTCTGAAAAATCCTCATTTTAGGATCATAAGTTGGTGTTAAATAAGTGCGGGAACTCCTCTGAATAAGGCTTGAAAGTTTTCCATGTCCTACACTCTGGTTAATCTTTTCTGGGGAACGGTCTTCTGATATAAAATCTTCATCCCCCAAAAAGGACAACTGGTCTGAGCTTTCAGCTTGGCCTGAGAAAGTTTCTGGATACAAATCTCTAGATATTGGTGGTTTGTTATGACGTTCGGATCGTTGAGATAAATAATTTGATCCATTATGTTCTCCGTCCGACTCATGAATATACAGGTTTCTATGATGTTCTTCTGTTGCCTTGAAAATGACTGGTATATCATGGACGTCTCTTTCATTTGGTTCTTGTATATTATTTAAATTACTGGATTTCCTGACCTCCACTTCTGGATGAAGGTTTGCTGGCAATTTAATTTTATTGTTAACTGATATCTTCTTACGATACATCCACTGAAGTTTAGAAGTATCAGACCTCTCGGGTACTGCTGTTAGCAGATTTTCAGTATTTTCCGTAAGATGTTCTAAGGATGCACTTTCTTTGTCAGAATCGAGCTTGGACAATCTAGAACCGTACATTTTCGCTTGTGTAGTTCGGTTGGTTTGTGTCTTTATTGAATTTCTATTGTTGAATTCTGATCTAGTGTTATCATTTAAAGTGGCTTTCTCGAAAATGTTATAGCGACTATTTTCACGTACATGTAGAGTTTTTTCACGTGCTAAAAATCATGGGCAGAGTCAATCGCAGAAAATGGAGACTGACTGTTCGTGTTATTTAGATGAAGCAATTTTCCTTTAGAGAATTTCTCCAGAAACGGCCGTGGATCCTCATATTCAGTGGCCATAGAGACGATGCCCGGGGACTGTGCACACTCTCTGGTTATTTTGAGTATAAATCTGAAATTTGCAAAAAATTGAGTTTCATTAAATAAATTCTTTTCAAACACTCGCCCACTAAAAGTTTAATACATAGACATGTAAATAAGAAAGTATTGTATCTTTGCTAACGTGTTCAAAAGGAAATGTTGCATCTTTCCAAGCATTTAGACTCTCTTTTAAATACCTACACGCTTCTCCGCATAATCTGTGATTTCATGCACGCCACTGAAAGTCTAAGCAATATTAACAGTCAAAGCATATTAAAAAGCACTTTGCTTATGGAACAGGTAGTCTAAGCTCACAAATAGTGGGAATGGAATCTCTCTTTGATTACTACACATTCAGCCCACAAGTTATGTTACAGACTGACCTTGTATCGTGATGACCCCAGACAGAGATTCTGTAGTGGAAAAGATGCTCTGACGTTATTATTATGACCTTTGCCGAGTCCAGCACTTGTCCCGATTTGACTAGCTTGAGGAAAACGGTTGAAGAGGGTAACAGCTGGTCCTGTGGAGAAGATGACAGCGGCGACGAGGTAAAATAATGTAATCTGAGTTGTGAGAAAAGTGTCCGAGAAAGAGAAGATACTCCAGGATAGAGTTAATTTGGTAAAATGAGAATATTTGAATATCATGAAGAATTAATCAGCTTAGATTATATTAGCTTTTAAACCATGGTTTTATTAGTGGAGCTGATACAGAATAATATGCCTTCATGGCACGGAAAGGGAGATTTTATCTTGTACCTTTACTGATACTGATTAGTGTCATGTGGCCGGTCACGTGTTGTGACTGCTCTCTGCGCATGATCCGTGTTCTGGTATTTATCCACATGCAGGAAGCTATCTACTGTAGCCTTTGTCTACCGTTTCTGAAAGGCTTTTCAATGGTTTAGTTCTTGCTTGTCCCTTTATGCCAAGTTGCCTACACAAACTGTAAACTGATGCTGCTGCAAATAACCTAGCACATATGTCCACAACTATCATCTTCTCGTTTACCCAGGTATTTTGTTTTACTTGCTTGATCAGATCATTGTACTTCTTGCTCTTCAACATGTGATTCCCCCCCCCCCCCCCCCCCCCCACCCTGCTTTCATATGTTACGGTAAACTTGATAATTATCAAGTCCCTTGGTGCTGAGTACAATTACAATGTAAGGTCGTATTCCAGTCTTTCTGATGACTGCTGAGTATTCTCTACTTCCTGGTAGATGTGCTGTGACGTCCAGGCCAGGTGGGTAGCCTAATAATGATAGTAAGGGGTCACACACCCCCCCCCCCCCCAGTTTTAACATTCGATGCAGGTAATTATTAACTATTTTGAAGCGTTTTCCGCTCATGATTACATTATCATTTTTGTTCCTAACTTCAAGTGTACTGACTTTTACATAGAAATAAGTAGGACTGAAAAAAGGGAAAATGTTACCACTGACACAGCATTCCAGAACTGAGACTTCCCGAAAAAAATGACACAAATAATGGACGATAGATGTGTTAAAAGGTTAATGAAGGAGGCAACATCAGACAAACGCTGAGGATTACAATGGACCCTTGACATAGTGCTGGAGGACCTTGACTTTGCGGACGACATTTGCCTACTATCAAGCAGCCACAAATATATGCAAGATAAAATAAGCAGGCTAACTCAGAATGCAAACAACATAGGACTAAAGATCAACATAGGAAAGACAAAGTTAATGAAGCATAATGTGAACAACAGAAATGTACTCTGAGTAGATAGCAAGTTAGTGGACGAGGTCAATGAATTTGTATACCTTGGCAGCAGAGTAGTAGAAACTGGAAATGAAAGCTGGAAAATCACCAAAACCATAGAAAACAAGTTGAATTCTTTCCAGACTAAATGTTTACGAAGAATTAGAAAAATATTTTGGCCAAACACAGTAATAAATAACATCTTGTTGGCAGAAATGCAGATGAAGCCACTGACAGCAATTATTGAGGAAAGACGCTGGCGATGGCTGGGACATGTGCTCCGAATGACTGACAAATCATTACCAAAAATAGCATTAAGACTGACACCACAGGGGACCAGAAATAAAGGTAGACCAAAAGAGACATGGAGAAGAACAACAGAGAGGATGTTAAGCAATAGAGGGCTCAGCTGGGCAAGAGCAGAAAAAAAGGCAAAGGACAGGCATTTGTGGAAAATCCTTGCGGAAGCCCCATGTGCCCTGGGCACTTAAGGTTCAGAGAGAGAGTGATAGAGAGAGAGAGCGATAGAGAGAGAGAGCGATAGAGAGAGAGAGAGAGAGCGATAGAGAGAGAGATGTGTTAAAAACTGGACTAAACAGAAACGACTGGCCGCGGGAATGAAACGCCAAATCTAGTCTATCAAGGACATGTAACAATGTGTTCACAATTCTGCTTGACTTATATTTTCTAATTCTGTTTGATTTATATTTTCTAATTCTGCTTGACTTGTATTTTCTAATTCTGTTTGATTTATATTTTCTAATTCTGCTTGACTTATATTTTCTAATTCTGTTTGATTTATATTTTCTAATTCTGCTTGACTTGTATTTTCTAATTCTGTTTGACTTATATTTTCTAATTCTGTTTGACTTATATTTTCTGTCTCTCTGGCTATTTTTCTTTGTTTTATGATCCACAAAGGTTACTGAGAATGGGAAGAATACATTTTGCACTTCTTCTAATACACACATAGTCGATTCAGATCAGATAAAGTGATAGTCCGGGCAGTTTGTTTTCTTGGTCTAAATTTAACTTGACTATTCTATGGGACAAAATCTGAACCTATTTTGAATGACACCCAGCATGAAGTGCTTGGACGAAATGAGGCTCAAGGAAATTTCGTGAGTAGTCTTACGACTCAAACAAAGCAGAAGATAAAAGAAACCTTTAAAAGAAAAACAACAAAAGAAAAGCAGGGAAATATTACGAATGAGACAAAGTGCGAAAAACCTAATAAATAAGAGTAATGATGACTGAGCTAAAACTGATTCATGTAGTTAGACGAATCTGTAATGGCGCATACCAGACTTCTGCGATCGTTGATAATGGCACTGTTCGCAGAAATATTGAGTTCTTTTTATAGTTATTTCACTGTTTTAAATATATCATATTTATATTCTCCGTTCCCCCTCCCCCGCCCCTCTCTCAAATTACACCATACACCTTTGTCTAACTCAAAATAATCAGAAAGCATAATGTCTCTTTGTAACTACGTGACCATATTTATGAAGAGAATGAGCAGTGTTTTACCGTAAACGCTAGACCACTGTTGAGTTCCAAGTTGCTGCAGAGACCGACAATTCTTTCGTACCTACGAGAATAAAAGAACAAATATGAAGAAAGAAGGCTCAGGCTTAGATGTAGAAGTCACAGCTTTGTACCATGACAGACAGACAGACAGACAGACAGACAGACAGACAGACAGACAGACAGACAGACAGACAGACAGACAGACAGACAGGCACGCTCTCTCTCTCTCTCTCTCTCTCTCTATTTTCCGTCTTGCACAAGGTACATGGGGCTGCTGATAGCAAGAGATTTCAAGCAGTTTCTCCGCTGCACGTCCCCATGTCGTCCCATTCTACTTTCACCCTGACCACGACACTCTATTTAAAAAAAAAATGATTCAGCTAGGAAGAAATCCGCCTTTGATTATTATCTGTTAGCTTTCCCCACGTTTGTCGAATTTCCTCACCAAACTTACCCCTATCATGCATTGAGATAGCGTTCGGTGATTTGCATGTCCCTTGCGGAACTTTGCCACCCTAACAGCTCTCTTGTAGGCCTCTCGGATGTAAGCAAGATGTCCTGCTGCTAATGCATCTATTTGCAGATTATCGACGATGTCTTGCAGCCATCTTCACCTCGGTCTTCCTCTCTTTCATTTTCACATTATGTACCCTTCCAAGATGGTCTTCTCTAAATTATCATGACGTTTATTGTGTCCACAATATTTAAGTTTTCTCTGTTGAATCCTTTTTACTAGCCAACCTTCTTCAGTGTTAAGTTCTTGTAGTATGGATATATTTGTTCTTTTTTTGTGTCCATGATATTTGAAGAACTCATCTGTAGCATTTACATTCAAAGGCATTTGTGTGTTTCTCGGCTGTTTTGTTAAGTGTCCAGGTCTCACAGGGATATGTTGCGATGGGAAAGATGCATGCCCTTAAAAATCTTATTTTTGTAGTTCTGTCTGTTCCTCTCCACAGATTCTTGTTTTACTTTCTTTGTATCTCCATTATTAGTTGGTAATGATCCAAGATATTCAAAACTTTTCATCTCTTCCAATCCCAAAAAATCATGTCAGAGACAGTGTTATTTGCCCATATTTTCCTTGACCTGTCGGCACACTAGACGATGATGTGGTCAGCATCACGCTTGTCAGCACACTAGAGGGTGATGTGGTCAGCATCACGCCTGTCAGCATACTAGAGGGTGATGTGGTCAGCATCACGCTTGTCAGCACACTAGAGGGTGATGTGGTCAGCATCACGCCTGTCAGCATACTAGAGGGTGATGTGGTCAGCATCACGCTTGTCAGCACACTAGAGGGTGATGTGGTCAGCATCACGCTTGTCAGCATACTAGAGGGTGATGTGGTCAGCATCACGCTTGTCAGCACACTAGACGATGATGTGGTCAGCATCACGCTTGTCAGCACACTAGAGGGTGATGTGGTCAGCATCACGCTTGTCAGCACACTAGAGGGTGATGTGGTCAGCATCACGCTTGTCAGCACACTAGACGATGATGTGGTCAGCATCACGCCTGTCAGCACACTAGAGGGTGATGTGGTCAGCATCACGCTTGTCAGCACACTAGAGGGTGATGTGGTCAGCATCACGCCTGTCAGCATACTAGAGGGTGATGTAGTCAGCATCACGCCTGTCAGCACACTAGAGGGTGATGTGGTCAGCATCACGCCTGTCAGCACACTAGAGGGTGATGTGGTCAGCATCACGCCTGTCAGCATACTAGAGAGTGATGTGGTCAGCATCACCCCTGGCTGCCTTTCCTTCCCCAGATCCAGAAGAAGCCAGATACCTACTTCTACAGCCAGTTACTAAGGCACCTCTGGCCGATTGCGAAACCTTGACCTTCACCATGAGAGACAACTTCATGTTTTTTACAGTCATATTCATATCTTTGTTGTTGTTGCAGCTTCTTATTCATTACATTTATGGAAATCCCCCCCCCCCCCCTTTTCTCACTCACACACACACTCATAGTCACAGTCTGATGTATTGGAAATATCATCCTTTATAGATATTTGGTCCGTTACTATTTTGAAGCAGTCTAATTAAGAGAAAACAATGAATGCAGTAACAGGGATAGACAGACAAACAGACAGACAGACAAACACAGATAGTTAGACAGACAAAGAGACAGACAGACAGACAGACAGACAGACAGATAGATAGATAGATAGATAGATAGATAGATAGATAGATACTAAACTGAGAGTATACAGTTATTAAACAATATACGAAGTTTGAAATGGTTTCCTCACCAGACGTGGCTTCCGCAGCTGGCCACGAGAGTGCTGTGGTTCGTGTCCTGGCAGACAACTCGAACCAGTGGCTCCGACAACTCCACCCTCACCGACGTCAACATTATCTGGCACCGAGCACTGCCTGCACTCTGGGGGGAGAAGATGATGCAGTGTGAGAGAGAGAGAGAGAGAGAGAGAGACTTAAATGTTAGATATCTGAGTTTGTAGTGGTGAAAGCAGGAATAAAGGTTACATAAGTTTAATTAGACAGACAGACAGACAGACAGACAGACAGACAGACAGGTAGATAGATAGATAGATAGGTAGATAGATAGATAGATAGATAGATAGATAGATAGATAGATAGATAGATAGATAGATAGATAGATAGATAGATGGATGGATGGATGGATAGATAGATAGATAGATGGATGGATGGATGGATGGATAGATAGATAGATAGAGATAGATAGATAGATAGATAGATAGATAGATAGATAGATAGATAATGGTAGACACCAAATAATCATTATTGTGAGGAAAATTATCTTGAACAGAACACATGCAGTACTCGTATAATACAGAACAACAAATTAAAAAAAAATGTTCTTTGAAGAATCACGCATGACAGAAATCAGATAACAAACGAGAAAACAACCATTAAAAAGAAAGAAACTAAAGAATGTTGTAGAAGCAGCCACTGTTAACAAAATAGTGGATCACCTCAAAAGATCACTGGTCGCATGGGCTTGGCAGAAAGCCTTCGCTGGATTTGATTGGGCATTTGACAAAGATTTCCGTATGTACACATGTTACAACTGTATTCTCGTTAGTCAATGAAGATGTTCTACTTCTGTTTTAAATAGTCTTATCTTCTGTATAAAGATGCATTTAAATTGTAAATAAAATTACAGCCTTGTCATTCTACTTTCACTCTGTCTAAAACGTTGAATTCTTGGCAAAACTTCGCTATAAACACATTATCTGAAAATGTTCTTGGCAAATGCCTCGAATGAAGCTACGCCATGAATCCTAACTGTTTTCAAGACGAAGAATTTATTGACGTGGCAGTTTGCCATGAGCACCTCCAAGCAAGCCAGTGTTTGTTCTGGAAATACCTGCCATTGAAGAAGTGCCCAGAAAACAAGTTTTGTTGTTGTTGTTGTTGTTTGTTTGTGTTTTTGCTCATCTTTATTTTAGTAGTTGTGCCTGAGTTTTTTTTTCCTCCTGGTCTAAGCTACATAGGTTATAAAGCACAACGACGTACATGAACGCACACATTATTGGTGTAATATGATAATAAATTGTATGAAAGTTATGTTATGTTGAAAGTCCCATTTTTTTATATTAGATTGTCTGATATAATCGGGAGCATTTTTATATGGTTACATGACATTTAAATAAGATGTAAAGGGGATACGTTCGTATTTTTGATACATTGTAATAATAAGACTACGGCCTCTGTAAAAACAAGAATCCAATGTGATAACAGGATAAAGCGAAGAATAGCACCCAGTTGTTTATATTGCATTTTTTTTTATTTGTCAAAAAATTGAGCGCTCATCTCTCTTAGACCACAAGATACAAGATACAGTTATTGTTCTTTATATCTAGCCATAGTTGTTCTATGAGCCTTAATCTTTATTTCTTCTCTATGAAGTTTACAGATGAAGAAGTCCATTTTCAAGCTGTTTACAAGTGTCCTATAGCACGTCCTGGTCCTCTTTCTTGTTTCTTTATTAATAATTCCAGTCATCTTGGCTATTTCCAAATTCATTATAAATCAGTAGCGGGAAGTTACGATGTCTGAGGCGCGTTACAACAATGAACGACAAGAGTTCATGTGTGCCAATACTATATAGTGGGCTTCAAGAGGGAAGAAGAATACGAGACGGATACAAGGATATCTGTTGGTCATATATAAGAGATCTTTCCATCAACCAAGAGGATCGGCAAGTTCTGGCGAAATACATAGTAACACAGACAGTGGCTATTCAAAAGGGCATAGCATCGTCTGAAGAAGAAATGACGCCCAAAAATGAAGACAAAAACTAAAATAGTAAGGAGACAGAACCTTGTAACTCAAACACTGCTTGCTCTTACTGTGAGCGATAAAGGAAATCTGACCTTGGTAGAATCAGTCAGAGAGAAACTCTTGAGCAAAATGATGCTCGATGAATCTTGTATCAGCTAATATATCTCTGGTTCAAACCGTCTTTTGAAGTCAAAAAGTGCTATAAGTATTAATGATATTAATTTCACTTTTCCAGTAAGTTTGACATTTAGATAAATCTTGACCTTTTAAAATATTCCTCCGAGAGTATACAGCTTTGATAAGATGATGAAAAAAAAACCCCAACAACAAACTAAACCAATAGCTGAACAAGCGTCATGGCATCCATCAGAGTGTCAAGGATTTCAGGAAACAATGTCTGTCAAGACTGGGAGTTGCTTCCTATGATGACTCAGGTTGCTACACATTCCTTCCGCCTTTTTTATATAGAGTTTCTTGCCTGAAAGCTAAGCATAATTATGCGGACATTCACATCTGGTTCCACCAATTGCATCTTCACCGCACACACACACACACACACACACACACACACACACAACAGATATAGTTAGGGAACTGATGGGAATAACAATACAAGATCATTCAACACCATCTATTATGATACCGAGATTTTAAAACTTTTCATGTCTATGCTTTTCCAATGTACTCAAAAATTAGCAGAAATGTTGAACAATAATAGCTGATAATTTTCACAGTGTTTAACTTAAATAAAGAAAGTAATTTTTGCGTAGTTTTCGGGGTTAGTTGGTTAAACGCCAGCACACCGAGCAAAGGGGCATGTGCTCCAAGCTCTTCTTATGACATTCTGCTGAGACAGGATTTCATGGTCTGAAAACTGAGAATATCCAACTGCTGAGCGAGGCACACTGAGTAGACTGCACACACAGAACTGTCAGTGTATTAAATGGAAATATATTGTTCTGTAAAAATAAAACAGAACTGATTGAATAGTGCTCAAAGGCAGAACAAACATGTATTTTAAAGTCGCCATATAAACAATCAGTGCAAACCAGCTCGAACATCTAAAGACCTCCTTTGCTTTAAACTTCACATTTGTTCAGTCTCTTCTTGAAAATAAATGAATGCAGTCTTCCAGGATCATCAAAGTAAGGTATGTCCACCTGTACCTGCTGATTACACATTACATTCTAGAAGTGCTTTTCCAAAATGGCTCACAAGCAATGTTCTCCAAAATTTTTTGTGAATCGTCAAAGTCAAGTGCATTAAAGACAAGCCACTTTGTTCTATTTATGTTTATTCTAGCTCTCAATGATTGAAAAATGATTGAAATTGAGAAACACAGAATTATTTCTTTCCCATCAAGAAAAAAAAACATTTAAATTTCATCTTTGGAACTTATTAAAAATGTTGAAGCGTTTGCTCGAACACTGTGCTTTGAATGTGTGGATTCAGCGAGAGAGCATTGTTTTCTTACGTACAGGTTTGTATAACAGAAGACTGACAAATGCGTTAATGAGGCATTCATTATGTTCAACATAGTTTGTATTAAACGAAGGCACTAGCATTCTCTAGTGACATACGTTTTACCCATTATTCTCATTTATGAGATCTTTTATGTAAAAGAACAAGTGTTATCTTTGTCTCTTGTTATTTAACCTACTAACATCCTTGGTAAATGACATCCTTTTTCTGATCACGCAAGGAAAATAACATGAAAATAGATAATTATGAGAACATTTTCAGCCATTCATCATCATCATCACCATCATCATCATCATCATCATCATCATCATCATCATCATCATCATCAGGTGCCGTGCCGACTGGCGTTGGCTATTATGCTTCTCCAGAGTACCCGATCCTTCATGCAGGCCATCAGTTCAGTTGGTGATCTCCTCTCACACCATCCCGTTAGACTGTCCAGCATCACTTCACTTGGTCTTCCTCTTGATCTTCTTTATTCTATTTTTCCTGTTGTTATAATATTTTCAATGCCCCCTCTTCTCATTGCATGTTATATGAAAGTACATTGTCTCTTTCTTATCTTTTTGACAAGATTAATTGTCTCTCCAGCTCTTCTCATACATTCTTCATTAGTTATTTTTGCTGTCCAGGGGATTCGCAACATTCTTCAAATAAACCACATTTCTGCTGCTTCCAATGATTTTTGTGCAGACTTGCCTATTGTCCATGATTCACTTCCATATAACAAGATAGCTTCAATATATCATTTTAGAACTCGTTTTCTAACATTCATTGATAAGGATGTGTTAGCTAATATGTTTCTCATTCTCTGAAATGCAGCCTTTGCTTGGCCTATTCTGTCCCTAATTTCCGTTCTGCATTTATCATCTGAAGTTATTACTGCTCCAAGGTACTTGAATTTCTGCACCTGCTTTAGAATAGTTCCGTTTAATTTTATGCTGCATGCTGGTGGATTCTGTTTCTTAGATATTACCATAGTCTCTGTCTTTTTGATGTTCAAAGTAAGGCCTTTCTGTTCACTTTCTTTGGCGACTTTATCCAAGAGATTTTGCAGGTCTTGTTGGTTCTCAGCTATCAGTACTGTGTCGTCAGCATACCGAAGGTTGTTAATATTGTATCCTCCAATTTTTATGCCATTATTTCAGCCATTACTTCATCATTATGAAATCACTACCTTCTTGAAAAATTAAAATTAGATGAAAAGGTCAGTTATTTTTCCTCAGCTGTGAGTTTTATCGGTCAGTATAACTTGGTAAACAAATCTGGTGAGTAAAAGTTATTCAAGCGCTGACTTTACCACAGTTCAGCAGTGTTTTAGAAAGCAAAAATTGGTATTTGCGAGTTACCGAGTCTTTGATTAATTTAACTAATCTTTGTGGTCGTAGTGGCACTGGTTTTTTTTGGTCTTTGTGTGGTGATGTTGGTATTTTTTAGTTGTTGTTGTCGTTGTGGTGGTAGTGCTTCTTTGACTGTTGTGGTGGCTGTGGTGCTTTTTTAGTGGTTGTGTTTGTTTTGGCCGTTGTGGTATTCTTTGTGTCGTTGCGGTTGTTGTGGTAGTTTTCAGGCATTGTGGTGGCGGTGTTTTAGGTGGTTTTAGTGGTGGTAGAACAACCACGTTATCGGGGTCAGTGAACCCCAGCTGGCATAGGCTTTGTCATAGTGCCACGCTGCACACCCGATAGGCGGCTGTTATACATCCCGACTTGATCATTGAGGCATAGATGGAAGCATCCGACATATACCCTCCAGGGAAATGAAGCTTGACTGAGAACTGCTGCTGGGGTGGTCAGACGTTTAAATATCAAATGGTTATCATTGTTGTCCTCTGAAAAAGCCCACAGTTGTCTCCTCATGTTGTAAAGAAGTACCTTAGCATGGTGCAAGCACTCCGTAGCAAAGGTGAGAACCCTGATAAACTGAAGCGGCGGCTTGATAGGGACAGGATCCATTATATTCACTCCGAGAAGCTGAGTGGATACTGGTTTAGCCATTCCTGATTCCTCACGCTAGTAAGAAATGCCACTGGATCCCACTCCTAGTAGCGTAACTAGGATGTAGTGGTGAGGCACATGCTTTGGATATCAAATTTAGAACCCGCCGTTTTTTTTTGTTTTTTGTGGCTAAAAAGTGCAAAAAATTCTTCATCTTATTTATAACAATCTAATCTGCGTTACTAAAAAGCACGTCTCATTCAGTCTAGTGCTTTTATCCGAAATTCTCCTCCATGGTTTACAGTTACATAAATTTAGCGTTTACAGAAAATCCAACAACAACAACATAAAATATAACATAGAAATGAACTCATCCACACATACATTTTAAAATAAATTCACTGACCTCATTGTTAGACAAGCGAATCCAGACAGCCAGGAAACAGAACAGCATTGTTTGCCTGGAGACTCCCATGATTAGACTGTATGGTACAAGCACTAGACTGACAAGGCCGCACTTTTCTGTAGGTTTATCTGTCCAACTAGAACATCGCTAGAACATCGCTCTTCTCACTGAGGTACTAGTCTGTGAGATGATATCAAGCAAAAGATTTGAAAATATGTTAGAGGCTACATTTAAATTAACTACATTTTGTTGCTATTTCGTAGCACGAACAGTCGAGAGATTCAAGGCAATGATAACCACGGAGCACGTAAAGTCACATGAAAGCGCTTCAGAGACAGTTTTCTAGAAAACCTCTCGTACATGTCACCTGACCACTGCTCTGTAGAAATGAAGAAAACAGTTTTCAGCGTCTTCTCGAAACAAAAAAAATTATTAAAACTGAAATATGATATTTAGTTGAAAAGTATCCAATCGTTTAATGACTCATACTCTAAGGCCATTTCATGTAATACAAACAGGAATCTAAAAATCAGATGTGATAGAATATATCAATGGGTCTCAAAAATTTTTTTTCTGGTTGTCGCTTCCCCGTTTTCCTAGCCACATCCTTAACAACCCCACAAATAGGTTTCCTTCAGTTAGTTTCAAAGTCCTCTGCCGCTCTCTTTTCTTACGGCTCCAACTGAAACTCCCATCTTCCACATGTGGAGGGCGTCAAACACTTTAGGAACATGAATTTTCCTAAATATATGGTAGAATGTACGAATAAAATATTTACCTTCACAATGGCTAAGGCATGTACATGTCACATATCTGGTCTTCGGCAAATCCAGCTAAAAGTCTTTTTAAATGCGAAATATCATCAAGATGACAAAAAAAGGGTATTTGAAATATAGAAAAAAAGACGAAGAAGCAGGCTGTCTCTATTTTATTATAGGGCACGTCTTATAGCATCTTATCTAATAAAAACAGAGATCGTCTGAATTGTAGAATCTTCGACTGAGCAGAAGAAATTAAGTCATTATATTGAATGAAGTATAAAGTTCAAAAATATGTTCATTTGCTACATAGAAGAGAAGATAAAACAAAACGTTATGAAAATATATACATATGTAAATAAGAGTTGCTAACATGCATGACAGAGAGAGAGAGAGAGAGGAGAGAGAGAGAGAGAGAGAGAAAGAAAAAGAAAAACAGTGAGAGAAAGAGGAAAAAGAGTGATAGAAAGAGAGATAGAGACAGACATACAGACAGATAGACAGACAGACAGAGGCCACATCAGACAGGTTTGGAACTTCTGATAGGCAAAGATCTGTGCAGACTTTTTTGTGGAATCGATTTTTAAAAAAAATTGTGGTCGAGGAAGATCACAGTTCCATACAACAAACACAGAACATACAGGCCTTTAATGAGTAGTCCGCCACTAGATCACTAAATCACACGATCTCAACAGGACCAGGTGGACAGTGTTAAGAAAATATACTGCTGTGATATTTAAACTGGCAATCTAAATCTTTTAACTAAAAAAAAATCAAATTAAACAAATTAAAGAAGTCACTGAACATGACTTGAGTGACAATGTTAAAAGAACAGAAAGAAGAGTAAAAGACTACAAACACAGAAATCCTTAGAGACCGACATTAGATAAAATAAAAAAAGGAGAATGGAAACGTCTGAACGAACTAAATAAGAGTAAAAAAAAAGCTTTTTAATGTCGTAAAATGGACCCCTCTCCCCTCCTGGAGTTAACGGAGAAAAATAAAAGCAGAAAAATAGATGAGAAAATATGAAGAGTGTATAAAAATGTTTGTATAAGATCAGCAAGGGACGAAGACCAAATAGACACAGTGTGTGCCTAACCTTTGAAAGAATAACCAACAGATTTGATCTTTGTTCTCATCCGAGCTTTAGAACAGAAAATCCGGGCTTTTATGAATCTAAAATGCCAGAACTAATATACCAGTTAATTTTTCCC
Source organism: Achatina immaculata (assembly GCA_009760885.1). NCBI lineage: Eukaryota > Metazoa > Mollusca > Gastropoda > Stylommatophora > Achatinidae > Lissachatina > Lissachatina immaculata. The sequence continues at coordinate 53,003,379 of CM019691.1, read as the reverse complement.
AGTTTTATTGGGAACAGTTATAGATTTTAAAAAACAAAAAAACAGTCACTTTATTTTATTCTGCTACCTCATTATTTATTTATTTATGTATTTATTTTGTTGTTAAATCCATTCTCTAATCAGTTACACCCCCCTCCCAAAAAAACCCCACAAAAAATCTACTTATAGGACAGTACCATGTTTGTTATATACACAGTATTTATGTCAAACAATCACGGAAGAAATAACTGTATTCCAAACACTCATCATCATCATCATCTAGTTCTAAAACCTAAATATCTGAACATACAACAGCGATGTTTACAAGCGTGTACTATTTTGTCCTGTCTTGTCGGACAGGACAAAATAGTACACGCTCCAGGAAAAATTGGCGAACTACTTTGCGAGCCCTATGTGACGTTTAACGGCACGGGAAGGATATAAGATATAAGAGACTATTTTGTCATGTTCTAAGAACACGTCATTTAGTTCTCTCCCCTGTCTGTTTATTTTTGTTAACCTTTCTTTTCTATTTCCCATTAGCCAGCAAAGACCTTCTTTTCAGTTTTCATGGATCACTATGAAACACTTAGCCCCGCTCCGCTAGTTTTGGCAGCGAGTTGTTTAACTGGAATCTCAGTTTTGTATAAGAACGTATGTCAGTACTCTTGTCCCTGATGTACAGAGTGCTATCTAACTATGGCACTCTGGGGCTTGTGTTCTTTATAGCTGGCTGTATATGTCGTAGAAAATCTTAAATCCTTCCCGTGGCGCTAAACGTCACATAGAGCTCAAATGGTAGTTCGCCAAGCTTTTCTGTCTTCGGCGAGTTTTTCAATCTTATCAATGGATTTTATGCCCACTGAACTAGCCTCTCTTAACAATGTCCTCTTTAGAGTTTCACGCGGTTGATCTCTTTTTATTCGGCCTGGTGTGTTCTACTTGATAGCTTGTTTGAGGATCCTCTGACTGTTTCTTCTCATCACATGACCGACATATGTCCATCTTCTTTTTCTGATCAACCGTGAGACAGGTTGTTGTTTGCTCATATGTCTGATCTCTGTGTTGTTCTTGAATTCGTCCACTTTATACCAAGTATTTTCCTGAGGCATTTGTTTTCGAAAAAGTCTAATTTCTTGTCTATTTCTTTAGTTGTTTTTCCAGCTTTCACATGCATAAATGAGGGTGGATATTACATTTGAATTGAATAATCTTAACTTGGTTTTTTGCTTCTAACTTTTGAATGCTATATGTTCTCAAGACTCTTGAAGGTCAATGCTGCTTTTGCAAAATCGAATTCTATGTCGGAGAAAATAGGAGGTACATAAAGAAGTACTGAAAAATAAAAACTGGATACAAGAAATAACCAGAAGAAATGTCAGAATTAGACAGTTACTATTGCCTCAGTGAGAAATGTGTTAACATACTAAATACAGAACAAATCCTGCAAACATGAACTCTCTACAGGGATTTAGGAACGCAAATCTGGCTTCAGGAAAAAAGAGCATGGATGGAAACAAACATGAAAATCTCCTTGCTGATGATGGGATTCAAGGAGGCAACCCATCTTTGTGTCTGTGAAATTCAACGAGGAAGAAAAAAAGTATATAGAATACTATAAGAAAGGAAACAAAACTTCAACGGAAAAGCTCAAGAGACTAACAACGGTACAAAAGAGTAACCAACATTAAGAGATGGACAAGAAACAACTTGATGTGTTACAACATGAAAGCAAGTGCCAGAGAGATTTACTATGGTCAACCTTTCCATAGGGAAGTAGCACATAATTATGACAGTGATGACAATGTCAGTGACCGGATACTGCGATGCATATTAGAATGAGCAACTTCCAATATACGCAGTTCATTTTTTCTTTTACAGATAGGCAGGGTTAAGGAGAGGTTGGCTTACTTTCTTTCGCTTAGTTAGAAGTTGCGATACTTCTTGAGAGTTTAGATTTCATAAATGTATCTTTTCATTTACTATTTCTTGATAGGCCAAGTTCAAAACTTCTTTTCATCTTGCTTAGACTATTTTTTGACGATAATTTTTGAACACTTTTCTGTTCTATTTGCAATACATTTTTAAATCACTCTAAAGCTCTGCAGAGTTGTCCTCCCAACTCTATACTATCAATGTCAAACATGGACACTAACAGTCAAAAGCAAAAGTAAAATCATCACGACAGAAATGAGACGTTTAAGGATAATACTAAATGTGACAAGAAGAGGCCAAAAAGGAAATGACATAATCAGGGCAAAGGTTGGAGAAACACCAGTATTACACTACATCCATGAAACAAGGGAAATAGTTGGAAAGAGATGGAGGTGTATGGTTGAGTTTTACAAAAAGATAGAAAGAGTGAGGAAAGTAGGGGATGGCAGAAAGCGAAATAAGTACATAATAATGGAGAACAAATAATAATCCAATATTTCGGCAAAAACCCGTTTTAAAGGCTCACATACAAAAACAACGCAACAGACAAAAATATGAAAAATGGTTGAAAAATATATAGCTTAATTTTTCGACCTCCTTCTAGTAAGAAAGTCGGGCTAGAAATGGGTCCAGATAGACGTAAGCGTTCACCTACTCTTTTCTATCTTTTTATAAAACTGAACCATACAGCTCCATCCATTTTCATTATTAGAATCGTCCCCTGGGAACAACTGTGTTAAGAACACACTTATCTTAGCATAGTCTTTGTGAGACAGGGAACATAAGTTTGTTTGTTTAAAAACCCTGACCTACTTATGTAGTCCAGAAACCTGTAGCAATCAACACTAATTGCAACTGTTATTTTTGTAAAATGTAATGTCCGGTTGGTGGACGGATGGGGACATGGAAATCACCGACGGGGATGAAAAAAATCTGGTGTGCAACGAATAAATCCGGGACATGACAAGCCTGCATGTCTTTACAACAATGGCTATCAGAACGATGTAATGAAAACAGAGTCAAGAGACTATAGGTGGCGGAGAATGGATATCGCTGAGGTGCTCATCGGATTCCTCATCCCAAAGTCGGAGTGTCTCTGTGGAACTGTCTCAAAGCTGTCTGGCCAGCCAGCGTTGCATGCTGGATCTGATGTGGAGAAGGGGCTTAAGTACAGCCAGCAGAGGCTGGAAAATAAAGTTTTGGCCAGGCCAGCCTACACCACTGTCTTCATGGCAGTCCAAGCAAGACCACAGTATGTGCTGAAGTAGGAGGTACCCAGCCAAAAGGCTCATCGCAAAAATCAGGGTACCACGCATCATTGCCAGTGTGCGTACGAAGAAGAAGAAGATTACTAGAACCAGTTTTATCGCAGCCGTCATTTTTTTATGTTACACTACTATCGCTAGACGATATATTCCACAAAAGACATTCATGCTAAGAATCGTGGGAAACAAAAGAGGCCGCCCACACAAAGGGTGGATAAGGGAAATTACATATATTACAAACTCAAGTAATAAAAGACTTCCAGGCTTAATCTTAAATATCCCATTATAAGAAGCAAACTGCCGAGCTCTATCAAGACGTCTTATTGGCCCAGTGATTGGGCGTCCACCCAGTGCTTTGTGAGTGTTTTAAGGGAGAGGGCCGAGAACTTACCTTGTTTTAAAAATACGGAGGGGGGGGGGGAGTCGGTGGGATGAAAAGACGAGGAGTACAGAAAGATTAATCAGTAGAGTAAAGAGGGGCTGGAGGAGAGATTAATCAATAGCGTAAAGAGGAGCTGGAGGAAAGATTAATCAGTAGAGTAAAGAGGGGCTGGAGGAAAGATTAATCAGTAGAGTAAAGAGGGGCTGGAGGAAAGATTAATCAGTAGAGTAAAGAAGGGCTGGAGGAAAGATTAATCAATAACGTAAAGAGGGGCTAGAGGAATGATTAATCAATAGCGTAAAGAGGGGCTGGACGAAATAGTTTTATATCAACTTACAAAATTCCTCCTGGAGGCCTTGATCTTGACAAACTTCTGACTACGAGAACAGACAAAGAATGTCAGAATTTGAGAACAAACTTCTGACTACGAAACAGACAAAGAATGTCAGAATTTGAGAACAAAATTCTGACTACGAGAACAGACAAAGAATGTCAGAATTTGAGAACAAAATTCTGACTACGAGAACAGACAAAGAATGTCGGAATTTGAGAACAAACTTCTGACTACGAGAACAGATAAAGAATATCAGAATTTGAGAACAAAAAATAAATAAACAAATAAATAAATAACTATTATCTTTTCCGATAACTTTTGACTTCTAACACAGCATTTGTGTAAGTGAAGTCGATGAGAAATGCGAGGATTAAAAAAAAGGTAAAATTATAATTCACTGCATAAAAATAAAGTTAATTTATAACACTTAACATTCAGATTCGCATTTACGTGTGTATGTGTGCGTGTGTATGTGTGCGTGCGCGCTCTGGCGATTTCTTCAAGGGATACTAAGTTACAGTCGTGCAGCAAATGATACTTTTCTTACCTTTTTGCATTCTTCAAAAATAGAAAAGAAAAACAAATACGTAAAGCTCGGTCTTGAAAGTATTAATTTCCTATTTTCTGACGCACTATTCTGCCCATCCTCTCAGCCCCGCCATCAAAGATTCTGTTCTTTTCTGGCATTCTGTGCAAGGAGAGCTGGTTTTGGGCAGGTTGTCGCTTCCTTTTAAACCTCATTAGCTTGGGTTTTTTTTTTTCCTCCGATATTTTCCTCAGTCGCGCTAAGGTTCATTAGTTACAAGCGTTTTCCCTTGTTTTTTTTTTTTTTGACGACATCATATTCGTTTCCGTTTCCATTTTTTTACTTCTTGCTAATCTGACGTGTTTTCCTATTAATTTATATTTTCTGTTGTCCTCGACATTGGCTTTACGTCGAAATATTGGGTTGTTTTTCTATTGTTCTTTTTTTAAACTATTGAATTATCTTGTTGTTTTATGATGACGTTTATCTCCATTCCGTCATCTTTTTGCTTCCTTGTCAAACTATAAATGGATCCCTGTGTCACATAGAAGAAAAAAAAATCATGCATGTTGTACTTAGTTTTCATGCCGAGCAGATCTTGAAGAGTTATGAAATTTTAAAACGGGAAAAACAGAGAAAGAAGCAGGAATAATGAAATAATTGAAATTACTTATAAAATGAAGGGAAAAGTTTGTTTGGTTACTAATTGTTATGCCTAATTTTTGTACTTCTAAAACCTAATACATACTTCGTGTAAATGAATATTAGCATTATACGAGTAAAGCTACATTTCTCCGGCTATATTGAAAGATATACCAATATACTGAATACTGTAAAGAGGGAAACTTGAAAGAAAAAAAAATAAGAACAAGAAGATGACAAAGTACAGATTGGTGAGGGACATCAAGATATGTGCAGGAAATAAGAAACACTTGATAAAGTACTCACACAAGCAGGCTTTGCTTGTATACTTCTGTGAAAAAAAGGTTTCTCTAGAGTCCCCATACTTGGGCAAAAGAGAGAAATTACAACAACATTCAGAACACGGCAGTCCAGATTTGTAGGACATGTTTTGAGAAGAGGCAAACTGGAACATCCAGGGAAAACAGGAAAACTCGAGGGACAAAGGGGCAGAAGAAGACAAAGAAACAAATCACTTGACAGATTAAAAGAATAGCACAGAACACATGGTCCAACAAACAACTTATACTGTAAAAAGAGAAAAGTATGGTTGGTTGTGAAAACCAGTGACGACCAAAAGCCTGGATGACATGGACCAGAGAGAGAGAGAGAGAAGGAGAGAAAGAGAAAGAGAGAGAGCGAGAAAGAAGAAAAAGAAAGAAAAAGAGAGAGAAAGATAAAGATAGAGAAAGAAAGAGAGAGAAAGAGAGAGAAAGAGAGCGAAAGTGTGTGTGTGTGTGTGTGTGTGAGAGAGAGAGAGAGAACGAACGAACATACTTTATTTTCAAAGAGTTAAGAAGAGTTACATGTTTGAATGTGTAAAGGATTAAGTGTTATATACAGTCATCAGAATTACGTTTATAATTTCATATTTTTGAAAACAATTCAAGTAATAAAAGACTTCCAGGTTTAAATAAAAATATCTACTGATTATGCTGAGTTTCTATTAAAGCATAGGTCAGAGGAGCACATTTATTGTCCAGTTTAGAGTCTGTTAACACATACTTCTAACCTGTATTTTACAGCCTATTAACACATACCTTTAACCTGTATTTTAGATTCTATTAACACATATTTTAACCTGTATTTTACCGTCTATTAACACATACTTTTAACCTGTATTAAAAATGAGATTGTAACGATGAACACGCCAAGTGTTGCACAAGGGGGATTTAGTTGATTCATATCTGTTTTGAAAAAGAAAATGAAGGTCTGTAGTAACTGCATTTTAGTTGCAGCTTCACTGATTAGTTTTGTTTCATTTTAGAAGATTTCTCATATTCACTGTCCTTGTAATTTATCTACCGCAAGAAATTTCTAAAATATAATTTTAATGGACAAAATAATGGAAATTTCATGAATTATTATTATTGTTGCTGTTGTTGTTGCTGTCGCTGCTGTTCTTTTGCTAGTGTATTCTTCTTCTTTGAACAGCTGCTGAATCCAGCAGCTTTCCAAGTCACTGAGGCTTATCTCTGTTCTTGATCTTTTCTTGCCAGTTATCGATTTCAAGAGTAGGCAAATCTTCTCCTAACACACAATAATTAGTGTATAAGTACACAACTATACACGAAGCACTGCACTGAAGCTGTGATACCAAAATGTATAAACTAGGAAAAAAGTAGGAATAGCTTTATTACTTAACGACTACAAAGTTGTGACGTTTCGGCGTGAGCCTTAATCATACAAACATATACAGGACGAAGAATTAGAGACAGGAAATAAAGTATATATTCACACGAATCCTATGTTAAAAAAATAAAGTTAATTCATTAATTAATTCATTTTATTTATTTTTTTTTTAATATAGGATTCGTTGGAATCTATACTTTATCTCCACTCTCTAATTCTTCGTCCTGTTTATGTTTGTATGATTAAGGCTCGAGCCAAAACACCACAACTTTGTAGTCGTTACGTAATAAGGCTGTTCCTACTTTTTTGCATATCTTCTTCTAGGTTGCCTCGTCATCGTTGTCTTGGTCTGTCCCCTTTCGTCACTTCTTTATAGTCAGTCTTTGTTTGTTCATCCTCGACCATTCTCCATTATGCTAGTGCACAATACATACAAATTTTTAAAATATTGACTGTTTATACAAGAAAGCATACATAATTAGGATCAAGAACACTGGTTCAACGTAAAATAGAAAAAAAAAGACAAAATATACTCAAAATTCATTTTTGTTCTCTTTTTAATCTAAGAAGATTGGCTTTAAATTATGAAATTATACTAAAAACAAGAGCTTAAAATCATGGGAACTTAAAATAAGCATAACATAACCTTTATACTGTTATTCGTATCTAAGGATTTTCTTATACAAAATGACATTTTTAAAACAGGACGTTAAGGATATTTTAGAATAGAGGGGTGAGTTGGGAGAATGAATGCAACTGGCGGTACGAACTAAATCCGGGACAGCACAATCAAGTCGTGATTTTCTACCGTCAACTGCAAATATAGATGAGGTTTTTATAATCACCGAAACGTACAAGAAAAAGTCGACACGTTCAAGTGTTTGATCCGTGTTTCGATACAGTGGGAGAGAGAGAGAGAGAGAGAGAGAGAGAGAGAGAGAGAGAGAGTGAGAGAGAGGGAGTGAGAAAGTGAGAGGGAGGGGCGAGACGGAGAGGGAGACAGGGAGTCAGAGAGGGACAGACAGATAGATAGATAGATAGATAGATAGATAGATAGATAGATAGATAGATAGATAGATAGATAGATGGTGACTACTAAAATAGAATAAATCTATGCTTCGGTTGGCAACTATTTCTTTTTTTTTTTTTGGATGAAAGGAATTCCATCCAAACTTGCAGGTGTCACGATGTCACAGGTGGGGATGAAGACACCTCTCAAGTTGGAGATGAAATACTTTTGTGACTGTGACGTCCTTGTACTTTCTTACGATTGTTCTTGGTAACACATTCGTCACCATGTTTTCCATACTACAAGGTCACCGATGATTGCCGCTTTCAGATGATGTGTATAAAATACGTCTTCTCTTTCTCTTCATCAAAGATTCGCGACGTTATTCTTAAAAAGCTTCTATTCCTATCTCCAGAAAACGACACCTGATGCTCTTTCACAAACGTCACGCCATCTTTTAGTAAGTATGAGCTTACAAAACATTTTGTGGTGATTTCATGTGGTTAAAAATTTGAAACCATCAAATCAGGTCTTTTAAAAAAAATCTTTTCGCTACATCAGGACATACTCTCTGAAAAAAAGCAACATTACTCAAATACACGGAAGCCCATATGAAACCAGCCAAACCTTTTTTCCATTTTATGAAGCAGAAAGCACGCGTCAACGAAGTATTCATAAAATACAGGCAAAGACGTAAAAATATGACAAAATACGGGATCTTTGCTGGACGTAAACAAACAAATACATCCTTTGGTTTATCATAACGATCAGAAAAAAATGCCTTTACCAACACATCCATACTCCCCCCCCCCCCCCATTTACCACATGAACAATGCAACACATCGATGATATTCTTCTAATTACAGGAGCGTTAAAATTAGTTTTGTAACTCGAGGGAAACTGTAATACTCTTATAAAGAATCTTTGTTATAGAGCAAAAATCTTGTCACCGACTTTAGCTAGAAAAGAAGAAAAGAAAGCTTTAACTGAACTTCTGGTTATGAAAGAACCATTTATCTTCATTGTTCAGTGTTCTTGTTTTTAATTGCCGGAATTCTGGGATGTCGCGGCCAATACTTCACTTACGGTCTGAGAATTATCTAACCGCCAAGTTGTTGCACAAATCTGAGGGAAGGAGTTTGTGGATATCTTTGTCATAACAAGCGAAGAACTAACTGATTCTTAACTCCCTTCTTAAAGTTCCACATTATTCATCATTTACCGATACTGAGACTTTGAAAGCAGTGATAACAGACGACGATGGTGACTAAAGAAATGTTAGAGAACACGAAAGAAAACTTACTGATTTGAGGCAACATTTAAGAAAACTCATATATTTGTACCTGGAATAGTTTTATGTTAAAAAAAACTGTTTGAAATCAAGAAAAGGCTAAATGCTGACCCTGCAGTAGTTAGAAATAATAATAAAGAAGTAAAACCAGCGCTGGAAAATGCAGGAACTAAAATAATGTTTCTAGTGCCATAGAAAAAGCAAATAGTAATTTAAGCATTATTCGAAAAACAAAGTAATAAAATTTTTTAACTCGCTATTATTCATATGAAAAAGTCAACATACTAACGTGAAAAACACGTTAAACAGAAAAAAAAACGAAATCGTAAAACATGCATTAATATCAGCATTATTATTATTATTATTATTATTATTGAGAGAAAAGTCATCAAACAAATATTAATATCAGAATTATTCAGAAAAACGGAATAACGAAACAGAATATAAATTATTCAGGGAAAAAAAAGAAAGCCATCAAATATGAATATCATCACTCTTCAGAAAAAAAATAGCCATCAGAATAACATTTATTCAGAAAAACAAAGTCATCTTTAAGTTTCGGCATAGACAAGTAACACTGCATAGACAAGTAACACTGCATAGACAAGTAACACTGCATAGACAAGTAACACTGCATAGACAAGTAACACCATATAGACAAGTAACACCACATAGACAAGTAACACCACATAGACAAGTAACACTGCATAGACAAGTAACACTGCATAGACAAGTAACACTGCATAGACAAGTAACACTGCATAGACAAGTAACACTGCATAGACAAGTAACACTGCATAGACAAGTAACACCGCATAGACAAGTAACACCGCATAGACAAGTAACACCACATAGACAAGTAACACCACATAGACAAGTAACACCACATAGACAAGTAACACCACATAGACAAGTAACACCACATAGACAAGTAACACTACATAGACTAGTAACACCACATAGACAAGTAACACCACATAGACTAGTAACACCACATAGACAAGTAACACCACATAGACAAGTAACACCACATAGACAAGTAACACTGCATAGTTCTCGGAGAGTAATAAACAAAACTTACTTGTCATTCTGCTGCGAATCTTGGCGTTTTTTTCCCCCTTCTTCTGAAGTTACGGAATGATCACGAGTGAGCACACGCAGCTGAGATCTGGACAGCAGACCTCAAACTTCCAGACAGTGTTAACCAATAACTTGTGTTTCTCATTAATAGATCATTCTGTGTGCGCTGATAAAACGATGTCGAAATTTTTAACTGTATCATCGACGTTCACGACTGAGGTATAAATGTATTTACAAGGGAATTTTATATTGTGAAAGTTACTGAAGCTTTTCGTGTCACATTTACTTTTAACAGTTCATAGAGTCGCTACATTAGTCACTGATGTTACAGGAAGTTAACGTTGGAATAAACTTTGAATTATGAATGTTACACTAAGTTAATAGAGCAAATAGAACTGAACAATGTAAAACTCGAATGAAATAACCCCTCGTTGAAGTCTATATACGACCGTTCTTTATTGGACTATGAAATACAGTATTTTATTTCAAAATGTTTAATTTAAAAAAAAAATCATTTTCCAACCAATCCTTCAGCAAAAAGCTCTCCTGAGCAAAACACAAAAACGCACAAAACACTAAAAAGTAAACATAAACTGGACTAAAAAAATACAAGAAACTTATGTCTTCAGGAATATTCACAAAGAAAAGCACTGCTCTCACATATTGTAGCAAACATCTCCACACCGACCTTTACAAAAAGGACTTGTCACATTTGATCTCATCCCAACGGCGTTTTGCCAACATGTGATCTCACCACTAGTGATCTTGGCCTGCCACGTGCTATCATTTTGGGCCGTATTTGAACAAACCTTTATACAGAGCATAAACCTGGACGTTTCAAAACGCGTGTTTACTTTCATTGAACTAACCGGTTTCTGGTGCTGGGTTGGCAAGAGTAAAGATAGTTCTGACCGGTTGAGGGATTTTTAAAAAAATCATATTCAATACACGCTGGCAAGCCCGCCTACAGGCTGGATATTGACTCAGGATGAAGGAAGAATTTAGTTTTGGTTATGAATGCAAAAATGTTGGGTTTGATGCCCAGTGGGTTTCTGTGTGAACAAATATGACCCAGTGATAAATTTATATATTCTTTTATCGGTCATAATGGTTATGATTTAAATGTACGAGCACAAGTTTAAAAAAGTAACATTAATTTCGGTCTATGGTTGGGACATGTGCTCCGAATGACTGACAACTCACTACCAAAAATAGCACTAAGATGGACACCACAGGGGAGCAGAAGTAAGGGTAGACCAAAAGAGACATGGAGAAGAACAGAGAGAATGTTGAGCAATAGAGGGCTCACCTGGGCAAGAGCAGAAAAAAGGCGAAGGACAGGCATTTGTGGAAAACCCTTGCGGAAGCCCCATGTGCCCTGGACACTTAAGGTTCAGAGAGAGAGAGAGAGAAATTTCGGTCTAAAAAATCTAAATCGAGTAGCAGACATTTCTGGTACAAGTATGTTATGCCGTCCTTCTAGATGTATGTGTGCGGAGACACGTCGGTCTTCTTGTAAATACAAGGTCAGAAGAACAGATCAAAGATGGTAGCTCTCACGAAGCATGCATGACGGAACAGCGCGCAGTGAAGATGAGAATCTGTTGTTATTTACGGCAGAAAGAACAGGCAGTAAGGGGACACGTGTGTGCTGCTTCAGCGGGTGTATGGGGACACGTGTGTGCTGCTTCAGCGGGTGTATGGCGGAGGAATTAAAAATTTTTGGTATCAAAATTTGGCGGATGCAGCTTGCTCTGGTCGGCTTCACACTGCGAACAGGCCTGATGCTAACGGTGAAGTAGAACGAACGATACGGGAAATTCGACGGGTAACAATCGATGAGGTGACTGGTGAACTGAAGACTAGTCAAAGCGTGGCGCACCACGTCATTCACAAAATAATGCAGAACCAAAAAGTCACCGCCATGTGAGTATCAAAACAACTTACCCTCGACCTGAAAGAACGTCGTGAGGATGTTTGTGAAAGTATTTTAAGACGCTTTGATGCTCTCTAAGACGTACACACTAGAGATGAATACTGGGTACACTACATCCAGCCATAGACAAAGCGACCCAGCAAGAGGTGGCACATTCTTCCTCGCTAAAACGTAACGGTTTGCTCAGTTTTTTTGTGTTGATACAAAATTACAATGCGCATATTCACACAGCACGTGCAGCAATTCAACAAATTACGAATCTATTTTAGGAGTGTCTTCCACATCCTACATATTCTCTCGACCTCGAGTCGCGTGATTATCGTATATTTAGCCTTTTAAAGAGGCGCTAAATGAGAGGAAGTTCAGAAAGGATGAAGAGATTAAATAGGCCGTGTATAGTTGGCTACAGTGTCAGTTAGAAGTTTTTGTTGTTTTTTTCCTCGAAGAATCCAGGAATTTTTCTGTCATATTTACACATTTCATTCCAATTTTGGAGAGAAAAAAAACGGACTTTTCGATTCCCCCTTGTATTTAATTCTTTCGCCTGCCAGAGAAAGCTTCCTTTTTCATGTGTACGCAATGAAAAGATGACTTTTACACAAATCTTCATTGATCAGTAACAGCAAATAATAGTCGTATTGACACTGAAATGTTACCATTGGACGCAGCTTCTTACACAAATCTCCAATAATCAGCAACAGAGTATAAACCCCATCGTGGTGCCGGAAGATGACTGGACACAGTTTATCTATATATGTGACATAGAATTCTATCTACTGCTTTCTTCCTCATGTACTTTACGTGTATAAATACGGTAAATGGCGCAAATTTCCCAGTGATTCTCAACTTCTTGTCCTAATACAGGAGCTTCTTCAGAACTAAAATCCCTTTTTTTTTTTTGGTTTCCATAGTTGTTTTTTTTTTCTCTTTACAGTTTTCATTATCCTTCCAAAATGTTTCGGTGTGTTGCTATTGTAGTTCTGCTTAAGATTTTATTTTTCTTACATGTTATTCTGACTTATTAGTCCGTGCTCTATTTGAAAAAATTCAAGGAGACTACAAGTTGAAAGTAAAAAAAAGTCTATAGATATTAATAAATCTTTCTAAAGACACCGCTGTTCACATTCCAAACTGAGATTCCCATAATGGTCTGTATATTTAACCAGTGCAGGCGAAGAAGACACAATAGGCTTATTTGCTTCGTCAATCTCAGGCATGCACAGAGGGACACGCCAAACTGGTATGGAGGGCGCAAATATTTGATACCCGTGGCCCCAACATTGTCTGGTATTGCGCATGTTGGTCCACACGTCAAAAGATTGGTGCTCCTAAATCTCCATTACTTTTTCTCCCAGTGGTAACTATTAACAGCTTCTCCAGGCCCGCGAAAAACAAGAAAATCTTTCCTTGGAATCGTTTATATTTAATTAGATGTAAGAATGTAGGAGGGCGGGACAGTCTTAAAGTGAAGTCAATGTATTATTGCGTGTGTAGAAATAAAGACGACTCAAATATTACGTGAATTTGAAATGTGTGTTGAGTTTAGTTGCCCCAAGTTTATGAAAGTGGAGAGGAGCTACAGAGAGGTAACAAAGTGGATGGGATTTATCCAGGAGTAAGGAAGAGAAAGAGGTGTTCTTCAGGTAACTGAAAAAAAATCTGGAAATGAAGAAGAGATATTCGGAAAGGAAAACACACACATACAATATGATAGATAGATAGATAGATAGATAGATAGATAGATAGATAGATAGATAGATAGATAGATAGGGAGGGAGGGAGGGAGAGAGGAGGAATAAGAGAGAAATAGAGCAATTAAGAGGAAAAGACTGAAACATAATTGATTTGTTTTACATTCCATTTGCTGGATCAAAAGCAAGCATTAGCTTGCGATACTCTTCTAGAGAGTCGTCAGCGCTTGTTTCATTATGTTAATTTGGTAAGTAGTTCCCGTCCGCGTGCTACAGACAGCAAGTGCACATTGATTCCTTTGTACTACTGTATTCTATGTTCTACTATAGTCCCACATTACTTTTAATGTATACATCCTGTTCAACAGTTCCTGCAGTGTATATTCGTACGCCGAAATCTTTCAAGTTAATGAAGCAAAATGTGAACAACAGAAATGTACTCAGAGTAGATAACAAGTTAGTGGAGGAGGTAAACGAATTTGTATACCTTGGCAGCAGAGTAGTAGAAAATGGAGACAGCACAGAGGACTTTTGCAATGCTGCAGAATATATGGAAATCCAAAAAACTAAGCATAAATATGAAAATCAGGATATTTAAGAGTAATGTTCTAAGTGTACTACTCTATGGAAGCGAATGCTGGAAAATCACCAAAACCATAGAAAACAAGTTGAATTCTTTCCAGACTAAATGTTTACGAAGAATTAGAAAAATATTTTGGCCAAACACTATAAGAAATAACATCTTATTAGCAGAAATGCAGATGAAACCACTGACAACAATTATTGAGGAAAGACGCTGGCGATGGTTGGGACATGTGCTCCGAATGACTGACAACTCACTACCAAAAATAGCACTAAGATGGACACCACAGGGGAGCAGAAGTAAGGGTAGACCAAAAGAGACATGGAGAAGAACAACAGAAAGGATGTTGAGCAATAGAGGGCTCACCTGGGCAAGAGCAGAAAAAAGGCGAAGGACAGGCATTTGTGGAAAACCCTTGCGGAAGCCCCATGTGCCCTGGGCACGTAAGGTTCAGAGAGAGAGAGAGTTCCCGTCCGCGTGCTACAGACAGCAAGTGCACATTGATTCCTTTGTACTACTGTATTCTATGTTCTACTATAGTCCCACATTACTGTTAATGTATACATCCTGTTCAACAGTTCCTGCAGTGTATATTCGTACGCCGAAATCTTTCATTCCTCCGCCCACAGACATAAGTATGTAAACATGCTTAGAAAAGAGGATCCGCCCTTTATGTCAAATAGTATATTAGATTTGTCCACGATAAAGCACAGTATTATCTTACTTGTTTTTTTAAACATCGAATTATTTATGTTGATATATATATATATGTATATGTGTGTGTGTGTGTCCCTGATAAGTAATGAGACTTATTTTATTCATCCAATCAGCAGGACTGGTGGTGGATTCTCCGGGCCTGAAGGATAGTGGGGGATGTTATGTAAAGGGTCGATATCTCGTCATTTGGCTCTGAGCTTTTACAAAGTGCGGATTGCTAGCGAAGTGGACAGATGTTTAAGCGTCGCGTAACGGTCAAAATGCAGAGGAGTGTCGAGCGGCGATAAAGTTTTGTGTTAAACTAGAAAAATTCGCGACCAAGACGCTTCCTATGATACAGAAAGCCTACAGGAAGGATGCTTTATTGAAAGCACAAGTGTTTCGGTGGCACAGGACGTTCAACGAAGGAATAGAGAGCGCCCATTAAAAGTGCAAATCGAAGATGAAATCAATGCTCATTGTCATTTTTTATTCTAAAGGTGTTGTCCATAAGGAGTTCGTACCACCCGAGCAAATGGTCAACGCAGCATTCTACGTGGAAGTGTTTAAAACGCTGAAGTACAGTCTTGCGCGTTCGCTCACAGATCGCCAACATCTGGGTTCTTCACCACGACAATGCGCCGAGCCAAGCGTTGCTGCTAGTGTGAGAGTTTCTAGTGAAACAGATCGTGGCAACGCCGTGCCAACCTCCCTACAGCCCGGACTTGCCTCCGACTGACTTCTTTTTGTTTCCCCGGCTCAAATCAAACTTGAAAGGCCACCATTTTGGGACTGTTAATGACGTGGAAGCTGACGTGACGAGTGCTTTGAAGGGGATCCCTGTTCAAGACTTCCAGGCGAGCTACTGTGCGTGGCAGAACCTCTGGCAGCGGTGTATTGGTGCTCAAGAATGTTACTTCGGGGAATTTTAAGTCTTGTCTTGTCTTCTATCTCCCTGTAACTGCGAGCTGGTGTTACTTGCAGCCGATGCTGTGAAGATGTTGGGGCACAGCATCGTATCGGCGCGGGAGCGGGGTTATGGTCACTATCTTTTCAGTCCCGGAGTACAGCTAAAAAGCAGGGGGTGTGCAATGCTTCTTTAACAGACTCCACCACAATGGGGACTATGGTGATCCCTGCCCCGTTAGCCAGACTAGGCCTATTACTGGGGGTACCATGAAGAGGTGGGACAGGGTATTAGTCAGCTATGGTTCTCTAACCCTGACGCTAGCATATCAGCCATGGGTCGCTGATTTGCTTCATTGGACTGGCGTCTTCACTCCCAGGAATTTTAAGTATACATGTAAGTATCTCTTGAACAAATCGAATTTTATGGAATCAGTCTCATTACTTACCGGACACACCTTGTATACTGTTTGCTAAATTTAATGAGAAACATTTGACACTTTTTGACAAGACACATATTTGTTAAGACTGGCCCCGCTATTTAATTCGAGCGTTTCTTGGCCGCGTACATGATCAGTCTACAGACCCCGGGGGTGAAGACAAAGCCCGATTAGGCAATCAGAGACCCATAACTGATATGCTAGCATCAGGGTTTGCGAACCCTAGCTGATATGCTAGCATCAAGGTTTGCGAACCATAGCTGATATGCTGGCGTCAGGGTTAGCGAACCATAGATAACCAAGACCCCGTCCCACCTCTCCATTGGTACCCCTAGTAACAGCCCTAGCCTGGCTAACAGATAACCATAGTTCTGATGGTGGTGGAGTCTGCTAAAGAATCATAGCACAAGCCCCTGCTTTTTTAGCTGTACTCCGGGATAGAAAAATATAGCGACCCTAACCCGCTCCCATGCCGATACGATGCTGTACCTCAATACCCCAACAGCATCATTTGCAAAGATCACCAGCCCGCAGTTACAGGGAGATAGAATAAGACAAGACAAGACAAATCCATCAGTTTGATTATTTTCTGCTCTGATCTGTTCCTTCTGCTTATTTGACTTCTCTGCTTGCCTCTGATTTCTGTTTGAGCAATGTAGTAGTTGATACATTCTCTTTCTCAATACTCACCTGTACACGAACATATCTTAGACAAGAAGTAGTGACTTTGAAGAATGTAAGAAAAAACTCAGTATAATCTGTTAAATATGTATGTTGAATATACAGCATATATACTATACACATTTTAGTATAGCAATACATTGTTTTAAGTACAGTACTTGGTCGTGAGATGATAAATTTCGCAGGGGACAAAACCTGAATGCTAACGTTTGCTTTAAAAAAAATTCACAATTGCCTCCCTTGAGTAAGGACACCGTGTGAGCAATTTAGTTGGAGCGGGTACGCACAAGATGTATTACGAGGTATGGTTATTGGATTACAAGAATCAGTTACTGAAGTGAAGAAAAAAAAACAACTGATGGAAGATAGTCTGCAGGAAATAACGGATATTGACGCAGGCTCTTGATATGTTTATGCTGCCTGTGATACCCGTTCTGAGATGGTAACTAGAAGGGTGTAGCTGAATAGGAATGAGAATCTTCTGGCTGCGATGAAGCTATTTTCAGAACGAGTGAACCTGCAGCACTGCTTTGATCAGTGGAAGATCAGGACGCATCGTTGTGTAGATGCAGGAGGAAAGTATACAGAATGTGAAAGGAGTCGAAATATTTATTTTCCTCACTGAAATAAAGTTACAAAAGTCTCGCTTTACAAGTGCCGTGCCAGCTACTCTTATGTTTTCTTTGTATACAGCGAGAATAAAAAAAAAATAACTCAACATTTTGAAGTGATATAAAGAATATTTATCATAAGATTGTCTTCCTACTTTTTCACTATTCATAATCTGAAAGATTCCTATGTCTTTGAAGTGCTATGAGATGTGAGAAATGGTATAGATTTGGGCTGTTCTGGGGGGAGCTATGCTAGGGCACAGTGTTAGAGATTTGCAATGTTCTAGGGCACAGTCTATCTGGAGATGTACAGCCCTTTCTCCTTCTCATTCCACATTTTAGTTCCTACATTTTCAGGTGGTCTTACTGTACATTTTTTTTTTTTACGTCTCGTTGCCATACCAAGAATATTTCAAATATTTCGTTGTACGGTGTAGAAAAAAAACCCCATAATCATGTTGTGCCATAGAAACATATAATGAAACTGTGTCAGGGTCCATAATTTTTCTTTGTCCTCGCTAGAGGACGATGTGATCAGGATAGAGGACGATGTGATCAGAATAGAGAAGGATGATGTGGTCAGGTTAGAGAAGGATGATGTGGTCAGGTTAGAGAAGGATGATGTGGTCAGGTTAGAGGACGATGGGGTCAGGAGATGTGGTCAGGTTAGAGGACGATGTGGTCAGGCTAGAGGACGATATAGTCAGGCTAGAGGACGATATAGTCAGACTAGAGGACGATGTAGTCAGGCAGTCGTTAACTGCAAATAAATGATTATAATAATTAATCTAATAATAGTAAACGTGAATGGAGATTATTAGGCCTGCGTGTGTATGAATAAACAATCAGTTATTATAAAACAAGCGTTTTTTTTTAATTGCGGGGTTTAATCCAGTAAATCTAACGAATGGTGTCTCCCCCCCACACACACATCTTTTTTTGTCGATCAGCTGACTGACTGCTGTACCAAACGATGATTGTGTGAGTGAAAGATAACGCGGATAATTCTTCTGACTGCCTTTCCTCGCTTCCGCGCTTCAAAAAGATGGAAAGATGCCCCCCCCCCCCCCCAAGAAGCTGCAGTGTTAATACTCGCCAGATACGGTCTTTCTGTGGACTCTCAGTCTTATTCATTACTCTTGACGTAGCCTCTTTCTAATCATACTTCTTTGTAGTTAAGTCAGCGTTCATGCTTTCATTGAAAACTAAGGCATAAAAGGTAAAAATTCATGCTATATGTAAATTAAATTCTAACATGCGAAGCAAAAAGACATAATGGATATTCCACAAAACGATACTTCAAAACTTACTGAACAGCCACGACAAGCTCATTTTATAAATTACTCGCTATACACAAAGAAGTTTTTTATGTGAATAAGTATATAAAGTTAAATATATATATATACTCGTAAATACACACAAGGCCACTACAGTAAAACTGCTATAACAAATAATTAGACTATACATTAAGAGTAGCTGCATTCATTAACAGAGCACACATCTGAAGCGTTCCCGCTTTCGTCTTATTCTTACAAAAGACGTACAAGAAGAAGAAAAAGAAGAAATGAGATGCATTTGTTATATATTATACATATACCTTTCTCTTCTCATCTTATTTCCTCGTCCTGCATGTTTCTATGGACAATGCCAAAGATACACAGGTGACATGCTAGTGCCACGGTTGACCAACTATAGCCGACCATGACCCTGTCTCACCTCTCCGTTATTGGAACCAGTAACAGGTCTAGACAGGAATCGCCATAGTCCTTATGGTAATGTAGTCTGCTAAAGACGTATTGCACATCCCCTGGTTATTAGCTCCACCCAAGGACTGAAAAAAATGTCTACCATATCTTGTGTTATAGTTTGCAGCATTGCAAAAGCCTGGTTTGCTCTAGTAAGTCTGTTGTTGATGTCCTCTGTGCTGTCTCCATCTTCTACTGCTCTACTGGTAGAACATGGAATTAGAGAAATGAAAATAAAGGAATGAATGAAGTTCGTGCAATTTCATGAGGTAGTAGCGCTGTAAGGAGAGAAAATGAATTCTGAGTTATGACGAACTATGACGTCAAAAACTGTGACGTCAAGAACTATTACGTCAAGAACTGTTACAAGTGAACGGAATATTGACTCAGTCATGTCCTAGACTTGCACTTTCCTCGCAGTTTTAGACTTGTCTAACAATCAGATTATGTTTGCAAAGTCCCTGCAGTAATTCTGTTAAAGTATAATTACTTGTGACTGTCGTGTGTGTGAGAATGTAATAACTCGCTCCCAACTAACCAAGGTACGATGCTGTGCCTCAACATTTTCACGGCAAAAGCTTCAAAAAACACCACACACAATTCCAGGGAGACAGAAGAAGAAGAAGAAGAATTCTAAAAAAAAAAAAAATCGAAACCCGACTCACCGTCCAGAAAAATGCTATATGAAGTTCTACTGTTGGCATCCCTGATTATCAGATAAAGATACTAAATTAATCAGATATCAGGGGACGGTACGACTCCTCAATGTAAGTTTCGAATGCAGAAAATAGTGAGAAGAAAACAAAGACTGAACTATATAACTATTCGAAAGTGACAGGCAAATCGTTGTCACCTTCTACAGGAAGGCGCACACAGAGCCAAGGTATGAATTACCTGGATGAATCTTCCGCTTTCCTCTATTTTACCTGATTACCTACCGAACGAGAAAAGCGACACGCGAACTTTCATTGTTCTTCTCTAGTGTAACTAGTTCAGGATATTGGATGGTTTGGAAGAGGGGGATGGGGATGGAGATGGGGGGAAGATCAATTCCTTAGTAGATGTATTCTGTCTACAAAAATATGTCTGTAGTTAGTAAGATTAGCTTTGGAACTGGTTGAAATATAAAGTATTGTCTAATATTTTATTCTGTATACGTATACCACTGTACACACATATATCTATACTTTACATGTACACTTACTTCTTCGCACAAAAGAAGACTGATGCCACTGTAGTAAAAATAATGAGCGAGACACATTCCATGTGGTCTCAGTCATTTGCATGTCCCTTGCGGAACTTTGCTTCACCCTAATAACTCTCCTGTAGGCCTTTTGGATGTAAGCCAAATGCCCTGCTGCTGATGCATCCATTTGCACATCATCAACGATGTCTTGCAACCCTCTTCGCCTTTGTCTTCCTCTCTTTCTTTTTTCCATTATGTACCCTTCCAAGACGGTTTTCTCTAGATTATCATGACGTTTAATATGTCCAAAATATTTAAGTTTTCTTTGTTTAATCCTCTTTACTAGAGCCAGCCTTCTCAATATTAAGTTATTGTAGTATGGATATATTTGGTTTTTTTTATCCATGATATTTGAAGAACTCTTCTGTAGCATTTACATCCAAAGGCATTTATGTGTTTCTCAACTGTTTTGTTAAGTGTCCAGGTCTCACAGGCATATGTTGCGAGGTGTTCAGCTAGCATGCCCTTTAAAATCTTATTTTTTAGTTCTGTCTGTTCCTCTCCACAGCTTCTTTAGTTGTTTTACTTTCTGAAGAGCGATGGATGTCTTCTAGCCCGTGTGATCTACTTACTGGTTAGGATTTCTGGCTTTCACCCAGGCGGCCCAGGTTAGATTCCCGGTATGGGAAATAATTTTGATATTTTCTTCTCAGTTTTTTTTCTCCAGTGCACGTAGTAGTAACTGAATCCAGCTCTTCAATCTACTTGTTTAGAAAAAAAAATAACACGTCGTTTCCGTACAAAAAGATCTCCAAAACTGAAGAATGATTTCCTGCAGTTCATTGATACTTATATATAATGTATACATGTTGATTGTTGTGAAGAGACGCTTACTTTGATTTCAGTCGCATGAAGAAGGGACACGACATCGTGGCTTTTTTTTCTTTCGCTTATAAAATACGGTATTGGACGTGGTCCAATGGCACAGAAATCTAACAGAGATGCTGGGAATGTTTAAAAAATGAATGGATATCCATTTTTATGGTATATATATATATATATATATATATATATATATATACTGCAAGACATCGTTGATGATCTGGAAATGGATGCAGCAGCAGCAGGCCATCTTGCTCACAACCGAGAGGCCTACAGGAGTGCTGTTTGGGAGGCAAAGTTCCGCAAGGGACATGCAAATGAATGAATGAATGAATGAATGAATGAATATATATATATATATATATATATATATATATATATATATATATATCCGGAGTGTTAACGATGTTGCATAATTTAAAAAAAAATTACTAACTGCTTGTATCTAATTGTGTTCTTCAGATTTTTTGATTACTATATAATCTAAATCAGATTTAAACAAGCTAAATAAAAACACGGTGGCTATGTTTTTTTTAAATAAGGTAGATAGAGGTGTATGGTGCAGTTTTACAAAGTGAGGGAGGAAGTGAGCAAGGTGAGAAAAAAACGAATATAAAGTATGAGAATGTATAAATGGAAAACATACAACATCCGATATTTCGGCGTGAGCCTTATTCGAGGATACATGCAAAAACAAAATACAAACATATATAACTTATCTGAAGCGTCTTGCTCTCAGCAAAGCTTAATTGTGTGTGGAAGAAGGAGGAGGAAGAAAAAAAAAACGTTGCCAACAGACAAAAGATTCCCCATATAATGTTTTTTTTTGTTTTTTTTTTGTTTATTACAAATGTCATGTGTGGTGTTGAGATTTTTGGTAGTGAAAGAGTTTAAAGATTTTCTCATCCGATTTTTAAAAATCGTGCATCCTTCCCGCGCCGTTAAACGTCACATAGGGCTCCCGTGGTAGTTCGCCAAGTTTTCATGTTTTCGGCGAGCTTTTCAACCTCATTAAGGGATTTTATGTCTACTAAATTGGCATCTCTTAACAATTTCCTCTTTAGAGTTTCACATGGTCGACCTTCTTTTCTTTGGTCTGTTGTACTCCACTAGACAGCTTGTTTTGGGATTCTCTGACCGTTTCTTCTCATCACGTGACCGATATAGGTCCATCTCCTTTTTTTCTGATCACCCATAAGACAGGTTGTTGTTGTTCACTAATTTGCCATATCTCTGTGTTGTTCCTAAATTCGTTCCACTTTAAACCGAGTATTTTCCTTAGACATTTTTCTTCACAAGGGTCTAATTTATTGTTTATTTCTTTAGTTGATTTCCAGCTTACGCATGCATAAATGAGGGTGGATATCACGTTTGAATTGAATAATCTTAACTTGGATTTTGTGCTTATAACTTTTAATTCCATATGTTCTCAAGATTCTTGAAGGGCAATACTGGTTTTGCAGTTCTAATTCTAACTACCTTTCTGGTGTCACCATCTTGGTCTATGTAGCTGCCGAGGTGTGCAAATTGGTTCACTTCTTCAACAGCTGTTCCTTCACGTACATATTTTCCTTCTTGATTAATGGGAACTTTCATATTTTTTCCCTTGTTAATTTCAAGTCCTATTTTGCTAGCTAGGGAAGACAGTGTATCTGTTTTTTTCTTACATCGAATTCACATTGTCACTGATAAGAGTTATATCATCTGCAAAATCAAGATCATCTAGTTGGGTTCCATGTACCCAGTCAATGCCCGTTGTATCTGTGTAACATATCTTTCATTATAAAGTCTATGGCAATTCCAAAAACCAAGGGAGATAGTATATATCCTTGTTTCACGCCTGTTTCAATCTGGAACCATTAGCTCATTCCTTCTTTTGAGTTGACTGCACAAACATATCCGTTGTAGAGATTTTTAATAATGTTGACAGTTTTAGATGATATTCTAAATATTCTTAAAACTCTTCACAATGAATCTCTGTGTATGCTATCAAATGCCTTTTTAAAGTCTATGAAGTTCAGGATTAATGGGTTTTGCTTTCAATATGTTCAAGTATTATTCTTAGAATAAAGATCTGGTCGAGACAGCTTCTCCCTTTTCGAAATCCTGCTTGCTCTTCTCTTATTGCAGTATAGTATCCACTATATCTTTAAGTCTGTTCAGAATGACTTTGCAAAATATTTTTTCATAAGATGTAATTTTTCGTAAAATTAAAAAAAAAATATGCTTTCGATTCTGTAGAGCCACCCACGTCTCCGTGTTCATCTTCTGAAAGTAGCAATTAAATCTGACCTGGTGTGACATTTCTTCTTCTTTCTTCATTCGCTTCTATCACCAAGTCTGCCCTGTGATCCTGCTGAATTTACGCCTGTGGTCTCCCGTGTGGTTCCCGAAAGGACCACATGAGATCCCCGAGAGGACAACAAGAGGTTCAGAGTATCTCAGGGCTTGAGCCTGTATTCTTGGTGGGTCTTAGAAGCGGGATTGCGTGACACCGTGGTTTTCGTTGCACCAGTTTAGACTAGAGTTGGACTTTCTCACCGGAAGACCTCGACGTGTTTTGGATATCAGTATTTCCCCGCTGGATGAGAAGTGGTAGCCCACCCAGGCCAGTGTTGGACTTTCTCACCGAAAACCTCGACGTGTTTTGAGATACCCGTGTATCACCGCCGGGTGAGAGGTGGTTGCCCATCCAGTCCAGTGTTGGACTTTCTCACCGGAAAACCTCAGCGTGATTAGGATACGCATACATCCCCGTCGGGTGAGAGGTGGTTGTCTATCTAGACTGCCCTGGTCCAGTGTTTCCGACTTCAGCATTTTGTGGTCCTGGCCGCTACTTTTCCTAGTTGTGACCAGGATGGAGTTTTGTCCAGGAGGACGAATCCTCGCCACTAGTGACTTCCACCCCTGGGTTGAGCCGGTTTAGGCATATTATCCCAGTATGGGCGTGTTTGGGACGTAACCTACCTCTAGAACAGAGATACCGCGACATGCGTAGCCTTCAAGTTTTACCCCTGGTATGAGCCGGTTTAGGCATATTTCACCAGTATGGGTGTATATCGGGCGTTACCGACCTCTAGAGCTGAGGTGGCGTGACATGCCTGGCCATCAAGTTTCACCTCTGGTGTGTGCCGGTTTAGGCATATTTCACCAGTGTAGGTGTATTTCGGACGTGGCCGGCCTCTAGGGCAGAGGCGCCGTGGTATGTGTAGCTCTCACAGCTGGACATATCGATTAAATTTCACTTTATCTTTTCCTTCACCTTTTTATATCGGCACCGCACAGCAACCTTTATTTCTTTTCTGCATTTTCCTCCTTGACCAGGAGGAGCTTCACTCCACGCGCAGCATTCGAAGAGTCTCGCCAGCAGTGTCTTAATCTCTGATTTAAGGCAGTTCATGCATTTCACCCGATATGACTGCACTTAGGACGTGGCCGACCTCCAAAACCAGAGATGCCGTGATTTGGCTGTTTGCTTCGCTTTATCCTTTCTACCACTTTTCCGCAGTGGTGCCTCGCGGCAACCCTATTTGCAGCTTTCTTCACTGGCCGGGAGGGGCTCCACGCACGGCAGCTGAAGAATCTCGCCAGCAGCGGTAGATGAACTACCAAAAGTGCCATTCATCTACCCTAAGTGTCTGTTTTTCAGGCGCCAGATATTCGCCTTTGCCCCTTCTCCTGTCATTTTAAACAGTTTTGCCACGAGAAGGCCAGGAGCTGGACTTGACTGGCAGAGGCTGCTTGAGACGCATACCGTTGGAGTGGAGATCGAATTCTCCACCCCACCTCTGGCAATAACAGTTCTTAGAACCCTGGTGTGACATAAAGTGTAAAGGAAAACAAGGCAGTCCCCGAAGTTTTTCCTTACCATATCGTATTTATAACAACTCAGAACGTGTGTCATATCCACCTGCTGTGCCCTGCCCATTAGAAACGGATGAAAGGAAAAGCCCCACAACGGTATTGCTTTCCTACTTTTTATTCTCTGTATTTTCTTTTCTGCTTGTTAATTACCGTGAGACTACATAAGGTTTTTTTTAAAAGTTCTGTTGCAGTTTTGTTGCTAAAGAGCTTTCCCACAATAGATAGCAAGCTAATTATTGGACTGGGGGGGGGGGAGAGAGGAATGAAGGAGAGAAAGAGGTAGACAGACAGAAAGAAAAAGAGAGAGAGAGAGAGGGAGGAAGGAGAGAGGGAAGAAAGGGAGAGAATAGAAGGGACTGATTAAAAAAGTCATTTGTTTAACTGAGACAACGAGATTGAATTGAAACCTAGTGGAGCTTTGTAGATGCCAGAATGGTTTTCATCAGGTAAAGCCAGAATATAAAACGCTTGAGCAGGGGCGGCAACATACGGCCCACGGGCCACAATTTGGCACACTAAATGAAAACATTTCGATCCGCCGCCCCGATACAGTATCCATCCAGTATCATAAAAGGAGCTAGCTGTTGCAATAATGAGAACAGTAACATCTGAATTAAAGGTGTAACAACCAATTCATAGCTTGCTTTCTAATTAATGCACTTTGTTGACACTGCCCCACAAAAAGTTCTGATGGAGATAAAATGCAATGACTTATAACGATCCAAACTTCAGGCAGGGCGCGTAACTCTAGTGGAGTTATACAAGAAACATCTTCTCGAATGTGGCAAATGTACGAACACAGTAGATCTCCAGGAAGAAAAGGCACCTACGTTAGGTAGTACTTACATATATGTGAGTAACTCTTCTCAAAAATGAAACACAAAAAGAACTAGTGTTTAAGATCCACGTGACTTATGCCCAGCTGGATAACATCCTGCATCTGACTTCATTAAGAGTGTAGCCAAATGTTGGAAGACTTCTGAGCAGCCAACAGTATCAAGCCTCATATTAGTTTTATTATTATTATTAGCTTTACTTATTAGCCCTAGAGATGAATGTGGTCCTCCGACTGCGCACACCACCCACGTATTGTAGAAGGTTGCCAACACTTGCAGTATCTTGTCAGTCCAGTTCTGAAGATATTCACCGCTTTTTCATGTGTTAACAAGATATCAGCGACCCATAGCTGACATGCCGACGTCGGGGTTGGCCAACCATAGCTGACCAAGACCCTGTCCCATTTCTCCACTGGTATTCCCAGTAACAGGTCTAGCCTGGCTAAAGGGGAACGGATCTCCAATAGTCCTCATGGCGGTGGAATCTGCTAAAGAAGTATTGAAAGTCTGCTAAAGAAGTATTACAAAATCTGCTAAAGAAGTATTGCAAAGTCTGCTAAGGAAATATTGAAAGTCTGCTAAAGAAATATTACAAAGTCTGCTAAAGAAGTATTGTAAACTTCCTGTTTATAAGCTGGACTTAGGGACTGAAAAAAGTAGCTGGATAAACCCATTCCCACGCCGATACGATGTTGTGTCAACGTATTCACAGCGCCGGCTGCAAAGAACACCAGCTCACAGTTCCAGAGAAACAGAAGGCAAAGTCAGAACGGACACAGTTTTCATGACTTTCATCATCATCATCATCATCATGCATTGTCCAAACCGAAAGCTAATACAAAATGCATTCTGCTAATCTAACTGTTGTTTTGATGTATTGCTCGCGTTGAGACTATATGTTGCACATCTCTTGATGCTGTAAGTTTTTCTGTATTGCTGCTACTCTCTTGACTGTTTTTCTTTCTGTATTGCTGCTACTCTATTGACTGTTTTTCTTTCTGTATTGCTGCTACTCTCTTGACAATTTTCTTTCTGTATTGCTGCTGCCTTCTTGACTGTTTTTCTTTCTGTATTGCTGCTACTCTCTTGGCTGTTCTTCTTTCTGTATTGCTGCTACTCTCTTGACTGTTCTTCTTTCTGTATTGCTGCTGCCTTCTTGACTGTTCTTCTTTCTGCATTGCTGCTACCTCTTGACTGTTCTTCTTTCTGTATTGCTGCTACTCTCTTGACTGTTCTTTTTTCTGTATTGCTGCTACTCTCTTGACTGTTCTTTTTTCTGTATTGCTGCTACTCTCTTGACTGTTTTTCTTTCTGTATTGCTGCTGCCCTCTTGACTGTTCTTCTTTCTGTATTGCTGCTGCCCTCTTGACTGTTCTTCTTTCTGTATTGCTGCTGCCCTCTTGACTGTTTTTCTTTCTGGATTGTTGCTGCCCTCTTGACTGTTTTTCTTTCTGGATTGTTACTACTCTCTTGACTGTTTTCCTTTCTCTGCTTTTGTTCCAATATGGCTTTAGGTATAATGTTATATATTTGTTTTAGCTCAAAATACTTTAAAACCTGTCAGGTTATTGTGAAACGCAATTTAAAAAATTAATCACTACAGTAGCAACTGTTATAATTTTCTTTTCTTTTATTTCTCAATTTTGCTCATTCTTTACGCTTTGAAAATAAAGTTTGTTCATTTTCCTCTGTCCTTGACATACTGTTATGGCTTTTTAAAAAGTCTATCTAGCATATATTAGTTATAATAACCAGGTAACAACGAGCATAAATATATAAAACAGATAATGAGAAGTTCTTGAAAAGAGATTCACAATTTCAACACTACTGTGGAGGAGAAAATATATGAAATATAGAATAGTTAGATATGTACTGAGCTATTTCTTTGTTTAAATTCACGGATGAAAAACTCATACGTTTCTCTGCCATACAGCATAGGATATAAAAGGATGTGAATGATTATCTAGTTAGCTGCGGGAAGTCCATACACGTATATATATATATATATATATATATATATATATATATATATATATATATATATATATACTGTATATATATACGGTGATCCCTAGCCTTAGCAAGGGAGTTAATTAACTTAATTTTTCCACATGCAACGGGAAAAACCTTGGAATTTGGGTATTGCTTAGAGTCAGTTGGTTTTATAAATCTAGGAAAAAGTGTGCTCTACAGCTGTGGTTTCCAGGTTTTGTACATCCAAGACATACTTTTCAAAGTACACCTAAGTAGCGGTCATATCTTAGAAACCACTCCTAATGTAATGATTTTATTTTAACCACAGTTCATTGTTTAAAAAAATCGTTGGAAACCCCTGCTACGTAGCGTTAGTTCATGCACTGATATAGTCTTTGATTCGTGAAACGTAGCCTTCTTAAAAGTCAATCATAACTGAGGGAAGAAGAGACAGAGGAAGACAGAGAGAGAAGTTACTGGATAGGCTGTCAGTGTGGTTAGAAAGAAAGTCACCGGCGGATCTCATAATCAAGTCTGAAGACAGGAAATTGTGGAGAGAAATTATTGCCTACGCCACGCGGCACGACACTTGATTAATTGAAACTATCTAATTATATAGCCAGGCTACTTCTGCTGTGACGGTGGTGTTTGTAGTATCAGCGATACACGGGACTAATCGTGTTCTCGGTTGTTCCCTTTCTTATTTTATCATACAACCTGGAATTCCCTCTCTCTTTCTGAACCTTAATTGCCCAAGGCACGTGGGGCTTCCGCAAGGGTTTCCACAAACGTCTGTCCTTTGACTTTTTTCCCGCTCTTGCCCCTATATTGCTCAACGTCCTCTCTGTTGTTCTTCTCCATGTCTCCTTTCGTCTATCATTACTTCTGTTCCCCTGTGGTGTCCATCTTAGTGCTATTTTTGGTAGTGAGTCGTCAGTCATCGGTAGCATATGTCCCAACCATCGCCAGCGTCTTTCCTCAGTAATTGCTGTCAATGGCTTCATCTGCACTTTTGCCAACAAGATGTTATTTCTTACGGTGTTTGGCCAAAATATTCTTCTAATTAATATTTAATAATAACATTTAGTCTAGAAAGAATTCAGCTTGTTTTCTATAGCTTTGGTCATTTTTCAGTATTCACTTCCACAGAATAGTACGCTTAGAACACTACTCTTAAATATCCTGATTTTCATCTTCGTGCTCAGATGTTTAAATTTCCATATAGTATGCAGCATTGCAAAAGCCTGGTTTGCTCTAGTAAGTCTACTGTTGATATCCTCTGTGGTGTCTCCATCTTCTACTACTCTACTAGTAGAACCTGGAATTAGAGAAATGAAAATAAAGGAATGAATGAAGTTCGTGCAATTTCATGAGGTAGTAGTATTGTAAGGAGAGAAAATGAATTCTGAGTTATGACGAACTATGACGTAAAAAAACTGTGACGTCAAAAACTATTACGTCAAGAACTATTACAAGTGAACGGAATATTGACTCAGTCATGTCCTAGACTTGCACTTTCTTCGCAGCTTTAGACTTGTCTAACAATCAGATTATGTTTGCAAAGTCATTGTAGTAATTCTGTTAAAGTATATTAACTTGTAACTATCGTATGTGTGAGAATTTAATAATAAATTACATAGCGCTTAATTATACATTGTTAGATATGTAGATGCATGTGAAAGCTGGAAAACAACTAAAGAAATAGAAAAGAAATTAGACTCTTTTGAAAACAAATGCCTAAGGAAAATACTCGGCATCAAGTGGAACGAATTCAAGAACAATGCAGAGATAAGACAGATGACTGAACAACAACCAGTCTTATGGGTGACCAGGAAAAGAAGATGGACATATGTTGGTCACCTGATGAGAAGAAATGATCAGAGAATATCAAAACAAGCTATCAAGTGGAACACAACAGGCCAAAGAAAAAGAGACAGACCGCGTGAAACTCTGAAGAGGACATTGTTAAGAGAGGCCAAATTAACAGGTATAAAATCCTTTGATGATGTTGAAAGACTCGCCGAAGACAGGAAAAATTGGCGAACTACTTTGAGAGCCCTATGTGACGTTTAACGGCAGGGGAAGGATTATAAGATATATATATATAAGATATGTAGATTAGAAGTTAAAAATAAAAGTCTTGTCACTGTGAGCTTTAGTCTTGCTCGCTGTGTATCAACTATCCTTGCACTTGCCTGATAGTTTGCAACGGAGTGAAAGTTGAACAAACAAAAACAATGTTAGGTGGGCCTGCATTCCCAGTTCTCCACTATTTGAAAATACAATTTTAGAAGCACTCTTTTACAAGCACACAATTTTAATATGTCCTACTTAGGCTTTAAACAGACAAGAACACACAGGACAAAGAAATGTGAACAAAAGATTAAGTCTAAAGAGACAGAGCTTTGTAACAATCACAGACAAGTGCTTTCTTTTCTCTCTCTCCCCCCCCCCCATTCTTTTTTGTTTTGTTTTTGTTTTGCTTTATATCAGACCTGTATCTTCAAGTATATTGCTACGACAATAACATTAGATGGTAGTGTAAGGAATAAATAAGATTTTAATGGGGTTAATTATTGTCTGTTATTTATATGGATGTTATACTGTATTTTTAATTGGAATGGGTGATTATATATTACACATCAACATATAACACAAATTAAAAGAAAACACAATTAAACAATTCTTCAAATAATCATAAACTTCTATTGTTGTTAAAATCATCATTTTACATAGTTAGCAAAATCACATAGACGATCATCAGTTTATATTGTTATTCATCAGCTATATTGTTAAGAACAAAATCATAAAATGATTTCCTCAAATATTCAGATTCCTAGATTATCTTGATCGACAGTGGAGCTCCTAAATAATCAATTTTAACCCCGTGTACATAATCATACAAAAATCTCTAATCTTCATCATTAAATTATTGAGTATCTGATGTATTATAAGGAACTAACTGGCAATAACTTTACAATACATACATTTATGAATACCTATTTATGTGCACACATGAGCCATCATTGCACATTACCAAAAACCTCTAAATCTTACACAGACAAATAAGTGGCACTAGAATTATAATTATTCCAATTACCCTAATCATACCTAAGTGTGTCGGGATGGGTCGGAGGAGTCGACAGCACAGCCTTGCACGCGTCAACATCACAGAAATATGGACCCCAATATTAACCTAACACTTACATGTTTATCCACAGACGAAATACCTCTCATACACTTTCGAACGACAACATGACCTCCCCCGATCCGCTCAGCGTACAAATCCCGACCTACTAAATTTCTATCATGTTATCTTTATATACCGGGCCAGTAAGCCGATTTTTTTCTTACAGTTGCATACCTCTGAAAACTGACCGGTAACTGACCCATTATTTTACTCTCAGGATTGCCAACTAACTCAGGTAACTATGAGCTTATATTTTCCCTTTAATAGATGTACCACAGAGGTAAAAAACAGAATATGTCAGGGAAAGGTAGCATTTCAGAAATTGAAATCTATTTTGTACAGTCCATCTTTGTTAACAGATACTAGGAAAAGAGTCTTGAAATGTTATATCGAGTTGGTACTACTATATGGTAACGAATCATGGTCACTAACAAATACAACAAGAATAGCATTAGAGGCAACTGAAATGTGCTTCCTACGAAGAATGTTAAGAATACCATAGACAGCTAAAATAACAAATGAAAAATGCCTAAGGAAAGCCAGTGAGAAACGAACATTAATAAACACACTTAGGGGGAGACAATCAAGGTTTATTGGCCAAATAATGGGAAGAGGAGGTATAAAAATATCGCGATAACAGGGAAAATTGGAGGCAGGAGAGGGAGAGGTAGACCAGGAGAGAAAATCTTAGATGGTCTGACAAAATAGCACGGGAGAGACATAACAAGAGAACTGATGAATAACATGAAAGATCGGAAACTGTGGAGAGACATGGCCGCCAACACCTCCAGGCATTGCACATGATGATGATGATCAGACATGTACATTTAGATTTTCTTTTCTTTTCGTATTTGTTCATCCTGTACATTTTTGTATGATTATGGCGTAAGTTGAAACGTTAAAGATGTGTTCTCGTCAATTTAATAACGCCGTTCCTACTGAATAAAAAATTCAAACGTTTCGTTATCATAGGTTTACTGTACTGGTTGTTGTGTATACTTATATATTTGGTTTTATGTTATTTTTAAATACTAAAACTAAAAAAAAAAATAGGGTCGAAGACGATGTCCAATCTGGCAAAAAGCAACCCACATCTGACATGTCAGGGCTGAATAATAACAAGAAAAAATACGGAGAAACAGACCAAGGAAAACGAAGATGCAATGTAGAGTAATGATGAGAGAGATGAAGATGAGAAGAAGAAAGTAATGGCGATATGATGATAAAGATAAAATTTTACGGAAAGGAAATCCGAAACCTTGCACAGTCAAGGGTGTTCTCTGCCGAACATCTCATTAACTTCTTTGTCCAAACATTTGCTTGTATCAAGCAACAACATTTTTCTAACATCCGCGCCGTGTAGGCCAGCAAATGGCTGTGTAACTGTGAACATTAGGGCGCATTCACATTGCTGCAAATAACGTTGAACATTGCTGCAAGTCACGCTGAACATTGATGCAAGTCACGTTGAACATTGATGCAAGTCACGTTGAACATTGCTGCAAGTCACGTTGAACATTGCTGCAAGTCACGCTGAACATTACTGCAAGTCACGCTGAACATTGATGCAAGTCACGTTGAACATTGCTGCAAGTCGAGTTGAACATTTCTGCAAGTCACGTTGAACATTGCTGCAAGTCACGTTGAACATTGCTGCAAGTCACGCTGAACATTGCTGCAAGTCACGCTGAGGTGTGTATTTCTTGTCACGCGTCTGTGCCAGAAAGTATGTGGGTCTGGTAGGAAACCTGTTGCAGAGAGCAAAACAAAACAGAACACCTCAGTTCGTTAGAGAAGTGCACCCTTCCCCTCTTTAAACTTCCGACGCTCTCAAAGGGGCGTGCCCTTTTGGGTCATGACACCCAGTGGTACATGAGCTGTTGCCTTATAACCGCTTCACGCCACTAGGGTGAAAACATAACTCGAACGTTATTCATGTCCCTAATTTAGACATTTTGCTTCCTGTTTGTTCGTTGGATCCTAAAATTGTTCTTGTAACGTACAACACATGCTGGCTCCGGGCAAGTATATTAATCATCGTTTTGCTTCATCTTGACATGGAATATTGGTTGCAGAGTTTTTTTTTTTTACAGATTTGAATGTCATACAGATTATTTCAAAGCATTTTTTAATAGATGAAAACATGGCTGGATCTATCGAATGTTCATATCTACAGGCCAACAACCTTTTCTCACACGGAATTAATAATTTCTTAAATGTGCACGCTAATTTTAAAAAAAAAGAACATATCATGTCATAGAAGCACAGTGTAAACACGTTTTTTGTACACATTATAATTTCAACTAATGGGAGAATATTTATCCACATTTTATCATAACTCATTCCCTTGGCCATATACTAACGTACTGGGCCAATCTAACTCCTCCCCATTATGACCGCCAACCCAGGTTCTCCCTTCCTTGGTATATAGTATGCCAATGCTGTCTATTCCAAGGCCTTAACTCAATACAACAATACACAGGCATGAAGTACAGGTCACAGAAGTCGGAACTTAATATATCTGCCAGTTTAATCCACACAGAAACAGTAACCACAACACTGGTAACTACAAGCAACAGACACGAAGAACAACCATTAATCATAATAATGCAACAGTATGATTACAATAAGATATCAATAAAAATGACAACAATGTGATAACTATTAATCAATGCAATTGCAGTGCAATCAACCTAATAACACTTAATAATGCCTTTTCAAGGCCGTAATATGTACACTGCTCTCTGGGTGTCGGGGCCCTCATGTCACTGGCCCTTCTGTGGCATCAACCACGACTGTACTATACTTCCAGGTTAGATCTATATGTGCTATCGCACTTTATCTTGGGCCCTTGCTGCCTCACCTACTTCAACACTATGTGCTAATTCACTTTATCTTGCAGCATTGCCGCTATTATCTACTTCCAAAACCATGTGCTAACGCACTTTATCTTACAGCATTGCTGCTATTATCTACCTCCAACACTATA
This sequence comes from Achatina immaculata, assembly GCA_009760885.1. Lineage (NCBI taxonomy): Eukaryota > Metazoa > Mollusca > Gastropoda > Stylommatophora > Achatinidae > Lissachatina > Lissachatina immaculata. Next base: position 52,969,055 of record CM019691.1, on the reverse strand, counting down.
TGCTATCGCACTTATCTGCTCACCTACATAAAAAAGGCATAATTTAGGTTCGGTCTACACGTGATCATCACAGAAGGCAGACACTATCGTCTCCAGAATGACACGACTACCTCACACCGGATCTGACTATACACTACACAACAACACAAGGTCGGCACGGGTAGGATAACTAAGCCCAAACGACACAGTCTCACCCGGACATTGCCTCCTCTACACTGTGTGATGCGACACAATGCTTCCAACATATATTTAGATCCTTCTGCACAAACTGATGACGTGGACGATGACGCTCAGCCTAAAGTCGTACACCTCTTGAACTTTTCGTGACCGTTCTCACAACAGAGGGATATATTGTTCGTGCCCATAATTTCCTTGACCTTTCGGTACACCACAGGTTTGTATGGTCAACATCACACCTGTCCGCTTCTATATTCCCTGCTCCAGAAGGAGTCGGGTGGTCATTTCTACACTTGGATAACAGGCTAAGTGTCAGAGTTGGCGAACTACAGCTGACTAAGATCCTGCCCCATCTCTCATTTGATGCCCCCATTAACAGGCCTAGTCTGGCTAACGGGGCATAGATCATCATAGTTCCCATGGTGGTGGAACCTGCTACAAAAAACACTGCACAGCGTTTGCGTTAGCTCCATTGAGGAACTGAAAAAGAAAAAGCCGCCGTAACCCAATCCCAAGCCGACACGATGCTGTGCCGCAACATCTTCATCGCAGTGGCTGCAAAGAACACCAAAAGAAGAAAGAAGAAGAACATTTGGATGACTGAAGCTCTTCTAACCAGATTTGAACCACCGACCTCGCCGTGAGAGACGAACAAGCTAACCACTACGCCCCTTGGGTAGTTAGTATGTTAACAGAAGTGACAGTTTTTATCACTTAGTATTTCTGTACTTTCCCCGATCACCCCTCCTTCTTTTAGCTGTATATTCATGTTTTGTTCTGTGAAATGAATACTTTCATTTTTAATTACCCCTTTATGTTAGTGATCCAGACTATTCACTGACTTGAGAATTTCAGTACAGAGAGGAGTAGAAAAATTACAAATTTATTCACATGCAGAATGACAAAGTTTAATGACAAGTCCCTGAAAAATTACCAAGAGAATATTATCACATACACTCTCGGATGATACGATGGTATTAGTTTATGGGTATAAAAATATATAAAACTAAATATATAGACAAAACCATTGCAGTAAAGCTTGTTAATTAATAAATGTTTGTTTTAAACAGTATTAACATTTTAATACCAAGAGATAGACCAGTAGCAAGCTGGTACATTTTTATGCTGAAGACGCAACAGTGTGAAAATCAATTGACTTCAACTTTCATTTCGAAGATTAGCACAATCATAATAGTATCTGACATTTTGAAGAAACGGAACAAGTAAAATCTCTCAGTTTTCTCTTCCATGCAACAAAAGGTCAGGTAGAAATATTATTTTAGGCTTGTTTTGGCTTGGAAGGTGCATGTACTTATAAAATTCTAAAAGAAAAAAAAAGTTGTGGTCATGAGTTTGTATCCTGATTTCATTCATTCATTTGCATGTCCCTTGCGGAACTTTGCCTCCCAAACAGCACTCCTGTAGGCCTCTCGGTTGTGAGCAAGATGGCCTGCTGCTGTTGCATCCATTTCCAGATCGTCAACGATGTCTTGCAGCCATCTTCGTCTTGGTCTTCCTCTTTTTCTTTTTCCCATTATGTATCCTTCCAATACGGTCTTCTCTAAATTATCGTGACGTTTAATGTGTCCAAAATATTTCAGTTTTCTCTCTTTAATCCTCTTCACTAGCCAGCCTTCTTCAATATTAAGCTCTTGTAGTATAGATATATTTTTTTCTTTTTTGTGTCCACGATATTTGGAGAACTCTTCTGTGGCATTTACATTCAAAGGCATTTATGTGTTTCTGATTTATAGAAATGATATCAAATGCAGGCACGAAAGCATTAGAGACAACTGAAGTGTGGTTCATAGGAAGAGTGTTAAGAATACCACAGATCATCGATAAAATAACAAATGAAGAATGCCTAGGAAAAGACACGAGAGACGAACCTTACTCAACACACTACAGGGGAGATAGTCTAGGTACATTGAAGAGAAGAATTTTTTAAAATATCGTGAAAACAGGGAACATGAGAGGAAGAAATGGAAGAAGTAGACCAAGAGAGAAAAATCTTAGATGGCTTGACAAAATGGCATATGAGACGCCCAAACAACAGAACTGATGGAAAACATGAAAGATCGGAAACTGTGGAGAGGTCGTCGACGCCTCCAGACGTGGCACATGATGAAGACGATAATAATGATGGAGACAAGAGGAGACAAAATTGTGAAAAGATAGCAAGAGAAAAACTGCTTAAAATGATAATTGAACGGACATACACACACACACACCGCACGCACGCACAGAGAGAGAGAGAGAGAGAGAAAGAGAAGAGAGAGAGAGAGAGAGAGAAAAGAGAGAGGGAGCATCGAATAAATATTTCAACTAGCCCATAACATACGCACATGGCAACAGCCAATAACTCAACTTTTCTGTGCCAGTTTAAATGCTTATTTAATGCTTTCTTTTTCCTCCTCTCATTTATGATCTCCAAACCTTTTCTGTGTGTGTTTTTTTTTTGTTAAATCGTGGCTTAATCCTAAGAAAGTAGCCTAAATGAGTATCTTAGAAGTGAGGCAACTAGTTTTAGATATGAACGCCGCAATGGCCCCTGCAGAAATCTAGCAGGGAATATAAAACACTCGCTTTGATGAAACAGAGGTTACCTAGGATTCCTTCCAGATTCAACATTAACCACCTGCAAGGCCCTGCTAACCACACAACCGCAGACCACGACCGGTAAACAGCCTGGATCTTGTAAAGCTCCGTGTTTCCTGGCTCTGGGAAGCTCGTACTGTTGACTGGAAATTGTAGCGTGTTGTTTTGCGAATGGTGTTCTCGTTGATTCGTCAGGGATTGCCGCTGTAAGTGAGATGTAAAGTCTAGGGACAAGGTATGAGGGAAAGTTATTTAGTACAATATTCCTTGTGTATTCTTTTGTATTTGTTTCTCTGCATCACACATACTCTCTTGAGAACAAAAGTTTTATGTGTAAAGCCACAAAAATGTGATCAAATCGATCTTAAAACATAGTGATATCTATCTACCTTCTACTAATCTATTCTGCATCCATCCATCCATCCATCCATCCATCCATCCATTTCTGTGGTTTCGTCAAAGACTATGTAATAACAAGTAATTTTAGAACAAAAAGAGAAACACAGAAGCTTTTTTTTTTCATGAGATTTTGGACATAGTAAATCGTTCACATAGGTTTAAATTGTAAGCTAGTTTAGTAACTGTAGACTTTGTAACAAACAGAAGTAAAGGTAGCCCTACCGTACTTTAACTGAATCTAGGGAATATGGTGTTAGTATCAATATTTATCTAGACTTGTCGGTACACCAGAAGGTGAGGTGGTCAGCATCATAAATCTGTCTTTCCTCGGCCCCAGATGAAGCGAGTTACTCATCCCCGCAGCTAGCTGACCGAGAAGGCGGGGGTGGTGCGGTGGGAGGGGGGGATGGAAGAGTCCCGGCCAGATTCGAATCATTAACCTTTACTAAGAAAGGTGGATGAACTAATCATTTCGCTGTTCAAGCTCTTTATGAGTTTTGACGAAATATAAAGTAGATGCAAAACCAGATAGGAATCAGCTTTGGCAGACTACACGTGCCGGCATCTGGCTGAAACATGAGAGGAACGACATTCTTATAAAAAGTAATAAATATTTCCAATATTTCCTCATACGTCTTGTTGTTGGTTATCTGATTCTGTTTTCTTTCTTTTTTGTTTCAGTTATTTCTTCCTTTCTCTTCCTCCTTTATTTTCTCTTTACTCGGCTCGTGGTTAGCAGAACATATAAAAGTTCGTTGATAAATTTTCAAATTCACGAAGTGAAGTTTAGTGTTGAACATCAAGGACTTGGTAGCCAAAATGCAATAAAATTCCGATACATAACAGAGTAGCTAAAATAATACACGTAGCCATATTGCCGTCTGAAAAAACAGACATCAAGGCAGCAAAACTGCTGCTGTTTTTATTAACTCTCTTGAGACTGGAAATGTGCCACCTGTGCAGTCGTCCGTGAATAAATCTGATCGTGAAGGAGCAGTCCTAGAAGATGATTAAAAAACGAGAATTCTGAAACCCTCATTTTATGATTTGTAAAAATGCAAGTTAATTCATGTTATTTTACGAAATTTTCGGCTGAACGCTTTCTAATTTTTCTACGACTCCTTCCTTTTATCTTCATACTGAGCTTGGAACAAGCAGAATAAGATCTGGAACATAACAGAAAACCAGTAACTTGCACAGTCGTCACTTTCCGTCGTGTAAAGTGTTTAAAAAATCAAAGAAACCTCGAAAATCCAGATTAAGCACGCCAGACATGAGCTGAAAAATAATGGCAGCACGAAAGAACAGATTCTTGGCCAGGAATTATTCCTCTAAAACGGACGTTCACTAAAATTAGAGATTTCTAAAAGCTGTGTTATCCCAGTATATTTCGAACGTGTGCGAGGCCATGTAAATCTTTCTAATGCCAAAGACCTTAGATATCCTATATTAGTGGGACAATACTATTTTTGCAAACAGAAAGAAATAATGATATTTCAAGGAAAAAATATTTCTAAGTATCACAGTAACATGTTATTAGAACCCCCCCCCCCCCTCCCCAACAAATTCTGCTGTCTCTACAGTTTGCATTAAAAACTGAAGTCATTGCTTATAGTGAGTGGATCTGTTAATGAATTAAATCTATGTGAATTTTTTAAGATGTTAAAAAATCCCCTGAAAAACTTCTATGCACTTCTTTATTTCTAAACTTACTTTGCAATTGGACTGTCTTTAGAAAGTCACAGAAAAGCTGAAAGAGACCGTACACTTCCTAGTTATCTTGAAAAAAAAAACGTAAATATTTAAGGGACGATAGTGTTTCATCCAGACAAGCCATATATATGTGAGAGGGAAAAGTGGCAAAATGTGTTGTAACCAGTAGATAGTGCAATTACCTTTCTACTTAGTGCAAAAATACTATTCATCTAACCATAATGTGCTGTACTACAGGAAGGCAGGAGTGATCTGTGAGGTCAGTAGATGGCATCCGGGAATTATCTTAGGAATCTTGTTAATCTCTTAAGATTCTGTTTACTGATTAAGTTCGTCTGATACTTGATGACGTAAATGGTATTGCTTTTGGTTATCAGACTCGACATCTTATGGATGATTGATGGGAGGGTGAGAAGGGATAGAGAGGTGGAGAGAGAGAGAGAGAGAGCGAGAGAGAGAGGAAGAGAGAGAGAGGAAGAGAGAGAGAGAGACTGAGAATTTTGGACTGAAGTACCATATGGAAAATTAAGCATTGTCTGTTGTGAAGTTTTTTTTTAAATAAACTGACCTTCTGACTTCTTTAGAATCTTTTTTCGTCTTTTTCTTTATGTGCAGACCATTTATATAACCATTTAGTGCTGTACTACCATTTATACAACCATTTAGTGCTGTACTACCATTTATACAACCATTTAGTGCTGTACTACCATTTATACAACCATTTAGTGCTGTACTACCATTTATACAACCATTTAGTGCTGTACTACCATTTATACAACCATTTAGTGCTGTACTACCATTTATACAACCATTTAGTGCTGTACTACCATTTATACAACCATTTATTTGCTGTACTACCATTTATACAACCATTTATTTGCTGTACTACCTTTCATCTAACCATTTAGTTACACACAATAATTAGTGTATTAGTATGTAACCATACACAGAGCCACTGCAGTAAAGCTGTGATACCAACATGTATAAATTAGGAAAAAAGTAGGAAAAGCTTTATTACTTAACGAGTACAGTATTCATTAAGTAATAAAGCTGTTCCTACTTTTTTCCTAATTGATATATTTTTTTAACCATTTAGTTGCTGTAGTATCATTCATCTAATCATTTAGTGCTGTACTATCATTCATCTAACCATTTAGTTGCTGTACTATCATTCATCTAATCATTTAGTGCTGTACTATCATTCATCTAACCATTTAGTGCTGTACTACCATTCATCTAATAATTTAGTGGTGTATTATCTTTCATCTAACAATTTAGTTGCTGTACTATAATTCATTTAACCATTTAGTGCTGTACTATCATTCCTCTAACCATTTAGTGTTGTGATACCATTCATCTAACCATTTAGTTGCTATACTACCATTTATACAACCATTTAGTGCTGTACTATCATTCATCGAACCATTTAGTGCTGTAATGTCATTCATATAACAATTTAGTGCTGTGCTACCATTTATACAACCATTTAGTGCTGTACTATGATTCATCTAGTCATTTAATGCTGCACTACCATTCATCTAACCATTTAGTTGCCATACTATCATTCTTCAAACCATTTAGTTGCTGTACTACCATTCATCTAACCATTTAGTGGTGTACTATCATTAATCTAACCATATAGTGGTGTACTATCATTCATCTAACCATTTAGTGCTGTGCTACCCTTTATCTAACCATTTAGTTGCTGTACTACCATTAATCTAATCAATAATACTGCTCGCTCAGTCATTAAGTGCTGTAATATTATTCATCCAGATATCTACATTTTCATGTTTCACTGTTGTTACGGGCAGCAGTGTTGCGATTGCTACCAATTTTTTTCTTTGTCTCAATATATCTATCTTCTGTTAAAGAAACATTTCCGAAAGCTGAGTCTGACGTTTCTCTCTCTCTCTCTCTCTCCCACCCCTTCCCTATTCAGTGGAAGCTGAACTGCTAAAAACACAACAATTTGCTTTAGTCTGGTGTAGTCACAGAACATAAAACTGCACACGTGAGAGACAGGCAACCTGTGGGGAAAAATTTGTTCCTAAGGAGAACCTACAAAAAAAAAAACAACTTGAGAATGCAGGTACATACATTATTTTCATCTCCTCTTAAAATTGATCCAAGTTTATGGATTGCAAATTCGTTTGCCAGGAAGGCTTTCATCAATGTAAACCTTTGGTTGGTGGCCGGGACGCACAATGAAACTCACGCTCAGCCGGCTCGATCAAAACTGAAAATAGCTGCCAGAGTTTACAAAAACTGGTAAACTATAACAGTCAGTCTAAACATTTTTTTCCCGTATGGGGGAGGGGAAGGGGAGCGGATAAAGGGGGAGGGGGTGAAGGAGAAAGTGGAGCAGGATTTCTCAGATGGTGGAGTGGAAGATGAGGAGAGAACTGTTGTAAGTTATGATTAGAACGACAACTAACGAAAGACAGTTACTGGAATTAAGGTGAATGGTGCCGTTTGATTAAAGCAAAATGGACAAAAAAAGCTTCGCGAATAATGGCGGTTTTAGAGGATGGAAGGAATCCAACAGCGGTGACTTGTAGATAATGCAGGTTATTACTGCAGCGGGTATTCTCCTGGTTCAGTTCTACTGTCATGTAAGTTATTACTGCAGCAGGTATTCTCCTGGTTCAGTTCTACTGTCGTGTAGTTTTTTCAGAATAAAGAAGAAAATGAAAGTGGGAGTAATGAACCTACAGGCGACTTTATGTCCATGACAGTGCTCAGCCAGCGTATTGTGATGTAAGAACGACAGATAAAGTATCATTATGTTGAGAAGACCATCTGTAGTAAGCTGCTGACTTTAGAATTATAAGGCTGCCTCATCTGTGAGGTCAGTAGATGACATCCAGGAATTATCTTAGGAGGTTTGTTAATCTCTTAAGATTCCGTTTACTGATTAAGTTCGTCTGATACTTGATGACGTAAATGGTATTGCTTTTGGTTATCAGACTCGACATCTTATGGATGATTGATGGGAGGGGGTGGGGGGAGGGATAGAGAGGTAGAGAGAGAGAGAGAGAGAGAGAGAGAGAGAGAGGATTTCGGACTGAAATACTATACGGAAAAGAAAGCATTGTCTGTAGTGAAGTTTTTTTTAAACTGTCCTTTTTCTGACTTCACTAGAATTTTTTTTCCGTCTTTTTTCTTTATGTGCAGACCATTTATATAACAATTTAGTGCTGTACTACCATTTATATAACTATTTAGTGCTGACTACCATTTGTTTAACCATTTTGTGCTGTACTACCATTTATATAACAATTTAGTGATGTAGGTAGGTAGGTAAAGGTAATCCCGTCATGCCTTAGAGGCACATAGGGATATGGTGTTAGTGCCCATATTTTCCTTGACCTATCAGCACACTAGAGGGTGATATGGCCAGTATCACGCCTGGCTGCCTTTCCTTCCCCAACTCCAGAAGAAGTCGGGTACCCATTTCTAATTTAGTGATGTACTACCATTTATATAACCATTTAGTGATATGTACTATCATTAATTTTTCGAACATTGTAATGTAATCAATAGAACCTATAGAAAGTTATGGCAAAATGAGCAGGGCACTTTTTCGTGTCTTTTGCCCGGACAAGGTGGAAGATATTGGAACCATGTGTTTAAATATAAAGGGGAAAAACGTTATACAGGATGTCCATTCATCTTTTTTTTCTTTAATGAAGACCATCATATTAATGTTTACTTTCATATTTATCCCTCTGTACTGTTTATGGTGCTTTTAACTGGGCTATGCTGCAGAGCTAGCATTCCTGTACAAAAAGCATTAGGCTAAAACAAAGCTACAGCGAAAACGAGGGCACAGAATGTGGGATTTTACCACTACAGGGCACCATAGAAAAGTGATGAATCACGAGCTCTCAACATCTAATGACCGGTGCTGTAGAACACACCATCCCGTTCTGCTAAATATAGCCCTAGTGGCCAATGCTATCTGCAGAAGATATAAAGAAACATTCCTTACATACGGAGATCTTATCTCTTGCGTAAAAAAGGGCTGTTTACTTATAGTTCATCCAAACTTTCATATGTATATCAGAAATGATAGTTGTACATTAGATTGTCTTTTTTTGAAACGCTTCGAATCAAACAGCCAAGCTAACAGAACGGATGTCATAAAATCTGTTTTCACCGCAAGGAAATAGTGTTCCTTATCAGAAATCCATGTTCCTAAAACAAGCAATAGGATTTTCAAGGATCAAATTAATTTAGGTTATAATAACCTGACCATCTTTTCTAAGTTCCAATAAATATAGGACACTCAATCGTGTGCGTGAGAGAGAGAGAGAGAGAGAGAGAGAGAGAGAGAGAGAGAGAGAGAGAGAGAGAAAGGGTTAAGAATTGGCCACGCAGGCCTGTCTGACATTCTGCCCTTTATCATACAACTTTCACTCTGTTCCAGACATTCCACAAATATGCTGCTAATATAACAAACATAATTAACAATAAAGTAACTACATACACATAAAATGACTAACTACATACACATATAAATTACTGACTACATACACATATAAATGACTACCTACATACACATATAAATAACTACCTACGAAACAAAATTTTCATTACTATTCAGAATAATGAGTTCGGTGTCTGTAAGATCAGTCTAAAATAACGTTTTTAAGTTTTACGATTCGTGGAGGCATGTAATCGACATCAAATAGATATAGGAAAAGTTTGTAGTTGTAGGAAGGAGTATAGTTTATATTTTTTATACAAGACAGGAGGGCATTCCAAAGATGAGCAGCAGAATAACTAAAGCTTTTTTTGTAAAGGTCAAGCCTAGGTTTTGGAAGACTTACGTTGTTCAAGCTTTGGCTGCACTATGGGCTATATTTAAACAGGTTCCATAGATAGGGTGGAGCATGCCGTGAAAGAATTTGGTGTACCAACTTGGCTTTGTCGAAGAGGAACCTGTTCTTAAGAGGCAGTATTTTGATACGTTTGTGGTGGTTAGTTGTTTGTGCTTGATCCTTGTTTGTATTTGACACAGAGCAACTATCCCAGATTGTTGAGCAATAGTCTAAATGTGTTTGTATATGTGATATGTAGTATATCTTCCTTGTGTCTTGATCGATGAAGTGCTTGATTTTGGCTAACTGGTATACTTTTTTGCGCTATGAATTTTGTTAGGCCTTGCACATGAGAGTTCCAGGTCGGATGTTGGTCAGTAATAAGACCTAGTGTTTTATGCTCGCTAATGTTTTCTAATGTTTCAGTACAGAGCCGAACTTTTATTTTTGTCACGTTTTGTAGTTTCTGTCTTGTTGTTACGAGCATTGATTTTGCTTTATTTATAATCATGCCATTGTTGTTGTTCTATCTAATTAGATTGTTTAACTCGACCTGAAGAGTTGATTCAAGGTTAATACAGACGTAGTCACTGGTGTAGACTGTACAATCATCAGCAAAAAGGTCACAATAAAAGTGTTTATGATGAAATGGAAGATAATTGTTGTATATAGCAAAGAGTAACGGGCCTAGAATAGAACCGGTGCGGAACACTGGTGTCAACTACAGCAGAATTTGACAGAGAATTATTGAAGAATATTACCTGTTGTCTGTTTGAAAGAGAGAGAGAGAGATAAAGAGAGAGGGAGGGAGAGAGAGAGGGAGGGAGGGAGGGAGAGATAGAGGGAGGGAGGGAGAAAGAGAGGGAGGGAGAGAGAGAGGGAGGGAGGGAGAGAGAGAGGGAGGGAGGGCGAGAGAGAGGGAGAGAGAAAGGGAGGGAGAGAGAGTGGTATCAAAACTTTTAATCACAAGTTTAGATTTAAAGCTGTATTTACAAATGTGATAGTCAGGCCTACTGGTTCTTCTCTTCAGAATAAAGTTTCTTCACAATACAGTAGTCTCCCCTTATTCACGACCATTTGGTTCAAATCATCCAATCATTAACTCAGATGCTTGAAACCGAGAATAATACCTACTATATATATATATGGTACACATATATATGATTGAGTTAATTGTAAAATTATTCAGATAAGGCACATTAAAGTATATTAAAGCTTCTCTTAGCCTAGCAGAATTTCCGGCATCATAACTTTTGCACTTTGGGGCCATATTAAGCCAAGTAAATTATATCAAGCACTGTACAAGGGCGACACCGCCAGCCTGGATATTATTTACACCCTGGAAGTACAGCGTAACTGTGTGGTCGGGAGACTTGGAACCACAGGAAGGCGGGAGAGAGCGAATTTTATGACTTCAGACTGATGAATTTCAAAGTTTTGGATTTTAAAATATACGTATATATTCAAACCACGAGTAACCGAAACCGTAGTTGCTGAAATGGCATATACCAGGGTACGTAGGAACAAGGTTTGGGGGGGGGGGGTGGGACTACTATAGCAACTTTCCCGTTAAAATAATTTAGATATTTAGGGTATTTCCGAACATGCTGTTATCAAGATGAGAATACGGGACAATAAGGAACACATGTTTTAAAACAGGAAAATTTTTGGCATCCCGACTGAAGAAATGCGATTCCTGAGTCAAAATTTTAGAGTTACATGACTATCCCGTATAATACTGCATTGTTGTTTTTGTCATCAGCATGTGACCTTTTCGGTACTGGAAGAACTTCCATCATAGTTGTTGCCTCGTGTTTTGTAAAGTTAGACGGACCTGTATGGTGCAATTTGTTTTTTTACAAAAAGGACAGAAATTGAAAAGAAAAGGGAAAAGAAAATAATTAACATCGGGAAATAATACTTTGGTGTGTTTAGCCAGTCTTGTGATATGATCATCTTGTTACCATCATCTCCAGTTCGTCCCTCGAAATATAATCATCTTGTTACCATCATCTCCAGTTCGTCCCTCGAAATATAATCATCTTGTTATCATCATCTCCAGTTCGTCTCTTTAACTGTTATCGGTGTTTTTCGTTTGTCTTTGTTTTCATGTGCAGTTGTTTATGAAAACTATATTACTGTAAGGTATACAATTATATTCTTGTAAAATATACAAATTATATTACTGTAAGGTATACAAATTATATTCTTATAAGATACACAAAATACATTTTGGTAAGGTTTTCAAATTATATTATTGTAAGGTTTTCAAATTATGTTCTTGTAAAATATACAAATTATTCTTAGATAAAAAAATTATATTCTTGTAAGGTATACAAATTATCCCACAAATTCGAATCTACATTAATAATGAATGGACAGACCGATGCTTTAATGTCGCTTAAATTATTTTTTTAAAGATAACGGCATTAACAATTTAGGATTCGTAGATGTGTATTTTGTTGTTGTTATTGTTGTTGTTGTGTTGTTGTTGCTGTTGGTGATGTTAACAGTAACAACAGTGATACCACATAGAATAAACATGAGCTTCAGATGAACTGGCTTTGAAATGTTTTTGAATTAATCTCTGACATTAACTCTTTGCGTAAGTGGCCATAGAGACGTGTTCAAATGTACGTGTATGCTTGTTTTAGTTTCAACGTAAACTTCGAAATCTCCGCACTACAGAACTGAACTGGTTTAATAGGGTCATATAGGGTTACTTTCAGTGAAGGTTCAGATGGAAGTAGTTATGTCGGCATTTACGTATCCTTTTGTAGAACTATATAGACCAGAGCTTTGGCAACCACAGGTCGCGACCCAAATTAAGGTTGCGGGCAAGAGGTGTATGGTGGCGAGATGATATTAAGATAAATGTTGGATTATTATGAATTGACATTTCTACATAGCTTTTAGTAACTAGTAGCACATTTACGTCATGTTAAGGGCATTGGAGTAACATTAGTTAATTGTTGTCGAGTATCAGTAATTTTAAACGTCTTTTTTCACTGGTCGTGGGTCACCTACCATTGCTGATCTGGGGTCGTGGGTCACCTACATTGCTGGTCTATGACCATGGGTCACCTATCATTTCTGATCTATGTTCGTAGGTCAGATACCATTGCTAACCTATGGTTCTGGACCACCTATCACTGCTGATGTAGGATTGTGGGTCACCTACCATTTCTGATCTAGGATCGTGGGTTATATATCATTGCTGATTTATGGTCGTATATCATCTACCATTCCTGCTCTATGGTCGTGGGCCACCTACCACTGCTGATATAGAGTCGTGGGTCATCTACCACTGTTCATCTAGGGTCATGAATCACCAACCATTGCTGATCTAGGATGGCGATTTACATACTGTTATTGATCTGTGGTGATGATTTACGTACCATTGCTTATCTAGGGTGGCGATTTACATACCGTTGCTGATCTAGGGTGGTGATTTACATACCATCGCTGATCTAGAATCGTGGGTCACCTACCTTTGCTTACTAGGGGTCGCGGTCAAAGAAACCACTCATATAGACCAAAAAACACTTAACACTGTGCATGAGCGGATGGCAATAACAAGTGATTTTTGTGTTGGACCGACTCACTAGAAAGCTTATACAATTTGAAAAGAAAGAAAAAAAGAAGTTCATCTACAGCCGCTATAAGATGTATGTTCGTGGTAAATTTTAGTTCAAGAATTTGTGGCATCAATTTTTGTATCATTAGAAAATACTGGGGACTTCTTTCCTCAAAAGCAATGGCAGTGGTCCTCAAAAATAGAAAGTAAGGAGCTTGGCATCTTAACTGAATATTCTATTTCCAAAGGACATTGAAGAACACTGACAACAAAACCCAGTAAACACGTAACGTCTTCCACTGAGGGGGGGGGGGGGGGGGGGAGGGGGGGTCAGTGGATATCATTGCCACGCAACCAGAAACCATTATTTTAAGAACTTTTGGTTTCTGTTCTCGTTGCCACTAAATACTGTGATATTAGTTGCTTTGAAATGGAGTTCGATTTATAGTAATCATTTTACTATTTTTCTTTCTTTCACATTTAGACTCTGCTGTTTCTCTTTTTCTCGCGTCTGAGGTGCTTGTCTACAGTTTTCGGCCTGTGGTAAGAGCTATATAAATAAGCGTTATACGTGATTACTGTTTCGTACCATTATGTAACCTTTGCAATGTTTACTTTCTGGGTGTATAAGAACAAATTATTCAGTTTATTGATCTCACCCCCTCCATCTCACGTCCAACAGCTTTTTTTTCAGTCCATTCTGGATTCAGTTACCAATCTCTCAGACTGACCTCCTCTTCATATCTTCTTCTCCATCCTATCTAAAACATGTATGTGTTTTCCCCTCCCTTTTCTAAGTGGTCTGAACGAGAAAAAGAATATCTCACCACTCTTCGCGTTTTTTTTTTAAATTGAAGTAAATTTTTAAGAAGGAATAAAACAGGAAAAAAATAAAAACAGCAAGCTTTTGTTTTATTCTTCAAACCACACACCCACACATAAACACAAAGTTAGGCACAGTTTTGATAGAATTCGCGAGTTCCCGTCAAGGTTGGGAACCCTGCTCATCCTAACCGCATGCTTCCGCTGACCCAATAAGGCCTAAATGCCTACTGCCTACTTGATCTTTTGCTTGTTCGCGAGGCCACTTGTATGCTGGTATATTGTGAGCTAAAAGAATGTAGGCTTTGTCAAGACCAGTGGATTTCAAAATGTTTTGTGGCCTACATACCATCAGTATGAGCTTTTTATTGTGCATGCCACCAACACAATTCAACAGCTCGTTAAACATCAATGATAGGCAGGAGGCTGTTGTAGAGAGAAAACAATGCCACGTCTCCTCAGATTACAACAGTTGTTACCCCCCCCCCCCGGCATGCATTTCGGCCCTAACATCTTTTTTTAACATATAGCATAAAATATTATTAAGTAGCATATAAGAAATTTTTTTTTAGATCTTTCTTGTGAAAACAATATGTTAAGACCACCACCTTTTGGACTCGGTTTACTGTTGCGGTGAAACTAGTCAGAAATGACTCAATGGAAAAATATAACGGGTCAAAGACTTCAGATATCATTATAGCATGGTCTTGTAAGTAATGATTATAGTTGTTGTTATTATCATTATTGTTAATGAATATGATTATGAATATATTGTAGGCATAATAGTAACATCTAATAGCAAAAAAAAAAGTAAATAGGAAAATTAGATCAAGGTAAAAGAACAAACTTCCATGACATTAGTATGACTGGGCGCTTGACACAAGTAAACAGAATAGAAAAGGCAGATACAATGAAAAGCAAGGACACAATAAAACCCCCGATATGAATGAGCAAGATAATGACTTAGGTAAATAACAATTGTATAGACGAAATTTACACACTGTCACGCATGACACCTATTAGTGTTATTAAGAAGCTGTTACACACGGTTTTTAAATAAAGGAGTGACCAACTCGGCCAGCTGACCAATTAAATATTTAGAGGCGTGGCCAATTGGACAATTGACTTACGACATATAAGTCATGGGGCAGTTTGAATGACACACAATCAGAACGCTCATGTGAACCAGTGGACATCTGAAGAGTGGAGCCAAAATACTTATTGGTTAATCCATCAAGCTGGATTTGAAGATAAAAAGGAGTACAGAGAGACAGGAAAGGACGAAGAAGTACAGAAGTCCCGGAGAGAGGAGGCAGAGGAGGGAGCCCGAAGATGGAGGAACAAGGACGATCAGTGAATAGAGACCGGTCCAGAGTCAAAGGAAGGAGCACGAGAAGGAAGGAGCCCCCACAAAGAGGAAGTCCAGAGGCTAGCGGACAAGTGAGGGGATCGTCAGAAGTAGTTAGAGAGAAGAACAACAGACGGAAGAGCAGACGATCAAGGATCAAACAGACAAGAGGAGAATCAGATAAAAAGAACAGAAGAGGAACACAGATCAGAAAAAGAACAGAAGAACAATAGAGCGGAGAGGACATAAACACAGAAGAACAAGAAAGAGAACGAGATGATATAGAATCAGAAGTAGTGTTAGACTGAAGTTGTGATTCAAGTGATTAAGAAGATTTGATACTGTTGGAGCTTCGAGTAAAGTGATTTTAGACGAGAAACTAGTTGACCACGTGTTGCAGATGTGATATAATACTGAGTTGGGAAATGTTCTCGTATCAAGTGTAGAATATTGTGAAGTTGAGAACACAGAGAAGTGATGCGTGTAGAACATGATAGAGTTTGATATTGTGAACAAATGATTATGTTCTTCAAGGACGAAGCTAACGAAGATTATGTCATATTACATCTTAGTACAAGTGCTGTTACCAACTGTTGAATCTGATTCTTGTCAAAATTAAATAATGCAATGAACATTTCATCAGACTTGCTTTGATCTAGTGAATGTGGTAATGCGCGTGAGACCTCGATGTGTTATAATCAAAAGAAAAACTTAATCATCTTCAATAATCATCAATGATATGATAGTGCACACCTATTACATTCTTATAACGGTGCCCGTGGCTATTTCAAATTCAGGAGGAGACGACTGGCGTAAAAGCGAAAACAATGCCAAGTACTAACGATCACGTGCTGATGTTAAAACCAAACGTTTTGTGATTTAGACAGACATATAACATTTTATCTTTCTAACAGTGGTGGTATTCAGAACTCAACGTTATCAATATTAACAACGAAATCAACGAGGATAGGACAACGCGAAGTAGAGACGATCACGTGCTAGAACGAACTGATGTGATCTAGGCAATGAACAACTGCTTCTTTAATAATGGTGATATACAGAGAACATTAATTAGTCATTCGCAAAGAGCGACAACATCAACGACGGAGGGACAGTGTATTTGGCCGAGAATAAGAGACAGTTAAGTTTTATGTATTAGATTGTTGTTGCAAGTCCAGTGTTTGCTTTATACTGCTTTGTTAGTATATTTTTTCACTAGAAATTATTGATTATTTCACTTATTATTTCATAGAGTAAGAATAATACAAATATTTTTCAGAGAGAATGTTAGAGAAAATGATAAAACAGAGAAGAAACAGTTTTTATCCTAGAACAGACTTTTGACAGACACAGAACTCTTTTTATCGAAATGAGAGACATGGAAGAAGAAACAAATATCAAAACCAGGGACACCAAACATATATGAGTTATCAAAACAGACAAACAGCCTGCAATGACACAGGGTATTGAGAAAAATACCAGCACAATTATTTTAAAGGAAATAACAGCAGATATGTGCCCCACATGGGTGATCAGGAAAAGGAGATGGACATATGTTGGTCACTTGATGAGAAGAAATGATCAGAGAATCCCAAAACAAGCTATCAAGTGGAACACAACAGGCCGAAGAAAAAGAGGCAGACCGCGTGACACTCTGAAGAGGACATTATTAAGAGAAGCCAAATTAACAGGCATAAAATCCTTTGATGATATTGAAAGACTTGCCGAAGACAGGAAAAATTGGCGAACTACTTTGCGAGCCCTATGTGACGTTTAACGGCACGGGAAGGATTAAGTATAAGTATATAACTATGTGCCACACAACGCTGAAAGGTTGGTTAGGACCGAGAGGAAAGAAATAAATGCTATAGTGAGTACGAAATCAGACAAAGAAAGAAAGAAATATGAGACAAAGATGAACAAAACTAAGGTAAAATTAGTCGAGGCTAGTAGCCAGACAAAAGAGATATGTCAACAGCTACAGTCAAATTAACCAGACACCCATAGCTCAATGGCAGATAGAGAGTTAGTTAGGAGAGATACAAATACAGTTGATACAGGTACTATAATGAATGAAAACTGTTTAATACAGACGAAATAATGTAGCCACAACCACTGTACCCACTGAAACAGATGATATTAGCGTAGGAACAGATATATTAGTGTTTGACGATGCTGCTACGCAGTCATATGAACAAAGATGAAGAAACCGATACTGTAATCATAGTGACAAGAGATAGCTATACATGTATGGCAATAAAAAAGACTGAAATGAATGAAAATAATGTAAAAGTATGCAATAATTGTCAGAGACACGTAGATAGTACAGGTAGTACACAATGCACAATATGTGCTGTAACTGATACAACATGAATGATGAAAGGCTGACATCAAATTATGATGATATTCCAGATGAAGATGAATTAAAATATTTATGAAAGATATCCTAAATTCTGCCAGAAGGTCACAAACATACAGGACGAAGAACGAAATAATTAAGGATGTACGCGTGAGCTATCCCGCATTAGATAACAAACATGGACAGATATACACAGAGGATGCATTAAAGGATCTCACTGACCATGATCCGGCGTTAAGCAAATGGTCACACATATGGAAACATCAACTTAATACTAGTTCACAGATACAGGCAGTAAGGAACTAAATACAACTGAGCGACACAATTATAAACACATAAAGATAAAAACCAATAAATTGCCAATAGATAAGGTAGAGACAATCAGAAAGACAACGTCAAAAGGATTTATTGCTCTTGACAATGAGGAAGTAGATAGAACAATGGAGAAATTGTGGAATTCTACTACACCTCCTCAGTCCACATCAGAGATGTTTGTGCAGATTAATAACGTTCACCGTAAGCCAGATCTCACAAACAATTATGATTTTATAGAAGAAAAATGTAAAGCAAAATTTGGTGAGAGAGAAATACAGTTTCAAATGAAAACAAACCAATAGGCAGCGTTCAAATAACGTCAAATAAAAGACAGGAAAAAAGATAATGGTAAGGAAACAGTAGGATGGACTATAACAGCAGCAGAGATAAGGGCAGCATTAATAAAGGATGGATGTGATGTAGACGCAGAACTTGCGAAGATTAAGCCAAATAAAACGCCTGATTGCTATGAAACTCAGGTTAAGCAACAGTCAGATGAAACACCAAAGATTATTGCTAGTACCAGTAGACTTCCGATAGCTCGGGAGACCATCCTTGCAAATCCAAATATTCCAGAAAATGACAAACGTTTGCCACTAGAAGGTTTTGGTTGTGATGAGGAGGGACATTTGTTTTATCAGCATGGAATATCAAACTATATTTCAGGTCAGGATAAGATAGTGGTTAATGATGGAATTGTCCATGATCAGAAAGAACAGTAAAGGAAACAGAGATAATAGTTACAGGGGTAGAGGAATGAGACGAAACAGAAGGCGGTAATGATAAGGTCATTTTAAGGTTCGAGAATATCTGAGTATATATGTTCAAGATTATTAGAATGCATAATATTTACAGATTCACCAAGGTTAAAGTGACATAAATTGTTGGTGTTCATGATTTATACCCAGAATGGAGTTGGCATTGATGATGTAATTTTTTTTTCTATTACTACTATTATATTGCCCTAAAACTGTGAATGTCAGTGTTATACCATGTATTAGCTAGATATAATTTTGTTGGTGATGAAGATGATGATGATGATGATGAATTACATGTTTCCAATTTTTGACATACTGAGGCAAACTTTTGCGTATAATAGGTACATTAGAGTGAAATACGTGGGTTTTGGCATAATGGTTTGTATAACGGACAAGGTTGTATTGGGAGTAACAATATGAGGGCATCCTCAGAACTAGCAAAGATTGGCATAGAGGGATGGAGGCCCCAGAATTTTCATGGATAATTGAGAACTTGGGGGAGAGATAATGTCAGTCAGTGGAAGAAAATTCGTTGAGAGTATGATGGTAGTATTATGGTTTTCAAGGAGACGGTATATCACATTTTTCACACTGAGTATGTGTTTTGAAAGATGTGTGTTATATCCATTTTTACCACTGAAGATGGTCATCGAGATGTTAAGGACGTCCATATTGGTTAGTGTAGCCACGAGGTTGTATTGGGAGTAACAATATGAGGGCATCCTCAGCACTAACAAAGATTGATATGGAGACCCGAGAATTATCATGGATAGATGAGTACTTGGGATAGAATAAAAGATGTCAAGGGAAGAATTTGGTTGAGAGTATGATGGGAGTACTATGGTTTTCAAGGAGCCAGTAAATCACATTTTTCACAATGAGTATACGTTATGGAATATGTGTGATATATTCTATTGTTACCACTGAAGATGAGCATCAGAAGGTTAGCTAATGTGAATTCATCACAAGGTCAGTTAAGTGATTTGTTTGAGGTTGGGCTTCAAATATTCTGACATTATTTTTTGCCATTTGAAAGAATGTATTTTTTTCTCTAGTGTGTATGTGAAATCACATCTAAAGAATGTCATCATCTAAAGAAGAAGAATTAATTAATGTTTTATGAGCAAATTTTTGAAGATGATGTAAAAATTGTGTTACATGTTTTTTTTTCTATGATGATTATTAATATGACAGAATGTTGATTACCATGTATTTAGACGAAGTAGAACATATTGTTTACGGTTAACATCATGACTAAAAACAAAGGATGTGACTGGAAAGTGATTTTTTTGTTTTGTTGTTTAGATGGAAACATATTTTGATAGTTTATTACTTACAAGGAACTTTGTTAGTTTGTTTTGTAGTTGTAATGTTAACAATGTGACTAAAAACATGGAGGATTATGTAGCACGGCCTTGTAAGTAATTATTATAGTTGTTGTTATTATTAATGAATATGATTATGAATACATTGTAGGCATAATAGTAACATCTAATAGCAAAAAAAAAGTAAATAGGAAAATTAGAGCAAGGTAGAAAAACAAACTTCCATGACATTAGTATGACTGGGCGCTTGACACAAGTAAACAGAATAGAAAAGACGAATAGAAAAGGCAGACACAATGAAAAGCAAGGACACAATAAAACCTTCGACATGAAAGAGCAAGATAATGACTTAGGTAAATAACAATTGTATAGATGAAATTGACACAGACTGACACGCATGACACCTATAAGTGTTATTAAGACGCTGTTGCACACGGTTTTTAAATAAAGGAGTGACCAACTCGGCCAGCTGATCTGTTAAATATTTAGAGGCGTGGCCAATTGGACAATTGACTTACGACATATAAGTCATGGGGCAGTTTGAATGACACACAATCAGAACGCTCATGGGAACCAGTGGACATCTGAAGGGTGGAGCCAAAATACTTATTGGCTAATCCATCAAGCTGGATTTGAAGATAAAAAGGAGTACAGAGAGACAGGAAAGGACGAAGAAGTACGGAAGTCCCGGAGAGAGGAGGCAGAGGAGGAGCCCGAAGGCGGAGGAACAAGGACGATCAGTGAATAGAGACCGGTCCAGAGTCAAAGGAAGGAGCACGAGAAGGAAGGAGCCGAAAGAAAGTCCAGAGGCTAGCGGACAAGTGAGGGGATCGTCAGAAGTAGATAGAGAGAAGAGAGAAGAATAACAGACGGAAGAACAGACGATCAAGGATCAAACAGACAAGAGGAGAATCAGATAAGAAGAACAGAAGGGGAACACAGATCAGAAAAAGAACAGAAGAACAGTAGAGCGGAGAGGACATAAACACAGAAGAACAAGAAAGAGAACGAGATGATATAGAATCAGAAGTAGTGTTAGATTGAAGTTGTGATTCAAGTGATTAAGAAGATTTGATACTGTTGGAGCTTCGAGTAAAGTGATTTTAGACGAGAAACTAGTTGACCACGTGTTGCAGATGTGATATAATACTGAGTTGGGAAATGTTCTCGGATCCAGTGTAGAATCATGTGAAGTTGAGAACACAGAGAAGTGATGCGTGTAGAACATGATAGAGTTTGATATTGTGAACAAATGATTATATTCTTCAAGGACGAAGCTAACGAAGATTATGTCATATTACATCTTAGTACAAGTGATGTTACCAACTGTTGAATCTGATTCTTGTCAAAATTAAATAATGCAATGAACATTTCATCAGACTTGCTTTGATCTAGTGAATGTGGTAATGCGTGTGAGACCTCGATGTATTATGATCATAAGAAAAACTTAATCATCTTCAATAATCATCAATAATATGATAGTGCACACATATTACATTGTTATACCGTCACTGTAGGTTGAAAACCACTGATAAACTACTACAGTTTTTCCATGCGTTAGTTAATCACGGCGCACATTGTTAATTGTTGACTCGAATAAGCAATCTGAAGAGTAATGAAAAGCATTGAAGCGTTATAAATGTGTAGAGATTTTTTCCTGAAACAATTTTCTTTCTCTAACAGCAAAAGAAGTTTGGGACATTCTACATATAACATAACTTTTGTTCATATTTACGACATATATATATATATATATATATATTTTTTCACATTTCTAGGCCAGTATAGTATTTGAGGTGGAGTTGCCAGTACCTGTACTCACTGACTTTTGCAGGCATCCATTTTTTTAAAGGCTGGGTTAACCCCAGCATCGGTGATCAGCAAAAAAGTCTTGGCCGAGTGACAACTCGAACATTTGGAAAGTTACGTTAATGTTGGTAACAAGTTAACAGCTGTGGAAAGTTACGTTGAGGTTGGTGACAAGTTAACAGCCGTGGAAAATTACGTTAAGGTTGGTAACAAGTTAACAGCTGTGGAAAGTTACGTTAAGGTTAACTGCCATGGAAAATTAGGTGAAAGGTGGTGACAGGTTAAAAATACACCTAAAAATTAGGTGAAGGTTCGTAACAAGTTAACAGATGAGGAAAATTCCATTAAGGTTGGTGACAAGTCAACAGCTGTGGAAAGTTACGTTAAGGTTGGTGACAAATTAACAGCCGTGGAAAGTTACGTTAGTGTTGGTAACAAGTTAACAGATGAGGAAAGTTACGTTAAGGTTGGTAACAAGTTAACAGATGAGGAAAGTTACGTTAAGGTTGGTAACAAGTTAACAGTCGTGGAAACTTACGTTAAGGTAGGTGACAAGTTAACAGCTATGGAAAACTAGGTGAAGGTTTGTAAGAAGGTAACAGCCACAGGAAAACATTTCAGTATAGTTATACATGTAGGGTTGAGTAGATATTTAGTTATACATGTAGGGTTGAGTAGATATTTAGTTATACATGTAGGGTTGAGTAGATATTTAGTTATACATATAGGGTTGAGTAGATATTTAGTTATACATGTAGGGTTGAGTAGACATTTAGAATTTTTTAAAAGGTTTTCTGGAAACTTCCTTTGCTAAGCTTTCTCTCACTGCGTCCAGGCCAACTGACGCTGTAAATAATGGTTTCCTAATGGAGGTAGAAGAGCAGTAAGTCCAGAACTTTTAACTCATCTTTGATATGTTAATGAGTGCAGTTTTCTACACAAAATAAACCGGTCACATAAGACGATTAAAAGAAAACTCACTTTTTTTCAGTAACCATGTATCTATTTTTTTCATTAACCATGAATCTTTTTTTTTTCCTGTTTTGTTCCCCAAGTACCTACTCGTGAAACACCAACAGTAATCAAAAACTTTATTTCGCAAATGCCTTTATCAAGGACACAATAAACGGCACAACAGTTAAATACACAAAAAAAAAACTTATGAGGTTTACTCTGTGAGAAAACAAAGCACAGACTTGGGTTGTTGATTTTCATAACCGTTTCACTGCTCTTATTTCTTCTTTCTGCTAATTTTTCATCCTGCCTTTCCTCTTTCTACCCCCCCCCCCCAATTATATTACAACACTATAACCTCCGTCTAATGCCACTGTGCTAGACAGTTTTACTGCAGCCACCGTCACACTTATCTTTACATCTTAACGTCTTACATCCTTCCCTTGCCGTTAAACGTCACGTAGGGCTCGCCAAGTTTTCCTGTTTTTTGCGAGCTTTTCAGCCCCATCAAGGGATTTTATGTCTGCTAAATTGGCCTCTCTTAACAATGTCCTCTTTAGAGTTTCACGTGGTCGACGTCTTTTTCTTTGGCCTGTTGTGTTTCACTTGATAGCTTGTTTTGGGATTCTCTGATTGTTTCTTCTCATTACGAGACCAATATATATCCATCTCCTTTTTCTGATCACCCATGAGACAGGTTGTTGTTGTTGTTCACTCACCTGCCTTATCTCTGCGTTGTTCTTGAATTCGTTCCACTTTATGCTGAGTATTTTCCTTAGGCATTTGTTTTCAAGAGTAAAATTTGTTGTCTATTTCTATACTTGTTTTCCAGCTTTCGCGTGCATAAATGAGGGTGTATTTTGAATTGAATAATCCTAGCTTGATTTTTATTTTAATGGGAAAAAGAGAGGAAGACCAAGGCGAAGGTGACTGCAAGACATCGTTCATGATCTGCAAATGGAAGTATCAGCAACAGGGCATCTTGCTTACAACCGAGAGGCCTACAGGAGAGCTGTTACGGAGGCAAAGTTCCGCAAGGGATATGCAAATGACTGACTGACTGACTGGTGTTTGTCCTTTTAGCTTTTGAGTGCCATATGTTCTTAAGATTCTCGAAGGTCATTGCTGGTTTTGCAATTCTAACTTCATTTCTGGTGTCACCATCCTGGTGTATGTAGGTGCCAAGGTATGCAAATTGGTTTACTTCATCAACAGCTGTTCCTTCTATGTATATTTTTTCCTTCTCGATTAATGGGAGGTTTCATTACTTTTGTTTTTTTCTTGTTAATTTCAAGCCTTTTTTTTTTTTTGCTAACCAGTGAAGACTGTTTTTTCTTACATCGAATTCACATTGTCACTGATAAAATTTATGTTATCTGCAAAATCAAGATATTCTAGTTGGATCCCATATATCAAAGCAATGGCTATTGTACCTGTGAACATTTTTTCATTATGAAGTCAATGGCAATTTCAAAAAGCAAAGGAGATAATATACATCCTTGTTTCACGCCTGTTTCAGTGTAGAAACATTCGCTCATTCCTTCTTCTGTGTTGACTGCACAAACATATCCGTTGTAGAGATTCCAAATGATGTTGACAAGTTTAGATGATATTCAGTATAGTCTTTAAATATCCACAATGAACATCTGTGTATGCTATCAAATGCCTTTTTATAGTCTATGAAATTCAGGATTAATTGTTTTTTCCTTTCAGTATGTTCTTCAGGTATTCTTAGAACAAAGATCTGGTGGAAACAGTTTCTCCATTTTCGAAATTCTGCTTATATGCTTCAGAACCTGATAGGAGCCCCAAAGCTTTTGTCTCATGCTAATGTCCTATGGCCATATCTCACACCTCAGGTCTGCATGGATTGGACAATGCAGTATCTACTATATCTTTAAGTCTAATCAGAATGACATTGCAAAATATTTTTGGCACAACTGATAGTAAGGTTACTCCTCTCCAATTACTGCAGTCGCTAAAGTTGCCTTTTTCTTATTTTTGATATTTTAACAATGATTCTTTTTTTCCATTTTGAAGAGACTTTTTCTTCTTTCCAAACTTTATTAAACATTCTCTGTAGTTGGCTCATGTTGTCACTATTAATAGCTTTTAATATTTCAGCTGTTATTTCATCTTCACTTCCAGTTTTGTTGTTAGCCATTAGTTTCACTGCTGTTTCAATTTCGTTCAATATAAATTCATCCAGACTGATATTTAGTTGTGGGACTGGTAAGTCGATTTTAAGGTCTTTTGGGTGTGGTCAGTTAAGTATTTCTTGAAAGTGTTCCGCCCATCTTTGTTTTTGGTAATTACTTCATGTTAATAGTGTGCCAGTTTTGCTAAAGACTGGTCTTTCTTTGGATTTAATAGTACCCGTTGCATGTCTTGCTGCCTCCTGTTTTTGCTGCTTTCTTTGCTTCGTTCCTCTTATTGTCTATGTATTCTTTTTTATCTCTTCTAGCTGCACTTTTTACTTTATTGTCTAGTTCTTTGTATGTTGCTTTTGCAAATCTTTTCCAAGATGTGTCTTTACATTCAACATGACTTATTTGGCTGCTCGTCTTTCATGTGTGTACTTCCATGTGTTTTCCGATATCCATGCTTATATATATATATATATATATATATATATATATATATATATATATATATGCGTCTGCAGTCCAGCACTTGCTTTTGCTGCTGTTATTATCGCTTTGCTGGAAGAATTCCATAATTCATCTATATCTATCTCCTCTAACTCACCGAGTGCTGCGAAACGATTGGTAAGTTCCAGATTCAAATTCCGTTAATATTTTTCTTTCTGTAGGCTGCGGCTTTTTATCTTTCTGGGTGTTGAGTTCTTGCGTTGGCTTTTCCGTTTCAGTCTATACATATGTTGTGGTGACCGTTGACATCTATATGCTCTTACATCAGTTAATAACTAAGATATCTTACTCTACTGGAAACATTCTTAAGTGAGTGGCTCGTTGGTCTAGGGGTATGATTCTCGCTTTGGGTGCGAGAGGTCCCGGGTTCAAATCCCGGACGAGCCCTGTGTTTTTTGTTTTTTTTTTTGCTGAGTGGTCAGGCCTCGGTCTGTATCAGGTTCAATTCTCAGTAGCGAGGATTTTTTTCTGGTACCACCACAAAATAAAACAATGGGGTCCAGAGAAATCTGGGAAGGTAAATGCAGCCAGGCGTGGTACAGACCACATCAGAATTTCATGTGCCGAAGGTCTTGGAAATATAGGTCCAACACCGTATCCCGAATATGCTTTAATGGCATGGAAACGAGTTTATCTTTTTACTATCACACTTATCCTACTCGTGGAACAGATGCCTGTAGATTTGTGTAAAACTTGGCCATTTAAAATTAAGTAAACAGTCAAGTTAGATGTGTTAATTAAACACATTATAGCTGACATAATAAGAACAGCACAACGACCTCTGCTTTTTTAGAAAGCACATTTGAAAAGAGGATTCACGGCTTACAAGAACTGGGCGCGACTCTAAAGCAGCAAAGGTACGTAACCCTTGACCCATTAAAAATTATTTTTTAAAAATATTAAAATTCAGTAAAAATTAACTGATACTGTTTCAATGGCTTTAACATGAATAAACTTCGCCAGTTATCACTAAAACTACGTATAAATGTCACTACGTTTATCATAAATTCTTTTCGCGACCCTACTTAAATCATTGGAGATTATAATTGTATTGTATTGTATTGTTGTAGTGAATTTTTTCATAATACTGAAACATTGTAGCTTATAATAAAAAATATTCTCATAATCAAAATGTCATGACTGGTCAGATGGCTTCTCTTAGTCGGAAGTGAGTGCTTTCACCAAAAGTAAACTAAAAAATGTTAACAACTAACAGAACTCATTTATTAATCAAGGATTCTACTGTCAGCAACTACCTAACATTTAATACTGCAGAGATTCCCAAGGCGGAATTCTTGGACGGAGCCAGGAAGTGGTCATTTGAACTCTGATAAAACCTTCACACCGAAAGCTTGTGTAGTATAAATTACGTAGTATTACCTCATGTGGATTGATGAGAATTTAAACAGATAATTTGACTGACCAGGTTCTAAAACGAGAGCAGTGAAAAGTAGCTGGTGGCAGCATTTGTCAACGGGCAAGGAGTAAACAAAACATGCAAAGTTGAACAGCAGCTAACAAAGACCTTTCTCAGACAGATCATTCAAGACATCTCAGTTTACAGATCAGCATGTGACTGCTAAGTTTTGATTTAAATCATTGCATGAGTGTAATGGATTAATAGCGTCTTGTGAAAATGAGTTTGAATATAATTGATGATTTATAAGGATAATCTTGAGGTCTCACAAGTCTCTGTTGCCACCTATTGTTGTGTGACAGGATGAGTGATACAGTTGATATATACATACAATAGCCAGCACTGAAATAAGAGCAATGAGCAATAAAGTTTCATGAACAAAAACAGAAAAAGTGTAAAAAAATTAGCATATGGAGATTCAAAGTTAGAACCATATTTTAACAGAATAGTTTGTAATACGTAGGGAGGCTTCGGAAAACTGCTTATACTTCGTTTTTCTTTGTGTGTGTGTGTGTGTGTGTTAAATTTAATTAAGCAGTTTTACGGATACAATAATAATATCATTATAATATACAGGAGTTATCTATCTCACAAGATTTGCCTTTTTCTTTCTTTTTTTTTTTGTTGTTGAGATAAATTATGAATTATGGTAAGTGCTGATCGATTTCCGACTCATCGCAATCTTCTACAGACGATGAGCAGACATAAAATGGGACAACGGCCTCCTTAGTTTTAGAACAAAACGTCCCTACGTGTTCTCCTCCTGTAGCCGCACTCGTGTGTGGGGAGCTGTGTTTAGAGTTAAGTCAAGTGTGCCATGGAGTGATGGTAGACCAGCGGCTGTGGGCAGGTCACACCGTGCAGCGGCTTACAACACATACACGGGGGACAGGAACAAGAGGGACGCCATTAAAATAATTAAGTGTTACAGTGCTCGTTGGCGGCCTGGGCTGTCTGAGTGCACTTACTGTTTAGCGGAAACAAATGTGAAAGTAGTCAGGCAGTTATTGTGGCATTTGCCATCATCTACGCACTTCCCACCCCTCCCGTCCTTGCTCAGTAGTGTGGGATTTGTGAACTTGCGTACCTTACTACTGCTACAACTGATATAATTTTAAAAAAAATTACTTATTGTTTTTACTGAGCGTAGGATTGGCCCTGTTGCTGGTGACGCCATCTCTCGGCCAGTCTCGGAACAGATTTCGTGGGATCGACCCAACGCTATGACTAGGGGTGCCCAGCACGCTGTTTTGAGAACACATTTCTTCCGAAGACGGATACTATCTGTATGCACGGCTAGGAATACTGGATTACGTTGCACACATACACACGCACACACATATACACGCGCACACACACACATTCACAGACTGCCGTCACTGGATGAAGGACACAACAGGACATCGGCAACAACTCGGTCTCATTAAAAATGAAACACCGCCCGAATCACAGTGAACAAAAAGAAAAAAAAGAAAAGATTTAACAAGTGAACACATTCTGCAATATGAGGTGTATGTACATTAAAAGGAATGGCTACTTGTATGTTTAGCGGAATGAGAACGATAATTACTCCCTCACGAATAAGAGAAGCGATTAAAGTTAAGAACTGTAAAGCATTAAGTACCCTTTATATCCACCTCTATGGGTATTCAGAAACTGGGAAATAAAGTAATATAGAACGTTGAAGGTCTTGAAGTTTGGATACATAGAAGGTTCTAAGGACTGTTATAGCCGGAGGTGGGGTGGGGGATACGCTCTCCACTCCAATGGCGTGCGTCTCAAATAGCCTCTGACAGTCAAGTCCAGCTCCTGGCCTTCTCGTAGCAGAACTGTTCAAACTGAGAGAAGAAGGGGTGAAGGCGAATATCTGGCGCCTGAAAACCAGACGCTTCGGGTAGATGAGAGTCATGTTTGGTAGCTCATCTACCGCTGCTGGTGAGATTCTTCAGTTGTCGTGCGTATAGTGGGGCTCCTCCCGGCCAGTGAAGAAAGGTGCGAATGGGGTTGCCGAGCGGCACCACTGTGGAAAAGGTGAAAGAAAAGATTAAGCGAAATAAACAGTAGTCAAATCACAGGACTTCTGGTCTGGAGGTCGGCTACGTCCCATGTGCACTCATATCGGGCGAAATGCCTGAACCAGCTTAACCCAGAGGTTAAGACACTGCTGGCGAGATTCTTCGGATGCCGCGCGTGGAGTAAAACTCATCCCGGCCAATGAAGAAAACGCGGAAAAGAAATTAGGGCTGCCGTGCGGCGCCGATGTGAAAAGGTGATGGAAAGGATAAAATGAAGATTAGTCGGTATGTCCTGTAGTCTCGCGGCGAGAGCTACTTATACCACGGCACCTCTGCTCTAGAGGCCGGCCACGTCCGATAGACACCCATACTCGTGAAATATGCCTAAACAATCTTAAACCAGGGGTGAAACTTGATGGCTAGCTCTAGAGGTCGGTCACGTCCTAAACACGCCCATACTGGGATAATATGCCTAAACCGGCCCAACCCAGGGGTGAAACTTACGAGTGTCGAGGATTCGTCCTCCTGGACAAAAGCTCCGTCCTGGTCACAACTAGGAAAGGTAGCGGCCACGACCACAAAATGCTGAAGTCGGAGACACTTAACCAGTGCAGTCTAGATAAGCAACCACCTCCCACCCGACGGGGATGTATGCGTATCCTAATCACACTGATGTTTTCCGGTGAGAAAGTCCAACGCTGGACTGGATCGGCAACCACCTCTCACCCGGCGGGGATACACATGTATCACAAAACACGTCGAAGTTTTCCGGTGAGAAAGTCCATCTCACCCAGCGGGGATACGCTGATATCCAAAACATGTCTAGGTTTTCCGGTGAGAAAGTCCAACTCTAGATTAAACTGGTGCAACGAAAACCACAGTGTCAGGGAAGAGCCCGTAGTCCTTGCTCTAGAACCTGATAGGAGCCCCAAAGCTTTTATCTCACGCTCTTGTCCTAAGACCATATCTAACGCCTCAGGTCTGCGTGGTTTGAACACTATTAAAGGATATATTCCATGAATCTGGTCTCCGTTGTCACATGGACATTCGATTGTGTGAGACATTTCAGTCGATGAAGGTGGCTCAGTAGTCTGCAGTGGCATGTCCTTAGGTGAAAGAGGATGGTTTGCTGGTGTCTTTGTAGTTGGACTAGAGCAACTGAAATTGAAAGGAAAAGAATTAGAAAAACCAAAAGAATTAGGAAAACGAAAAAAAAAAAGCTGAAGAAGTATTTTGGCAATATAAAGAGGGTAGTATTAATGTACTGGAAACTATGCTTGTAGGGAAAGGTTGAAGGGAAAAGGGGTAAAGAATGTAAAAGATATAGATGGAATGACAGTGTAAACAGAGTTTGGCAGCGTGGACTGTGAAAGGAAAGAGACTGAACCATTGTAGCCATCCTTCTGCGGGGTTGTAGCACAGAATATAACAATTATGAAAGTCTCTGCATGTTATGTCATGTCATGTTATGTCATGTCATATCATGATGTAAATGGATCATCATCATTGCACTCCGGATACATCCATAGATGCTAAGGTATCCCACAGTGTACAGCAACAAAGTGGGCCAGTTCGCTCTTCCTGCACAAGCCTCCGAGAGATTTATTACACTGTTGTCTACATTCCACATCATTTCCAGAATTTAAATGCTGGCTTCTTTCCTATTTTCCGATCCACAGAGTCCACATGACACTTCTCCACCTTCCCAAACACACACACACATACCAAGAGATTAACTGTTATCACAGCTTCATTACTTAGCAGTCACCATATGCTTACAGAGTAGCCAAAGTAAGTCAAGTACTGAAATCAATTTGTTTGTCAGTTTGGCTTTAACTAATGCAAGAATGTAAAGTAGATCAATTGTACGTCATATACTTGTATATATCTGAATGCATGGATAAGAGGTTATACGTAAAGGCTATTTATTTCATATTTATTATTGTTCCTTATATGTGTGTAATCTTATCTTATATCTTATATCCTTCCCGTGCCGTTATGTAATACCAGTATCAAAATATTGTTGACTGGTTGAGTTAGAAGAAAGTTTAGAGATGAAGCACAGAATATTAGTTGTCTTTTTTTACCCCTTGAAAATAAAAGTTCGTTCGTGGCATAGTTTTTCCTGTTATTAAATCAGTAATTCCTATCTCTTTTATCGGCCCATGTACAGTAACAGGAATTATATATAGAAAAACTATTATGATAAGCATTGCCATGATTGCAGGTAAAGGCGTTCACTTTACTATAGTTTCTGTCTACAGTTTATCTATGTCGCATTATCTGCATTCTTACGCAAAGTTATTTTGGGAAATGGAACAAACGGGAACTCATTATCCTCTTTATTATGTTAATGGTCGCGAAAGTGACCGAGGTCAATAGTTTGCGCGAGCACTTAGCATAGTCAAGTAGGCCTGCATGCTGAGCAAAATGCGCGATCAAGTCGAACGAAATGAGCACTCATGCTTTGTTGTGCGGTAACGACAGTTTGTGCTTGTTGCAATCCAGTTTTACAAGGTGCTCTACGTAGCAGGAATGGGGCTGTATAGAAATGCTGGACCAACGATGTCGGATACGAAGCCAGGATTGAAGAACTTGAGTTGACAAAGACCCTATCTCTTATCTTTGCAACTCTTCCTGATAAGAGATATGGTCGCAACTTTTCTGGAGCAAGGCAGTAGAAACATATATGATCTGGAATCTGATTTTGAAGGAATTAGATGCAATCCATAGTAATGTATCATTCACGAAGAAATTTGTGTTGAAGTAGGAGGTGAACAGTAGAAAAACAGGAATCAGAGAGTCATGTTTGGCACACTGACTCCACAACCATTCTGTTTGTGCTGTATATGAGAGAGTATATGGATGGTACTGTATGTGTAAGAGTGTATGGATTATAATGTATGTGAGAAAGATGATGAATATATGTGAGAAAGTGTTTGGATGGTACTGTATATGAGAGAGTGTGTGGATGGTGCTCTATGTGAAGGAGTGTATGTATAGTACTGTATGAGAGAGAGTGTACGGATTGTACTGTAAATGAGAGTGTATGAATAGTACTGTATGCGAGAAAGTGTGTAGATTGTACTGTAAGATAGAGTGCGTGAACAGTACTGTATGCGAGAAAGTGTATGGATTTTACTGTATGTGTAACAGACTATGAATAGTACTGTCTGTGAGAGAGTGTATGGATGGTACTGTTTGCGAGAGAGTGTACGGATTGTACTGTATGTGAGAGTGTGTGTGTGTGGATGCTTTATAACGGACGCTCTTTGAGTCATGCTAACGAAGTATGACTCAACACAGTCTCTATGGTGGTGGAGCCTACTTTGTATATCCACATTGTGTCTTCATATAGTCCCTATAACCCAATAACAGTCCGACGCAAAACATGGCCACGGTGATCACAGGACAAGCGTTCCCTGTTACAGAGAGATCAGAAGTCTTCTTCTTCGTTCGCATTGTCTGTCTATATCTGCAGCCCTGTCTCTTGGATAAATTTCACTGTTTTTTGTAACTCATGTATGGAACTGTAGAGCTTATCTTCTTTAGTGGTTTCACTGGGCCAGTAATTATTTCTCAGTGTCTCGTAGTTGATGCAGTTCTGGAGGATATGTTCTACAGTTTGGGGCACCTGGGCACATGTACATAGATTAGTAGTACCAACCTTAAACTTTGTATACATATGACTTCGGAGTCGGCTGTGTCCTGTTCGGAGACGGAAGATGGTGACTTGTTCCTTTCTGTTTAAGATCAGAAGTGAAGAAGACAACATCTTTAAGGCATTTTATCAGCAGGCCTTCCATTATCTTAAGCCTTCCCTAGACCATCCTTTGCTAGCCTCACAACAATCCTCGCTCTGATAAACTAGTCTTATTGTATCCTTAAGCATTCATAATGAGCGGCCTTATGTGTGTGTGTGTGCGTGTGAGTGAGTGAGAGAGATATTTTAACATGAACATTCTAAATTTATAAAGTTATAAACTTTATAGATAACTTTTGTATGCGTAAATATTGTCCTTAGTTTTCATTTAACTTTTGTATGCGTAAATATTGTCCTTAGTTTTCATTTCTAAAGGGATAACATTTGTTATTGGCGCCTTCCAAAATATATTTCATGATGTTTTTATTGATGTCTTTCCATGTGTTTTGACAGACTGCGTCTACTGTGTGTGTTTGAAGAAGGGAGAGATAGAAAGTTTTAAGTGAAAAGATACGAGAGAGAGAGAGAGAGAGAGAGAGAGAGAGAGTAGGATTGTTTATTGTTATATTTTACTGCGGGAGATTGGACCTACTACTGTTTATTACTGCGGGAGACTGGACCTAATACTGTTTATCGTTGTATACTACAATGGGGGACTGCACCTACTACTATTTACTGTTGTTTTATTACTATGGGAGACCGGACTTACCACTTTTTGTCGTTGTATATTATTACTGGAGATTGGATCTACTACTGTCTGTTGTTGCATGTTATTAACGAGGAAGATTAAGCCCGGTACTACAAACGTACCTTTGTTCTTATCCTGACCGACCCCGCAATCAATAAAGCTATAATTTGCAACAAGCGAAGTTGTTTTGCGAGAAACTGTCTGGATGAATTAACATTAGACTTCCAGCTGTTTCAACACCATCAGCACAGACACACGAGGCCGATGGTTTACCACTGAAAATGTTTTTACTTTTGAAAAGTGTTGTTACGTTACTACTGGCGTACTATTTAAAATACAGCAGTGAAGGCATAACTTACTGTTATTAGTAATGTCATTATCTTCGAAAATCGTTCTTATTAAGGTTAACAATTGAAAAATGTTAACACCGCCAACGTTCTTTTGGAGGTAGTGTTGCATGTTCTTAAAAGTGTTGCTACTGATGTTGCTACTGATGTTTGCTACTTATGATGTATTCATAAAATGTTATTATTAAAAAAAATTGTGCGTACTTGAAAAAGCGGAAGCAAATGGTGTATTGGACAAAGTTTTGCTGTTTATGCGGTACTGTGGAAAGCAGTGTTATTCTGATGTAGTCCAAGAGTGTTGTATAGTGAATAATAGTACAATGAACAGTATAATTCACTATGCACGTATTTTCAAGAGATTTCTCTATTTTCCAGCTTTGGTAACGCCTCTTTGTTGGACAGCTTGACTTAGAAATCATGAAAACTTGATCTCCATGGATTCGGTCATGTTCCATGTCATGTAACGTCATGGATTACCTCCTCTTGACTGTTATTATTCCAGTGATTGTAGTCATGTTTGGAAATCAAGGTAATCATGTGATTTGTAACATCCATATATTCTACTTACTGAATGACTTGACAGGTTGGTAAGACGACTCACTCACTCACTCACTCACTCACTCACATTCATTCAACAACCCGCCTATTTGTTTTTACTCGAAAACTCGCACATATTGTGCTGAACGTCTGACACATTTCATTACTGGAAAATTCACCCTTATTTCACTGGACATTTGCACTCTTTTTAACTCGTATACTTGCACTTATTATAGTCAATAATTTTCACTCTTATTACTCGACAACTCGCACTTTTTTAAAGCTCATAAAAATCATCATTTTTGTATTCAGCATTTACTAAACAAATCACGCACTTTACACACTGATACTGGCATTCATCATGCTGAAAAGCTCAAACAAATTATTTTAAAAATCGCACTCATTTTATTGAACAACTGACACTACTTTAACAACTGACACTACTTTAACAACTGACACTACTTTAACAACTGACACTACTTTAACAACTCGCGCTACTTTTACAACTCACACTACTTTAACTGAACAAGTCAGTATAATTTTACTCGGTAAGTCACACTTGTTTTAAAACATTCATTCTTAAGACTCGAAAACTCGCACACTTTAGGCTCGAAAACTCATACTCATTTTACACTAAAGCTCTATCATATTCATATTTTATAAAAGTTTCATTTTCACGCATTTCTCATTCACATCTTAAGTCCGTCCCATGTTTATATTTTCACGGACTCTTTCATTAACCAGATAATCCGCTGACTCCTTCAATCACGCTTTGCTATTGTTAGCTCTCCTATTCTCTGATAACTCATCTCCATCGCCTTGCTAAGTCACCCATTCTCTGATTACTCATACCAACGCCTTGTTAATTCATAAACTCTATCAGCATGCCTAATCACCATTTTATCATCTCAGATGTTCCCTGAACACTCCTATTCGACCTTGTTTATTCACAGAATCTCTGAACACACGTATCCTCTTCCTTGTTAACTCACGCACTCATGACAACTCATAAACATAATAATTGATCTCTCAAGACTAGAGGATTCATTATGATCGTGTATAAAAGTCAAAGGCGCTTGAGTTTAAAACTCAAGCGCCTTTGACTTTTATACACGATCATAATGAATCAGCTTATCAAGGCATTGCATTTGTGTGTGTTTTTTTTAGATTTCCATTGCATTTTCAAATCTTGACATTTTGCTTTAATGTCTTCTTCTTCTTCCTCAGCCATTAAGGCTCATTGTTGCAGATTAATTTCGCTCCATTCCTCTCTATTCCTAATCTTCTTTCTCTTGTTGGTGACACCAATTTATTTTATATCCTATTTTATGTTGTCTTTCCTTCTGTGTTTTGATCTACCCTTAGTCTTGTTTTCCTCATCTCTTGTGCATTCATAATTTTCGTTTGTCTGTTCTCTTCCATTCTTTATACATGTCACAGCCAGTGTAGTCTGTTCAGTTTCAAGGCATTTATAATTCAATGGGACTTAAATAAGCTGTTCAGTTCAGTGCTCCTCGAGCTATACCAGCGGAAGTTTAACTCCTGGCAGATCCAGCCAAGCTGGGAAGGTCTGCGCGGGTAGGAGTCGGACGAAACTTGCAGCCCGGTCCTCCAGGTTGGGGATTGGAGCATGTGGCCAACGACCCCCATCTTCGTAAAAAAGATTAATGTTACGGAACAGATAGAGAAGCCTTGCTTTAATGTCACACTTGCAAAATTTACAGTGAGCTTTGGTATCATCCCCAGCAGCCATCATTATCTATTTCACAAACAGTTCACCTTTTGACCATTCTTTTCTAAATTTTTGTTTGTATTTCCAGAATTGTGGCATTTTCATAGAGATGTAAGGAAGAAATAATTCCGGTAAACACACTTAAACACGATTTGCATTGAGAGCAATTAAACTGTTGAACAAAGTTTCCGGAATGTTTGGTTATCCTAACAAAAATAATTATGTAGTATAATTCTTCATCGATCCATTCTCTAGAATACTAACTAGAAAGTTAAGACTAAGACCGGTGTCCAATAACAAGATTAGACCTAATTAAAACTAAACGTCTCCTGAAAATATGGTGATTTAATTATACATAAAAACAAAGTTGCCCTTGCTAGCAGAGGTGACGTACCTCCCTTAACCCTCTGAGCCTTAATTTGTGGCCCTTACTCTCCTTTAATTATATAATAACATCTCTCACTGAGCTGATATTTTAACTGTCATTTCAGAGCTAGGCGACTTCATTTAGTGACCTAATTATCTTTTACCTGTTAACTAACTTCCTGCAGTACAAACAAATGTTGCCAATCTGCAAAACTTTAACCATAGATTTCATATACCGAAAAAGGGCTGATTTTGGAAGATTTACAAAAAAATATGCTTTTTATAAAATATCTAAAATTATCAAGATTTAATTTTAAAATGTCCAGAGTTATAGCTAACATCTAGATGACTATTTAAATGATCTAGGCAGGACCAAAATGATCTAGGTCTAGATAACTAAAAATGGGAAAAAGAAAGAGAGGAAGACCAAAGGCGAAGATGGCTGCAAGACATCGTTGATGACCTGCGAAGGGACACATCAGCAGCAGGGGATCTTGCTTACAACCGAGAGGCCTACAGGAGAGCTATTAGGGAGGCAAAGTTTCGCAAGGGACATGCAAATGATTGACTGACTGAGATAACTAAAGTGGCAACCCTGATCTAGAGAGTTAGAACCAGTGCAAAAATCCACAGTTTATACAAAGAACTACTAATCACTTCTACTATGAACTAACAGTGTATGATTTCTGGGTCATATTGAAAGAATGGAAGAGTGATGTCAAAGAATGAAAGAGTGATGTCAGACCAAACTCTCACATATACAGGAGTTGGAGGGGACAAGACCAAGCGAAAGGAAACAACTAGAGAGAGAAAGTCAGTAAAAAAAAAGAGATAAAAACAGACAGATTATGACCCTAACTCTGAATTTCAAGGCTTGTAGTGACAGACAGACAGACAGGCAGGCAGGCAGGCAGACAAACAAACAACAAACAGACAGACAGATAGACAGACAGACGGGCATTAATTTACTTTGTGAAAGTGGTTTAGTGTCTCTCTATAATAATAGATTCACTTTTCATTTCTTTCTGTGCCGTTTTCTTCCCGCTTTGCCAACAAGTTTTATGTCAGTTTTTGTTATAGTATTCCCTTCAATAGTTACTATATTTTTACCCTCATATCCTGAAACTATCCCATATTTCACTTTATCACTCTCAAGTGAATGACGCAAATTATTTACCAAAATGGTCGCTGGCCAACATTCATATTTGTTCACAAAGTCATATTCTCCCATTACTATTTGTTTTGCACAATTATATTAATTCATTAATTGCCTTGCGGAACTTTGCCTCCCTAACAGCTGTCCTGTAGGCCTCTCGGTTGTAAGCAAGATGGCCTGCTGCTGATGCATCCATTCGCAGATCATCAACGATGTCTTGCAGTCATCTTCGCCTTGGTCTTCCTCTCTTTCTTTTCCCATTATGTACCATTCCAAGACGGTCTTCTCTAAATTATCATGACGTTTAATGTGTCCAAAATATTTGTTTTCTTTGTTTAATCCTCTTTACTGGCTAGCCTTCTTCAGTATTAAGTTCTTGTAGTATGGATATATTTGTTCTTGTTTGTGTCCATAATATTTGAAGAATTCTTCTGTAGCATTTACATTCAAAGGCATTTATGTGTTTCTCAGCTGTTTTGTTAAGTGTCCAGGTCTCACAGGCATATGTTGCGATGGGAAAGATGCATGTCCTTAAAAATCTTATTTTTGTAGTTCTATCTGTTCATCTCCACAGATTCTTTACTTGTTTTACATTCTGAAAAGCGATAGATGTCCTCCTCTTAATTTCCCTCATTGTATCTCCATTATTAGTTAGTAGTGATCCAAGATATTCAAAACTCTCCACTTCTTCCAATTTTTCCTCATTGATACATATATCAGTTGCCTTATTTGTTTTGTCAGTTGTCATCAATTTAGTTTTTTTCGCATTAAGATAGAGGTTTTGCTCTTCATTGTTCTTACAGACTGACATTATTAGTTTTTCAATTCCCTTTTCTGTTGTGGGCAGTAATACTATGTCATCAGCATATCTAATCGCTGGTATTTCAGAACCTCCAGTTGTTATGGCATCGTAATATTCTTTGCCTTTATCTTCTCTAACATTCCTCATTATATTTTCAGTATACAAGTTAAATAAGTAAGGCGACAATATGCAATCCTGAAGGACCCCTTGTTTTATGTCAAACCAACTTGCTGTTTCACCATTTATTCTTACTGCTGCTTGTTGGTCTAGATACAGCAGTGAAGTTAATTGTATTAAATGTGTTGGAAATCCCATTTTTTACATTATTTCCCAAAGTTTCTGGTGTTGTACACAATTAAATGCTTTTGAATACTCTATAAAAGATAAATATAGATTCGCATTAAACTCTCTGCATTTCTCTATTATTAATCTTATATTGAATATATGATCTCTTGTTCCTCTTCCTTCCCTGAAACCAGCTTGGACCATATTGACTTCTATTTTCTTACGAAGTCTACCTATTATGATTTTTAAACAGAATTTTACTGGCATGACTAATAAGGGCAACAGTTCTGTAGTTTGTGCATAATTTCAGGTAACCCTTTTTTTGGCAGTTATATGAATACAATTCCTTTCCATTCTTTGGCCAAATACCTGAATGCCATATATTTTTACAGGTGCATGATAGATTACTGCACATTCCTTTCTTCCTGCTTTAATAAGTTCAGCTGTTATCTCATCACATCCTGGTGATTTATCATTTTTCAGATTCTTTATTGTCCATAAAACTTCTTCTATTGTCAGTTCGAGTTCTTTCTCCTCCAATAATAATTCACACTGTTGATTTCTGCTTTCACAATCGGTTGTTTCTTGTATTCTTCTGCAATATTCCGTCCATCTTTCTAGAATTTCCTCTGTCTCTGCCAAGGTCTTCCCCATCTCGTCACAAATTACATTTAGCTTAGGTGTGACACTTCTCGTCAATGTCTTCATTTCTTTAAACATTTCATATCTCTTCCACACTTTTGATGTCCTTCTATTCTTTCACAACAATCTAGTATGTATTGTTTTTTTATCTTTTCTTATGTTTCTTCGTACTTCTTTTGTTAAAGATTTATATTCCTGTTTTTTGTTGTTTGTCACTTTCCACTGCGCCTTCATTTCTCTACGTTGTTTTATCAGTTCTAGTGTGCCTGCTGTAATCCATTCATTCTTTTGTGTTTTCTTTAATGGAACCACGTTTTTAGCTGTTGTTATTAAGATATCTCTGGCCTGCGCAGCCAATTCATCTGGTGTCATCTCTTTCTGTACAGCCATCAGGATTTCGAAACGGTTCTTCACTTCTATACCGTATTGTTCTGGTATTTTTGTAAGATCAAAACGGAGTGGTCTTGATCCCATAACTGTCTTTTTTATCTTTATCTTCATGTCTGCTATTAATAACTCGTGATCTGTGTCACAATCAGCACCTGGTAAAGTGTTTGCTGACGTTATACTTGATCTCCACTTTCTTTGCATCAAAATGTAATCTATTTGATTCTTGGTTTTCCCAGTTGTATACGTATATAAAAATAACCACACACCAAACCGCTACAGTAAACCTGTGATAATAAATAGCTAGTAGTTAAGAACCGCTTTATTCAATAACTAAGCACACAGTTGTAGCATTTCGTCTTACCATTATTCATACAAAAACATACAGGACGAAGGAGTAGAACAAGAAGATACATTCTGAAATGTATGATATATAACATATAAGAAAAGGACCAATGGGTGGTTACTTATCACACGACTTGAATAAACCTGAGTTTCAGAGAATGTGCATTTTCTTTTGGTCTTTATTTTTAAAAATGATGTATACTTGTAGATATATCTGTACACTTAAATGCTGGCTGTTTATAAACATGCGCGTGATTATGAGTAATTAACAGACGTGCTTGAATAGTTTATACGTGTGTCTGTCATGTGTTATGCATATGTTTACAAATTGTGTTTAGTATATCTGCCCACTTATCTGCGCATTATGGCATTTTTAACCCTATAAACTCAGACAAAATAAACTCATCTCTCCTACTTGAAGGTAAGAAGAGGTACATGGTTCAGTTTTACAAAAAAAAAAAAAAAAACAGTGGGTATACATGAGAGTGACAGAAAATACGATGAGTCATCTGTTTCCTGCCACTTTCGTTTCTGCCCACTTTTTCACTCACTCTCACATATTTTGGTAAAACTGAAGTATACATCTTTGTCCATCTTTATTACTAGAATCGGTGTTTACCCCAGTCGTCATTTCTCTTATCTTTCTTCTGTTTAAACTATTAAAAATCTCGCTGTTTTTGACCACTGTCTCTACGTAATTATTTACACTGTAATGCCTGTTTATCATTGACGCAAAATTTGGCTAGCCATAGTAATTAGGCCATCTTACAAAT
Organism: Achatina immaculata; assembly: GCA_009760885.1. Lineage (NCBI taxonomy): Eukaryota > Metazoa > Mollusca > Gastropoda > Stylommatophora > Achatinidae > Lissachatina > Lissachatina immaculata. Next base: position 52,928,229 of record CM019691.1, on the reverse strand, counting down.
TCATACCAGCAGGGCTTCGCAACCTAGGGGAGATAAACACGCACCAGGAGTTATCTGTCTCTGACGGTGGATAGCAGAATCTTGCTCTTCCTGTTTGCGCACTGCACTGAGATGTAGAGACATTTAGCGGGAAAAAAAAACAGTTGCCGTAAGAGCACGCTGTGAATTCATCACACTCGGGAGAGTGAAACATCTGCGATTGAAAACAGCGTCAAATGAGTAGGACTGGTGAATCATGCTGTTGTCAAGCCACTGACGCGAAGTGTAGATAAAGCCCCAGTTACGCCATATGTTCTTGGTAACACTACTTCTCGTAGAACCAACCATAAATGTAAAAATAAGCAGTAAGGACCCCCCCCCCCCCCATATTTTGGTGGTATGCCTTTGTCAAAGAAGACGAAAACAACGAAGCAACAAGTAACACAGAAATAACACTTAGCTATTTGTGCCTTTCCTACTTATTATTTCTTTATTTCTTTTCATCTTTTCTTTTCACCAGAAACCTCTGACTGTCTCTACTCTCATAGAACCAGTTTCACGCATTCCTTATCTATCTTTTATCATAAAACCACACATGTTGCCCTCTCTGAAGTGACTGCCACTGCATTTCCTCAATGGCCTTGACCACTTTATTGATAGTTTTTTTTTCCCCCGGAGTCAACGATTTTGGGCAAACTGTGTATTCATGTGCTTTGTTAACCATCGTTAGTGCACTCACTTGTCGATCAGAAGGTCCCTGCTTCGATTTCGCACTCGGGTGCAATTTTTTCGGGTCGACTGGCACCGAGGTGAACCCAGCCTCAAAATAATGGTACCCGGGGTTTCCGTAGGAAAACAAAGGCAGCGAGGACAGGCGCTGGCATAACTACTTCAATTGCTGTAGTGGTCTAGTAATGTTAAGACACTAACACTTCACACCTCCCCCCCCCCCGGGATACCTGTAGAAAAAGATGTATCATTGACTGCCGTCTTTACCGCACAGACACGCATTTGTTTGATCAACACTTAGTTGTTGATAAGACGATATTGGAATATAAAGTGGTCATTTCTCAGTGTAAATATTAAAACTGTCTCTTCCTTGTAGGCGCACTATTTTTTCTCACGCGCAAGTCTCTGCAAGTTCGCGAAATGAGTTTTCTTTGAAAACTTTTTAACTGCCCTCTAGAATGTTGATGTGCTTACTCATCATTTGGCTGTTTAGTGCTGCACCTCCTGCTGTTTTCTGCCTTTGATATTTCTTATAATCATCTTTTTTCATAATTTAAAAGCGATGGTGCTAGAAACTGTAGAAAAACACAGACATGCGCACCAGACAGAGAGAAATTTGCTGACAGCACTACTTGGCAATCATAAAACTTGTAATAAATTGATTGGCCGTTAAATAAGTCACAGACAAAAAGTGATACTGAGACGAGCGTAGGACAAGACCAAAAGTCATACAATTATATTTTATTTGCTGACCGAAATCATGAAGCAGTTAAAATACATAGAAACAATAATAAATGAAGAGTATTCCGGTCTGAAATATGTATAGAGCAGAACAGCATACACCACAGGAAAACTTCAGACTACAGTATATCTAAAGACAGAAATATAAGTACAATACAGAAGCTGAATACTGAAAGCATTGATTCTCTTTATATTCTTTCATGGTTTTTAATCCTGGACACTCATTGAAGACAAAGAGTAAAATTTCTGAGGAAAATTGCAAGAAAGTTAAATTTAAAAAAAATCTATAGTATGAAATAGGAGCGAAAAAGACCTACCAGCAACTCTGAGAAATACTAAACCGCCCTATCGCGCACACATTCTGTGATTAAACGGCCTGGTAAGGATATTTTTCGAGAGTAAGTAATTTGAAGAAAAAGATGTAAAAACCCAGGAACAAATAATAGAAAATATAGTAAAAATGAAAAGCCTTAAACATAATATAAGCATTGCGTAGTACAGGAGTTAATTGCTAGATTTAGAAAACGCTGATCAGTGAATCCATAAGATTAGCTAGATCACCGGAGCATTTCAATTCTTGCAGTGTTTTTTGCTCGTTTCCAAAATATCTCACAACGAGCATGTTTGCAGGTTACTTTCAATAACTGAAACCGTAGCAGGTTTTCATTAAGATGGTTGAAGGACTGGGTTATTAATTGACTTTTTAAAGGACAGAATCATTAGATTGGCTCATAATTAATTCTTACTTTTCGCCAATGTTTTAGCAGAGTTTTGTATGCTTTCCTCTCACCATCTAGGTTGCATCTATCTTTTTTTTTCAGACCCTCTTCTCTAATTATTTGATTTTTCATTCCGTTCTTTTTCTAGCGGCATAAATAAATATACCACTACGCGTCTTGTGCTTGATATGGTATGCTAACTTAAAACACACTTGTGGTTAGAACGGAAAATAAAGGAACATAAATACAGATACTGTATGCATTCTGAAATGAACCTAACATGCAGTAGTAATCAATCGCATGAACAAAATGGGAGTATTGTATTTTCATGTCTTCATTTACTTTGTGCTCCCGCAAATATTTTATAGGTCATACAGCAAACGATAACTACAGGATTGGTCAGAAAAGGTGAAGGTGCCAGGTGACTATATACAGTCACGTGCCACAGAACATCCGAAGGTACATACGTCAGAATGTCCTTGATCCCATAATAGAGTTTAAAAATGCCGATCGGAGAACGAACGGTAACAGACGTGGCGAACCCAACAACTTCCCGCACGTAACACCTGTTTCATGTGAACAAAATAATTGCCCTTTCAGGCGTAAAATGGTACAGTGCATAGTCAATGCAGGTACACTATATTATTCCATAGGTTTGTTAAGTACATAGTAAGTTCTCAAAATGTCAAAATCGCATGAGAACGTATCGTGGAGGTTAATCGGTACATCATCATCAGGTGCCGTGCCGACTGGCTTTGGCTGTTATGTTTTTTCCAGAATACACGACCTTCATGCATGCCATTAGCTCAGTTGGTGATCACACCAATGTCAGACTGTCGAGTATATATATATATATAACACTAGGTGATTACCCGGCGTTGCTCGGGAATTTATTGATTATTCATACCGCGGAGCGGAGTTGAGATCACCATATTTTTCCCACGGACAACCTTTAGTTGCTTGCTCAAGGGTGGGTTCACCCAAGAAATTATTTATTCTTGCTTCTGGGGGCGAAACTAAAAAATGTTGTATATAATCAAGTTGTGAGTTAAATTAATATTATAGTGAATTTGTAAAAGACTTTGCTCTATAATGTGTAGACTGCCCCCGTGACTTGTTGATCATGATCGAGAACGCAAGTCTCACAGGAAATTGCAATCTCTTAAAGTTAAAAAGGGAGATCCGTCAGAATGAGTGGTATGCCTGGGATAAAAACTGCGTCGCCCTCTCCCTGTCCTGTTAAGATAGTCGCTTCAACTACAATGGCCAGCATCCTCTTTACACACAGACTTGTGCCGTTGCAAAGTTTTGGCGGGTCGAGGTTCCTTAGTAAAATAATTGGAGATCCCCCCCCTAATTTTCACCCCCTCTCACCTCCCCCTCCTCATGAGGATGGGGGTTGAACTTGAACGTAAACGGCATCGGAAGTGTCACTATTTATCTCAGCGACCCAGAAAACTATGGACTCGACACTAATATCGGTTGTTTTCGATTATTTTTACATGTCACCCACATCCCACCCCAGCCCTAGGTTCCCCCCACCCCCAAACATGCCGATAGGGGCTGAACTTGGTTTTATAGGGCATCGGGAGTGTCATTATTCATCTCAGTGACCCCGAAATCTATAGATTCGATACTAATATCTGTTGTTTTCGATTTTTTTCCATGTCACCTCTATCTCATCCCAGCCCCTGACCCCCTAGGGGTGCTAGGGATGTTACCCCCCCCCCCACAGTACTTTTCTCCATATTGTAAATCATATGTTTACCAGATGTGGTTGAAACTGCTCCAGGTGTTCCAGTGTTATGCTGGAACATACATACACACATCCATTTATATATATATATACATACATACATACATACATACATACACACATACATATTCTTGCATTTTTAGTATTGTAAACGTGATACATGACATACAGAACGAGTTTGTGTAAAACAGTTTCCTGATCATTGACTGCTTTGCAAATCTGTTAAACTAAAAAAAATGTTCTACAGAACTATGAATTCCGAGCACATGAGCAGCACAGTTGTTATGAACTACTTCTCATGCGAAGCATTAGTTTGTAAACCTACTACCATTCTGCTGTAGTCACCCCGTTGTAAAAATGGGTACCAGGCACGCTTGATGTTATGGAACTTAGACATCTGAATCTGAGAATTTCTCACTGAAAGGGGATATACATTAGAATGCACTGCATACACGACTGTCAGTGTATTTACGAACAAAGTGATGTTCACGTAACACTCAGTCTTTACACAGCCTCAACCCTCATTGTGATTCTTTCTGCACCAGTCATAGCGTATTTAGATGATAGTTATGGGGACACCAGCCACATCGTATTTACACGGTAATTGTGGTACTGTAGTCACAGCGTATTTACACGATAGTTGTGGCAACATCAGCCACATCGTATTTACACGGTGATTGTGGTACTGTAGCCACAGTGTATTTACACGATAGTTGCGGTGACATCAGCCACATCGTATTTACACGGTAATTGTGGTACTGTAGCCACATCGTATTTACACTATAGTTGTGGCGACATCGGCCTCAGCGTATTTACACGATAGTTGTGGGTACGCCAGGTACAGAGTGCCTACAAGATGGCCACAGTGTCGCTGGTTACCGCTGCTAACATAATTTTGTAGCTTCACACTAGACCAAAACTCTAAGTTAAATCTTCTTCATTAAGATGTTGCTGTTCTCAGAAAAGAAGCTTTTGAAAAATCGAGTGTGTCATCATCATCATCAGGTGCCTTGCCGACTGGCGTTGGCTATTATGCTTCTCCAGAGTACCCGATCCTTCATGCAGGCCATCAGTTCAGTTGGTGATCTCCTCTCACACCATCCAGTCAGACTGTCCAGTATCATTTCTCTTGGTCTTCCTCTTGATTTTCTTCCTTCTATTTTTCCTGTTGTTATAATATTTTCAATGCCCCCTCTTCTCATTGCATGTCCTATGAAAGTACATTGTCTCTCTCTTATCTTTCTGACAAGGTTTTTTGTCTCTCCAGCTCTTCTCCTACATTCTTCATTAGTTATTTTTGCTGTCCAGGGGATTCGCAACATTCTTCTAATAAACCACATTTCTGCTGCTTCCAATGATTTTTGTGCAGACTTGCCTATTGTCCATGATTCACTTCCATATAACAAGATAGGTTCAATATAGCATTTTAGGACTCGTTTTATAACATTCATTGATAAAGATGTGTTACATAATATGTTTCTCAATCTCTGAAATGCAGTCTTTGCTTGACCTACTCTGTTCCTAATTTCTGTTCTGCATTTCCCATCTGAAGTTATTACTGCTCCAAGGTATTTGAATTTCTGCACCTGCTTTAGAATGGTTCCGTTTAATTTAATACTGCATGCTGGTGGATTCTGTTTCTTAGATATAACCATAGTCTCTGTCTTTTTTATGTTCAAAGTAAGGCCTTTCTGTTCACTTTCTTTGTCGACTTTATCCAAGAGATTTTGCAGGTCTTGTTGGTTCTCAGCTATCAGTACTGTGTCGCCAGCATACCGAAGGTTGTTAATATTGTATCCTCCAATTTTTATGCCTGGTTCTGTGATGATTGTTCTTAGAATATTCTCGCTGTACAGAGAAAAAAGGTCTGGAGATAGTACACATCTTTGTCGCACCCCTTGTTTTATAGGTTGGTATTTTCCAATTCTATTTTCAACTCGAACTGCTGCTTCTTGCTGCCAGTATAGATGTTTTACAATCCTCAAGTCTTTGCCGTCTATATTGATGTCTTCAAGCATTTTAATAATTTCACTATGTTTCACCTTGTCAAATGCCTTGGTGTAATCAATGAAGCATAAGTAGAGATCTTTCTGTACTTCTAAAGCTCTTTCTGTTAGTATTCGTAAAGCATAAATGGCATTGTGTGTTCCCTTTCCTTCAACAAATCCAAACTGTTCATCTGCTATTTCCATTTTTATCTTTTTCCTTGTTCTTCTCATAATGATTCTCAGAAGTAGCTTCGTTATGTGACATGAGAGGCTGATAGTCCAGTGGTCGTCACATTCCTTTGCACCTGGTTTCTTTGGTAGTGCTATAAACGTGGATTTAATCAGGTCACTGGGAATATAACCACTGTTGTAAATATCATTCAGTAACTTGGTTATTATTTTTATTCCTGTCTCCTCTAGTGCCTCTATTTCTTCTATTGTTATATTATCAGGCCCAGTTGCTTTTCCTTTCTTCATGTGTTTGATGGCATCTATGATTTCATCTTCAAGTATTGGCGGTCCATCACAGTTTTCAGTATCTGGTGTTAATTCTGGTTTTTCTCCTCCATAGGATATGTGTAAATATGTTTTTTTTTAATTGAAAGAACATTTCTTCATATTTTTTATTTAAAACAAAACAAAACTGTAACAGAAGCAAAATAAATTGTATGTTTTATCACGCAGGTTATTCAGTTAAAAATGACACGGTACATATGATTGTTTTAAAGGGACATAATTAATAATCTCATCCGAGGAAACGCGTGTCTAAACTCTTTAATATGGTTCATAATTATCTTTCATTGAGATACATGACAGTTCAAAACAAATCATTTCACATTATTGTATATGAAATTTAAATTTGGTTATTTACGAGAGTGCTAAACCTTATCAAGAATAAAGAAGGGAAACGTTTTGTCCGTTGCGGTTTTCTTACAGCTAAACTGTACACACGCGGCAAACAGTGCTTTAGTGGGAAAAGAAGAGATGTCACCTAAGATATGGGACGTGTATGGGAAAAACCACTCCTGAATCTAATGTATGAGTAACGGCGTGTAGTTGTATCATGCTCATTAATGGTTGTCATGGACAACCGTGTGATAATAGTAGGTCAGACATTATACATTTGTTATAAGTTTTGATAATGACTCGCGCAATAAGTTTTGTGAGAGCTGTTATACACACTACATCATACAGCAGTCGATGGCGGCGATTTGTACATGTCTCTTTTATATAATCAATCTCATTATTATGTACGAAACAAACAGACGTTCCAGGCGTTACCCTGCGCTATTTGTCTGTCTGTCTGTCTATACATGTCTGTCTGTCTCTCTATATTTGTCTGTCTGCATTCAAGATCGACTGTGCGAAAGATAACCCGAAAGACAGCTCTTGTATGAAACTAAAATAATAATTGTTCTTTCAAACTGAAAGCTGAAATTTGCGGGTTATCAGTTTTAATAGACATGAGAGGCAAGACAATCAGAGACAGTCATTTGACATGTCAGTCATTGGTGTACATGTGCAGGCGTGTCGTGTGGAATGACAGCGAGTCTGTTCTAAATAGATTAACCTTTTTATGTGCTTTATTCATCTCACATGGATCCTGCCATTTTAAATTATGTATTAACACTAAAAACCCTATTACATTTTAATGTATTGTTTATATATTCGATCAATCGATCTTGGATGGATGGATGTGTGGGTGGATGGATGGAGAGGTTGGGTTACCTAAATATTTTTCTAAAGTAAATGGAGTTTTATGAAAAAGCGTTCGCTGCCAAAAGCTGTAGGTTACGTACGAATGGTATTGTCTCTCATTATCATAAATATTATAAGGAGAAAACCGCCAGAGAACGATAATTCAATCGAAATTAACCCACAAAGTGTTTATTTTATAATTTTCGGAGCCGAATAATGTCCAAGTCTTGAGAAAGAAGGTAAACTGCGCCAATTTAAAAAAAAATATGGACATTAACATGTAGAATACAAATATATTTGATTCTTGGTTTATAAGATTAAAATATGTGTAATGTCACAGACACCGTTCCTAAACAACGAAATTATCAAGTTAAATAGTGCTGAAGGTACGTTTTACTTGTAAAAAATTCTTTATGACCAAGTGTTAAAAATTCGAACTTGGGTCATTTTTAAGACTAGTCTTCGTCTCCCAATGTAAATGTGTCATGTGTCCAGACATGTACCTGAAGGACGATTGTGTATTATGCAATCATTTCACTCTGTAACAGGGACCGCAAGCTATTTTTGGTATGTGTGTGTGTGTGTGTGCGCGCACGCGCGTGCCAGAATTGCATAAACTTTTTTTTTCTTTTAAAACTTCTCGCGCGAAGGCTAAGAATGTACTATGTAGTTTCTGAAGTGAGATTTTTGAGTTGTCATGTGCCCATATTGTTTGCGTGCACCATTTTTGCCATGGCCTTGACATTCCCATTGTGTTTTCTGACTTAAATATTGAGGGCTTCCACAGTGTGTATGTGTGTGTGTGTGTGTGTGTGTGTGTGTGAGAGAGAGAGGACAGTGAGAGAAAGGAGAGAGAGAACAAAATGTGTGAGAGGACAAAGAGAGATAACGAGAGATGACACTATTTTGGAAGAGAAAGAGGACAAGAATGAATGAGATGGTGAAAGAGGACAAAGTGAGAGAGAGGACAAAATGTGAGAGATGACAAAGAGACAGACAGACAGACAGACAGACGGACGAACGGACGGACGGACGGACGGATGGACAGACAGACCAAGCCTTTTAGCAGGTCATGACATACTGAAGTATTTCTGTCAATACAAATCACTTTGAAATCACTACCTAGGAACAGCGAGCTGGTATATAAGAAATTTAACAAAATTATAGAAACGTAAATTACAAAAAAAGTAACATTGCGCATCTCAACTTTGAACGTAAAGCATTGTGAAGGAGGTCCACATACAAAAGCGAGTCTGTGGGGAGGTGGTGTGTAATTATATATATATATATATATATATATATATATATATATTATATATATACTCTTAAGTATGGACGGCCCATCCCTTCGTTGATTACAGTAAGTATACGTACATAACTGAACTTTTTTTGCCCTACGGGACTACTTGACTACGGGAGACGAAGTTTTGCTCATAATTCCTCTCTCTTGGTATGAGAGCACGGGGAAAGTTTGTCCAGTCAAGAACTACATCAACAAAAATCTAGGTATGATGAGATGTGCGTCGCAATTTTTGAAAGTGGAAAAATTAAACCGAGAGTACTCGTTATTTTCATTGCAGATGAAATCCGTCGTGGAAATAATGCTACTTCGTCTTATCCATCTGCTTATGTCATTAGTGTCGTAGGGAATTTCAGACATCAGTCCAGAGCATCGTGAGAGGCCTGGCTAGCTGTCATGTTATGTTTCTTCAGTGTGTCTTTGATCTCATCTATCCACTTTTTTTCCTTGGTCGTCCTTGAGCCCTATATCTCGATGTTTTCGAACCGTGCAGCTGGTTATTATGGATTCATGAATATGAAATGCCCGAACCACCTCGAATAATATGGAAATAATACTTCTAGCCCATAAATCACATATATCTTGGCCCCAGCAACATTTATATGGTCCGCAGTTAATCTAGTTAGTTTCTTAAAAAATAAAAACGTGTAATTTGCTGGAAACGTTAACAATACTGATTTAATATTGTACAATTACAATAGCCTGGCATGATGGTAGTTTGATGATATAACGTATTAAGTTTAATTATGTGCATTTTGGAGCTATGAGATTTCTAAATTGGATGTTTCTTTAAAAAATGTACGGCCCGCATGAAGATGGAAATAAAAATCTTTTTTTGGCCCTCCGAGCGAAAAAAGGTAGCCAATGCCTGCCATAGATCATGATATAGCGTTGTTGTTTGCACAGATGATGGCATTCGTCGAGATTACTATGAGATATGACCACTTATACTGTTGGGTATATCGCTGGAAAATGATGGTAGCAGTGTTAAACGATCACTTCATCACTCTCTGGTTTCGCACTTGCTAACTCAGTGATCACTCCCTCACATGCTCGCTAGCTCACTCACCTCACATCACCTCACCTCACCTCATATCACATCACATCACCTCACCTCACCTCACATTACCCGTTAAACATTAACTGATTGACCTCAAGCATTTAATATTTGTCGTAAATCAGGCCACTACACCTACCTAAGTTCTTGGCTATTTCTATTTCTATTTGTTAGTTCTGTCACCACCACTTGTTTATAACACGTGTTTCTTAACTCTGTCACTATTCTGATCATTGTCTAGGCCCTGAGCATGTTGGTGGAATACGGGCAGTCAATCTTAACATTTTCTTTGTTACTATAGAAAACATTTCTTCTCACTTACTCAGGGAAAGCAAATCATTGTAAAGAAAATAATGATCAGAAACTTCCAAGGGTTGTTATCATTAATGAGAATATAATAATAAATGTATAATAATATAACAGTATATAATTATAACATGTTAATAATAACATAAAAAAGATTTTTAAAAAAGTGAAATCCCCATCCCCATGTTGTTAAGGCGTGTTTGACCCATATTTCCAGTAATAAGTTTTAATAAATTATAATCTAAATACAACATAAGAAAAAAATTGGATATTTTAACTGTTTAGCAACTGTTCCTGTTGTTCAAGGAGTGTACTCATTAACAGAACAATAATTGTTTTCCAGTAATATGCAGCATTAGCTGTGTTCCAGTCTGTGGTGAGGGGAGGAGCAACATATCATGCAGCCAAGCACTGATCCTTGTCTCAGATGTCACCAATCAGAAACTGGAAAGAAACAGTGTTGCCTTTGAGAACACAAAACGTGACTGCATGGGCAAAGATTCATGTGACCTCTCTAGAGTGTGTAGTAAAGAAACAGGAGAAGCACTCATTCTGCATTATTTGTGTGTCAATGGTAAGAGCTTTACGCCTGCTACTGTTGTGTAGACTTGTAGTGTAAGTGAGCAGTTAAAAAAATCAGCTAACACACCACCAGATTATCAGCCAAATAAAGAACAAATCATCATACAAGAGTTTGATATATTTTAAAATAATCGTTATCTCAAGATTGCAATTAGAGTTAACTCATAATTAACTTGAATTTACTGCATTCTGTTAACACATCTTGGTCATAATTTTTAAAAAATGTATAGTTAGTGCTTAGTGTACTTATGAGTGTATTTTTCACAGCCAGTGATATTCTGTCAAAGAAGTGTAGCCGGTCAGTTGAGAGAGTGAAGGGAGAATTTGGATATCTACAAAACCCAGCATATCCTGCATCAGCTACATCAAGCTATGCTTCTTGTAAATGGGAAATTCAGTCTCCTAGGGACAGTGCTGTCTTTATATCACTGCATGATATTGTACTTGGGTGAGAAATATTTATATCATTGTGCATTATATAGCTCTCATTTGTATATGAAAGGAGATTCTTTATAGACTGGATCAGATTCAGTCGAGGTATATACATTAACATATACCTTCACACAAACACACACATTCATATATATGAATGTCAGTGCATTGAAGGACCTTCGGAAGAACCTGATATCACCAAACTCCTCAATCACTGACATTCTGTATGGAGATGTAGAACAGCTGAAGAGGACCTGTATGTTTCATTATCTGGCACAAAGGAAAAAGAGTGAAAACTCGTAAACCCAGAGATTGAAAAAGTCAAAGTCTAAGAATGTCAGTATGTCAATATATGAAATGGCTTGCTGGTAAGCATTGGGGATTATCCATTAATATTTTATATCATCACATTTTTCTAATCAAATGAGTTTTATTTCTTTGTGTATTTTTTAATCATACTAATTTTTTTCTTTTTTTTTTCCTTTCCTCATCAGATTAGTTTTTCTTTTTTTTATTTATTTTTTTTTAAAATCTGACTATTGTTGTTTATTTAGTGTTTTTTGGAATCAGATTATTTCTATTTTTTAGTATTTTTTTCTAATCATATTAGCTTTCTTTTTGTTTCTTTTCTAATCATATTAATTTTCTCTTTTTGTGTTTATTTTCTAATCAAATTAGTTTTCTCTTTTTTTTTATTTTCTGATCATATTAGTTTTCTCTTTTAGTGCTTTTTATCACATCAAATTTGTTTTGTTTTTAGTGGGTTTTTTTTTTAGTAAGATTAGTTTTGTTTTTAACCCAGTTAGTTTTTTCTAATCAGATTTTTTTTTCTTGTGTTTTTTTCTAATTAAAGTAGTTTTCTTTTTTATATTAATCAGATTATTCTTTCTTTCTTAGTGTTGTTTTTTTAAAATTAGATTGGTTTTCTTTCTTAGTGTTGTTTTTTATTAATCAGATTGTATTGTTTTTTTTATTAATCAGATTAGTTTTCTTTCTTAGTATTGTTTTTTTATTAATCAGATTGTATTGTTTTTTTTTATTAATCAGATTAGTTTTCTTTCTTAGTGTTTTTTTTAATTAATCAGATTAGTTTTCTTTGTCAGTGTTTTTCTTCTAATCAGATTAATTTGTTTTCTTACTTAGTTTATATTTCATCTGTTTATTATCAAAGTTATTGTCCTTCATCATCTTGTTCACTTATTTTCACAAACTGCTTTCTAGTTCTGTCAACAATTAATTAGCAGCACATTTAACAAAAAAAAAACTGATATTTTTTGACATCTTATTCTCATTGCTTTCAAATGTTTAATGCCTGTCATGAAGTGTCCACTTTATAATGACAATACATCAGGTGGCAGATTTGTTTTGTTCCCTGCTTTATTTGTTTAAATTTTTACATTTACCTGTGCTGTTACTGCTGCTCTAGTTAATTTTTTTTAATGTCTGTATTAACTAGATGTCATTTTGTCTATGTCTATGTTATAGATCACATATAGGAGATTAGTAACTTTTTCTATGCAAGGTCCTCAATACCAGTGGTTCCCAACCTTTTAACACCCAAAAGTCACTTGATCCAACTCACAGATTACAGTAATATCACAATACCATAAACCCTTCATCTAATGCCAAGATTATACTAATGTCAAATACGTAACATTACAATAAAATGTTAGGATGTGAAGTTTCTATTTTAAAGAATTGAAGAAAGAAAAAGAAACTTTCAAACAGTTAAAGATCTTTCAAAGATGCTTGAACAGATTATATAATGAATATTTTTTTTATTTCTGGTTCTCTTTTCTTTATCACATATAACATGATGCATTGGAATAAGACTTTGCTGGCATTCAGAGACAATAGTTAAAGAAAAAAAAGTTAGGTAAAGAAATAAAGTTAGTCAAAAGATTCCTACTTAGGATTATTGAATTCTAGAGATTTAGTGCAAAGCTTTCTCTTTTATGAGAAAAAAAAAACTGTTGCAATATGAAATTAAACAATGAAAGAGTAAAAACCAAGCTATTTAATTTTAAGATTTGAAACATTGTACATCATGTTACTCTTATGCAGTTGTTTACCTATGATATGATGTTTCTGGGACATGAAAGTTACTGAAATTTTAGTCAGGTACAAAGCCCAGACTCAAATAAAACATTATATTTTGTGCAGGAAATAATAAACAGCATTTGTAAAGATTCAAATGAAACTGTTCTCTTGTAGTAAATCTTCATTTACAAGTTAATTTATATGTTTCTTGTAAAATGCAAGGTGGACAAAAAGCCCCACTACACCTGGTGTTTGTGTAGAAACTTGTGTGGCCACCACTGAGCATAATGGGATTTTTCGTCTGCCCTGTGGGTCCATCTTATGCCAGTGCTGGAATTGATGAAGTGTTATTGATAACTGATCATGTGTTTCAATTGCTGACAATAATTTTATTGAAAATGAAGGGCTTATGAGTTATAGTCCATTTTCTGGTAGTTGTCATATTTCCTGTTTTAGGATATTCATTTGTGTATATGTGTGTAATATGCGTGTGTGTGTGGTTTTTAAAAAAAATAAAACGTTAATTTGTCATGGCCTTATGTTTGCGTATATTTTCAACTTAACATTAACTACATCTGTTATTGTGTAAATGTTTTTACTTTCCAAAAAAAAAAATATCATAGTAACAGCAAAGAGAGCTGTGATGACAGTATCATAGTATCCGGCCACAGCTGTGATAGACGAAACACTGTTCTGCACCGTCTTTGTGAGGGAGGTAACTTAACAAACTTCATCGTATGTGAAAAAGTGGTCATTGAGTTACGCGCTCCTTACAGACCACAGTCAATGAGATTTTGGCTGTCATTCCATGGTAAGAGTTTCCACAATGGACCTATAAGTTAAAGTGCTTCTTCGAGACCATTGATAGCATTATCATGACATTTTTGCTAAGTTAGATTGAACAACAGTAGTATTAGTCATGTCACAGAAAAGCAGCTCAGTATATAAAATTAATTTATTCATGAATTTACTTTATAAAGATTTTGTATGTCATTTTTCATGAACTTACCTGTATTGACTTCTTCTTTTCTTGGGTTTTCTTCCAGCCCTCCTATTTGTCTTAATTTCTCTTTTCAGCTTTCTCCCAGTCTTCCCTTAACCAGTTAATGAACTCTGAAATCTTGATAAGATATGCCAGAATCAACCTGAAATAATTCTCTCTTCCAGAATCATAAAAATGGTTTGGGGCTGCTTTATTCAATGGAGCACACAGTTGTGTGGTACAAGCTGAAACATTACAACTGTGCTCTCTGTTTATGGATAAAACTATTCCTACCGTTTTTGGAAGTCTAATTATTTGTTATCACAGCTTTACAGCAGTGACTTTGGATATATTTATATATTTAATTATATATATTTACATATTAAAAAAACAACTGTGTTATGCTTTTGGAGAAAATATGATTGTGTTAAAGCTGATACCATCTTCAGACCATGAATCAGTTTTTTTTTTTTACACATCTCTGACCTGCTTCCATATAGTGCTGTTAACAACATATGTCTCAGTATTACAGCATAGCTCAGAAATTATTAGGACTGATATTGTTTTTCATAATGGTGGAGCCTAAAGAGAAGTATTTTTTTTCATAGGTCGGCTTGGAAAGAAACAAATGAATAAAACTTTATTTTAAAAGGGTGAAGACAATAAAGGAAATAAGAAAAAGCCTATGCAGCACACTTCCTGTAGGATCTTCAATGTGGCTCCAGTGGAGATTGCTCAAATAATCACAAAAGAGTTAAATAAAAAAACAATCACAGGGGAGATAGTAAAAAAAAAAAATCATCCTGCTAAAAAATTGTTCCATTTAAGATTCACTATTTTATAAAACTTACAACCACTTCTAAATCATATTCTGTTCTCACTGTTTCTAAAGTCTTCAGCCAGTTACTCTTCACTTTTCATACAGGCCTGTAGTAAGAGCTACTAAGACAAGACTTCCCTAAAGTGGCTGTTGAAATTGGAGGGGGGGGGGGAGAGAGAGTTGGTTATGCATATGAAGTAGTGACTTCCTGAAGGATGGATTCTGATCCTGTAAACTTAACAAACCCTTGCTCAGATAGTTTAGATATAATATGTCATTAGTTACTTTTCTGAGGAACAAGATCTGAATCATTTATTCTGATAGTATGAACATAAAAAAAAGGGTGATTGATTATTATACTAATTTTATAAAGATCTCACAATATTTAGTTTTTTGTTATGAGATTGTCATTAGTATTATTTGCCAAAGAATTTCTATTGTATGATCATGGCACTGTTTCTGTGAAAATAGCAATACTTAATCCAGATATTTATGCGCTTATATATTCATTTTAACCAAAGAGCTTATGTTTATATTACAGTGCGAAGAAGAGAGCATAACTCCACATTACAAGACACATTACATTGTTCTCACAGAATTCTTGTCATGGATGACATAAGCAGCTCTAGTAAGACAGGTATCATGATTTTTGATAGAGATTGTATCACTTGTTTGCTTTAGTTACACAACAGATTTACATTTGACTTTTTCCAGACTGTTTTTAAAGAGTGAAAGAGTAATACCTACTGCTTTCACTTGCTGTTTCATATAATGTTATTTTTCTAATTTTATTTGTTTTTTTCTGATTGCCATGCTAAATTAATAAAGATAATTTAACTGATAGCTAAACTTAAATGAGTTATTTTAACCTGTATATTATTAGCAATGGAATCTGATTTTCAAATAAACCATGTGTGTACAAAAAAACTTTTAAACTGGTTTGGAATTCTAAAACTGGTTTATTCAAAAAGTATTTGGCACAGATTGAGAAGGGTTGAAAGAGTAGGTAAGAGCAGAGACAAAGAGGTGAAGAGTGAATTTTGTTCTCACATGTGAAGATATTTATTGAAAATTACTTTCCATTTAGTAATTTTAAAGCAATAAAGATAAGTTTTAAGTAAATAAAAAGAAATGATTCATGAAGAATGAAACAGTGTGATGCAAATTGCTTTTTGAAAATAATGGAAAAAAAAGAATATGAATTAAAGTGAAAAAGAAAATTGAAAGTAGAAATATATAACAATGAACAGGTCTAAAAGTTTTAATGTAAATAACTAGCAGAACAGAAGATATTTGTATTTCCATTTGTAAATTTTTATGGCACAGTTTTGGGAAAGATGAGGACATATTTTAGTAGTAAAAAACATCTGGAACAAACTTGACCCTTTAGTAAAAAGCTAAATGTTTCAGTTTTTGCTTGTTCAAAAAGAAAAAAAAATAAAGTAGAAAAAAAAACAGTTAACAACTTGGAACAAGAAAGAAAAACGAAAGGAGAACAATGACTGAGTTTAGAAAGAAAATGTGTAAAAAATTGAAAAATTATGTATTTGGTCAAGGAATGTAAATGTAGTTTAGAGTGACCTACATTTTGTCATTTTGGAGCTATTTCTTTTAATCTTCCCTTGTGAGACTAATTCTCCTTTTGGATAGAACATCATTTTTGTTTTCTGTGGAATAAATCTGAAATAGTCATATCTGGTAACATAATAGTCCATTTCACAACAAAACAGAAGAGATCATGTGGTAGTTGAGAGTTGGCAATTTTTGAGTTAATAAAGACTTCTGAGCTTGAGGTCTGAATTGTTGATTTTTAACATATGTTCTTCTCTAAACAACAGACACAACAACAAGTCCTACAGCAAACAATTCAGATTCAAATACAGAAGGTGAGTGTGGCCATTGTTTGAGTTTGATACATGAATTTTCTACAAGCATTTGTGGCCACTTCTACAGACAGGTTACATGATGCTCTGTGCTTATTGAAAGATTAATATGTAAACATTTTCATGATCATTATATCATAATGATAAGATGTACCTGTATGTAAAATAAGTAACTGTGTTATAAATTTATTTCTTGCATTCTAATTAGTGTATTAAATTTAGCTTTGTATTCTAATAAAAAATATATCAGTTTCTTAAAATGTGAATAAAAGGTTAAGAAAAATGTAACAGTAATGAGAGAGAAAAACATATCAGGGAAAATTATAAAATTAAATGATTCAGCTGATTGTGTCAGTGCTGTGATCATAAATATACTGTTAAAAAATACACAACACTACTGTAGTCGTAATGGACACCAAATTTAAAATGAGTATAAAAATTTTATTTTATGGAATTAATGTTTCAATCTTGACATGAAGAAACTTTAAGACTTTAACAATGAAATAATGTCCATTAAATTTGGTTTGGTCTTTTATTCCTTATGATTGAGGCCTCCATTTCAGTAAGGTGTATGGCCTCCTCTGGACTGTATCAGAGAACAACATCTCCTTGACATAGATCTGATTAGCCATTGGATCTGTTGTTGTGGGATCTTCTTCTTCTTCGTTCGCATTGTCTGTCTATATCTGCAATCCTGTCTCTTGGATAAATTTCACTGTTTTTTGTAACTCATGTATGGAACCATAGAGCTTATCTTCTTTAGTGGTTTTTGTTGTGGGATGGCTGCCAACTCTTCCTGCAGTGCAAGAGACAACTGTCAGATATTAGGTGGTGGCACATCTCTCTGGCAGACTTGTCTGTGGAGGAGCCTCATCCACACAGTTCTGGGTATAGCACTCATGGACTCTGCGGTAAACTCTTCACCATCTATCGTGTCACTGGAGCAGAAAGAATGATTCATCACTAAACCAAACCCTTCTCCAATCATTCGCAACAGTCCATTGACGATTCTGGTTCGCCCACTGCAGTCAGTTCTGGCGATACCAGTCTGTAAGAGCAGGACCTCTGTAGGGTCTTCTAGACCAAAGACCACCGTCGTGCAGCTGGTTCCTGACAGTTTGATCTGAAATTCGACAAGCTGCTGTCATTGACTGGACTGTTGAGGACGCAGATGCAAATTGATTCCTGAGGTGATTCTGCCGCATGAAACGGTCTTTGGCAGGAGTTGTGACTTTGGGTCTTTACACTGCGCGGCCGGTCTGCAACTGAGCCAGTTTCTCGAAATCGTCTCCAAAGGTATCTAATCTGGTGTTTCTAATCACATTAAATTGTCTGGCCATTACATTTTGTGACTCTCCAGTCTGTAAACGTCCAATGATGATGAGTCGTTGTTCTGCAATGAGATGAGCCATACTTGCGCATTGAATTTTCAAATGAATTAGTTTGAGGAGCGTCAATCTTTTATAGGCATTCAGTAACATGGTCATTGAGTTTTGTGTTCAGTAAGTTTCATGGGATTCTTGTGAACCTGTCATGAGTTATTATAAAAAATTCTGTTTTGATCAGTGTCGCTTTTCTGTGCTCATGAATCATCTGCTGAGTACAAATCAGATCAGCACATGAAGTTGAAGTCCAAGTGAATGTTTCAGGCAATTTGCCCTTGTCTGATCAACAAACTTCAGTTTAATTGCAACATCTTATTTGTTGCATTTATTCTTTTGAACAGTATACATTAGTTGATAAGCAGGATAGTACAGTGAAGATATATCTATAAATATTAAAATTACACCGTAAAGCTGTAGAAAGCAACATAAATGTAAAATATGATTAATGCAACTTTCTTTACAATGATGAAAAACAGTTGGAAAAATTCCTCCATTTTTTTTTAAACCTGTTACAAGGTTATAAGTTAATCTAATAGTGCTCATTCATAAAAATTACTTACTCTGCTCTGTAAATTGTAACTAGTTTTATTTGATCAAGGACTCATTATATAATATTGTGAAATTCCATATATCCCACCATATAAGATGCACCAGGGTATAAGACGCACCTGTAATTTGGCAAGGAGTATTTTTGAAAAAAAAATTTTAAATCCCACATTTTCCATGAACTTCATAACTGTTCACTCAGTAGTGTTTTGGTTCAGCCACAGTATACTTGAACTGGGCTTTTTAAATAAGATTTTCTAATTATTATCATTTACAACTGAAAATTTATACACCCAGTACATGTGAGTTTGACAGTGATTCGATTTTTTTTGTCTGTGTAAGATGTTAAGTACCAAAAAAAAAAAAACAATGGCAGTCTCTTATTTACAGCATTAGAATAACAATTTTACAGATTTCACATGGATCTTTAACACTGAGTTGATGATTCATTTATAATTATGTATATATATATATTTCTTGGGTCATCAGGAGACTAGTGTGTTAAACATGGGTGTTTGGGTTTTAGTTTAGTACTGGTAACATGTGCCACCTGACCTTCTCAAACCTAACTGTCAGGGCATAGTATGCAGGGTGATTTTTGGAGGAGTTTTTTTTTAAAAGGTTATGACATGTGGAAATACAGTATTTGTTAGTTTTACGATACATTCAGTTCAGTTCATGTGAGCATGTCCTTTCCAGAATGTTGTCTCTCTCACAGCTCCCTGAGTGCAATATGGTCTTGCAGTGACACATTCAGACTCTCCGTGATGTTATGAGTTCACCTGCTGGGAGGTTGTCCCTTTTCTCTTTTACCGGGCACTTTGCCTTCCACTATCAACCTCTTTTGTGGCTGAAGTATCTCAGCCTTCTAATTCTTATAGTGTTAACAAGTCAGTTTTCTGTGAAACCTAATCCCATTATTATCTCTTTATTTGATTTTCATTCTATCTATGATATTCTAAGTACCATTCTGTAACATTTCATTTATAATGCTGTTATTCTCTTTTATAGTGATTTATTAAGCGTCCATGTTTCACATCCGTATGTTGTCAATGGGATTATGTAAGCTTTTAGTAAACATAACTTTATTTTCTTATTGGTACCTTGCAACATACTCTTCATTTGTGCTAGTTTCTGTGATGCAGCTGTTAGTCTTTTGATTCCACTGTACAGTCAACATTGGTGGTGATGGTTGAACCTAGATATGCAAATTTATTTACGTTTTCAAGCTCTTGATGGTCAAGTGTAATTTTAGGCTTACTTTTCATTTTGTCAGTTATCATTACTTTTGTTTTGTTTGTGTTTAAAAAGAAGTTCTGAGCTTCACTGTGTGATTCTGAACTGTCTGATAGAAGAATAGTATCATTAGTGTATCTAATTTCTGGAATCTGGTGGCCCCTGATGTTGAAAGAGTCAAATTTAGCTGTTTCCTGCTTTTTAAAATACATTAATATGTGAAAATATTTTTCACAGTTATTGTTATGGAAGCATTATTTATTTGCTTGTGTTCATTTCAAGAAGATGGAAAAGAATAATTTTAACTCTTTACTGCCCACTTTTAAAGAATTAAGACTTGCTGTATTGTAAATGTGTTAAGTATCTTTTGTTCATTTTGTTTTTCAGTGCTGTTCCAAATTCCACAAACACACAGTTAGATATCTGCTACTCGGGATATACATATCATGTTAACATTCATATATACTGTAGTTTTTCTTTTAGCAGTTATCTTCATGGCATCTTTGTTAAGTTACCTGTCTTCAATCTTATACTCGCTTAATGTCTGTGTTTGTTTTTTTAAATATTTTTGGTACTTGTCACAATTCTAAATATATTCTTTTCAACAACTGTTTCTGATGCATTCAGTTACTTAGATATGATTATTTTAGCATCATGTTAACTTCACTGTATTATCATATTCTGTTTCAGTACTCATCATTATGCTGTCTATAATTAGTGGGATATCTGCTGTCCTTCTCATTATTCTCATTGTTGTCTGTATAAGGTAAGTGTTTAAATCTTAAGAGATTGCAAGCATTTAATTTTCTTAAAGTCTTCAATGTAGTTACTGGGTTATAGGATTAGACACATATTTCCTCTTGTCTACACTTGTACATGAGGTTTTTTAAATCTTGAAGCTTGTAGAAGGTACTTTGAAAATAGTATGAGAGACCGTATTGGCAGTTTAATTAAATTTTAAGTACAGTATACAGCATCACAGAAAAGGAAGTCGAGAATAGGAATTTGTGATCCGAGATAAATTATTAATCACAGACCTACAGTGTTTGACACCCAAGGAGGATATTTCTTATGCTTTATTTGTGTTCAGCAGCTGTGACAAATCTCAAGAGTTCCAACATTCAAACCCAGAATGTGGATGTTATATTTATAGTCAAATCATTCTTAACATGTTTGTTTTGTTTCATCATTCTGGGAAACACAGGAATTGATTTCTTTATTTGATGAGTTCTTATTTTCTTATTTTTAATTCTGGATTTTCAAATTTAACAAGAAAGTGTCACTAGTATATATAATTCAGGAAGCACCCTAAATCTTGGGTGGCACATGGGGTGGATTGTCCTCCCTTTTGGATGCTTCATTATAGAAGGACGATCAAAAAGTAACCTTAATTTTGCTGTTTAAAAAAAAATCTAGATTGAGTAGTAGACAGTTTTAGTGCAGATATGTTATGCCATCACTCTTTAGGTGTATGTATGCAAAAATGTCAGCCAGTTGGAAAATATGACATCAGCAGACCAGATCAAAGATGGCCACTCTTTTTGAAGCATTCACAAAAGAAGAATAGTATGCAGTTATTCATTTATTGGGTAACAAAGGTGAGAAATCTGCATAGAATGCAGAGGCAGTATAGGGTCTTGTGCATGTTGCTTCAGAAACTACATGAATGGCACAGGAAGTTTAAAAATGGCAGATGTGGCAGATGCAGCTCACTCCAGCAGACCTCACACTGAAAATAGGCCTGACACTAACACTGAAGTGGAGTGAATGATAAGGGAAAATTGGTGGGTAACAAATGATGAGGTGGCTGGAGAATTGATGATTAGTCATGACTTAGTATGCCACATCATTCTCAAAGTGCTGCAGTAGATTGAATACCTAAACAACTCATCTCCAGTCTGAAAGGATGTCGTGAAGATGTTTGTGAAACTGTTTTACAACATTTTGAAGTTGAAGGAGATGACTTTCTATGATGTATCTTGCTGGGTATATTACTTCCAGCCAGAAGCAAAGCAAACCAGCAAGGAGTAGTGACATTCTTCCTCAGCTGAAACCAAATAAGTTCCATACAACTCCATCAGCTGGAAAATTGATATTCACTCCCTTCTGGACTGTAAAGGCCCGGTCCTAGAAAATTACGTACGCAGAGGACCCACTATCACATAACTGTGATCTGCTTGAGAACCACTTGCAACTAACATTCAGTTCTTGAATACTGTTATGGATTGCTCAGTTGTGGTGTATTTTTAGTAGCACAATAAGGCATGTCTTCACTCAACACATGCAGCAGGTTAAGAAATTATGAGCCTGAGTTTTGAGTTTTTTCTACATCCTGCATAACCACTCGATCTTGCACCATCTGATTATCATGTGTTTGGATCCCCTCATGGAGATGTCAGATTCAGTAAAGAAATTAAAAAGGACGTACATAGTTTTTGGCTACAGTGTCAGTCAGAAGATGTTTTTTTTTTTTCAAGGAATCCAGGTATTAGTGAAGCAGTGGCAGATCTACACTGAATGTGCTAGGTACTATGATAAAAATAATAAAGAGTTTTTAATCACATATTTATTCAAAGTAAAAAAAAAAAATTTGACTTTTTGACTCAACCTCATATTGCAACTAAATAAATGAGTGTTTTTAATTAGGGGATTATACTGCCAGGAATAGCATTTACTCTAAGTTAACTTTCCCAGAGTTTGCTGGATATATTTTATTTTTGCCGTATGCGGGGAAACTCTCTACTGTAGAGAGTGGAACAACAACACAACTCATTCAGATCATCAGAGGAACCATGTATTTTTCACATGGTACATATCAGTTTTCCAGTGTGACTTAATCAGTTGTTTATTTGCAGGTGCCGTCTTCTTCAAGCGTCTAGATCCGAACCTGTTTATAGTGATCCTAGCCCTAGTGTCCCTGCACACATTGAGTACATTTCTTCATTGGGTCCAGAGAAGCCATGCCCACGACTGGCAGATGGCTACTTTGAGGTATCTGCGAACATTCTGCTTCCTAATAGGCTGCATAGCCTGGAATTTTATTAGCATATTTTTTAAAGAGAAGCAATAAAGACATAGCAATAAAATTATAAGACATGACATTAACAGAATTCATTATCTCTGTTGGAGGTACACGATCTTCAGTCAAGGTAAGCAAGATAGCACATGCAGATTGTTTAAATAATACAAGAGAGAAGAGGAATGAAGAGATAAAGAGTGAAAAGTAAATTATTGAAACAATTTATACAGAATTTATATTCAGCTACAGTGATTTATTTACTCTATGAACAATTTTTTAAAGTCTACAGTTAAGTCTCCTAAGCTATTGCATGGTAATTAGTGATGTAATTTGGAGTCAAAACAATAAATACCGAGAAATTTTAAAGTTTATAAAGGGACAGTCTTTTGGTATTGTATTGATATAAAATATTATTATGAGTTGAAACTCGGTGCTTTAACATATTTTTAGACAGCGAGCAATATGCTTAATGTCTTATTGCACTGGTCTCTCATGGCGAAGGTCGGAGGGTTCAAATCCGGCCAGAGGCACCCCAGTCACCCAATTGTAGAAATAGGTATCTGACTTCTTCTGGAGTTGGGGAAGGAAAGGCGGTCAGGCATGATACTGATCATATTACCCTTTTGTGTGCTGACAGGTCAAGGAAAATATGGACACTAACACCATATCCCTACATGCTTCTAAGGCATGACAGGATTACCTTTACCTTACCTTAGTGTATGTTCCAGGTTCTGAGACAGTGTTACAGTATGTATTAAATTTTGAGACTGTTACAAAATAGGCTACTTTCTGAAAGGGTGTTTCAGTATGTATTAGATTCTGAGAGTTACAGTATGTATTAGATTCTGAGAGTTACAGTATGTATTAGATTCTGAGAGTTACAGTATGTATTAGATTCTGAGAGTTACAGTATGTATTAGATTCTGAGAGTTACAGTATGTATTAGATTCTGAGAGTTACAGTATGTATTAGATTCTGAGAGTTACAGTATGTATTAGATTCTGAGAGTTACAGTATGTATTAGATTCTGAGAGTTACAGTATGTATTAGATTCTGAGAGTTACAGTATGTATTAGATTCTGAGAGTTACAGTATGTATTAGATTCTGAGACAGTGTTACAGTATGAACTAGATTCTGAGACAGTGTATTGGTTTGTGTTAGATTCTGAGACAGTGTATTGGTTTGTGTTAGATTCTGAGACAGTGTATTGGTTTGTGTTAGATTCTGAGACAGTGTATTGGTTTGTGTTAGATTCTGAGACAGTGTATTGGTTTGTGTTAGATTCTGAGACAGTGCATTGGTTTGTGTTAGATTCTGAGACAGTGTATTGGTTTGTGTTAGATTCTGAGACAGTGTATTGGTTTGTGTTAGATTCTGAGACAGTGTATTGGTTTGTGTTAGATTCTGAGACAGTGTATTGGTTTGTGTTAGATTCTGAGACAGTGTATTGGTTTGTG
Source organism: Achatina immaculata (assembly GCA_009760885.1). Lineage (NCBI taxonomy): Eukaryota > Metazoa > Mollusca > Gastropoda > Stylommatophora > Achatinidae > Lissachatina > Lissachatina immaculata. Next base: position 52,903,573 of record CM019691.1, on the reverse strand, counting down.
TTAGATTCTGAGACAATGATAAAATATGTTCCAGATTCTGAGGCAGTGTTATAATATTGTACATTTCTGAGAGAGTGTTACAATATGAGCTATAATCTTTTGACAGTATTATTATGTTCTCTTGAGAAGCAACAGAAAAGATGACATAATTATCATAATGTTTACTTTCTTACATTAGGTAGCTGATGCTCTGCCATTTACACAGCGTGTTGGGACACCAACTTCACCTGCATATGCTGAAGTAGAAAACTTTGCTCATCCCAGGAAAGCACTGAAACCCTCATCATCAGAGGAGTGCTTAAACCAGTCTAAATCTTTGAATGAAGATATTAAGAAGAGTGACAGTGACCTGAATAATTCTGGCGAGAGGCACCCAGACAACTATGCTGTGAGCTCTGACATTTTCAGGCAAAAACGTGGAGTTCTGGCCAGACTAAAAGGTGAAAGAGGCAAACTACATGATAAAGACAGACTGTCTTCAGAAAGCAGAAACAGCACAGGTCCAAAAATCATTCTTATCTCTGTGAAAAAAGATGCATCTCTAGGCAGTTCTCTTGCAACACCACATCCTGGATTACAGACACAAATATACAGTGAAGATGAAAGTGGACCCACTTATGAACCTATTGAAAAATACTGTCCAAGCAAACTGTCTTCAGACCATGACAAGAAAACACCAGTGGCAGCAGGACAGCCCATAACAAAAAGTTTCTCTACAGACAGTTCAGTAGGTGCAAAAAGCCAGACATCATTAGACAGAAAGAGGAACAGTTCTAGTCAGTTGTTTGCTCATTGGTCAGATACACTTGACTCAGAAACAAGGAATGCCAAGAAACCGGCTCCCTTCAGTAAGGCTGTCACCTCCAACTTGAACGAAGGAAGTAAAACTTTACCAAGCAGGAAACCTAAGTCTTGCCTGCAAACGTCCATGGTTAAGAACAATGACTTTAGATATAATGCTTGCAAGGATATGCCTCGTGCAAGCGGGATTGTGAAAAATGGCATTAGGAGATTTGAGCAGAACAGCAGCTGAACTTACCAAAGGAATTTTAAGCTATTATTTTACAACATATGATAAATATACATTATGATTTTTTTACTTTCACAATATTGTATCATGTTACTGTATTATATTACTGCCACATTATTGCGTTATAAAATGATATTGTGCTGCTGCTTTAGAATTAAAAATGAAATAAAAATTCTACAAGTTTAGAGAGAAATCCAAGAAGAGAGAGGAATGGAAGCAGACTATAAATTGCAGCATTGAGCATTAAGGGTCTAGAGAGCTGGAGAGATAGAATGAAAGGAGAGAGAGAGAAAGAGGGTGAGAGAGAGAAAAAGAGAGAGAGAGAGATGATCTACTTACTATATTGTCATTCTGTGTTAATAACGCTGCAGGATTCTCAAAGCCTACAGAGGAAAGTGGATCACAAAGCTATATGAAGTGAATAATTAGAAATATCTGATAAATCACACATCAAAAACATCACATGGATAATTGTACCAGTCATGCTTGATTTGACAAAAATGACAAGGCTGCTAACTAGCGATAAGAGCCAAACCAGAAAGTCTCATCAAAATGGACAAATCAGACTTACACAAATCCATCAAACAACAACTCAAGGAACAGTTGCAAAGTAATATCCTCCAGAATACACCCACCATCGACTCACTGCGTTACATGTCAGGCAAGGGCAGTGGATGTAAATCTCAACTAAATGCTAGATCACATGCAGTATACAACCAAGACAACACTAGAAACATTTCTCTAAAAACACTGAAGGACATCCTGAAATGAAAGGCCTGACATATATGGGCATACCTTGAGTATAATGAGGCTTCTCCCCAGGACCAGAAACAGAACTAGGCCCTTTTTTTTTATAGTTACAGGGTCTCTGATTTACACTCATCTTGACAAGAAAAAAACTTCGCCAAGCATGAAACAACTTCTGTAAAATCATTGTAGAGAACAAAATATTTTGTTGTAATATTCTAAGTGACTTATTTTCACAGAATAGTTAATTCATGTTTTGACTTCTGATGTTGTTCTTTGACTTTGTATTGAATTGCTTCTTATCTGTGTTGAAAAACAAAGTATTTTGTGATAAAATGTGAATATAACTCCATATAAAAAGAGGTAGTGCAAAGTGAAGTGAAACAAAGGCACACATAATCCAGTTAAACTCAAAGAACATAAATAATTCAAGTAAACTTAGAGGGCATAGGAAAATCCAGTAAACATAAAGGATACAAATAATGTAAGTAAAGTTAGAGAATACAAATAATCTAAGTAAAGTTAGAGAATACAAATAATCTAAGTAAAGTTAGGGAATACAAATAATCTAAGTAAAGTTAGGGAATACAAATAATCTAAGTAAAGTTAGAGAATACAAATAATCTAAGTAAAGTTGGAGAATACAAATAATCTAGGTAAAGTTAGAGAATACAAATAATCTAAGTAAAGTTAGAGAATACAAAAAATCTAAGTAAAATTAGAGAATACAAATAATGTAAGTAAAGTTAGAGAATACAAATAATGTAAGTAAAGTTAGAGAATACAAATAATCTAAGTAAAATTAGAGAATACAAATAATCTAAGTAAAGTTAGAGAATGCAAATGCAGAGAAGCAAAAGAAGTGTGGTTAAATGAACAGTGCAGACAGATAGAGGACTCTCATATTAAAGACAGCAAAAACATGCACAAACGAATTAATGAACTAACAGGCAGGAAAACAAAATATACCACAGGATGCCTGAAATCGAAAGAAGGTAAAATGTTAATGGGAAAAGAAGACATTGTGGACAAGGTGGACAGAGTATATCGGTGAACTATATGGAGGAGAAAGACCAGAATTAACACCAGATACTGAAAACTGTGAGGGACCACCAATACTTGAAGACGAAATCACAGATGCCATCAAACACATGAAGAAAGGAAAAGCGACTGGGCCTGATAATATAACAATAGAAGAAATAGAGGCACTAGAGGAGACAGGAATAAAAATAATAACCAAGTTACTGAATGACATTTACAACAGTGGTTATATTCCCAGTGACCTGATTAAATCCATGTTTATAACACTACCAAAGAAACCAGGTGCAAAGGAATGTGACGACCACTGGACTATCAGGCTCTCATGTCACATAATGAAGCTACTTCTGAGAATAATTATGAGAAGAACAAAGAAAAAGATAAAAATGGAAATAGCAGATGAACAGTTTGGATTTGTTGAAGGAAAGGGAACACACAATGCCATTTATGCTTTACGAACACTTATAGAAAGAGCTTTAGAAGTACAGAAAGATCTCTACTTATGCTTCATTGATTACACCAAGGCATTTGACAAGGTGAAACATAATGAAATTATTAAAATGCTTGAAGACATCAGTATAGATGGCAAAGACCTGAGGATTGTAAAACATCTATACTGGCAGCAAGAAGCAGCAGTTCGAGTTGAAAATAGGATTGGAAAATATCAACCGATAAAACAAGGGGTGCGACAAGGATGTGTACTATCTCCAGACCTTTTTTCTCTGTATAGTGAGAATATTCTAAGAACAATCATCACAGAACCAGGCATAAAAATTGGAGGATACAATATTAACAACCTTCGGTATGCTGACGACACAGTACTGATAGCGGAGAACCAACAAGACCTGCAAAATCTCTTGGATAAAGTCGCCAAAAAAAGTGAACAGAAAGGCCTTACTTTGAACATAAAAAAGACAGAGACTATGGTTACATCTAAGAAACAGAATCCACCAGCATGCAGTATTAAATTAAACGAAACTATTCTAAAGCAGGTGCAGAAATTCAAATACCTTGGAGCAGTAATAACTTCAGATGGGAAATGTAGAACAGAAATTAGGAACAGAATAGGCCAAGCAAAGACTCAATTTCAGAGAATGAGAAACATATTAGCTAACACATCTTTATCAATGAATGTTAGAAAACGAGTCCTAAAATGCTATATTGAACCTATCTTGTTATATGGAAGTGAATCATGGACAATAGGCAAGTCTGCACAAAAATCATTGGAAGCAGCAGAAATGTGGTTTATTAGAAGAATGTTGCGAATCCCCTGGACAGCAAAAATAACTAATGAAGAATGTATGAGAAGAGCTGGAGAGACAAAAAACCTTGTCAAAAAGATAAGAGAGAGACAATGTACTTTCATAGGACATGCAATGAGAAGAGGGGGCATTGAAAATATTATAACAACAGGAAAAATAGAAGGAAGAAGGTCAAGAGGAAGACCAAGAGAAATGATACTGGACAGTCTGGTGGGATAGTGTGAGAGGAGATCACCAACTGAACTGATGGCCTGCATGAAGGATCGGGTACTCTGGAGAAGCATAATAGCCAACGCCAGTCGGCACGGCACATGATGATGATGATGATGAAAGTTAGAGAATACAAATAATCTAAGTAAAGTTAGAGAATACAAATAATCCAAGAAAACTTAAAGGCCACCAAGGATCTGAGTAAATTTAAAGGACATAAATAATCCAAGTAAACTTAAAGGGTATAAATAATCATAGTAAACATAAAGGAAATAAAGTAATCCAAGTAAACAGAAGATACAAATAATCCAAAAAGCTTAAAGCATAACAATAATCCAAGTAAACTTAATTCTTCCTGAATAATTATAGCTTATTTACAGCTTTGTATACCTATTATTTTTTAACTGGGTGTAAAACTTCCCACTTTTCTGAAATATAAAGTTAAATTTATGAAGAAAATTTATCAATGAACATGTCATCTAACTTGAAAAAACTATACCTTTTCTATTTAATCAGTGATAAAATTTGTATCAGATGTAAGAGGCTTGTCTAATAAATCTTTGAGAAAGAGTAGGAAAGGCTTAAGTATTAAAATTCAAGTGGGTGAGGTGGTGAGAGTGTAAAGTTACATTTTAACCAAAAATTATAGTCGGTAGACCAGGTTTATAACTTGACTTACAAATATGCCATTCAGGCCTACTTCTTGTACTTCTCTACAGAGTGAATTATCTTCAAAATAGTATTTCCTCTAAGATAATTTTTTTACAAAATTCTAGGTATTTCAAAACAAGTTTCGATCAAAGATGAGATTACAAGACAATATGGGATATGTGTTTTAAAATAGGGGAATTTTAGGCATCCCGACTGAAGTAATATGATTTGTAGGACAAACTCTTAAAATACAGGACTGTCCTATATAATACGGGAGTGGTTGGTCACTTTACCAGTGAGGCTGTCACTTTAGGACTAAACTGCAAGCTCCTCTTATGATGATAGTCAATTTTATAGGGGCCAGTTGTTTTACTGAATATAAATCTTGTGAGATGTGAAGATTCCCAGACAATTTGTTCATAGGTCTGACAGTCACCCAGACAATCTGTTCATAGTTCTGATGGTCACTCAGACAGTTTGTTCATAGTTCTGACAGTCACCCAGACAATCTGTTCATAGTTCTGACAGTCACCCAGACAATCTGTTTATAGCTCTGACAGTCATCCAGAAAATCTGTTCATAGCTCTGACAGTCACTTGGACAATCTTTTCATAGATCTGACAGTAACCCAGACAATCTATTCATAGTTCTGACAGTCACCCAGACAGTCTGTTCATAGCTTTGATATTTTATACTCTTCATGTTTTTAAAAGTAAGGAATACAGTTATAATGTTGTTCTGCAAAGGTTCCTCCCTGCTCATATTCTGACATGCTCTGCAACATTGCTAGATTTCCATGGACATTGTCAACTACCTGCTTCACAAACTGACTGGGTGAGCCCAGAGGGGGTTAGTATAATATGTACAAAGGTTTATCTTTATTGTATCAACTCTCCATTCGCAGCATAAAATGCACACGCTTCAGTTCCATCGTCAGATACTAATCCTGTGAATATATGTGAACACAGCATAGTGTCCAACATTGTTTACTTCTTGCATTTGCTGATGTTTAATATCCTGATTTCATAAATAAATAAACATCTTCCTGCTTCTGTTCTTTGTATTGTTCCGAACGTTACTTGAAACAAATGATATCTCTCTCTGAACTTTAAGTGCCCAGGGCACATAGGGCTTCTGCAAGGGTTTTCCACAAATGCCTGTCCTTTGCCTTTTTTTTTCCTGCTCTTGCCCAGGTATCCCTCTATTGCTCAACATCCTCTGTTGTTCTTCTCCATGCCTCCTTTTGTCTGCCCTTACTTCTTTTCCCCAGTGGTGTCCATCTTAGTGCTATTTTTAGTAGTGAGTTGTCAGTCATTCGGAGCACATGTCCCAACCATCACCAGAGTCTTTCCTCAGTAATTGCTGTCAGTGGCTTTATCTGCATTTCTGCAAACAAGATGTTATTTCTTATGGTGTTTGGCCAAAATATTTTTTCTAATTATTCATAAACATTTAGTCTGGAAAGAATTCAACCTGTTTTCTATGGTTTTGGTGATTTTCCAGCATTCACTTCCATAGAGTAGTACACTTAGAACATTACTCTTAAATATCCTGATTTTCGTATTGATGCTTAGTTTTTTAGATTTCCATATAGTCTACAGCATTGTAAAAGCCTGGTTTGCTCTAGTAAGTCTGCTGTTGATGTCCTCTGTGCTTTCTCCATCTTCTACTACTCTACTGCCAAGATATACAAATTCGTTGACCTCCTCCATTAACTTGCTATCTACTCTCAGTACATTTCTGTTGTTCACATTTTCCTTCATTAACTTTGTCTTTCCTACATTGATCTTTAATCCCATATTGTTAGCATTCTGAGTTAGCTTGTTTATTTTATCTTGCATTTCTTTATGCCTGCTTGACAGTAGACAAATATTGTCGCCAAAGTCAAGGTCCTCCAGCACTGTGTCAAGTGTCCATTGTAATCCTCTGCGTTTATCTGATGTTGCCTCCTTCATTAACTAGTCTACTGCTAAAATAAATAATGTTGGTGATAGTACATATCCTGCTTCATTCCTGTTTGCACTCTAAAGCTGTTGGAGGTGTGTTTTCCACAGATCACGTTGTACTGAAAACCCTCATATACTGTCTTATGAGGGAGGGCATGCCATCTTAGAATTTTCATCACTGCATCTCTCTTGACACTGACGAAGGCTTTCTCAAAATCTATAAATAGTGCATATGTTGCGCTATGCCACTCATTTACCTGCTCTAATTTTTATCTAAGTACAAATATGTGGTCTATGGTGGCAGGAGGGTAATGCCTCTCCAGTTCCCGTAATCTCTGATGTCATCCTTCTTTGGTAGTTTTACTATAAGCCCAGTTTTCCACTCTTCTAGAGCTTTTTCTAGATCTCAAATTTGTTATTTTCCGACAGAGTTGTTTTGGTGTTTTTGTCTCTTCTGCTTTCAACATCTCATCAGTCACTTCATCTTCACCAGGTGCTCTGTCTAATTTTAGCTTCTTTATTTCCTCATTTACTTCATCTATTGTTATTGGTCCTGTGTTGATGTTTAGTTCCGTTTTTGCTTCTTCATGTGTGTCTATTGTTTGTGCTGCTCGTGTTCTGTTTAGTAGGCTGTTGAAATGTTCTCTCCATCTCTCTCCACTGATCAGTTGATAAAAATCAGATACATCAAACAAGGCAGATCCTGTATGGTTTAGGCTGAGGATACGATAATGTCAATTTACGATCAAAGGTGAGGATTGGTTACAGGTACGGAACAGACCTCAGCTAACAGAAGGACCATGAACGTCAGGATTTGGGTACATAGAGCAGTTGAACTTTGGGTACAAGATATTATCCAGTCTTGCTGTAGTTCTTCAGTTAAGGTAATATATACATATGGCTCACTGATTCTGAACTGCAAAAGTGGCTGCGGTTTTGTTGGCTACCGAAATGGTAGAGTAGTGGAATAGGGTTCGGGAGCCTTTAATGTCACTACATCAAGCATGCGAATGGAAAGCGAGGCTGTGTCGGCGAAATTGGAATGGTTAGTAGCCCAAGATGTGGTTAATGGTGTCACTGTGACGGATTCACAATGTATGTTTCGTAAAATTTAGAAGAAATTGCTTAGAAAAAAGATGGGTTACTCTGTTACACCATTCAAATGTGATGAGTCTAGCGTGGATTTACCGTCCAGGTCATGTGGGAGTACATGGAAATGAAATGGCGGATAGACTTACCGGACAGGCTAAAATAACAGCCAGGCTGAAAATGGACATCAGTGAAATTGGTAAAGCTGTGTCGGACAGACTTCTGAAAATTAAGAGCAGATAAAAGAATAATGTAAGGACAATGCTGGAGTTAGGACAGATTAAGGGTACTAGCAGAAAATCCAAAATGTATGAAACAAAAACGCATCGTAAAAATCAACACTTGACGGGAACTATTAGCAAACAAAATCTTGGGTGAATGTTGCGACACGATGAGGAGTATATATGGGGCTGTTCTGAATGCAATGACGCCGGAGTCTGAACTTTGAACCTTGATAACAAACAAGCACATTGAAACAGTGTGTTACATCCTATTTTACCAACAGCGCTTTGACCCAGTTAGTTATCAAAAGTCTTGTCGTGATTATTAACTTCTGATAAAAGCTAAATGAGCAAGCAAGCGAGCATTGACATCAAAGATTACACGTGGGTCAATATTTTGTACTGATACCGTATCTGTAACGACATGGGGCGTTTGTGATTTAGTATATGATATACTGCTCAAATACTGCTTATAATGATAGTCTTGATCGAAGTGATACTGTCGATGATGATGATGATGATGATGATGATAACAAAGCTATTAAATAAAACAGAAACAAAGAAGTATCAATTAGCATTAAACATTTGTTTAGATGTGGCCACAGAAAGGTACTCCGAGAAAAGATACTTGAGAATTTATATGTATACATCTTACATCATTCACGTGCCGTCAGAAGTCACATAGGGCTCGCAGTGTGTCTCGCCATGAGTCTCTATTCTCGGCGATCTTCTCAGTCTCGTCAAGGGATTTGATGCCTACCGTCCTAGCCTCTTCTGTCAGTGTTCCCTTAGGGTCTCTCGAGGTCGACCTCTTTTCCATTTTTCCAGATGTTTCCCATTTTATGGCTTGCTTTGTGATTCTTTGATTGTTTCTTCTCATCACGTGACCTTCATACGCCCACCTTCATTTTTTTAAATCTCTGCTGAGACTGTCTGCTGTATGCTCATTTCTCTTATATCTGCGTTAGTCTTGAATTCGTTTCACTGTAAACAGAGTGTTTTCCTTATACATTTGTTTTCGATTGCGTCCACTTTGCTTTCTACTTCTTTGGTTGTTTTCCAGGTTTCATATGCATACGTAAGGAGGGATGTTACATTTGAGCTGAATATCATAAGTTATGTTCTTGTTTAGGAGTCTTGATTTCAATGCCTTCTCAAGGTTCTTAAAGGCCAATGCTGCATTTGCTATTCTAGTTCTAACTTCTTTTCTCGTGTTCCCTTCCTAATATATGTAACTTCCGAGATATACAATCTTCCGAGATATACAATCTTCCAAGATATAGTTCCGATATATATATATATATATATATATATATACAATCTTCCGAGATATTTATATATAAAACTGGGCATTATTTCTCGTATAATAGATCAAGGCATGCCTGCTTTTACGATATAAATATTAACGTTTTGACTACCAGGCCAGTTAAATGTCTCATTTCTTCTCTTTCCGTTTTACAGAGGCTGAAAAAATTACTGTTTTGTAATCACGTGAAATGATAGGGAACAGTAGTGAAGAATTCAAATTTTCCTACAAAATTCAAGAAAGGAAAGTATTTGAAAGCATCGAAATATATCGAAGCGGACATTCGATTAAAAAGAAAAAGAAAAGAAATTGCCTATTGCGACAAGTCATATAGAATTCTTGTCTTTACAGAAATACATAAAACATCATCGCAAAATAACAGAGACTAAACAGGAAAATAAGCATTAAATAGAAGGAGGAACATCAAAATCGAGACAATTTTTTAAAAATCTGTGACTGCATATGTCCTGTAAATTATTTATTTATTGTAAATAATAACTATTATCTTCTAAGTTAAGGATTAGATGTATGCTCCTTTCTTATTTAAAACACACAAATTTACCTTCTCAAAGCACTACTTTACTGTTTCAATCAAGATTAGGAATAGCACAGTCAATGTCAAACTGTATTCCCATTGTAAAATAGCGGGGTGTAAAAGTGTTGCTTTGCCTTTCTGACAACTCAGTGGCAAAACGGGTGCATGACACACTGTATATGGAAAACTGGCTCTGGGAAATGAGAGAAGCCACTTGGCCACAATACACACCATAGTATACCGCTGGTGTCAACTTGGCCACAAGAAACACCATAGTATACCGCTGGTGTCAACTTGATCACAAGACACAGCATAGTATACCGCTGGTGTCAACTTGATCACAAGACACAGCATAGTATACCGCTGGTGTTAACTTGGTCACAAGACACAGCATAGTATACCTCTGGTGTTAACTTGGTCACAAGACACAGCATAGTGTACCTCTGGTGTCAACTTGGTCACAAGACACAGCATAGTATACTGCTGGTGTCAACTTGGTCACAAGACACAGCATAGTATACTGCTGGTGTCAACTTGGTCACAAGACACAGCATAGTATACTGCTGGTGTTAGTACATTTAAAAGAAATAATGATATTCTCATAAAACCTACACCATCAGCATGGAACTACAGTTAACTACTGCATTAAGTGCACGTGGATCATAAATTTAACAACTTTTGTAACTGTTTTACTACAGTTTTTCTGAGTGTTCTCTGCCTAGGAAAATGTGGCCTTATCAGAGACATATAATGTTTTAACCAAAAGCTTTTATTAAAACTTTAGAAAAAGCGAATTTCCTTACCGTGAACCATTTAATTTGTGACAAAAATGACAAATTAAAACAATTACTTATATTTGGATTTTGAACATTAGCATTTTAAAGTGCAGTATAAGTATATATGATGAAGGTGAAGGGCTCGCCGAAGACAGGAAAAATTGGCGAACTACCTTGCGAACCCTATGTGACGTTTAACGGCACGGGAAGGATATAAGATATAAGATAAAATAAGTATATATAATTTAAGTATCTCGTAATCCCCCCCCCCCCCCCCAAGCATGGCAAAGTGAGTTTATTGCAGTGCTGTTGTGTGGTCTTGAGATTTTGTTGCCTCGTAGTAAATTTTAGACAATGTGTTAAAGTCTATTTCTGTCTTCATCTCGATTTTTACCAATACATCTTTGTTTGTCTTCTGTTAGATATTAAAATGACCAAATTCAGAGTTTTATCATTGGCCAGCAAGTCAACAGGAAGGCATAAACACAGCTATATCTCTCGAGTGTCTGTCATGTAAGCGCACTGGACGAGTCGGTTGATTAAGCAGATAACTTGGGGCAGATGTTGAGTCTCCTGTTGTCACATGATCGGATTTTTAAATGAGGTAGTATAAAATCCACCGTCTATCCAGCAACGCCCCTTTGTTTCGTCAGAAATAAAAATTGGCGTTTCCATTAGACACAGTCCGCTGGACAGCTCAAAAGATGAATTCCTTCGTTTTGATCACCGTTATTGCTCTTGCTGCTGTTTATGTCAGCTCACTATCAACAACGTCTACTAGAGAGACAGCATAGTATACCGCTGGTGTCAACTTGGCCACAAGAACACCATAGTATACCGCTGGTGTCAACTTGGCCACAAGAAACACCATAGTATACCGCTGGTGTCAACTTGATCACAAGACACAGCATAGTATACCGCTGGTGTCAACTTGATCACAAGACACAGCATAGTATACCGCTGGTGTTAACTTGGTCACAAGACACAGCATAGTGTACCTCTGGTGTCAACTTGGTCACAAGACACAGCATAGTGTACCTCTGGTGTCAACTTGGTCACAAGACACAGCATAGTATACTGCTGGTGTCAACTTGGTCACAAGACACAGCATAGTATACTGCTGGTGTCAACTTGGTCACAAGACACAGCATAGTATACTGCTGGTGTTAGTACATTTAAAAGAAATAATGATATTCTCATAAAACCTACACCATCAGCATGGAACTACAGTTAACTACTGCATTAAGTGCACGTGGATCATAAATTTAACAACTTTTGTAACTGTTTTACTACAGTTTTTCTGAGTGTTCTCTGCCTAGGAAAATGTGGCCTTATCAGAGACATATAATGTTTTAACCAAAAGCTTTTATTAAAACTTTAGAAAAAGCGAATTTCCTTACCGTGAACCATTTAATTTGTGACAAAAATGACAAATTAAAACAATTACTTATATTTGGATTTTGAACATTAGCATTTTAAAGTGCAGTATAAGTATATATGATGAAGGTGAAGGGCTCGCCGAAGACAGGAAAAATTGGCGAACTACCTTGCGAACCCTATGTGACGTTTAACGGCACGGGAAGGATATAAGATATAAGATAAAATAAGTATATATAATTTAAGTATCTCGTAATCCCCCCCCCCCCCCCCAAGCATGGCAAAGTGAGTTTATTGCAGTGCTGTTGTGTGGTCTTGAGATTTTGTTGCCTCGTAGTAAATTTTAGACAATGTGTTAAAGTCTATTTCTGTCTTCATCTCGATTTTTACCAATACATCTTTGTTTGTCTTCTGTTAGATATTAAAATGACCAAATTCAGAGTTTTATCATTGGCCAGCAAGTCAACAGGAAGGCATAAACACAGCTATATCTCTCGAGTGTCTGTCATGTAAGCGCACTGGACGAGTCGGTTGATTAAGCAGATAACTTGGGGCAGATGTTGAGTCTCCTGTTGTCACATGATCGGATTTTTAAATGAGGTAGTATAAAATCCACCGTCTATCCAGCAACGCCCCTTTGTTTCGTCAGAAATAAAAATTGGCGTTTCCATTAGACACAGTCCGCTGGACAGCTCAAAAGATGAATTCCTTCGTTTTGATCACCGTTATTGCTCTTGCTGCTGTTTATGTCAGCTCACTATCAACAACGTCTACTAGAGAGACAACAGAGTATTCCACTGCATCCGTCAGCAACCTTACAACACCACCAACAAACGCCACAACGTCTACCGCTACAACAAATGCGAGCCAGACAACAGTAGCAAACATCACAGGATCTCAGTCACCAGGCAACATATCATCACAAACAACAAGCACCACACAGTCACAGTCAACAAGCAGCACACCATCACAAACGCCAAGCAACTCATCCTCTCAAGAAACAACTGTGCCCACTGGTCAGGCAAGCACTTTCTTCACAACACAACCAGCGCAAAATTGTACAGGGTTCACAGATTCCCCATCTACCTGCGACGCTGTCAGGTTTGTGAAACATGTTTGCATCGTTGTTTGTTTAATTGACTTGAAACAGTACTCCCTAGTAGTATTTTGTTTAAGTGACTTGAAACAGTACTACCTAGTAGTATTTTGTTTAAGTGGCTAAACAGTACTCCCTAGTAGTATTTTGTTTAAGTGACTTGAAACAGTACTACCTAGTAATATTTTGTTTAAGTGGCTTAAAACAGTACTCCCTAGTAGTATTTTGTTTAGATAAGTAGCTTAAAACAGTACTCCCTAGTAGTATTTTGTTTAAATAAGTAGCTTAAAACAGTACTCCCTAGTAGTATTTTGTTTATGTAAGTAGCTTAAAACAGTACTCCCTAGTAGTATTTTGTTTAAATAAGTAGCTTAAAACAATACTCCCTAGTAGTATTTTGTTCAAATAAGTAGCTTAAAACAGTACTCCCTAGTAGTATTTTGTTTAAATAAGTAACTGAAAACAGTACTACCTAGTAGTATTTTGTTTAAATAAGTAGCTTAAAACAGTACTCCCTAGTAGTATTTTGTTTAAGTAGCTTAAAACAGTACTCCCTAGTAGTATTTTGTTTAAATAAGTAGCTTAAAACAGTACTCCCTAGTAGTATTTTGTTTAAGCGGCTTAAAACGGTACTCCCTAGTAGTATTTTGTTTAAGTGACTCAAAACAGTACTCCCTAGTAGTATTTTGTTTAAGTGACTTAAAACAGTACTCCCTAGTAGCATTTTGTTTAGTGACTCAAAACAGTACTCCCTAGTAGTATTTTGCTTAAGTGACTCAACACAGTACTCCCTAGTAGTATTTTGTTTAAGTGGCTTAAAACAGTACTCCCTAGTAGTATTTTGTTTAAGTGGCTTAAAACAGTACTTCCTAGTAGTATTTTGTTTAAGTGGCTTAAAACAGTACTCCCTAGTAGTATTTTGTTTAAGTGGCTTAAAACAGTACTCTCTAGTAGTATTTTGTTTAAGTGACTTAAAACAGTACTCCCTAGTAGTATTTTGTTTAAGTGGCTTAAAACAGTACTCCCTAGTAGTATTTTGTTTAAGTGGCTTAAAACAGTACTCCCTAGTAGTATTTTGTTTAAGTGACTTAAAACTACTCCCTAGTAGTATTTTGTTTAAGTGGCTTAAAACAGTACTCCCTAGTAGTATTTTGTTTAAGTGACTTAAAACAGTACTCCCTAGTAGTATTTTGTTTAAGTGGCTTAAAACAGTACTCCCTAGTAATATTTTGTTTAAGTGGCTTAAAACAGTACTCCCTAGTAGTATTTTGTTTAAGTGACTTAAAACAGTACTCCCTAGTAGTATTTTGTTTAAGTAGCTTAAAACAGTACTCCCTAGTAGTATTTTGTTTAAATAAGTAACTGAAAACAGTACTCCCTAGTAGTATTTTTTTTAAATAAGTAGCTTAAAACAGTACTCCCTAGTATTTTGTTTAAGTAGCTTAAAACAGTACTCCCTAGTAGTATTTTGTTTAAATAAGTAGCTTAAAACAGTACTCCCTAGTAGTATTTTGTTTAAATAAGTAGCTTAAAACAATACTACCTAGTAGTATTTTGTTTAAGTCGCTTAAAACAGTACTCCCTAGTAGTATTTTGTTTAAATAAGTAGCTTAAAACAGTACTCCCTAGTAGTATTTTGCTTAAGTAGCTTAAAACAGTACTCCCTAGTAGTATTTTGTTTAAATAAGTAGCTTAAAACAATACTCCCTAGTAGTATTTTGTTCAAATAAGTAGCTTAAAACAGTACTCCCTAGTAGTATTTTGTTTAAATAAGTAACTGAAAACAGTACTACCTAGTAGTATTTTGTTTAAATAAGTAGCTTAAAACAGTACTCCCTAGTAGTATTTTGTTTAAGTAGCTTAAAACAGTACTCCCTAGTAGTATTTTGTTTAAATAAGTAGCTTAAAACAGTACTCCCTAGTAGTATTTTGTTTAAGCGGCTTAAAACGGTACTCCCTAGTAGTATTTTGTTTAAGTGACTCAAAACAGTACTCCCTAGTAGTATTTTGTTTAAGTGACTTAAAACAGTACTCCCTAGTAGCATTTTGTTTAGTGACTCAAAACAGTACTCCCTAGTAGTATTTTGCTTAAGTGACTCAACACAGTACTCCCTAGTAGTATTTTGTTTAAGTGGCTTAAAACAGTACTCCCTAGTAGTATTTTGTTTAAGTGGCTTAAAACAGTACTTCCTAGTAGTATTTTGTTTAAGTGGCTTAAAACAGTACTCCCTAGTAGTATTTTGTTTAAGTGGCTTAAAACAGTACTCTCTAGTAGTATTTTGTTTAAGTGACTTAAAACAGTACTCCCTAGTAGTATTTTGTTTAAGTGGCTTAAAACAGTACTCCCTAGTAGTATTTTGTTTAAGTGGCTTAAAACAGTACTCCCTAGTAGTATTTTGTTTAAGTGACTTAAAACTACTCCCTAGTAGTATTTTGTTTAAGTGGCTTAAAACAGTACTCCCTAGTAGTATTTTGTTTAAGTGACTTAAAACAGTACTCCCTAGTATTTTGTTTAAGTGGCTTAAAACAGTACTCCCTAGTAATATTTTGTTTAAGTGGCTTAAAACAGTACTCCCTAGTAGTATTTTGTTTAAGTGACTTAAAACAGTACTCCCTAGTAGTATTTTGTTTAAGTAGCTTAAAACAGTACTCCCTAGTAGTATTTTGTTTAAATAAGTAACTGAAAACAGTACTCCCTAGTAGTATTTTTTTTAAATAAGTAGCTTAAAACAGTACTCCCTAGTAGTATTTTGTTTAAGTAGCTTAAAACAGTACTCCCTAGTAGTATTTTGTTTAAATAAGTAGCTTAAAACAGTACTCCCTAGTAGTATTTTGTTTAAATAAGTAGCTTAAAACAATACTACCTAGTAGTATTTTGTTTAAGTCGCTTAAAACAGTACTCCCTAGTAGTATTTTGTTTAAATAAGTAGCTTAAAACAGTACTCCCTAGTAGTATTTTGCTTAAGTAGCTTAAAACAGTACTCCCTAGTAGTATTTTGTTTAAATAAGTAGCTTAAAACAGTACTCCCTAGTAGTATTTTGTTTAAATAAGTAGCTTAAAACAATACTCCCTAGTAGTATTTTGTTCAAATAAGTAACTGAAAACAATACTACCTAGTAGTATTTTGTTTAAGTGGCTTAAAACAGTACTCCCTAGTAGTATTTTGTTTAAGTGGCTTAAAACAATACTCCCTAGTAGTATTTTGTTTAAATAAGTAGCTGAAAACAGTACTCCCTAGTAGTATTTTGTTTAAGTGGCTTAAAACAATACTCCCTAGTAGTATTTTGTTTAAATAAGTAGCTTAAAACAGTACTCTCTAGAAGTATCATTTTTGACTCTTTACATAGTGGTTCTCAGCCATTTTTGCCCCCTTGCATCCTTTTTCACCAAATGTCACACTGTCCCCTACCCCCATCTCTGTCTACCTACCCCACCCCACCTACCCTTTTTTTTCTCGAGATTCTCTAACTCTGGTGGGGTTTTCCAAATAATATGCTTATAATTTCAAATGGTTTAAGTCTGTAAATCTGGGGTTCTAATTTTGCATTGAAACACCGGAACACTGAAATTCTTCCAACGAATTTCCTTAGCTTGATTTTATATACATTAAAAAAAAAAGGTTTATTTGAATTTAAATCCGTGTGGCAAATTTTTATGCAGACAAAAAATAACAGACTACGGGGCTAGATTTCTTTTGAGACTAGCGCTATATTTAATTTTTGTGAATGGCGTTGTCAGTGATAACAGAGCCAAGTTCATGAATATTTTATATTGATTTCTTTGATTTTTATTTCACGTCACCTGGCTGCCTTTAAAAGTCAGTATGTTCAGTAACATAAAGTTTGTCGCTTAAATATTATTTTAAAAAATAACACAACATTAAAAAAAGGATAACTCTTCTTCTTCTTCTTCTTCAATAACGGTTTCTTAATTCAGTTTCTTCAGATTCTGTGGAGAAAAAAGGGAATTTGCTTAAAACAATTTTATGAAGACTACATTAAATTTTCATTACGACTGGATACTGCTAGTATTTCGACGTCTAGTCTTCAAGTTCCCGTAAGAGACAAGCTTCACAAACAAGTTATAGACCAGAAACATGGCCACTTCAGACCCAAGTGGTGTTGCTCAAGTTCTCATAGTTTGAAAAAGACAAACCTTCTCTTTTTGGAAAGAGCAACCACTGCTGTGAACTTACATACCGCCAGGGACTCCATTCTCCTTAAAGAGACAGAAACGTGACAGAGAAGAATGGGTGTGGTAAACAATGTGCTATATCATTTCTTGATAGAGAAGAATGGTGTGGTAAACAATGTGCTATATCATTTCTTGATAGAGAAGAATGGGTGTGGTAAACAATGTGCTATATCATTTCTTGATAGAGAAGAATGAGTGTGGTAAACAATGTGCTATATCATTTCACTGTGAGTAGGCCTCTTTAGTTTCCAGTTTGTTCGCTGAAGGCCCAAAATGGCACAAAGAGGACAATAAAGCAGTCTCTAACCGGACAAGGACTAGATTGGAACCAGATCCGAAAAAGGAGAAGAAGAAGTAACAGAATAACGAAGCTCAGTAACAAAATAACGAAGCTCAGCAACAAAATAATAAAGCTCAATAATGATGTATGAAAAGAAATAGCTCATTTCATGAATGGTTTATGAAAATGAAAAGCAAAGTTTCACAGGTCAGGGTGCTTTTTGTTTGTTTGTTTGTTTGTTGTTGTCTCCTGCGAGGGAAGAATTAACTTTCTTCGCCAGTACTCCGATCAGCCTGGCTGTAAACGTCCTGTCTTGTTGTGTCTCTTTCCTCATATACTTACTTTTCAGTGTTGAGGGGAGAAATAGATGTCTTGGTGGGACTCGACAATTTATTTCATATAATGGGATATCTGAGGTTTCTGTAATTTCCTCTCTCTATCTCTTGCGTGGGCGGCATCTTCCTCTGGTTCCTACAATTCTTCTGGCGGCGGCCGCGTAGCGTGGTCAATCCATTTGACTTCGTTGTTTCTGGATGTAGTGTACTCCTGGTGTTATTCCAACCTTTGCCCTGATGGTGTCATTTTTTATTTGATCTTTTCTTGTCACATTTAGTATCCTCCATAAACATCTCATTTCTGTCGTGATGATTCTGCTGTAAACATCACTGGAGCTAAATTAGTCGCAAGCTAAACTAGAGACATCTGTTATGTTCAGTTGTTGCCTCTCACATCATTACCACGTGCATTTGTTCTTGTTGCCATCCTAATACGATGTGTAGAATGTTATGACAGTTTCCGCAGTAACAGTACATACATCCACAGTTTTTTTTTCTGAAGGGCGTGGTTGAAGGGCGTAGGTTTAATTATAACTCTGTTTGTATTAAAAGAAAGTTAAAAGGTGTTTTCGGGATAATTACCTATTTAGGAATTTGTTAATTACTTCCAGTTCTTTATTTTCCAGCTGAAAAATAATTAAACAACATTACAATAAGAAGAACTGTGAACTGTTATGTTATACACTTAACATATGCACTCTAAATGCTGAGCCATTTAGCTGGATCGTTTAAAACATGTAAGCAGTAGCAGCAGTAATATTGTGATTGTAGTGATAGTTGTAATAACTGCTTTATTTTAATTATACATGTTTAATTTATGTGATTTATGATGTCAATTCGTTCTGATAGCTTAAACTGAATATAGCAGATGAAATACGTTATAGCTTGTTTTTTTGTTTTCTCCTCTGCTTTCAGTTTCAAGATGTGTGGCTTACTCTTGGTAGCAGCACTGGCTATGATCAGCTTGTTCTAGGGATCTCTGATAGATGAGTGAAAAGTTCTATTGCTGGAGCTTGATGACGTCACTATTTCTGGCTGAAAGCAAGAATTCTGAAGGCAATAAGAGCAACACATTTCCGTGCAATTTAAATGAAATCGATTTCTTGTGTTCTCATAATTATGAAGATGCTGAAAGAGGCGTGGTCTGATTAATATACTGCGTACTTAATTTTATCGTCACTTTCGTTGCAGTTTGTGACGTATCATTGAATAATGTAGTTTTCGTTTCACGTTAAATGCTACGTTTGACATGCAAGACTGAGTTCTTTGCTTCTGTTTTTTGTTTCTTCGTGCCCTCAGTTCAAATTCCTTTCAGACTCCACTTAGATCATGTAGTTGAGCTTCTGTTGCTGAAGACTTCATGACACTTGTGGTCTGCGTTTGTTATCTGATGATATGGATTCCAACTCTCACACACTCTGAGTATATGTGTGTACAAGCATGGATTCCAACTCTCACATACTCTGAGTATATGTGTGTACAAGCATGGATTCCAACTCTCACACACTCTGAGTATATGTGTGTACAAGCATGGATTCCAACTCTCACACACTCTGAGTATATATGTGTATAAGCCCTACGAGATTGGGGATGCATTGCTTTGCAGTCCTAAGGGTTTCCATGTTTCAGGCGTGAGCCTAGAAGACTTGGGGCGGGGAGGGGGAGAGGGAGGAGTGGGGGGTGGCAGTTGATGAAAACAGATAAACAAAAAAGTGGGGGGTGGGGGCAGGGGAGAGGGGCGGGGTTTGCACGGGCTTACAAAAATTTTCTCGGAGGCCCTGGAGTGTGTGTGTGTGTATATTTTATGTATGTATGTGTGTGTACATACATGCTGGGGTATGTTTATGTCTGGCTAAAATGTCCCTGTAATATTTTTTTTTTCGTTCAAAATTTCAACCCTTCTTTACGACTAACTATCACTGTCTTGTTTTTGTTTTCATCAAGTATTTTATAGACCTGCTTTAGGTTCATGGTTTTAAATCATAGTTTACTTGTTCCGTTAGAACCGATACTACTGTAACATGAACTTGGTAAGACCAGATATGGCACATCTAGGCAAGCCAACTGTTTTGTACTAACATACGTATTTAGAAAGACATTTTTCATCAAATAAAATCTAAATATGTTCCTGATGCCATACCTAAAACAGGTATATTTTGTCTATCTATCTATCTATCTATCTATCTATCTATCTATCTATCTATCTATCACGACAAACTCAAGGGACACAATTCTAACTAACCACAATAGTTTTTATTTGTGGACAAGTTTTTCCCCTTCCCACATTAGCAGACAACTAAATCGAAAGCAGAGGAATATATATTAAGCCAGCGTTTCTCAGGCTTGTTCGGGCTGCTGTCCCCTTTTCTCTCCGGCCACATCCTCAACGTCCCTTCCCCCAACCTCCCCCCTCCCCACCCCCCCCCCCCTTACGTACTACTTGTTCAATGGCCTCTTAAACTAGGATATGGGTTACACAACTAAAAACTGCGGCAAGCAAACTAGTTTAACAGCATGAAGGAGCACATTCTTAACTCATGTACTGCATTATTTTCTCAACTTTTAATGTGATGGATGAGTTTCATGTAGTGCCACACGTTTCTCAATATCGGGTAGAAAAAGGTGATAAGAAGGAAGGTATTATCGCCCCCGTCTGCTTCTTCGCCTCCCCCCCCCACTGCCCCCTTTCCACTCCCTCCACCCCTATTGATCCTTTTTCCTTCGCCGCCCCCTTGGTATTTTCCAGCGCCCATAGCGGGCATTAACGCCCACTTTGGGAAACACTGTTAGGCAATTAAAAAAATTAACAAAATAAAAGCTTGAAACAAAGTTAGAAGAGGAGGTAGATTAGATGTTAAAAGTAAATCATAAATTGTTTTCATTTTCCCTTCTCATTCTAAAGCGAAGGGGACAGTGGAAAGCAGTAAGAAAAAATGTGGGGTCAGAATGTGAGAAAAAGAAATGAGAGGCCAAAAGCTTCAAAAGAGTAAGTGACTCCGAGAGAGAGAGAGAGAGAGAGAGAGAGAGAGAGAAGAGAGAGAGAGAGGGAGGGGGGGGGGCTCTGCCAAACTTGTCTGAACATTTACTTTCTTGATTGAAAGAATCTCACAGACAAAGTGACAGTTTCAGTAACTGCACTGTCAGCTTGTCATAATTCTAAAATGTTTTATTTTGAAGGGCAAATATGTACAGCAATATCAGAAATGAGGTTTAGAAATATTATTTATTTCATATTTCCTCCGATACATCTCATACTTGACCATATAGTTCGAGATGTGATACTTGCGAAAGAAACTGATAAATATGTATTTCAATGTTAACAGTTTGTCAGAGCCACCTCGTGTTATCTACAGTCAGTTTCTGTGGTTAGGAAAAGGATCTGTGGGTGCGATTTCCAACGTTTGTAAAATGAAAGGAAATTCCAAGGACCAGACGTATAGACAGCATTGAGAACATTGAGATATAGTCAGAGAATTTTCTATAAAGATAACAACTGATAACAAATGACTGGATTTATTGTCTCTACGGCCCTCTCTTGATAAAACGTTATCAATGACCCACACGTTAACCTTCTTCAGATAAATATGTAGCTATCTCAAGTAGCAGTAGACGGATTTGATGACGCTTTGTACAAGGCCCTGGAGTGTGTGTGTGTGTATATTTTATGTATGTATGTGTGTGTACATACATGCTGGGGTATGTTTATGTCTGGCTAAAATGTCCCTGTAATATTTTTTTTTTCGTTCAAAATTTCAACCCTTCTTTACGACTAACTATCACTGTCTTGTTTTTGTTTTCATCAAGTATTTTATAGACCTGCTTTAGGTTCATGGTTTTAAATCATAGTTTACTTGTTCCGTTAGAACCGATACTACTGTAACATGAACTTGGTAAGACCAGATATGGCACATCTAGGCAAGCCAACTGTTTTGTACTAACATACGTATTTAGAAAGACATTTTTCATCAAATAAAATCTAAATATGTTCCTGATGCCATACCTAAAACAGGTATATTTTGTCTATCTATCTATCTATCTATCTATCTATCTATCTATCTATCTATCTATCACGACAAACTCAAGGGACACAATTCTAACTAACCACAATAGTTTTTATTTGTGGACAAGTTTTTCCCCTTCCCACATTAGCAGACAACTAAATCGAAAGCAGAGGAATATATATTAAGCCAGCGTTTCTCAGGCTTGTTCGGGCTGCTGTCCCCTTTTCTCTCCGGCCACATCCTCAACGTCCCTTCCCCCAACCTCCCCCCTCCCCTCCCCACCCCCCCCCCCCTTACGTACTACTTGTTCAATGGCCTCTTAAACTAGGATATGGGTTACACAACTAAAAACTGCGGCAAGCAAACTAGTTTAACAGCATGAAGGAGCACATTCTTAACTCATGTACTGCATTATTTTCTCAACTTTTAATGTGATGGATGAGTTTCATGTAGTGCCACACGTTTCTCAATATCGGGTAGAAAAAGGTGATAAGAAGGAAGGTATTATCGCCCCCGTCTGCTTCTTCGCCTCCCCCCCCACTGCCCCCTTTCCACTCCCTCCACCCCTATTGATCCTTTTTCCTTCGCCGCCCCCTTGGTATTTTCCAGCGCCCATAGCGGGCATTAACGCCCACTTTGGGAAACACTGTTAGGCAATTAAAAAAATTAACAAAATAAAAGCTTGAAACAAAGTTAGAAGAGGAGGTAGATTAGATGTTAAAAGTAAATCATAAATTGTTTTCATTTTCCCTTCTCATTCTAAAGCGAAGGGGACAGTGGAAAGCAGTAAGAAAAAATGTGGGGTCAGAATGTGAGAAAAAGAAATGAGAGGCCAAAAGCTTCAAAAGAGTAAGTGACTCCGAGAGAGAGAGAGAGAGAGAGAGAGAGAGAGAGAGAGAAGAGAGAGAGAGAGGGAGGGGGGGGGGCTCTGCCAAACTTGTCTGAACATTTACTTTCTTGATTGAAAGAATCTCACAGACAAAGTGACAGTTTCAGTAACTGCACTGTCAGCTTGTCATAATTCTAAAATGTTTTATTTTGAAGGGCAAATATGTACAGCAATATCAGAAATGAGGTTTAGAAATATTATTTATTTCATATTTCCTCCGATACATCTCATACTTGACCATATAGTTCGAGATGTGATACTTGCGAAAGAAACTGATAATATGTATTTCAATGTTAACAGTTTGTCAGAGCCACCTCGTGTTATCTACAGTCAGTTTCTGTGGTTAGGAAAAGGATCTGTGGGTGCGATTTCCAACGTTTGTAAAATGAAAGGAAATTCCAAGGACCAGACGTATAGACAGCATTGAGAACATTGAGATATAGTCAGAGAATTTTCTATAAAGATAACAACTGATAACAAATGACTGGATTTATTGTCTCTACGGCCCTCTCTTGATAAAACGTTATCAATGACCCACACGTTAACCTTCTTCAGATAAATATGTAGCTATCTCAAGTAGCAGTAGACGGATTTGATGACGCTTTGTACAAGGCCAGCGGAGTCCAGGAATGCTGACCTGTGCCTAAGGGTTGTCGTAGAGGGACGATGTTTTACACAGTAGCAGAAACACCAAAGAAAGCACATTTGTGGACTCGTGGTGTTTAATACGAAACCTCAAGCTGAAATGTTTTTGCGAGCAGGATAATTAACACTTTAACCACCCAGTTTACTTTATATAATTATGATACGTTTTCTTACAGTCGATTTACCTTGATTTTTCATCAACTAAAACACCGGGAAGTGTACTCACAACATACAACATACGTTTGCAAGAAACAGAGTAATATAATGTGAATAACGTTAAGAGTTATTCAAAAGAAAAGTTCAGGCAAATTATCAAGAAAATATATAACAACATGCTCATTTTAAACACTGCAGAACTTAAGCCTCTGTGGGCCAAATCTCTTTTGATATTTCGTGCCAAATCAGTGATGAAGTTGTGGTCTGAACATTATGAGCTGTTGCGGAGTCTCTGCATAACTGTGAACCTGAACTGTGAGCATCCCGGCTGACGGCGCTGTGAGGGTCTTGAAAAACAAACATCACGTCAGATCGTCAGCGGATTAGAGTCGTCTTCCCAGGGGCAACCTTAAGAAACAGATCAAGATCCACCACCACTTCCAAGGGGCAGACCTTAAGAAACAGATCAATTATTTTCTCAACTTTTAATGTGATGGATGAGTTTCATGTAGTGCCACACGTTTCTCAATATCGGGTAGAAAAAGGTGATAAGAAGGAAGGTATTATCGCCCCCGTCTGCTTCTTCGCCTCCCCCCCCCACTGCCCCCTTTCCACTCCCTCCACCCCTATTGATCCTTTTTCCTTCGCCGCCCCCTTGGTATTTTCCAGCGCCCATAGCGGGCATTAACGCCCACTTTGGGAAACACTGTTAGGCAATTAAAAAAATTAACAAAATAAAAGCTTGAAACAAAGTTAGAAGAGGAGGTAGATTAGATGTTAAAAGTAAATCATAAATTGTTTTCATTTTCCCTTCTCATTCTAAAGCGAAGGGGACAGTGGAAAGCAGTAAGAAAAAATGTGGGGTCAGAATGTGAGAAAAAGAAATGAGAGGCCAAAAGCTTCAAAAGAGTAAGTGACTCCGAGAGAGAGAGAGAGAGAGAGAGAGAGAGAGAGAGAAGAGAGAGAGAGAGGGAGGGGGGGGGGCTCTGCCAAACTTGTCTGAACATTTACTTTCTTGATTGAAAGAATCTCACAGACAAAGTGACAGTTTCAGTAACTGCACTGTCAGCTTGTCATAATTCTAAAATGTTTTATTTTGAAGGGCAAATATGTACAGCAATATCAGAAATGAGGTTTAGAAATATTATTTATTTCATATTTCCTCCGATACATCTCATACTTGACCATATAGTTCGAGATGTGATACTTGCGAAAGAAACTGATAAATATGTATTTCAATGTTAACAGTTTGTCAGAGCCACCTCGTGTTATCTACAGTCAGTTTCTGTGGTTAGGAAAAGGATCTGTGGGTGCGATTTCCAACGTTTGTAAAATGAAAGGAAATTCCAAGGACCAGACGTATAGACAGCATTGAGAACATTGAGATATAGTCAGAGAATTTTCTATAAAGATAACAACTGATAACAAATGACTGGATTTATTGTCTCTACGGCCCTCTCTTGATAAAACGTTATCAATGACCCACACGTTAACCTTCTTCAGATAAATATGTAGCTATCTCAAGTAGCAGTAGACGGATTTGATGACGCTTTGTACAAGGCCAGCGGAGTCCAGGAATGCTGACCTGTGCCTAAGGGTTGTCGTAGAGGGACGATGTTTTACACAGTAGCAGAAACACCAAAGAAAGCACATTTGTGGACTCGTGGTGTTTAATACGAAACCTCAAGCTGAAATGTTTTTGCGAGCAGGATAATTAACACTTTAACCACCCAGTTTACTTTATATAATTATGATACGTTTTCTTACAGTCGATTTACCTTGATTTTTCATCAACTAAAACACCGGGAAGTGTACTCACAACATACAACATACGTTTGCAAGAAACAGAGTAATATAATGTGAATAACGTTAAGAGTTATTCAAAAGAAAAGTTCAGGCAAATTATCAAGAAAATATATAACAACATGCTCATTTTAAACACTGCAGAACTTAAGCCTCTGTGGGCCAAATCTCTTTTGATATTTCGTGCCAAATCAGTGATGAAGTTGTGGTCTGAACATTATGAGCTGTTGCGGAGTCTCTGCATAACTGTGAACCTGAACTGTGAGCATCCCGGCTGACGGCGCTGTGAGGGTCTTGAAAAACAAACATCACGTCAGATCGTCAGCGGATTAGAGTCGTCTTCCCAGGGGCAACCTTAAGAAACAGATCAAGATCCACCACCACTTCCAAGGGGCAGACCTTAAGAAACAGATCAAGATCCACCACCACTTCCTAGGGGCAGACATTAAGACACATATCAAGATCCACCACCACTTCCAAGGGGCAGACCTAAGAAACAGACCAAGATCCATCATCACTTCCCAGAGGCAGACCTTAAGAAACAGATCAAGATCAACCACCACTTCCAAGGGGCAGACCTAAGAAACAGACCAAGATCCATCATCACTTCCCAGGGGCAGACCTTAAGAAACAGATCAAGATCCACCACCACTTCCCAGGGGCAGACCTTAAGAAACAGACCAAGATCCACCACCACTTCCCAGGGGTAGACCTTAAGAAACAGACCAAGATCCACCACCACTTCCTAGGGGCAGAACTTAAGAAACAGACCAAGATCCACCACCACTTCCCAGGGGCAGACCTTAAGAAACAGATCAAGATCCACCACCACTTCCTAGGGGCAGACATTAAGACACATATCAAGATCCACAACCATTTCCCAGGGGTAGAAACAGACCAAGATCCACCACCACTTCCTAGGGGCAGAACTTAAGAAACAGACCAAGATCCACCACCACTTCCCAGAGGCAGACCTTAAGAAACAGACCAAGATCCACCACCACCTCCCAGGGGCAGACCTTAAGAAACAGACCAAGATCCACCACCACTTCCCAGGGCAGACCTAAGAAACAGACAAAGATCCATCACCACTTCCCAGGGCATACCTTAAGAAACAGATCAAGATCCACCACCACTTCCCAGGGGCAGACCTAAGAAACAGATCAAGATCCACCACCACTTCCCAGGGGCAGACCTTAAGAAACAGATCAAGATCCACCATCACTTCCCAGGGGCAAACCTGAGAAACAGACCAAGATCCACCACCACTTCCCAGGGCAGACTTAAGAAACAGACCAAGATCCACCACCACCACTTTCCAGTGGCAGACTTAAGAAACAGACTAAGATCCACCACCACTGAAGACACATCAGTTTCTTCCCCGCTGGCCGACTGAAGTTAAAACAGCCTGGTTTTGGAAGTCTGCTGGAGGGATGATCAGATTTTGACTAGGCTCTACATCGTCGTCTATGCCCATTCTTTAACTGGTACCATAGACCTTTATATTCCAAAACTGTAAATAGGTTTGGGAAATGGAGTTTTCCCGAGTCTGGAAGTTAATCAACTGCCTAAGGACTTAAATCTGAAAGATAGCACAAAAGTAAATGAAGTTAATATTGATCCTCGACTTTGGATTTGGCTTCAGAAATCGAGTGTTGGGACACCGAGTCAGCCCCTACCACACATATCACGAACTTATACTGAAAAAGTAATTCAGTTCAACACATCAGAATGTTTTAAAATAAAGAGCAGGTGACCTAAAGAAACTTTATTAGCCCAGCTAACAAAGCGATTATAAAGCTTGAAGTTACTTTAATTAGAGGTGGCCAAAACCTGATTAAGGGAAGAGCCACATGCAATAAACTTCTTGTCTTAGCGCCACGGATAGGGGGCGGGAGCAGGAGGGGGTGGAAGGAACCAGGGTTGTATCCCTGAGGGTCAACTGTTGGGTGAAATCTCATTTTATACCAGGCAAATAATTTAAAAGTTTGATTTTTTAAAATTTACATTTTATATTATTTGTTATGAGAAAAGGACTTCAGCCAACATTCTTCCACGAATCGCACATTACATATCGAAGAGCCTGCCTGCCTGCCTGCCTGCCTGCCTGCCTGCCTGCCTGTCTGTCTACAAATGCGGGAAGACATATGGAGGATAATTATGAAGGATTTTTATGAACAAAGCAGGAAACACGTTCACTACAAACAAAAGAGCCCCCAAAATTTGTATCCACCGATGTACTGTACATTTTCATACAAGCAGTTAGAAGCACAAAGGACAGGCATTTGTGGAAAACTCTTGCGGAAGCCCCATGTGCACTGGGTACTTAAGATTCAGAGAGAGAGAGAGAGAGAGAGAGAGAGAGAGAGAGAGAGAGAGTTAGAAACACTGCTGCCCACGAATGGCACAACGATAAAATACGATTGCAACATACATTATAATACAGACACAGATGAAATTTCCATCAAGTGATCTACATCAGAATCTGTGAATGATTAACGTGTGCTGTTAGAGACATGCAAATGGCAGTTTGCGATGTGTAGAGAAGGACTGATTGATCGAACGATTGATTGATTGAACTTTATTTGAAAAGGGCAAAGAACTGGGCACGAGGCCTGTCTGACAAGAGAGAGAGAGAAAGAGAGAGAGAGAGAGAGAGAGCTAAAGAGAGAAAGAGGAAGAGAAAGGGCAAGAGAACGAACAAAATGATTTTTCATATTTAAGACATTCTGCCCTTCATTCTGTAATAGAATTACTATTTATAATTCTAAAGCACCACTATAATAGTATTGGCGCCAACTAAAATGGTTTTATTTGGGATTACATTTGAAATTGTTTTCTACTGGTTTGATTAAATCTTCTTGTGGAGTACATTTTCATCTTATAAATTTCTTCTTGTTGTTGGTGTTCTAAAACCACCTCATTTTCTATGTTACACACTGAGAAAATACAACAAGACACCTAGGCTTCCAACTCCACAGAATAATACAGATACAACAACTTAACATAACTTGGCGGTCTTCCAACCAAAACAAACTGGTCAACAATGAGAATTCCAACAAAGCCAATTGGTGTAGTTATAACGTCACACAACACACATTTATTGATGGACAAAATTGAGGGGTGAAATTATGAGGATGGAAACGTAGCCATCAGGCTGAACAGAATTTACAGTGACAATGCCCGGCGTGAGAGAACTCTACGCCATATGGGCGATAACCTTACAAATGTACTCATACAAATAAAATCATACTTACAACATTCCACCAAAAACCTCAACCATCACAAGAAAACCTAATTCTTCCATCTCAACTACATAAAACCTGCCACTAACAAAAGAAACTCTTCCTAAACTGAACTCCATCTACAACAAACTAGTAAGGTTCATCCTACAACACAAACAAGTAAGGCCCCCTTTGACTAATAGTGAGTGGTATTTATACTATCCCTACCCACTCAGTTTTCTCCATGCTGCATGCTTTTCCCAAGACCCCCGCTCAATGGTCTCAACCAACCTACCTTTTAACAAGGGTACTCACTCTATTAATTATTTCCTAAATACCAATCCTGGTTATAACCCCATAGCCAAGAGCATACTGCTATAATTCCTCGACTTTCACTCCAGCGGAGAGTTTAGGCTTCAGTATGCTACCAGTACTGGTATTAGAAACGTTTAAAGGAAAACACTAAATGTAACACTTCTTACATCTTACGTCCTTCCCGTGCTGTTCAGCGTCGCATAAGGCTCGTATAGTTGTTTGCCAAGTTTTCCTGTTCTCGGCGAGTCTTTCAACCTCATAAATGAATTATATGCCCACTAAACTGGCTTCTCTTAACAATGTCCTCTTTAGAGTTTCACGCGGTCGACCTCTTTTTCTTCGGCCACTTGATAGCTTGTTTTGGTTTTCTTTGATTGTTTCTTCTCATCACATGGCTTACATATGTCCATCTTCTTTTACTGATCACCCATGAGACAGGTTGTTATTTCCTCATCTGTCTTATCTCTGCGATGTTCTTGAAGTCTTTCCACTTAATACCAAGAATTTTCCTGAGGCATTTGTTTTGAAAAGAGTCTAATTTTTAGTCTATTTCTTTAGTTGATTTCCAGCTTTCGTATCCATAGATGAGGGTGGATATCACATGTGAATTGAATAATCTTAACTTTGTTTTTGTGCTTATAACTTTTGAATTCCATATATTCTCAAGATTTTCGAAGGACAATGCTGCTTTTGCAATTCTAATTCTAACTTCCTTCCTGGTGTCATTATCTTGGTCTATGTAGCTGCCAAGGTATGCAAATTGGTTTACTTCATCAACAACTGTTCCTTCTACATATATATTTTTTCTTCTTGATTAATGAGAAGTTTCATAATTTTTATTTTGTCTTTGTTGATTTCAAGACCTATTTTGCTAGCCAAGGAAGACAGGGAATCGGTTTTTTGCTGTATCGATTTCACATTGTCACTGATAAGAGTTATGTCATCTGCAAAATCAAGATCTTCTATTTGGGTTCCATGTACCCAATCAATGCCAGTTTTACTTGTACAGCATCTTTTCATTATAAAGTCTATGGCAATTCCAAAAAAAGCAATGGAGATAATATGCATCTTTGTTTCACGTCCGTTTCAATCTGAAACCATTAGCTCATTCCTTCTTCTGTCTTGACCGCACAAATATATCCGTTGTGGAGATTTCTAATGATGTTGACAGTTTTAGATGGTATTCTACATAGTCTTAAAATTCTCCACAATGAATCTCTATGTATGGTATCAAATGCTGTTTTAAAGTCTATGAATTTCAGGATTAATGGTTTCTGCTTTTCAATATGTTCTTCAAGTATTATACTTAGAGTAAAGATCTAGTCGATGTAGTGATGTAACACTACTACAAATAAATTGTTATCGATGCATTCAACAAAATATGCAAACAAAACGTATGAAGAAGCTAATTTACAGTGTTACCCAGTCATTACGGCCAACATGATAAAGAAAGTGTTTCACGCACTAGAATTACTTCATTTGTTCTGCAAGCATACATTGACTGCTAAGAAGGTAAAGTTACGATGTAAGTCTTTCTCTTAAGGGGGTGTGCAGTGAAAGTGAAGTGAGAACAGAATGGTCTGAAGTTAAAAGAAAGCATATAGATTATGGGGTTTGGGTGGGATTGAATGGTATTCCAGAGGTGAGAGGCAGAGTAAATAAGGCTTTTCTTGTACTAGTCAGAGACCGCACGAGAGAGAGAGAGAGAGAGAGAGAGAGAGAATGAATGAATGAATTAAAAATCTTTATTTTTAAAGGGTAAAGAATTTGGCACGCAGGCCCGTCTTACATTCTGCCCTTCATCACTCCATCTTTCATTCTTCCCACAATGTCGATTTAATACAAGTATACAAATTACATGAGGAAAAAGCATATCAAAAGAATGTAAGATTTAACTATTGCATTCAAAGTAAAAGAGAAGAAGTAATTAACCTAATAAAATAGCTCTCACACACATACACACAGACATATGCATAAACAAAAATACATTGTAAATACAGAAGACCGTATTGGAAGGATGCATAATGGGAAAAAGAAAGAGAGGAAGACCAAAACGAAGATGACTGCAAGACATCGTTGATGATCTGCAAATGGATGCAGCAGCGGCAGGCCATCTTGCTCTCAACCGAGAGGCCTACAGGAGTGCTGTTTGGGAGGCGAAGTTCCACAAAGGACATGCAAATTAATGAATGAAACACAGATCTTCTAACATACGTTTTTTAACAAACATTAAAATAATTTCTAACAATATCTAACAAGTTACTTTTCGAACTATGTCATTTTAATACTTGATGGTTGGCGAGTCATGGGTTGAGAGAGTGCTGGTTATTCTATGGAGGCATATAATTACAAGCAAGTAAATAATGAAACAGATTAGAGTTAAAGGATGAAGTATTACCAATGGATTTTAAATGGTAGGGGAAGGTGTTCCAGAGCTGTACTGCAGAGTATGCAAGGCTTTTCTTGTACAGATCAATCCTGGATTTAGGAAGAAGACAGTTTTTTAAACGCTGGCTACAAATGCCTGTCCTTCGCCTTTTTTTCTGGGCAAGAGCAGAAAAAAGGCGAAGGACAGGCATTTGTGGAAAACCCTTGCGGAAGCCCCATGTGCCCTGGGCACTTAAGGTTCAGAGAGAGAGAGAGAGAGAGAGAGAGAGATGTTTAGTGTTATACGTAAACAGTGACCACAAGTAAGGCGGAGCATTGTGCGACAGAATTCTGTGAACAAACTTAACTTTGTTAAAAATGATTCTATTTTTGAGGGGTAGAATTTTGAGTTGCTTGTGTTGATCTACAGTCTGTACTGGGTGTTTGTCACAAATAAGATTTAATGCTCGCTTGTGAAGTGAGTGGAGCCTTTTTGTGTTTGAGACTGAGCATCCATCCCAGATTGTGGAACAGTAATCTAAGTGTGTTTATATGTGTGATATGTAGTAGATCTTTCTTGTGTCTCTGTCGATAAAGTGTTTAATTTTGGCTAATTGGTAAACTTTCTGTGCAATCAAGTTTGTTAGGTTATGTACGTGAGAATTCCAAGTTAAATGCTGATCAATGATGAGTCCTAGAGTTTTATGTTCATGAACATTTTCTATTGCCTTAGTCCCAGCACAAAGCTGTAGTGAAGTTTTTGTTGCATTCTGCAGTTTCTTCTTGTAGTGATGAGCATGGATTTTGTTTTGTTGGTGTTTATCAAAATACCATTTTTATTACTCCATTTAATCAAACTGTTTATATCATTTTGAAGCGTTGTCTGTAGTTTATTGATGTCACAGTCACTATTGTAAACAGTACAGTCATCAACAAAAAGATCACATGAAGAGTGCTTTAAATGTAGTGGTAAGTCGTTAATACAGGTAGCAAAGAGAAGAGGACCAAGAATGGAGCCTTGAGGAATACCAGTATCAATCAAAGACGAGCCAGATATTTTGTTTCTAAAGCAAACTACTTGTTTTCTACCTGAGAGAAAAGATGTAATAAATTTTGTTAGGTCAGGGTGTAATGTATAACCTTCCAGCTTTTTTTGCAAGAATTTCATGATCAATCATATCGAAGGTTTTCTTGAAATCAACAAAGACAGCACCACACAATTTGTCATCATTTATATTAGACAGCCAGCTTTCTGTCATTTTAGTTAATGCTGTGTAACAGAGAGAGAGAGAGAGAGAGAGAGAGAGAGAGTGAGAGAGAGAAGGGGGGTGGGGGGAGGAGAAGAAGGTGAAATTATTACCACCATATGTGGATCAAATGCATTAATCAAACATGTGACAGAGATATATTCAGTGATAAAAAAATCATTGTTAATTATCTCAGTGTTGAACACATAAACGTGCAAATATACTTTTATGATCGCCCAAATGAGCATTGACTAAGAGCAAATGACCAGTGTCTAGACTCGTCCTTCTTTCAGTTTAATGCTAATGTTTATATAAAAATTAATAACGATTATGAAAAACGAAACAAACTTTTTAGATAGTAACAACGCATTTAACTTTAATCACGCGCAAGAGCGAACAAGCCAGCAAAAACTAGACAAGAAAGGAACTTGTAAACCTTACAACAGAGAGAGAAGCATGTAACGGAAGAACCTTTAACAAAATAAAACCAGATAATAGGGCATTAGATGAAATGACAGAACAAACAGCGGAAAATATCACGAAGACTCAACTGAATGAAGAGATTTAGACACTTTCACAAACTCAGTCGAAGACCATAACAGAATTATTATTTTTTGTTTGTTTGTTGTTGTTCCAAAACATTGGAAACAGCACGATCTTCTTTGTAACAGATATCACCACTTCTGATTTTGTGTTTACTTTTGTAACGGATTAAACGTAGCAGCTATTTTAGAGCATTTCACATCAGAAGCAAGTTTGAAGTTTTAGAAGGGCTGCGATTTGTTAAATAAATAATGCAGCCTCTTGTGTGTCTTCGTCTACTTATTCAAATTTGCCAACAACGCAGCGAAACAGAGGGCACAATGCTAAAGATAAAAAAGCTTTTTTTTCCTCTTGACTGTATGAAACAGTTAACCGCTCTTCCTTTTTTGTTCTGACATGCACGTCTTTTTTAACATGGATAAAATAAAGACATAATTCTATGTTTAATTTACTCATTAAAACTGTTTGTGCCTTTTACCTTAAAAATTGTAACAATAAACATGTGAATCATTTAACCATCTGTCACGAGGGCTAGTCTCTCTCTCTCTCTCCAGATCAGTGACTCTTGGCCTCGGGTGGCAACCCAAAGAGTCGCGGGGATTTTGAGTTGGGATCGAGAGAACTATGAGAAAGATGAAAAAAAATCAAAATACTTTGCAAGACTAGAGAAATCTTACTGCCTTTATCTCTCTCTCTCTCTCTCTTTCTCTCTCTCTTTCTCTCTCTCTCTCTCTCTCTCTGTGTAGAACTGACCTTGAGACACCAGATATTGAATGTATATAGTTGGAAATCAA
Organism: Achatina immaculata; assembly: GCA_009760885.1. Lineage (NCBI taxonomy): Eukaryota > Metazoa > Mollusca > Gastropoda > Stylommatophora > Achatinidae > Lissachatina > Lissachatina immaculata. The sequence continues at coordinate 52,869,495 of CM019691.1, read as the reverse complement.
ACTTCCAAAGCAGAGCTCAATCTTAATCGGGTTTCTGTATCTTAATCCACATGCAACAGCATCGTACTATGATCACTTTACAAGTATGATGGTTCATGTTTTGTCTTTTAATTTAAAGTATATAATTGTTCTTGGGGATTTCAATATTAATTACAGACAAACAGATGCTACATTGAATGATATTGTTTTATCATAAAATTTATCCCAAATTATCACTAAACCTACCAGAGTAACTGAAACATCATCCACATTAATAGATCATATATATGTAGCTCATCCAGAAAACATTATAGAATGTAAAGTCCCTCACAAATCACTGAATGATCACTATCCGGTCTGTTGCACATGGACACGACATGGCTTGAAAATTCCCAAAAATAAACACACCAGTATTAAATTTAAAAGTTTTAGCAAATTCAGCTTAGAATCATTTCTGAAAGAGTTACAAGCAGCACCTCTGGATCATGTGTACCAACTAACTGACCCTGATAAGGCCCTGGAATACTGGATAAAAACGTTTTGGGATATATTTGACAAGCATGTTCCTATTAAAGAGGTGAGAGTTAAAGATCAAGTGAAGCCCCCCTGGATAACACCCGAGATATTGCAAGCCATGAGGGAAAGGGATCAGGCCCACAAAAATAAGGAGTTCACTAGCTACCAATTACTTAGAAATAGAGTTCAATATTTAATTAGGCAAGAAAAGAGAAATTACTTTAGGAACCTAAGTCTGTCTGGAAAGCAATTAACATTCTAGCAAACAAGAGAGAATACTTGACTTGCAGAGTTATAATCATGTGCCCGCTTCTGAAGAGTTCAGCAATCACCTCTGAGAAGAAGTCAGTATCTTAAAATCTTCACTATCAACCCCTACTTTTGACTTAAGCGAATTAAATACATTTATAGGCAACAAATGTGCAAATCTAAAGCAACCCAGTATTCCTTTCATGTTAGTTAGTGATGTTTATAATTATCTTTCATCTTTAAAGAACAACAGCGCAGCAGGACTTGATGAAATTAGCAACAAGATATTACGCCACTCAGCCCCAGTAATTACAGATCATTACATACATTTACAGTCGGTGAATTGCACATTGTCATTTTCCTCAGGCATTTAAAATTGCAAAAAAGTATCCCCTTTTAAAAATCTGGTTCGGATAAAAATCCCTCAAGCTATAGACCTATTTCCATTCTATGGACTTTGTTAAAACCGCTAGAAAAACTCATACAAAAAACCTTACAACATATGCAAGAAAATGATTTGATTGTTGACTGTCAATCAGGTATTTATTAGAGCGAAACATTCCTGCCACACAGCTCTCACAAAAATGACAGAATGTTGGTTATCTAATATAAACGATTATAAATTATGTGGTGCTGTCTTTGTTGACTTTAAAAAAGCATTTGACGTGATTGATCATGAAATCATACTTAGAAAACTTGAGACTTATAGATTACACCCTGACTTGGCAAAATTTATTACATCTTTTCTTTCCAACAGACAGCAGGCAGTTTGCCTCAAAAACTCTAAGTCAAGTTCATCTGTGGTAGATAATAGGGTTCCACAGGGATCTATTCTTGGTCCTCTCCTGTTTACCATCTACATCAATGATCTTCCACTTCATCTAAAAAATCGTCCTGTGACCTCTTTGCTGATGATTGCACAGTTTACACTAGTGACAATGACTGTATTAACCTTGAGTCAACTCTTTAAATTGAAATAAACAGTCTAATTAACTGGAGCAATAACAACAAAATGTCCATAAACACCAGCAAAACAAAATCCATGCTCATTACAACAAGACAGAAATTAACGAATTCAGAAACAACACTACAGCTCCAAGCTGGAACTTCACAGATAGAGAATGTTAGTGAACATAAAACTCTAGGTCTTATGATTGACCACCACTTCATCTGGAATCATCAAGTAGACAATCTAACCAAACTCAATGCACAAAAAGTTTACCAATTTACTAAAATTAAACATTTTCTTGACATCATCATCATCATCATCATCATCATCATCATCAGGTGCCGTGCCGACTGGCATTGGCTATTATGATTCTCCAGAGTACACGATCCTTCAGGCAGGTCATCAGCTCAGTTGGTGATCTCCTCTCACACCATCCCACCAGACTGTCCAGTATCATTTCTCTTGGTCTTCCTCTTGATCTTCTTCCTTCTATTTTAAGTAGCTTCGTTATGTGACATGAGAGGCTGATAGTCCTGTGGTCATCATATTCCTTTGCACCTGGTTTCTTTGATAGTGCTATAAACGTGGATTTAAGCAAGTCACTGGGCATATAACCACTGTTGTAAATGTCATTTAGTAACTTGGTTATTATTTTTATTCCTGTCTCCTCTAGTGCCTCTATTTCTTCTATTGTTATATTATCAGGCCCAGTCGCTTTTCCTTTCTTCATGTGTTTGATGGCATCTATGATTTCATCTTCAAGTATTGGTGGTCCATCATAGTTTTCAGTATCTGGTGTTAATTCTGGTCTTTCTCCTCCATATAGCTCACCGATGTACTCTATCCACTTGTCCACAATGTCTTCTCTTCCCATTAACATTTTACTTTCTTTTGATTTCAGGCACCCTGTGGTATATTTTGTTTTCCTGCCTGTTAGTTCATTAATTCGTTTGTGCATTTTTTTGCTGTCTTTATTATGAGTCCTTTATCTGTCTCCACTGTTCATTTAACCACACTTCCTTTGCTTCTCTGCATTTGGGTTTTATTTCTTTATGTATCTTGTTATATTTTTCTTGGTTATTTTTACTCCTCCTCCTCTTGTCCATCAGTCCTAAGATGTCGTATGTCATCCATTTATTTTTAGGGGCTTCTTTTTTCAGTGGTATTATGTCCTTAACAGTTTGGTGGATAGAATCTCTTAACATTGTCCATTGTTCATCTATTCTATTTATCTTTGCTATTGCATTGTATCTATTTGTTATAATAACTTTGTATTGTTCTCGCAGTTCTTCGTCATTTTTAAGGAGTTCTGTATTCAGTTTGATGTTTCTCATTTTTCTGCATGTTTTCTTTAGCTTTATTCTAATTTTTCCACATAGTGGGTCATGGTCACTATTGCAGTCGGCTCCTGGCATGGTTTTTGTTGTCAGTAATGCATTGCGGAATCGTTTGTTGATTAATATAAAGTCTATCTGGTTAAAAGTCTTTTTGTCTGGGCTGCACTACATTGCCAGTCTTCAGGGATGTTGCTTTAACCAGGTGTTTCCTACAACCATGCTCCGTGTTCTTGCCCATTCAATTAATTTACTACCTCTGTCATTCCTTTCCCCCAGTCCATAGTCACCAACGATGTCTGAAGTTCTTCCTTTACCAACTTTGGCATTAAAATCTCCCATGACTATAGTAACTTCATGTGACTTTGTGTGTTTCAGGGCTGTCTCTATGTCATTATAAAATAGCTGCACATCTTCTTCAGAAATTTCAGATGTTGGAGCGTACACTTGTATAATATTTATGTTCATTGGTCGTCATTTCAGTTGGGCTAGCAGGACTCGGTCCGAGATGTTCAGATATCTTACAGTTGTCCTTGTTGTTTGTTCGTCAAATATTATTCCTACTCCTCGTTCATGTTTCTCACTTCCTGAACATATTATTGTATATTTATCAGAGTTTATCTTCCCTGCACCTGTCCATCTAACTTAACACAATCCTAATATGTTGATCTTCATCCTTTCCATTTCCCTCTTTACATTTTCTAATTTTCCAGCCTAGAATAAAGTTCTAACATTCCATGTTGCTATTTTGAACTTGTTAGTTTTGCCACCAGTAGCTTGATGATGATCTGGCCTCACCTGTGGCTCGTGAGCTGCCCTACCGGACGAGGCTGTTCCAAAGGAACATCCATTAACGTCGTTCATGACAAATCTATTACTCTGAAAAAGCATAATTGTTCTTGGGAGCTACAACAGTGGTTTCCCGTTGCCTTCGCCGGTTTGTGTACGGATTCCGCTAGCCTTTGGACTCCCTGTCCTACCCGCAAGTTAGCGGGAGCGAGAGGTTTTAAGGCGCCTCTTACCCGTCTGGTATTCCCGTCACTGAGCACCTGAGGCACTTTATAGGAGTAGTAGAGCCACCTATTACCTCACCTCGCTCTTTGAGTCTACCGCCAGTTGGTCCGCGCCTTCTTATTTGGGTAAATCCTTATTCACAGGGATCCTCCATATCTGGAGGACTTTCACCATCCGCCATCTGTGACGCGCTGGGTTGGGAATGGTCGCCCCAGCTTTACCCAGTTTCTTGACATAGACACCAGAAATATATACTACATATCATAGATACAAACACACTTGGACTACTGTTCCGCAGTCTGGGATAGTTGTTCCATGTCAAACATGAAAATACTTTACTCACTTCAAAAACAAGCAGTAAAGCTTATAGATGACAAAAATGCAGCGCGTATTACAAATAAGGACAAACATCTTGATATTCTACCCCTCAAGAAGAGATTTCTTTTCAACAAGGCCAAGTTAATTCATAAAATTCTATCGCACAATGCTCCACCCTATCTGTGGTCGTTGTTCAAATCCAACCCAAAACACAGTCAACGCTTTAGGAATTGTATTCTCCCAAAACAAAAGCTTGACATATTAAAAAAAGGCTTCTCATACTCAGCTGCCCACCTTTAGAATGCCCTACCAATTCATGTAAAACTTATAAGTAATATTTGTTCTTATAACTTTAAACTTTGTCAACATCTGTTTGATACGGACTATATGCCTCTCTAAGCATAGTCTAAAGTAGTTTAAAGTATGGCTTGATTGTTGTAATTTTTTTATATACTGCTTTTCTAGAAATTTGTTAGTTTTGAATGAATGTAGGAATGCAAGTTTATTTCATGTTGTTGCATAAATCACAGTGTAGAGTGTATGGACATGAGATAAGTTTATTATTTATTTATGTAATCATTTAATGTGTCTTCATGATTAATGACTGTGACTGAATGAAAGCTGTATGATGAAAGGCAGAATGTCAGACGGGCTTGCGTGGCCAATTCTTAACCTTTGAAAATAAAGTATGTTCGTTCGATCGTTCTCTCTCACTTACACACAGACACACACACACAACAAACAACTAAATAACCACTGCTATTCGTTAACATAATTTTGGCCGAATTTCTGTATTTATTTACGTAAAGTCCTTTTCATGGGTAGCAGGCCATGAACTAGTTTAGAGTCGAGTTTAATAAGAGTTGAAAATCTCTACTTTAGACATAGATTAGTGGAGAAAACCTTCATTCATTCATTCATTCATTTGCATGTCCCTTGCAGAACTTTGCCTCCCAAACAGCACTCCTGTAGGCCTCTCGGTTGTGAGCAAGATGGCCTGCTGCTGTTGCATCCATTTCCAGATCGTCAACGATGTCTTGCAGCCATCTTCGTCTTGGTCTTCCTCTTTTTCTTTTTCCCATTATGTATCCTTCCAATACGGTCTTCTCTAAATTATCATGACGTTTAATGTGTCCAAAATATGAAAACCTTACACCAATAAAATAGAAGGCAAAGGTTAGTGAAGAAAACTGTACACAAATCAAATAGAAGGCAAAGGTTAGTGGAAAATACCGTACACAAGTCAAATAGAAGGCAAAGGTTAGTGGAAAATACCGTACACAAGTCAAATAGAAGGCAAAGGTTAGTGGAGAGAATCGTGCACAAGTCAAATAGAAGACAAAGGTTAGTGGAGAAAATCGTACACAAGTCAAATAGAAGGCAACGATTAGTGGAGAAAACCGTGCACAAATCAAATAGAAGGCAAATGTTAGTGGAGAAAACCGTGCACAAGTCAAATAGAAGGCAAAGGTTAGTGGAAAATACCACACACAAGTCACATAGAAGGCAAATGTTAATTGAGAAAACCGTACATAAGTCACATAGAAGGCAAAGTTTAGTGGATAAAACCGTACACAAGTCACATAGAAGGCAAATGTTAGTGGAGAAAACCGTACACAAGTCACATAGAAGGCAAATGTTAGTGGAGAAAACCGTACACAAGTCACATAGAAGGCAAATGTTAGTGGAGAAAACCGTAAACAAATCAAATAGAAGGCAAAGGTTAGTGGAAAATACCACACACAAGTCACATAGAAGGCAAATGTTAGTGGAGAAAACCGTACACAAGTCACATAGAAGGCAAATGTTAGTGGAGAAAACCGTACACAAGTCAATTAGAAGGCAAATGGTAGTGGACAAAACCGTACACAAATCAACTAGAGCACTAATGGAACCCACATCTGTAAAAGCGTGCTTTACAAAGACAAAGAAGAGTGAAATCTTATTGGACATGTCATCAGAAGACAGAAGTTAGAGAACTTGATAATGATTGGAAAATTCAAGGAAAAACGAAGAAGAAGGTGACCAGGAAAAAAGTAGTTTAGGAAAATGGCTAAGTGGCATGGAAAAACCACAATCATTTGAAATGATGAAAAGCACCAAGTATCGAACAAGACGGAGGAGCATGGTCACCAGCGCTAGTCGGCGCATAGTGAATGAAGATCATTGAAATACTTCCTACACAGTAGACATAATGAGAATATACTTCTCATACAAGGTCAGATTATTAAGTAATGAGAATGATTTTATTATGGCCAAGACAAAAATGCCATCTATGAAGCAAAGCATGGAATCCAAAGAGGAAACCTTCATCTATGATCTGGTAACTTTTCATCGCCGCCCGATAAGCAGACGACAAACAAGCCGCCATTTTGTTGACCTAGCATGGAGCAAAAAACACATTAAATTCTGTTTTAAAACTCGGAAAAAGTGTCATTGAGACAGTTGAATTTATGCGACAAGTTTATGGGGATAATTGTTTATTTCCTGCACACATGTTCAGGTGGTGTTCGCGATTCTAAAGTGGTGTGGAAACTATTACAAATGCAACTAGACATAGGTAAAAAAAGGTAAAGGTAATCCTGTCATGCTTTAGAGGCATACAGGGATATGGTGTTAGTGCCCATATTTTCCTTGACCTATCAGCACACTAGAGGGTGATGTGGTCAGTAACACGCCTGGCCGCCTTTCCTTCGCCAACTCCAGAAGAAGTCGGGTACCCATTTCTACAGCTGGGTGACTGGAGTGTCTCCGGCCGGATTCGAACCCCAGACCTTCGCCATGAGAGACTAGTGCACTAAACACTTAGTCACTCAGACACCTGCAACTAGACATGGACGCCAAATTTCTGCTCGTAATGAGGAAATATTGCAAAAGTCAGAGAACGGATCGTTGTTTGACTGTGAGGATGGTGGCAAATGAATTTGGTGTTAACCGAGAGACCATTCGTAAAATTTTAGTGGAAGATTTGGACAAGAAAAAAGTTGCTTGCCGGTTTGTACCACATTCGTTGTCTGATGATCAGAAAACACCAGGGTGTTGAGTACACAAAAGACATCATCAAAACGTGTTGCAGAAATTAACATTTCTTAAATTTGATTGTTGCAGAGGATGAAATATGGATTTCCGCTATGATCCCAGAACTAAACACCAAAGTGGAAGTCATCATCATTACCAAAGGGCAAAAAAAATTCGTCATCAAAAGTCGAAAGTGAAGACAATGTTGGCGTGCTTCTACGACAGAAAAGTAGTTATTCATAAAGAATTTACTCTAGAGGGACAGACTGTCACTGCCAAAGTTATTTAAGTATTTTGAAACGCCCATTGAAAATGATTCTCTGAGTCCGACTCGAGTATTCAATACCTGGCAGTTTTTTCCTTCTTCATGATAATGCACCTGCCTACCGGGCGATAGTTGTACAGGAATATTTGGCCCCAAAACAAGTGTGTTCTCAATCATCAACGTATTCCCCAGATTTGTCTCCCTGCGATTATTTTCTTTTCCCAAAATTAAAGTTACCATTGAAAAGACGCTTATTTGACGATACTGATGACGTCCAAAGTGACATAACATAGAGTTTAAGGGCCACACCAATAGAAGAACTACAGAGGTCGTTCCAGAGCTTATTAGATCGTGTCACTCCCTGTATCAATGTACAAGGGGCTTACTCTGAGTAAAATACAGGTTATATCTTCAACTGTTGTTTATTTTATTTTTTATGTAATTAGTCTCATTACTTAATTGTCGAACCTTGTATTCCTTATTCTCATTAATTATCTAGTACACATGTACTTAACTGAATGTTTGCGAAAATTGAAGGTTGGAATATATAGGGCAGAATATAATGGGATTTTCTTGTCAAATTCTTCAACAAATTTTGAAAACCAATTTCGTTGGTTGTTCCAGTTTATACAGTCAGTGACAAAACTAGAATCTAAGAATGTGAGATGTAGACGGATTTAGTTTAATGAGACAGAGGGTCACATTCAGTGAGAAGAATTAACTGTTAGCGTACACGGCTGGTGGTTTTTGTTACACGGCTGGTGGTTTTTGTTACACGGCTTGTACATCACAGCCTGCATTAAGGAACTTCGCATGAGGGCAAAGTAGATTCATCAGACGTCTTCCGTCAGAAGTCAGGTGACTGATTAAAGAAGCAGATATGACATATTAGGGATGTCAGGCGCAGAGTACAAATTGTGGCTCAAAGAGTAAGAAGATTTAGAACAAAGTTAAATGCGGGAAGGCATATATAGGATAATTATGAAGGACTTTTATGAACAAAGCAGGAAACACGTTCACTACAAATAAAAGAGCCCACAAAACTTGTATGTATGTGTGTGTATGTAATATTGTGCTTGGTTCCACAAGTGGGACTGTCAAGCCAGATTGTTAGAAATGAGCCCGGAAATCAGTCTTTTGAGCTCAGATCAAACCTATTTACATATATCTAAGGGAGTAGTCTTACCTTGTATAACGTCACGTGGGACAGTCAGAAAATAAACAAGCCATTTGACTGGTCAGTTTCCCACCAGACGCGCTAGAACTCGAGTAGGGATAGGTAATCAGTCAAAGGCAGCATAACTAAAGAATAAACTTCTTGTACAGAACTTGAGATTTTCAAAAAGGTGTTAAGAAGAACTCCTCTCACCCGAAACACCGGCTTAGCGTTATTTTTCTGATATAATCAGTGAGTGAGTACTTTGATTTGCGTTGCTTATTTCCTACGTAACGGAGCAATCTACAGCCTGTAATGCTGATTTTATACTCAGAGTCTACTCAGGCCAAACTTAAATAAGCTGTTATGATTTTCAAACTGATCAGAATGGTGTTAATAGCTGTCTTTGTAATCACTGAGGGCCAGAACCCAAAAAGCTGCCAATGAATATACATCACAACAACGAGAACAGTAAATAGAAACATGAAATTCCAGGTCATAAGTAAGAATTAATTAATATAAATACAGACAATAAACAATATATTAAACTGCAATCAAATAAGTTCTTTACAATAATAATTCAATTTTGGAAATGCTGTATTTTATTTTCTATGGATCTAACATTTCTGCCACTGTGTAAGAGCAATACAGCTGGCTAAATATATAACAATTTAAGATTAAAAATTATTCATGTGACTAAAAGATCATCAGTCAGAAAATTTCACGTGAATCACTCACTTTCGATCTGCCCGAAAGCATAGGACATTAAAACTTTCGTTTAAATTTAAGGAAACAAACAAACAAACAAACACCAAACCGGGTTTGTTCGTGTTAGTTATGTGTGCCAAACCCATAACCCACAGAAGCTTTGGTGAAAAAACAGAAAGTGATATTACAGGTGATATTACAGGTGATATTACAGATTGTACGACAGTCGAGTATGTTTTGACCTTATTAACTCTTCATGGAACCCTGAGAAGCATGTCTCCAAAAATTCCTATAATAACAAATTACACGATTTGAGAAAGAAAACGCTCTAAAATCACTTCAAAGCATGACTAAAGTCTATTCTGGGACAAAATGATTAGACTAGCCCAGTTTTCCCTGAAGCTTAAACAAGTAATGTAACTGCTTACCCCAAACTCTGGACTTTATTTACTAGATATACAAACTTAACAAAGATATACAAACTTAACAAAGATATACAAACTTAGCAAAGTTCATATTCATTAGCACCGCCACCTCTCCCATCTCCTGCCCTTGCCATTTAACATCCAAAATGATTTCCAACAAAACAGCAAAGCACTGATTCACCTACTGACGTTTCGTTTCGCTTCAGTGGTCTGTTTCTAACATTTAATCTGCCCACACCCTCCAAGAAATAAAAGACAAGTGATATAACGCGTCGTAGTTTCCTGACATAACAGAACTGAATATCGATTGCCGATATAACAGCAAAGGCACTCTGAGAATACAGCTATAACACATCAACATCTTCACAAACGTAAGATCTGTATGAAATCAAATACCGATGACAAGCAGCTAGAACGAAAGAATAGAAATAAAACTATCTTTTTTTTTTCTAAAGAAATGTAAATATCACTGAATGATGTAATTAGCCGTGAATGATTTTATGACAGAAACGAGGTGTGTCCAAGTGTGTAGCTTGGACTACAAAAGTAGCAAAATGACGGCTTGTGCGGTTCTACATGAGCGACGCTGACTAGTTCCGCATTTTGACTGTCGTAGTTCCTAAAATAGTGTCCTCACTTGGTGGCTCATCATCAAGGACTGATGGGAGGGACCATCGATGAACATTCTGCGCGATATTCACTGGCAGAGGCGGTGGAGGGATTATAAGAGTATCTCGTTCGCGATGATACCGAGAACCTAATACAGAATACTGAAAAAAAAACTGGTTCTACGTTTCTGCCTACGCTATCAATGATTCCTGCGTGCCGTGGACATGCGTCACGTAGTAATGTTCTCTGAAATTAATCCTAGGTGGCCTAGCCTCTGAAATGACAGGTAGGAAACTCTCTGATGTAAAGAGTAAAACAACAACACAGCTCCTCAGATCATCAGAGAATTAACTGCCTTCAGGCAAACGTTTCAGCCCTTTAAACTTCTGACGCTCGGGGGGGGGGGGTGTCCCTCTGGGTCATGATTCCCAGAAGTCTGTGAGCTGTTGGTTATAACCGCTTCACGAGGCTGAAGGTGCTGTTTGAACTTTCACGTCTGTAACGTGTCGACGGTCCTAGCTGTTTGCTTGGTGGATCTGGATAAATTGTCTTATATTACTGTGACCAAGTCCTTGACCATGCTTCGAGTTGGCGCCCTTGCTTGTCCAGCGGGTCATGCTTGACTATTTGTAAGAAACACACAGAAGGAAGCGGATATAAGAACCACCTTTGCCGCCACTGAGACGGTAGAAGATATTATCCTCTATATGCCTTGACCATTGCTACCGCGTTTCTGAGAGCCTTTTCAGTGCCCTTGTTCTTGCTTATACCCGGTTGTTTACACATATCGTACGCTGATGTCGCTGACCTGTTTGACCAGATCACTGTTATTTTGCACTTGTGAGCATGTGCTGTTCTTCTAGTCTAGACTCATATGGGACCGTAAGTTCGAATAAATTGAGTCCTGTTTCGAGGGCGAGTACACCAAATTGTCTGGCGGCATTCCTGTCTTCTTAACGAATGCGGGATATTCTCTTCGGCGTGGTAGGTCAGCTGCGATCTCCCATTCATTCGCTCCATCTAGCAGTGAGGGCAAGGGGGTGTCCAGAGCTTTGATGTTGGATAATTTTCCAGCACCATTGAAGTACTCGGGAAGGATTTTGATTTCTTTCCAGGTGTTTGCCGCATCTGTCGCCCTGTCGACAATACTGATTAGTCCTTGCAACACTCCTAGCAATGCGGAACGGCTTGTGCCAGTGCTACTTTGCATTCTAACAGAACATGCTCCAACGTTTGCCGACCCCCGCAAAGTGGACACATAGGATCCGCTACTTCGCCCCACTTGAACAGGTTTGCACCTGTCGGCAGAAGATCATATGCAGATCTGATAATGAAACTAAGTCTCAGAGGCGCCATGTTCCACATATCGTTCCATGTTAACGGTCGTTGCAAAGCGCCTTCCCCAAGTTGTCCAATGGCTTTGTTGAGCCTGTTATACTGCTTTCTGGACTCGTTTTTACATCTTTTGTGCTTTCTGTTTCATTGAAGACCATGTCTCTTCGCTGCTTCTTGGAGGCCTTCGACCACCACTTTATATCGCCATGACCAAACCCCTTCTGTTGTTCTGAGCGTAACCTATCATTTCCTTCAGTTCAAGTGTCTCCTTCTCTGTAGGCACTTCCTAGTGTACTCGCCATTTTCTTTCATCTTTAGTTTTGGTTTGATTTGCCGTACTACCGAATCGGTGGACTCCGACAACATCATTGCAAGTCTTGCTTCACTTGCTTTAAACTCCTCTACCACCGACTTCAGTGGTAAGCACAGCTTGTTCGTCTTGCAATATAGTGCCACGTTCGTCAGACCAGCTGGCAAGCCCTGGTGTACTTGTTGATTTTCCTTTCAACACTCTCGACTGTACTAGTGCTTATCTCGTATATGAGTAGTGGCCATAGTCATTTAAGTATCAGCATGAACCGGAGGCACCATGCCTTGAATTTATCCTGAATTTATTTTGGTTTTATCTATAATTTCCGACCCACTTTCACCCATTTCAAAGGTCTGCCTCATTGCCACTGAATCCTTCATTGAAACATATCTTCTTTCTAGACTTTTCACAGACTTTTCCTCAACAGTTGGAACTTGTTGGTTAGCTACTGTAAACTTTACTTTTGTTACTTTCCCCTTTCTGAGCTCTGGGGAGTCTGGAATCCCTCCCTTTTGTATTGCTGCGTTGATATACCCATTTCCCAGGAGTAGTGATGTAAGCCTCCCAGCCATCACTGAGAGGAATATCTTGCCTTCTGTGTTCAGAAGAGAGATTAATCTGAACTGAATGATATCAGTGGAGTTTTGTATTTGCTTTCTTTCACTCCTTGCTAATACACCCTTTGATCCATGCAGGTCTTAGCAGTTGAGGGAGCTTCTTTAGCACTGCAGAGCATCTTTTGTACTCTACATATGGAACAGCATTTGAATCAGGTGCTGATTTTCCTCCAGGCCTTCTGCACGACATTAGATACCTTCTGTAGACTTGGTGGTGTTACTCTGAACTCTTCTCCTGGTAAACTGGACCACACCAGTCCCTCCATATGCACAAGTGACGTGTCTTGACTTTCGTCAGAGTATGTCTCACATAATTGCTCTTCAAGATCTTCTTTACCCTACCTTTAGAGACCCCAATATTAGTTGTTCGAACAGCCGTTTAGCGAAATTAAATGGCTCTCTGAAGAATGTTTGTCTTGTGTGTTTTGTCTTCCTTCTCTTTTTACATAATCTTTCCCCTCTGCTTAGGGCATTGTGCTGAGATCTGAGATGTTGCCAAATTGTCTGCTTTATTTGTTTTTGTTGAATAATTTCCAGACTTGGCTCTTCTAATTTCTAATGGTTTCTATTTTTCTTTGTCTCCCCGTCTTTTTTGATCCTGATGTTCTTTCTAATGCCTGATTCACACCAAAATGTTTGGAGCAATGGAGGTAAATTATATTCTAGTTTTTTATCCCAAGTATTTCCTTTCATCTATTTTTCTATTTCTTTGCACAGTGATGTGTCAGGTTGCTTCTAAACCTATTTCTCCCTTGCTTGTGGGGAAGGTGATCTTACTTGACTTCTTTCTTTTTTTCTTGACTTTCTGAAAGTCACAAGTTCTCCCCCTGCAGCAAAATTGTATATTTAATAAGCAGAGAATGCAAAGCTATAAAGCTAAATACAAACCCTAAACTGGAGAGATAGGAAACCTGGGAAGTCTTTGATAATATAACCTAGTTACTTTCTAAAACGGCATATATATATATATATATATATATATGCCGTTTTAGAAAGTAACAAGGTTATATTATCAAAGACCAGATCTTTACTCTAAGAATAATACTCGAAGAACATATTGAAAAGCAGAAACCATTATTCTTGAACTTCATAGACTTTAAAACAGCATTTGATACCATACACAGAGATTCATTGTGGAGAATTTTAAGACTATATGGAATACCATCATGATTAGAGATCTCTACAAGGGATATGTTGTGCAGTCAGGACAGAAGAAGGAATGAGCGTATGGTTTCAGATTGAAACACCCGTGAAACAAAGATGTATATTATCTCAATTGCTCTTTAGAATTGCCACAGACTTTATAATGAAAAGATGCTGTACAAGTAAAACTGGCATTGATTGGGTACATAGCACCCAAATAGAAGATTTTGATTTTGCTGATGACATAATTCTTATCAGTGACAATGTGAAATCGATACAGCAAAAAATCGATTCCCTGTCTTCATTGGGTAGCAAAATAAGTCTTGAAATTAAAAAAGACAAAACAAAAATTACGAAACTTCTCATTAATCAAGAAGGAAAAATATGCGTAGAAGGAACAGTTGTTGATCAAGTAAACTAATTTGCATACCTTGGCAGCTACATAGACCAGAATGGTGACACCAGGAAAGAAGTTAGAATTAGAACTGCAAAAGCAGCATTGTCCTTCAAAAATCTTGAGAACATGTGGCATTTAAAAATTATAAGCACAAAAACAAAGTTAAGATGATTAAATTCAAATATGATACCCACCCTCATCTATGATGCGAAAGCTGGAAATTAACTAAAGAAATAGACAAGAAATTAGACTCTTTTCAAAACAAATGCCTCAGGAAAATACTTGGTATTAAATGGAAGGAATTCAAGAACGTCGCAGAGATAAGACAGATGAGCAAACAACAACCTGTCTCATGGGTGATCAAAAAAAGAAGATGGACATATGTAGGCCATGTGATGAGAAGAAACAATCAGGGAATACCAAAACAAGTTATCAAGTGAAGCATAGCAAGCCGAAGAAAAAGAGGTCGACCGCGTGAAACTCTAAAGAGGACATTGTTAAGAGAAGCCAGTTTAGTGGACATAACATCCCCCGATGAAGTTGCATACGAGGGGCGTTCAGAAAGTAATGCACCGCAACGTTTTTTTTTTCAGCTAATAATGAAGATATAATCATGAAATTTTGCACACTTTACACTTTAAATATGGCATATGCCGACTGTGTGAAACAGATTGCACCGCAACCGGCCAAAGAATATGGGTGCCCTAACCGCTGAAATGGAGCGTTTTAGCAACTTGCGATATAAGCAGCGAATTGTGATAGAATTTCTCGTTGCAGAGAAGGAAACTGTTGTGAACATTCATAAACGTCTATGTGATGTGTATGGAAGTTTTGCAGTCGACAGGAGTACAGTCAGTCACTAGGTTCAGAGAATCAAGAATCAATAAGTGAAGATAAGGAGTTGGATGATCGGCCGCGCTGTGGACGTCCTGCCACAGCCACCAAGGTAGAAATGTTGAAATGCGCTGATAGGCGTAGCACTACTCAACAGTTGGCCTTAAAGCTTTCAGTCAGCAAATTTAGTGCAAATGTTGTTACAAAAGCTCTCGGATTTTCTAAGGTTTGCGCAACATGGTTTCCTCGAAGTCCCACAAATGACCATCGATTGCAAAGGAAAGCAATTTCTTCTGAATTGTTGGAGAGTTTCAATGTAGAGGCAGATAACCTTTTGGCTAAGATCGTAAGAAGTGACAAACCTGGACATATCATTTTGAACCTGAGACAAAAAGACAATCAATGGAGTGTCATCATCCGCAATCACCACGAAGAAAGAAATTCAAGACAACTCCTTCAGCTGAAAAGTCATGACCACTGTCTTTTGGGATTTTAAAGGTGTGATTCTTGTGGATGTTATGCCAACTGGAGAGACAATCAACTCGCAAGCTTACATTAAAACATTGAAAAAACCCAGTCAACGTTTTTGCAGAGTTCGGCCGCACAAGAATCCAGCAGATCTGCCTCTCAATCACGACAATGCGCGCCCTTACACAAGTCTGACAACACGGGAAGCAATCACCAAATTGGGTTGGACTGTACTACCTCATCCACCCTATAGTCCCGATTTGTCACCCTGTGATTTCCATCTGTTTTGAAAGATGCACTCCGAGGGGTAAGATTTGAAGATGACGAAGGAGTGATTCATGCAGCGAATAAATGGCTACAAAATCAAGAGAACATCTGGTATAGGTTAGGAATGCATGCACTTGTTTCGCGCTGACGTAAAGACGTACACGTTGATGGGGATTATGTTGAATAATACCGATGTTTACATGACATATCCATGTATATTGTGTATAAATTTCATGCTTTTTGAATAAACAGCTCCTGAAAGAAACGATGTGGTGCATTACTTTCTGAACGCCCCTCGTGTGTGTATATATATATATATATATATATATATATATATATATATATATATATATATATATATATATATAGTACGATACTTCCGTTCCATTGAAAACAGCAAATTGCTGACGTAGAAAATCAAAATTATCAAAAATAGGAAACTAATCGAGTGGAAAGAGTGATGTAAGGGAATGCTTATAATATAATTCTGAACTGATATATACAGCAGACTAAAGAGTTATACATAGTGAAATGATCATGTTAGCAATTTCAAAGGCAGACATTTTACAAAACTGCAGCTATCATTTATATTGAACAGAATATCCACGTTTTTTTTTCGTTTCAATCGGTTATTTTTAAGCCACTCCCCTCCTCCTCCTTCACCTCCTCTTGCTCATTCTCCCCCTCTCCTCTGCCCTCCTCGTTCAATTATTCAAACAACCAGACAACCAGACATTGGAGCAAATATTCAGAGCCACTTTTTCAAACATGCGGCTCAGATTTCGGAAAAAAAGCCTACTGTCATGGCTGCTGTTGCTATGCTTCGTCTTGCGGCAACTTCCGTTGTCAAGGAGGAGCTCAGGTAATGGACCCGTAAATCGTTGTCGACGAACAGCACCGGGCGCACCGGATATCCTGTCATGTTAACAACCCGGCACCAGGAAGCGATGCCCAAGACTTTCTTTTTTTTCCCTTATCGACGATGTCTGAACAATAAGAATATCTTGATATGGCGAGATTGCGGGAAATGGAAGATTGACAGCTATCCGTTCTTTTCGTGAAGGAAACTGTAGCGAAAGTTAAATGAAGAGACTGCGTAGTGATTCTGTCAAGACATTTATGTTGAACAGATCGCTTGCTTGTCAGTCACCAAGGGAACTAAATGTCCTTGTCATTTTCATGTTTTATCTGGGTGAAATCTTTTTTATATTCGTTATATCACGTGACAGTAGGCGTTGGCGACCATATGATAGTTTTTCTATTCAATTTGATTGTTCTCTCATTCACAAGCCAGTTGTTCAGCCCATCCAGATTTTTTTTTCTTTTGTTTCTTTTTCCTTTCAGTTTTCCAGAGAATATCAATGTCTCTAACTTCTGTCTCTTTATGAAATAAACAACTCCAAGTCCAATAAGAAACGTCTCGAAGAAAAAAAAGGCAAGAAAAGAAAATACTTTGGCCATATTAAAAGACATTACTGAAGACCACACTAGAAGGAAAGGTGGAAGAAAAAGGAACAAGGGATGGGCAGAGATGTAGATGGGAAGACAACATACGAGAGGAAGACAGAGATGTAGATGGGAAGACAACATACGAGAATGGACAGGACACAGCCTGGCAGAGTACACCATCAAGACGAGGGAGCGAGGAATTAGCACCAACATTCGTTCTTATGAAGGCACATGATGATGATGATGCATATGCACCCAAAATATGTTTTACGCATGGTTTCTTGCTGAAAGCCTGGTATCATTTAGCGTACAAGCGATATTGGTTACTGGGGGAGGCTGCATCTCAGGAGAACTCTGTCACGTGGTTAGAACATTAATATCTGTGATCTTTCCAAACATGAATTTACTAGTGAATAGTAGCAACAGTGATGTTCCTCTTCCTTGTTTTGTTTAGAATTTCTCAATAGCTTTTTTATTTAAAAAAAACCGGGAAGACAGCAGGATGTAAAGCTACCTCGAACATATGTCGTGTATGTATACTGCGGAGAAGGCCAGCGTAATTATCCATTTAGCATTTAGATACTTGTTATACTATAAAAGTGGCGAAGTGGTTAGTGCACTGGACTCTCATGGCGAAGGTTGGGGGTTCGAATCCGGGCGGAGGCACCCCAGTCACCCAGCTGTAGAAATGGGTATCCGACTTCTAGAGTTGGGGAAGGAAAGGCGGCCAGGCGTGATACTGACTACATCACCCTCTAGTGTGCTGGCAGGTCAAGGAAAATATGGGCACTAACACCATATCCCTATATGTCTCTAAGGCATGACAGAATTACCTCTACCTTTACCTTTTATACACTAAAATATGAGCGCTGCTAGATAAATATTTTATGTTAGGGAAAATAAAACTTGTAGTTATTGTCTAATAAAAATGGCAGGTTTCTGGTTCTATCATATGAGTCACAGAGTAAACTAATGAGAATATTGGTAGAGAAATTTTAACATAAAGTTTACAGGTTATTTATCAGAATATTCTTAGGAAATTTTTAATTTAAAATTTATAAAATAAAATCTTTCAGGTACGTAAATAAACTTCTGTATTTTCTTTAAGAAACTGAAGTAATAAATTGATTTTGGTGGTTAATAATAAATTGCATTTGGTGGTTAATTTGGTTTGGTAAAATATGTGACGTGTAAGGAATATTCAACACAGGAAAGTACATACAATGAATTGTATAGACAGGGAAGCTTTTGAAAATGACAAATTTTACCATATCTCAAAAGATAAGTGGAACATGAAACCAAATCCTTATTAACGTGCAAGTAACCTAATACAAGATCACTTGAAAGAGGTATAGTGTGCTATAGATGGCAGAGGAAAAAAGAAACAAATCTTAAATGTATAACACAACCTTGAACTATTTAATCTTATTACAAGGCTGAAACGTCTCTCGCCTGAAGGTTTGTTATAATGAATTTTCAGCTCACATATACTTTTCATGCAGGGCTTACATTGTCTAGCTATTCTCTGTTCATCTCATGGCCTTCTACTGTTCTATGTCTCATGAAAAAATATTTTGCATCCTTATGCGCCCAAAATACAATGTTTATTGCTTTAACACTTTTCTGTATCTCCCTTTTCAATTCCATGTATTCAACTGACTTTCCCTTTTCAATTCCATGTATTGAACTGATTATTTGTCTTCTGTTTTTTTTGTGTATGAAAAACACTTGTTTTTTTCTGAATTTTTCTCTACTTACTGTCCCTTGTTTTTTAATTTATTCCAGTATTTTGAAACATTTGACACGTTTTGACATTATTTTCTATCTGTATTTTCTTTTCTTTTTCTTTCTTTTTTTCTGTCAAAAACGCATTTACACCTTTTTTATTCTTATACTGTAAGCTCTGAATTTTTTTTTATTATGCAATGTGTGATTTTGTAATGTAAAAAGGTAAAAAAAAAGGTAAAGGTAACCCTGTCATGCCTTAAAGGCACATAGGGATATGGTGTTAGTGCCCATATTTTCCTTGACCTGTCAGCACACTAGAGGGTGATATGGTCAGTATCACGCCTGGCCGCCTTTCCTTTCCCAACTCCAGAAGAAGTCGGGTACCCATTTCTACAGCTGGGTGACTGGGGCGCCTCCGGCCGGATTCGAACCCCCGACCTTTGCCATGAGAGACCAGTGCACTAACCACTTCGCGGTTATTGTTACACATAGGTTTTGTTATTTCATAGATACTCTCTCATTGCTTATCATTACCATAGCACAAATGTTTACTCCTAAATGTTTATTTCTGTTCCATATTCCTGCGGACGGCACTGTTCTGATAGCGTAATGTGAGAAAAAGCCATATCATGGCATATGCTTGCGGATATGGTGTTTTTAATAGAATATAGATTTAAAGAATGAAAGTTAGACAACTCATCATGGGCTTGGAAAGTTGGAATAAAAAGGGTTAGGTCCCATAGAAATCAATGGCTTTGTGCTTAGATTTATTCCTCCTTGTAAGTCAGATGCTTGCATAGCACGTGCCGGGCATGGGACACGTGTAACTGATGGGAAAGAAAAGTCGTGAGGGAGAAATGAGATGATTTGGGATAGATGAAATTTGAGTTTCGGACAGGGCAGTTCGTAGGTTGGATTGTCTGTGAAAATATGTAGTTGTGTAGTGCGATAGATTAGTAGTACAGAAATGTAATAGAGGTTCTGTTGGCGACGAAGTCTGTGGACGTCAGTAGTCGCTTGGAACTTATTCTATGTTGTCTTGACTTTGAATTTCATCATGTCCTGTCTTCTTGGATTGTATCATGCCACTGTTATACCCGTCACATCGTTCATCGTCATCGTCACCCCGTGCACCAATAAAGTCTTCATAACTTAGGTTGCTGCTACTCTTCTGCTATTTGCCACTGAGAGAATGATCATTGCTGGGAAAGTAAGTCTGTGAAGCGTGTAGTTAAACAGACATAGAAAGAGAATGAACTCGACTGTAGTTGAAAGAGTAAAACCTCGACTGTGAGTGAAGTAAAGTTAGTATTAACTAGTACCAGAAAAGAAGATCATATATCTTGAGAAAAGCAGTAGTAGTAATCCAGTGTGTGAACATAACATTTCCACAGTATTATATATTACAGCTGATACAGCAGAGCACAATTATAGAGCAGGAAATTATATATTACACCAGTGTGATAGTTATAAGGGTTCAGGGGATAGCAGATATTCTGCTTTATGTTAGTGGCCATATTTTCCTTGACCTCACGACGCAATGGGGAAATTTGAATTGATCGGAAACTCCAAGTATCACTCAAGATGGAGAAAGACCAATCTTATCCGAAACAGCACGTAATGAATGCAGGAACTTTAAGTTTTTATTGTTTATCTGTGTAATCCTGTGTTTTCCAGATTTTGTGTTACAGTAGTATCGTGTTTTCTACATTTGTAGAACAGAGGATGATTCGAGAATTGGCCCAAATCGAACCGTCGGACAAAGTAAGTGAGAGAGAAGTGTCGAAAAGAGTGATGAAGTGTGCGTGTAGAAATTGCTAGTAAAGAGTGGAGAGGATGTAGTACGAGCATGAGTGCACCCCGTGTGTGAATGAATGAGCTTAGGAAATAATCGGAATCGTTGGTCTCCACATCATAGGCGGGGCGACGGTGGAAAAAATCCAAAATGAAAAAAGCGTTCCTAAGTCGCGCAGTGGCAATGGGTAGTACGATGAGAGAGAGCCGTGAGAGTGAAGAACGATGAAGAAGATGACATTTTGGGTATGGTTAACCTATACTTTTATCTATGCTTTGCACACAATGGGCAGAGAGAAAGACAAATGAAAAACTATTACAGCAGGTTAAAGAATATCTTAAACTGATGTCATATATAAGAAAAAGACAATCAAAGTTTCTCAGACACATCAGCAGACATGAAGGTCTCGAAAAATTAGTCATGACTGGAAAGGTAAATGGCATAAGACAGAGAGGGCAAAGAAGACAGACATACCTAGATGGCCTGATTGTATGGTTTAGTGTGAAAACATCAACTGAACTAATTCGAGACATAGATGATCAAGCGAGATGGAGTGAGATGATCTCTTATGCCTATTGGCAGGGCACTGATCTTATCTGATAGTTATCTACAAGGACTCTACTGGCCTAGTGGGGTAAATCTGTTGGTTAGACAGCAGTCGAAGATTATTCATTGTGTGTTTCAATTATTAGATGAATTTCATTGAAATCACGTCATAGGAGGTAACGACCATTACGTGAAAATTCTGGTATGTACAGTATATATTTTCTGACCGATATTTATGTGGTGTTGTTAATTGTGAACGGTTGCAGTATTATTTCATCATGTTGTTGATTCGTTTTCTTTTGCTGGTAATAAACAGGTAAATATAAGAACATTGTTACACTGTAATTCATTAGTTGTTGTCAGACACGGAGATGTGTGTTAGGAAGAACAGAGAGTTCAAATTCTTTTAGTTCATTTTATGTGAATAGGCCAATGAGACATAAATTCTGGGGCATTGGAATGTGCAACAATTCACTTTTATACATATCACAGATTATGAACTGATCTTCCCATTCCTCATTACACGTGGCAGTTGTTTGATGTATTCGTATTTTTTTTCTTATTTTTGTAAACTCTTCTTATGTGTAGAGACCTCATGAACACAGGAGGAACACAGTTCCTTGCATTACTCTCTATTTATATCAATTAAAACAAGATAGTATTCCCTGTTATGCCATAAAGACACCGAGGGAAAAATTATATTAGAGCCTCTATTTTCTTTGACCAGTCGGTACATTAAGGATTGAGTGGTCAGTATCACAGCCTGGCCTCCCCTACTTTTCAAGCAACAAGAGCAGTCAGGTACTCATTTCTACAGCTGGGGGAGGGGTGGTAATGACTGAAACGCCTCCTGTCTGACAGTCACTGGCCGCGCCATGAGAGGCCAGTACATCAGCTCCTTGCTACTTAGGTGCTCGCTTACATCAGTAGATGAAGAGTATTTGATTTTGGATGTCAAAAGTCTAGTTTAATGGTCTGACACTGTTTCTATGGAAAAAAAATTTTCTTCAGATATTTAACCTTGACTTCGAAAAGTGTGATCTAGTATAAAAGAAGGTACAAATACTGATATATATATATATATATATATATATATATATATATATGTATATATGTATATATGTGTATATATATATATATAATAGTTCGCTCTATATTATTCATAACTGTATAAATTAGTTATTTACATAGTTTAACAAGATTTGAAGAAGATGGTTGTTACAGAGTTATATAAAGTTTGAGCAAAGACCTGTTGAGAACAGAAGACAAGATGATGAGAACCCCCCCCCCCCCACCTCTAGAATCCATTTTTAGAGGCTAGTGGACCCTGGTGTCAGTTGGTCCAACTCAAGGCCCCCCCCCCCCCCCAATTTGAAAATTTGAGATAGAACCTCAGACATTGCGGCCGGCAGGTGAGTGCATCAACACTACTGCGGCCTGTGTTATATTAACTGTAATTATATCTGGTACTTTAACATAGAATAAATTAACAATTCAAGAAAGCTGTTAGTTTTTCACGTTTAATGATACCCTGTTGTATTAACTTATTGGATGAGTAGATCAGCCCGTGGGAAGAAGAAATATTCCAAGAGAGAAAAGAAATGATCATGATCAGTGTTTTGAAAGAAAACAAAAAGAAAACATAACAATAACAATAACAAATCCTTCCACGTATTCTCAAGTCCAGAAACGCTCACCCTTAGTGAGAAATACTTTGTTCACTTCAGCACCGCGGGCCAGCCCTTACATCAGACAAAAAGTGGCAGTTTTTTGCACACGGTTTTTAGTTGTTCTCCCTTAATGAGAGAAAGCCCGCGCAAGGCACCCTAATTAAGGCGCTGTCATGCGCAGTGCAATCAGCGCTGCAGCCAGTAGTAATCAATAATTGGAAGTCAAGAAATGAAATGCTCGCGAACCTCAAGAACAAAGTACACGAACCAAGAATATTCTAAGAGGGGGTGCACTCGGTATTTTTCGTCCCCCATGTCTTGATGTTAGCCAGAAACTGCTCTTTTAAGAGACGTAGATGTCTTGATGTTAGCCAGAAACTGCTCTTTTAAGAGACGTAGATGTCTTGATGTTAGCCAGAAACTGCTCTTTTAAGAGACGTAGATGTCTTGATGTTAGCCAGAAACTGCTCTTTTAAGAGACGTAGATGTCTTGATGTTAGCCAGAAACTACTTTCTCAAGAGACATAGATATCTTGATGTTAGAAAGAAAAAAAAACTGCTCTCTCAATCGATGTAGATGTGATATTGGAGAATTCTGACGATGTTGTCCATCCAACTCCCTCTCGGGATGTCTGTCTAGTTTATCCTTTCCCCTACAGTTGGGACGTTAACGTTTACTGTAAAACAAGGAAATGGCTGTATCTAAAAAAACAAAGATATGATCCCATTTCAGAAAACAAAGATAGTGGTACATGTAAACACCCCCCCCCCCCAAAAAAAAAAACAAAAAACAAAAAAAGATTTCCACATTTCAGGAATACAAGAAATGGCTACGTGTAAGGAAACAAAACTATAGCCACATTTAAGAAAAACAGCTAACTGGCTAAATGTAAGGAAAGAAAGAAAAGACCAGTCAGTCAGTCAGTCAGTCATTTGCATGTCCCTTGCGGAACTTTGCCTTCCTAACAGTCCTCCTGTAGGCCTCTCGGTTGTAAGCAAGATGTCCTGCTGCTGATGCATCCATTTGCAGACTATCAACGATGTCTTGCAGCCATCTTCGTCTTGGTCTTCCTCTCTTTTTTTTCTTATTATGCACCCTTCCAAAAAGGTTTTATCTAAATTATCATGACGTTTAATGTGTCCAAAATATTTAAGTTTTCTGTTTAATCCTCTTGACTAGCCAGCCTTCTTCAATATTAAGTTCTTGTAGTATGGATATATTTGTTCTTTTTTGTGTCCATGATATTTGAGAAACTCTTCTGTAGCATTTACATTCAAAGGCATTTATGTGTTTCTCAGCTGTTTTGTTAAATGTCCAGATCTCACAGGCATATGTTGCGATTTGAAAGATGCATGCCCTTAAAAATCTTATTTTTGTAGTTCTGTCTGTTCCTCTCCACAGCTTCTTTAGTTGTTAACTTTTTGAAGAGCGATAGATGTCCTCTTTTTAATTTCCTTCATTGTATCTTTATTATTAAACTTATTCAATTGTCGGTCTGGGTTCTTACTCCTCCAATAATAATTCACGCTGTTAATCTCCGCTTTCACAGTCAAGTGTATTATATATTCCTCTGCAATATTTCTTCCATCTTTGTAGAATTTCATCTCTCTCTGTCAAGATATTCCACATCTCGTCACAAATTACATTTAGCGTAGGTGTGACATTTCTCCTCAATGTATTCATCACTTTAAACATTTCACTGTCTCTTCCAAGCTTTTGATGTCCTTCTATTCTTTCACAACAATTTGGACACTTAACAAAACAGCTAAGAAACATACAAATGCCTTTGAATGTAAATGCTACAGAAGAGTTCTCCAAATATCGTGGACACAAAAAAGAACAAATATATCTATGCTACAAGAGCTTAATATTGAAGAAGGCTGGCTAGTAAAGAGGATTAAAGAGAGAAAACTTAAATATTTTGGACACATTAAACGTCATGATAATTTAGAGAAGACCGTCGTGGAAGGATACATAATGGGAAAAAGAAAAAGAAGAAGACCAAGGCGAAGACGGCTGCAAGACATCGTTGATGATCTGGAAATGGATGCAACAGCAGCAGGCCATCTTACTTACAACCAAGAGGCCTACAGAAGTTCTGTTTGGGAGGCAAAGTTCCGCAAGGGACATGCAAATGACTGACTGACTGATTGACTGACTGACTGATTGACTGACTGATATATACAAGGGTATACCGAAGTCGTGAGCATAAAATGTTTTAAAAATAAAATTTATAGACAGAGAAAAAATAAATGTATCACCTGAAACTGCTTCATTTGAAATTCATGTAGAGATCACATGACGTCACCGTTATGTGTCACGTGACCACGCGGAGCATAAACAAATTGGCCTGTGCTGAAGTTTCAATTCATCAACGTGCTGTTATTGAGTTCCTCGTTAGAGAGGAAATCTCATCTGCTGAAATTCACCAAAGACCAACTTGCTTATGGAGATGTGTATATGGGTGCTAGCAGTGTTAGGAGGTGGGTGAAACATTTCAAAGATGGAAACATGAGCATCCAATATTTGCCTCGAAGCAGTCGCCCTCGAAATGCCTCCGCTGGACGTAACGTGGAAAGGGTTGACGACATCATTAAAGAAGACAGACGTATCACAGTTTCTGAATCGCTGTAAAATCTTGGAATGGGACACAATGCAGTACAGGAAATGATTGAAACCCTGGGCTATAGGAAAGCTGGGTCCCACAGGAGAAAACGTCCAGAAAGCAGTGCCTCTGTGCCGTCGGTCATCTGGAACGGAATTCTACCCGGAGGGTATTTTCAAACTTGCAGAACGATGGGGAAAATGTGTGCAGAGAAATGGAGATTATGTTAAAAAGTGAAGAAAGGGATGCAGGTTAAGTTGATACATTTATATTCTGTTTATCTTTAAATTCTGATTTAAAAAAATGTTTGCTCACGACTTTCGGTATGACCCTCATATATATATATATGTGTGTGTGTGTGTGTGTGTGTGTGTGTGGCGTTTCTGCATTGTCCTCGCCTTCATTTTGTTTGCCCATTGGCTGTGTAATTATGTAACTACAGTCTTCTTCCACAGAGAAGTGCATTTCTTGGTTTTTGTTTCCTATGGCAATCGTTGATTTGAGGAGTCCTACAACATCGTCTGCAAAGTTGTTAAAAAATGTAATTCAGACCGGAGAGAAAGAAAATTAATGAGAGAATGAAATAGAAAAGTAAAACTTCAGACTCCAGCAGGAGGGTTAAATAAAAAGGATTCCCTCATTTCCAAGATTTTAACGAGTCGGATTTTAAATTCCGAAATAACACTAGACTAGCGAAACATTCTGTACACATATTTCTTAGAAATATACGCTTTTCTTTGAGTCACTCTCCATTGTTCTTTTTTTCATATTTGGTCCACAGTATTTCTTGATTAACCCTTTTACCTCCTTTTTGGTAAAGATTTCTTAGACAAGCGTCTGACATCAGACGCAGATATTATTACTGATTAAATAAAAAAAATATAATTTATTTAAGATCGTTAAGTTTATGAATAAACTCTGTCCATAAATTCGCTTTTACCTTTGGCATCGGTAAATTGGGAACTTCTACATCCAACTGAGGAAAAAGGCAAAGTCAAGATGTGTAAATAAGCTAAATTTATTCATGACAGAAAAGGGTTAACGCTACTTACTAATCTCTCACTCTTTCATATACACAGGACTCAAGTTTAATAGTGATACAAAACATTTGTATAGTCATTTATTTCAGAAATTGCTTGTGTGTAAAGTTGTTCCATGTGGGGGTTTGTGTCTTAATTTCACTAGATATTTGAACGAGATCATGCATAAAGGTTTGTGTAAATTTCGTACCCGCGAAAGCTTGATTTTTACTGACAGAATGTATGTGATCACGTGACATCGAGCCAGTCTCGTGTGTCACGTGATCAAACGCACGTGAAGGACTCCGTAACGTGAGCATTTAAAAAAAGGTTGATTCCTGGCCTAGTGGTTAAAACATTGTCTTCTGACGGATTTCGTTCATTTTACTGGAGTCCTGGATTCAAGCATCGTTCTTTTCATGTTTTTCTTTCTCTCACATCTGAAGCCCTTTGTCTACAGTTTTTGGAGTCTAAACGAAACTACTTTGCTTTCATGTTTTGCTATGCTCAAGCCTCATTGGCTCTTATTGCACTAAGTTTAAATTAGAATTCCTGAGTTCGTGTATCTAACCGTTTGTTGAATTAATCAGACAATATGCCAGTAAGACAACTAAGATACTTTGATAACTTCAAGAGGCACAATAGAGCCTTCTCGAGGGCAAGACTGAAGGGATGAAAGCAAGAGGACGACAGCGATGTAGATGAGTAGACAACGTCAAGAGATGGACAGGGGCGAGCTTGGCCGAGTGCACAATAAAGACAAACTTCCACGGCATCATGATGATGCTTGTAAGTTAAACTTTATTTTCACTAACTTATTAATTTTGCTTTTTAATTATCATTAAGCTCAGAGCATAAAGGGACAATGATCATTTCTTACATTTTTGTACTCCTCAGCAAAGTTACCATCTTTAACTGTTATTATAACCTGATTTCTTCCAAACTGAATTCATAATTTTTCACATTTTAATCGTCTCTGCGGTTTAGAGCTTCTGTCAGTGACTGAAACACTAAGCAGTAGAACGTTGCCATAATTGGGCCATGTAACAAGAACGAATGATGGCCGTATCCCCAGGCAAGTTTTATATTACACATTTTTGGAAGAAAGGAGACTACAGTGTAGATCTAAACTTAGATAAAAAGATATTTGTAAATTATCACCGCACATTTTTCTTTATCGGCCATAAGATATGAGAATACCTGGCGAAAGACCGAGTCGCTGGAGGAGAGACACTGATTAACGATGCAGCATCTTTTGAGGAATAAATGATGGTCAAATTTGAAGATTAAAAAGAAAAGCAAGGGCAAGAAAGCTGGACCTTCCAACACAGACTCACTTTCTGTTACTGAAAAGGAATACGCTAATCCAGGACACACAGAGTTAAGTACGAGACAAATGTTCAGCAAAGCAATTTGCGGCGAACGTCCACAACAGCTAACATCAATCAGCTTCACAACTGTATTTTAGAACTGAAAGTTATTATTATTATTATTATTATTAATTCAGTATTTATAACACCATCTTGCTGTTGACGCGAAGTGATATAAGTTAGACACATGTTGATGTGAAGGGTGTAAGTTGTCAATACATTTCCTTTTGTACGGATATTAGAATTGATGATTTTTCTCAGTGTACATGTTAGAACCATTGTTTCCACCAATGTTCTATTTCCGTATTTCTATATTGTATTTCCTTTGATGGCATTGTCTGCAACGTTTCTGAAGACTGGTTTTCAGTTTCTGAAACTTCGTGTCATCAACATTTATAAGATTATTATTTTGTTTTTCTCTGTTTTAGTTCGTTTCAAATTTCAGAAATCCTTGTCATCATGTTTCCCTGTATGTGGGGAAAATGTGAAAGTAAAGATGTCTAGGAGACATTTATATTCTGGACAAAGAGATAAGGCAGAATATAGCAAGACTTTGAACATATCCGATATGTTCAAATCCAGTGAGAGCTCAATGAGTCTTTCATGGGAGAACTGGATATTAGCCACTTGCACAAGAGTAAGGGAGAGAGGCATTTTTTTAGCTAGTGTGAGTGTGCTTATCAGTGTGGTTGTGCGATCATTTGTGTGGTTGTGAATGTAGTTTAATGTGAGGGTATGAGTGTGGGTATGTAATATTACTTAAAAGTAGCTGAATGGGAAGTCAAATTCTGAAATATAAATGCTTTCAGCCAAATGAAAACTCGAAGCTGATCAATAGGTTCATTATGGCTGTTTACGCATTCTTAATGGGGTTTATAATATTGTTTACCACAACGAAAAGCTACAGAAAAAAATGTTCAGATTTTCCGCACACGGAGACTTGAATGACTGTATTTCTTTGACAGGTTTTCTACTTACAGGAGTTCACTCCGCCTGAGCCGTTCTCTTCGCGAAGAAAAGAATTGAAAACACTAACCATGCACGTGTGAGTCCTACCAACTGTGGTTTGTTCTCAGAGCGGCGGCGAGAGTTTCCTCTTCCTTGTTCTTCAGCGTGTCCCCTATGCCTTAGCTTCTTAATGACTTGACACTTCCTGTTACCTCCATTTGCATCATATTGACTTATTATCACTGATATTACAGTTTCATAGAGATTAAAAAACCACAGATATGTCCACATCACAGGCACTATGAGATATTTTCATGTTATAGATATGTCTTTATCCCAGATTTTTTTTCAAATCACATATATTTTACTATCATATATAATCTCAGACCACTTTTATTTATTATCACAGATATTCTCAGATCAGATGTATATTTTATTATGACGGGGATGAAGAGACTTGTCTGATTCAGCGACCCTTAGCTGACATACTTGCGTCAGAGTTGGCGAACCATAACTAACCAAGACCCTGTCCGAACTCTCTGTTGGCACCCCAGTAACAGCCTGGCCTGGCTAACTAGGTAGAGATCACCATAGTACCCGCGTCAGTTGAGTCTGCTAAAGAAGCATTACACATAGTGCCTCAGAGTCTGAAAAAATAGCCGTCATAACCCGCTCCCAAGCTGACACGATGCTGTGCTTCAACATCTTCACAACCTCAGCTGCAAAGGATACCACTTCACAGTTCTAGGGATATAGAGGACGAAGATGAAGACCGCGAATATTCTCAAAACTTATATACAAATTATTGTAACGTATATAGATATCCTTATATAATTCTTTCGAGAATTTTTTAGTTTTTAAAAAAAATTCAAGCTTAATATTACTAGCACATAATTATGTTGTATTAGAAGTAGCTTTTCAATCATGGTGTATGAAGCATCATGGATATCGGATAACACATAAAAGTACATACATGAAAGACGACCAGATATGTTAGCCATGTTGAATGTAAAGACATATCTTGGAAAAGATTTGTCAAAAGCAACGTACAAAGAAATAGACAATAAAGTAGAAAGTTCAGCTAGAAGAGATACAAGAGAATACATGGACAATATGGAGAAAGAAGCAGAGAAGGCAGCAAAAACAAAAGACAGTATATTACTATATAACATACAAAAGAGGTTAACACCAAAACCATAGAAAACAAGTTGAATTCTTTCCAGACTAAATGTTTACGAAGAATTAGAAAAATATTTTGGCCAAACACCATAAGAAATAACATCTTATTAGCAGAAATGCAGATGAAACCACTGACAACAATTATTGAGGAAAGACGCTGGCGATGGTTGGGACATGTGCTCCGAATGACTGACAACTCACTACCAAAAATAGCACTAAGATGGACACCACAGGGGAACAGAAGTAAGGTAGACCAAAAGAGACATGAAGAAGAACAACAGAAAGGATGTTGAACAATAGAGGGCTCACCTGGGCAAGAGCAGAAAAAAAGGCGAAGGACAGGCATTTGTGGAAAACCCTTGCAGAAGCCCCATGTGCCCTGGGCACTTAAGGTTCAGAGAGAGAGAGAGAGAGAGAGAGAGAGAGAGAGATTACATCCAAATAAAGACCAGTCTTCTGCAAAACTGGCACCCTTTTAACATCAAGTAAAGACCAAAAGGCAAAGATGGGCCGAACAGTTCCAAGAAATACTTAAAGGCAGATAGAGGTGTATGGTTCAGTTTTACAAAGCGACAGAGGGAGTGAGGATAGCGAGAAAAAGTGAGAAACAACACAAATGGTAGAAAGTATGAAAGTAAGTTGAGAATGTATAAATGAAAAACATACAACATCCAGTATTTCGACGTGAGTCTTTGTCAAGGATTACATACAGAAACAACACAACACATAAATAAAAAAAAGAAAAATGAAAATGAAAAACTTTGTGGCATCCCCTCCTGGTATAGAAACAACGATGCGCCCTAAAGACGCAAATTCACTTTCTGTTACTGGGAACGAATACGCTAATCCAAGGCAAATGACGAGGCTGGGAGACCACAAAGGAAAACAACTTCAACCAATCTGATGTCAGCTGCGGTGAAAGGAAAACAATGTGGAGGTGGGGGGATGCAGGAAAGAGACCAGGAGGCAATAAAAACCTTATAGCCGCTAGAGAAGAAGGGGGGGGGGAAGGCTGGGAGATTACGTGAAACTGATGAATGAAAAACTGCAGCGAAATTCGCGGGCTAAGACAAGAAAGTAGAGCATTGATAGCAGACAATAGGTAGACATCTGAAGAAGTTTACAGGAAGTTGAATATATTGTTAATTCCAGCTGAGTGTAGACAGCCAATGTGAAAAATAAGGCGCTTTTCTAGAGCCTCCCGAAATCGTACATCAGAAGAACAAGATACAAGAAATACTTAATCGACCACACCCAAATAAATTAATAAATCTTGAAACCGATTTACCAGTCCTACAACTAAATGTCAACTTAGGTGAAATTACGTTGAATGAAATTGAAACAGCAATGAATCTAATGGTTAACAACAAAACTGTACGTAAAGATGAAAAACAGCCGAAATTTTAAAAGCTACTAACAGTGACAATATGAGCCAACTAAAGAGAATGTTTAATAAAATTTAGAAAGAAGAAAAGATCCCTTCTAAATTAAAAAAAAGAAATCATTGTTAAAATACCAAATAAAAAAGGCAACCTTAGCGACTGCAATAATTGGAGAGGACTAACCTTACTATCAGTTGTATCAAAAGAATTTTGCAAAGTTATTCCGAATAGTATTAAAATATAGCGAGAGAAGAACAAGCAGGATTTCGAAAAAGGAAAAGCTCTCTTGACCAGATCTTTACTCTAAGAATAATACTTGCAGAATATATTGAAAAGCAAAAACCATTAATCCTGAACTTCATAGACTTTAAAAAGGCATCTGATAGCATACACAGAGATTCACTGTGGAGAATTTTAAGAATATATGGAATACATCTAAAATTGTCAACATCATTAAGGATCTCTACAACAGATATATTTGTGCTGTCAACACAGAAGAAGGAATGAGTGAATGGTTCTGAAATGAAACAAGGATGTAGACTATCTCCCTTCCTTTTTGGAATTGCCATAGATTTCATAATGAAAATATATTGCACAGGTAAAACGTAAACTGATTTGGTACACAGGAACCAACTAGAATATCTTGATTGTGCAGATGTCATAACTCTTATCAGTGACAATGTGAATTCGATGCAAGAAAAAATAGATAGCCTTCTTCAATGGCTAGAAAAATAGCACTTGAAATTAACAAGGGTAAAAACAAAAATAATGAAACTTCTTATTAATCAAGAAGGAAAATATACGTAGAAGGAACAACTGTGAAGAAGTAAACCAATTTGCATACCTCGGCAGCTAATAAACCAGGATAGTGACACCAGAAAGGAAGTTAGAATTAGAATTTGCAAAAGCAGCATAGAGCTTCAAGAATCTTGAGAACATATGGCATTCAAAAGTTATAAGCACAAAAGCCAAGTTAAGATTATTCAATTCAAATGTGATATCCACCCTCATTTATGCATGCGAAAGCTGGAGACAGCTAAAGTAATAGACAATAAATTCGATCTCTTTTGAAAACAAATGCTTAAGGAAAGTACTCGGTATAAAGTGGAACGGATTCAAGAACAACGCCGGTAAAAGGGATGGCAACTGCAATAAAACTGGTTTAAATAAATAAGGTAGACAGAGGTGCAGTTTTACAAAGTGAGGGAGGGAGTGAGTAAGGTGAGAAAAAAAACGAATATAAAGTATGAGAATGTATAAATGAAAAACATACAACATCCGATATTTCGGCGTGAGCCTTATTCGAGGATACATACACAACGAAACAAAAACACGAAGAACTTATCTGAATGTGTCTTCCTCCAAGTAGGAAACAGAAATGTGTGTGGTAGAAGGGAGAAGGAAAGACCACGCTGCCTCCAAACAAAAGATGCCCGATAGATCCAATCGTAAAGAAGAGGTGGAGAGAGAGGAGGAAAACAAGTAGGAGAAAGGGGTGGGGGGAAGGCAATAGAAACATGATAGCCGCTAGAGGTGTCGGGGGGGGGGGGACTAGGGGAGGGAAAAGGGGACGCGGAGAGATAATGAATGAAGAACATAAACACCTGCAGGGAGAAAATGTGAAACTGGTGAATAGGACAAGACCAATATGTTGGCATAGAAGAAAATAGGGTGGTGGTAGGGAGGGGTAGCATAGAGAAAGAAAGTAGAGTTTTAAAAAAAGGCCAGTGGAAAAATAAAGAAGTTACAGAAAGCTGAAGACATTGTTAATTCCAGCTGGGTGGAGACAGCCAGTCTGGAAAATAAGGCACTGTTCTAGGACCCTCCGAGATCGTACATCAGCAGAACAAGAGCGGATCGCACTAACAGAAATGTCCTGTTTAGCCCTGTGGTTGCCAAGGCAAAAATGTTTAGCCACAGGTGTCCATGCCCTCTTAGAAATATCACTGAGATGCTGGCGAAATCGACCTTCTAACCGTAAGCCAGTCTTCCCTATGTACTTCAAACCGTAACGTTTGCACATGATAGCATAAATGACATTTCGTGAAGTACAGGTGAAACTCTCCTGAACTGATAAGGTGGACTTAGGGAAGGAGATCTGGCTAGCCTCGACAACAAACGGACAAGTGTTACATCTACGGCGTCCGCAACGTCTGGTACCATAAAAAGTGTCATCTGTCTTAAGATGACTACGAATTAAAAGGTCCCTGAGGTTCTTGTCCCGTCTGTAGGCCACCAATGGGGGTTCCCCAAAAAGTTCACATGTCTCAGGCTCGGTCTGGTAAGACCAACGCAGAGATAAGACAGATGAGCGAACAACAACCTATCTCATGGGTGATCAGAAAAAGAAGATGGACATATGTCGGTCATGTGATGAGAATAAACACTCAGGGAATCCCAAAACAAGATATCACGAGGAACACAACAGGCAGAAGAAAAATTGTTCGACCACATGAAACTCTAAAGAGGACATTGTTAAGAGAGACCAGCTTAGTGGAATAACATCCCTTGATGAGCTTGAAAAAACTCGCCGAATACAGGAAATCTTGGCAAACTGCCATGTGATCTCTATGTGACGTTCAACGGAACGGAAGGATGTAAGGTGTAAGATATAAGAAGCACGAGACACTTCATATTCAGATTTTTTGTGCTGATCGCTGTTACATCTGCACTGATTTCTGTAAATCTGTTTTCCATGTTTTAGCTGAACCAAATACGCAGCCAAAGAGTTAATGCTCAGAAGTTATCACAGTAAAGCTACCCTTTTCATAGGAGTAAGTCAGAACAACCCTGAAGGTCTAGAACATTGAGGTTTTTTTTTTGTTTTTGTCAAAAGATGCAGCGAAGTCCAGAACCTCTCGCCGAATACTAAGATCAGTAATAATTTGATGTAAGAATGTTATAAATGACGAAAAGTTAAAAACTCCCACACAGAATCAACAAACTAGAGTGCATTTGTAGTTTGTCTCGGGTAACTTACAACCAGCGATGGTTATTGCTCAGAAGATCTCAAAAGAAAGCTGTTTTTTACACCGAAGAGATTAATATAATGGCGGAGCATACAGCAGAACGTTATAAAACATACAAAATACATACGCGTGCGAATCCTGGACAACAGATCCAAGCAAAAGGAAAAAAAAAAGAATAATATCTTTTGAAGTGAGATATCACAGAAGATGCGCCCCACGGCACCCTTGTATATCGTGAAAGAAGAAGAAGAAAAAGGGGCCATAAAAGCGTCTTAGATGAAAACTGACTCCTAAGCTCCGCGAGGAAAGGTGAGCTGTCCTACCTGGTTTGTCCATGTTAAGATACAGGTTGATATGATTCCTGGGGAACAAGAGATAGTTTGGTCGAAGAGACGATGGCAGAAGGGTGTTACTGACACTCTGAACACAACACTCACAGAAGCAGGCATCCTGCACAGACAACGGATGCTTTCAAAGGGAATCAACGTTCTACAACGCGCGTGCCACACGAAGTGAAAAAGATTATGTAAAAGATGGTAGGAAGTACAGCAAATTGTGTATAACCTAATACCTTCTTCCAGCTCACACTCCATGCTACATGAAGAAGTTATTGCCTAACTGTTGAATCTGTAGTTACTGTCTGTCTGTCACAGATGTATGGAGAGAGTGAAGGAAATGGAGGCAGAGGATAAGTAGGAGGAACATAACAGTGCTCTATGCACGCAGTCTGTACACCCTTCTTTTTTTCTAAAAAAGAAAGGCTGCCGCCATGTATTGTTGCTACACCTGCTGAAAAGCAAACAACCAAACAGACAAACTGCAAACAAAGAAAATCCTCTCAGAATACAAATGTGCAGTAAGAAAAAGTTGAAGGAATTTAATTTTAAAAAACTGTTGACTTTTTGAAAGGAATTTAAAGATTTTTGTTCAGTTTTCAGAGAGAGAGAGAGAGAGAGAGAGAGAGAGAGAAAGAGAGAGAGAAAGAGAGAGAGAGAGAAAGAAAGAGGGAGAAAGAGAGAGAGAATCTTTGCTAGTCTGTCTTGAATTACCTTGCAAATGTTTTGATTTTTTGTCGTCTGTGTTTTTAAGCTGTTGTTGGAAGCGAAATTCAACAGCTTTTCTAACTTGTGCACCCGTCAGGATGTGATAAAAGCATCAAGAGTAAGTAAATGGCACATTTTAAGCTAGAAAATAAATTTAAACATTACATTAAAAAAAAAACGATATTAATTACTGCTCAGAAAATTATATTACTATACTGGCCTTTTTGTATATGATCACTGACAAAGGCTGTTGGCGAAATATTGGATTGTTGTATGCTCGTCACTTACACGTGCTGGTTTTTTTTCCTGCCACCCTCCTCCTTGCACACTTTCCTTACTTTTTCCATCGTATTTGTAAATCGGAACCATACATCTCTGTCTACCTTTATTTTTACTGAACAAGAGAGATGTACACTCAAAAGTGTTTTAAATCGATGGGATAGATCAAGAATAAGATCGAAATCGTACTATTCGCGCAAAGATTGGTACGTAATCATGGTACGTGTCAGGAGGAGAAAAATAACATGTAGTAAAAATATTACAAGGTAAAATAAGTTCAAGATATAAACATTTAGAGAAACGAGACTCGAAGAAAAGCAAGACTCAGAGAAAAACAAAGATTCAAACACAAATGAGACTCATAAAGAAACAAGACTCACAGAAAAACAGACTCAGAATGAAACAAGACTCAGAGATAAACTCCGATTTAGACAGAAGCAAGACTCAGAGAAAAACTCGGTTTAGACAGAAACAAGACTCAGAGAAAAGCAAACACACACACACACAGAAACGAGATTCACATAAAAACAAGACTCAGAGGAAAGCAAACACTCACACTGAAACGAGATTAAAACAGAAACAAGACTCAGAGATAAACTGCGATTTAGACAGAAGCAAGACTCAGAGAAAAGCAAACACACACACACAGAAACAAGATTCAAGCAGAAACAAGACTCAGAGAAAAACGACCCAGAAACGAGATTAAAATAGAAACAAGCTATAAAACGTACAGGTAGATGAAGCAGGCTGAAAGTAGATCAGAAACTGTGTAAGTCTGGAAGCAAGAAAGTGGATTGCAGATTTAAATGAAGGCACTCATTGATAGGATGGAACAGTGAGTTCAAAGTTAATTTAATTGTATCTTTTAATAGATAGCAAAGTAGCACCTCCACTTCTTCGCCTCCCTCCCCCCCCCAAAAAAAAATTGTATGACATGCACAGCCGTGAAAATATTAAATCGATTATGCAAAAGCGCAACGCAGGAAATGAGTAACAAATTATTATTTTGATGTCTCCGCTTTCGTTTCAGCCGAACACCTTTCCTTATGTAATGATTTAATCAAATTTGCTTTGGCGCTGAATGAATTAATTTTACGTCAAAACAAGTCCTAGCGGAACGAAAGTCTGGCGGCAAGAATCTGTAATTATTGAAAAATTGATCAGCGCTCTGGGAACTTTTACAAGAAAAAGAAAACCTTTGCTGAGTCGATCTAGTAGCTTAAAGTAATCAGAAAAGAGAATATAGAAAAGAAAACAAAAACGTTTCACATCTTGACCATAGATTCCATCAGATTAAGAGCTGAGAGTGAGAAACTGTTGGCGCAGCTATAACAGAAGTGGAAAACTCTCCGTCAACTGGTCCAGTTATGTTTGAGGGAATTTTTTTTGTGGGTATCATGCAACAAAAAGCCGTCCTTTGACTTCCATTCCACTTCATCTCCAAAATCACTTTATCATCTTGAGCAGAATGAGAGAATTAGAAAATAGCAAGATTCAGAATTACCTGCGAACGAATGCGAGAACAATGTTATCAAAGGAAAAAAGAAAACAAACAAACAAATGAAAACATTAGAAATACTTAACAAGAAATATAGAATAAATTACATAAATTACATGTTGTTGCGAAGAAAATAATGAGGATAGTGTAAGAAGTCATTAATACTGTTATATAGTAGACGATAGCAGAAAATGTAACAGTCATAGTTATTGTAATATACAGTATAACATTCTATTTCTTAATGTAAGCTCAGTAATGATTTCCAGTTTTAGACCTGCACTGACTGGTTTCATTGCAGGAAAATAGCTGCATCGTTTTCATTGCAGGAAAATCTGCATCGTTTTCATTGCTGGAAAAATGTTTTATCTAGTGGAACTGGTTCACATTCGAGTACCGGAGTCTGCTGATTCAGAAATCGACCGCTTTCATAAAGTTGAAAGATGTTTGTTATAGATAGCTTTTTTTCTCTTTGATAGTATATCTGCAGTTCAGTAAAGATTTTTTTCTTTGATAGTATATTTGTAACTCAGTCATAAAATGGCTGACAATAATGTGAGATTCCCTCTCAGAATTATTTCTCTTTCTTTTCATTTGTGAGTACAGTGTGTAAAATAAAATTCCCAGAAGTTTTTATTATCAGTAAAAGGGAACGAAACATGAATGATATAAACATTGAACGTCTGTAAACTTGAATGTTTGTTGTGGTTCTGAATTTCGGTTGTAAGCCTTCTCACGTCTTGAGCGCTCTAGACTGAGAGTTAGTATAAAAGAGTTGAATTCTATTTTCTTGATTGCATGTATTGATAAATGGAATACAGTATACCTAGCTCTGGTGGTGCTAATATTTCAAGATGTTTTCTGCTTTGGGTCTTCTTATTTGTTTACAAATTTCTGGAAGCTATAATCTTGAGATAGGCATGAATCTGGTGTTGAGAATCTGGAATCTAGGAATTAGAATCATCGCATTCGGGGCATATACGAGGGGTGATTGATAAGTTCCCGGAATGAGGTATAAATACTTGAAACGTACAGTTGATATTAGGTACATTTGTAGATCAGGTTAATGTAATATTAAACACAAAGGTAACCACTGATGAAACCAAGGGCAGAATCCATGACATGATAATGAAGGATCGACGACTACTTGAGCGGTACATTGCTACTGAGTTGGGGATCTCCCAGAAATGTGTTCATGCCATTATTCACAATGATCTTCAAATGACAAAGGTCTCTGCTTGATGGGTCCCGAAACTTCTTGGAGATGATCACAAACGACAGCGTCTCAACAAGTCAAGAGACAATCTTGGCCATTTTTCTGCAGATCCTGAAAAGTTTCTTCAGCAATTTGTGACTTTGGATGAGACTTGGGTTCATCATTTTCAACCAGAAACCAAAGAACAGCTAAAGCAGTGGAAATATCGATCTCCACCTCCAAAGAAAGCAAAGAAAGACTGCAATACTGGATCGACCCGCGATGCTTATTTGGACGATTCCCGGAAGGACTGCAATACCGGGCGGCCCATGACGATAGCGGAGCAAACTGCGGGCACCTCGTCATGTTCTAAAAATACTACGCTCGATCAGCCAAAAGGCCGAGAATCATACCTGTAGAAACAGTATTACTAGGAACATGATCGGCTACCAGTGCTCCTCACACCCACGTGTCTTGGCCGTTGAGAAACGAGATATTAACTACAGGTTTACACATCTTCTCCTTGTTGTGTGATGAAGACTTTCCGGGAGAAATATTTAATCTTTGACTCTGCTTTCTTTCTTTCTTTCTTCTTTCTTTCTTTCTTTTTATAAGCGCCTGTAACCAGAGATGACATGCACAAACAAAAAGATTGCACCTCCTGAAAATGTTGGTTTACTTCCCTTTCAGTTTTCAGGATTTGCGTCATGCATAAATTAATGTTCTCGTCTAACGAGTCTTCGGGATGGCTGATAACTCGATCCAGATAACTGGCCAGATATAAAGCCCAGCTGTCAGTATTTGCAATCTTCTCGTTATAGCCGCACTTTGGCACACCCACTCCAATTCAGTACTCTCTCAACACACACACACACACAAGATATTCTGAGAACTATTTCTTTGTCAGAAAATTTCATTATGAGACCACTAATATGTTTTATATGAATAGTTTGTTAACTGATCGCGCAAAAAAGGGATTGCGTGCGTTTGCTTTAAATTTCTTTTTCTGTCTCTACCAAAAGACTAAGGGAGACGTTGATTATATCCTCTGTGAATATTAGACATAAGCGTTTGATGATGGAAACAAAAGAATGCTTACTTTCTTGTTTATTTTTCCTGCTATCTAAGTCAGAAAGGCTACCGCAAGGAAAGATAAACGTAAAGAAATGTAAGGTTCAAGAAAGGTAAAAGTAAAGAAAGATAAGTAGAACAAAACTTAGACTTATCATACTATTCAAGCAAACAGGGGTGTGATGTTCGTGTCCAGATTTTCT
Source organism: Achatina immaculata (assembly GCA_009760885.1). NCBI lineage: Eukaryota > Metazoa > Mollusca > Gastropoda > Stylommatophora > Achatinidae > Lissachatina > Lissachatina immaculata. The sequence goes on along the minus strand of CM019691.1, from coordinate 52,829,637 downwards.
TTGACCAGCAGAGAGGTCAGTAATACGCCTGGCTGCCCCCCCCCCCCTTACCTCCATCTCCAGAAGCCAAGTACCTATATCTGGACCGTCACCAACTTTCGACAAGAGAGACAAGAGGATTATCCGATTAACTACTCCGGCGACCATACATAAAAGTGGAACAAAATGTTCATCGTAAACAGTACGGGTATTTACTGAATCTTCATTTTTTTTTTTCAAAATCTTCATGACTTATTTTAAGCGCTGAAGTTGATTATTCTTGCTCGGCGTAACCTACCGAAAATTGTAACGTTTGAGTAATTTCTCGTGACACATCATAAACTGTGGAGATCTGCTCGCTCAAACCTAGCACCCCCCAACCCACTTTGTTGTAGCAAATAAGACTTTAAAAATGGGTTGGTCATGTAGTCTGGATAGCCCAAAACAATGCCTTCCCGTGGGCTTTTGAAAGAAAGCAGATGAAAGACCGAGAATGGGCAACCTGGCTAGAACAGCTGAAGCCTAGATGCACATTGTGAAACCCCAAGGGCAAACAAACAAAGGCTGGACTAAAGATAATGAAAAGCGCAAATAATTTTTGCTGTCTTGTAAGACACTTGATCGATCAGCCACAATGGACATAAACAGATGAGTGGATTAAACTGATCATAAACGAAAACAAAAGTTAAATTAGCACACGAGTGTTTTTCAAACTGTATGAAAGATTTTCAACGGAAACAATATTGAAATGTTTGTAATAATCTCTACTTTAACTGAGATGCAGCTTGCCTGCACTCTGAGTTCAATGGCTTGAAAGTAAATCTCGCAGCTTGTATCGAACTGCGCATAAATGCCGTACATACATCCAGCTAAAATCTACACAGAGACGAGAGAAATTCCTTTTGGGATGTCTAATTCGTTCTGACGTTCGCCAAAACTTACGTTTGATAGCATTTAGAAAAGCTAACAGGCTGTGCTGTTGGAGATTGTCAGAAGCTGACCGGAGTGCCGTGGTTCAGATCCTGAAAATTAAATGAAGAAAATTCTATATTCTTTTCTTTTCTAGGCGGAGCATCTCGTAGACAGTGAATTTGCTTATCTCCTTCGGTAATGTAGTAATGTAGTAATGCCATTATATCATTATTATTGGAGAGGTTTAATAGCAGAAGGGACAGTGCCCGGGTAAAAAGAAAGTCTGAATATGTCACTGAGAGAAGTTGGTCAACTTGCGCAAGACCGTCTTGCATTCAGGGAGACTGTGAAAGGGACACCGTTCTGGAAAGGACACGTCATATTATTATTACTGTTATTGTTATTATTATTATTATTATGAGTCAATAAAAGAGAAAATGTTTTGAAACTGAAGGAGTTAGAAGGGTGGCAGAGTAACGTTGTCTTACAATGAAAAGTCTCACTCACTCACTCACTCACTCACTCACTCACTCACTCACTCACTCACTCACTCACTCACTCACTCACACTCACTCACTCACTCACTCACTCACTCACTCACTCACTCACTCACTCACTCACATATATATATATATATAAAGATGAGAGAGAGAGAGGAGAGAGAGAGAACGGGTTTGACAAACTACCGTAAAGCACAATTCACTGCTGTTTATGAGTACCTGTAAGCATTTCGCAACTTCCACTTGTGAAAGAAAAGTCTTTTTAGTGGTTTTTTTTTTTGGTATTATTTTCCCAAAGAAAATAAGGAAAGTCTTTACTGAGAAGAACGCCATGTTACTGACGAAATATTCTGTAACAGTTCACTGAAAACTTGTCAGAAGATGACAAACTTCTTCTGCGACTGTAATAGTAAATAAAAGCTTGGACCGACACTTTCGATGTCAGCAGCCACATGAGACTTTAAAATACTAATAATCATTGATAATTATGAAGTTTTAAAATACTAGAAGTTATTGATAAATATGAGATGTAAAATACTAATAATTACTGATAAATACGAGACTTTAAAATACTAATAATTATTGATAAATAGTACAGAAGACAGAAGCTGAGCGCAGTGACAGTTCTTTCTTTCTTTCTTTCTCTTTCTTTCTTTCTTTCCTTTCTTTCTTTCCTTTCTTTCTTTCTTTCTTTCCTTCTTTCTTTCTTTCTTTCTTTCTTTTCTATCTTTCTTTCTTTCTTTTTTAATAAACAGATCTCATTCACATTTGCTTATCTTATAATTTTCAGACCAGAATCAACGACTATCATGGAAAATGAAGAAAACATTATTTATACTTTCATCACTGCAATTATGCTTCGCTATTGACTGAAAAAAAATTCTCATGAATTATGATGAGCCAGCATTTAGATGGAAATAGGCTCCTGACACTTAATGTTTTACGAGTCATGTAAGAATAATGATGAAGTTTTAGTATAAATAATGAGAAAATGTGATGAAGATGATTGCTTCTTAAGAAGAAAAAGGCAAACATAAAACTCCTCTAGCTATAGTTTATGCTCCACATTTCACATAATATGAGCCAAATTAGCTGCCTCCAAGTAAACGATGGCTACTGTCAGCATGTTTGCGCTTAGATAAATCATATCCTCTATTACCCTCAGCGACTCCTCAATTACGTTTACATGTAGCCTGTAAAAATCTTGCCTCCTAAATGGCTCACCCGGACCTGCACAATGTCATCAGCTAGACACATGGCCATGATTTAGCAATAAACCAGGGTTAAATCTCAATCTGTATTTCAGGCTTCGGTCTTTGCGAATTCAGAGCAGCACAAATAGACCATATATCTAAACCAGACTCCTACCAGGCCCAAAGTCTGGCCCACACCGAAGGCCACTGCGGGCTCGGCCAGGCTCTCACCAGACAACCTGAGATATTGTTTGTCACAATCCATCAAATCTGGATCGATTTTGGGCTGAAGACAGTGAGAGAAATAATCTTGTCTTAAATGCGTCATTTTCATACAAGAAGTTTTAAGTGTCTCTCGTGAAGACACTGATAGTATTGGGTTTCTGTGAACAATACTCTCCTCAAACGAGAACTGTGATGGAAGATGAGGCGGGAGTCTACAAGGCCTTGTACGAAATCTTGCGGTTGCTAAACACTCCTGTATCTCTCTCTTACCTTTTTCTTATATATATATATATATATATATATGTTATATATGGCGTATATTAACAGTAACTCATAGGAAGGTCGAATGTAATATGTAAATGCATGTATATACATGCCGTATAAAAAGACAAAAGAAAAAAAATAGAAAAATGTGCAAACACACGCACACACACACAAACAGAAGCAAACTGGACACAAAAATTAAAAAAGTGCAGTCAAAATGTGCAGTACAAGCAGACATGAATTGGTGAAATGGAAAGGTTCTCCGTATATCTCCATCATTTATACTTTCCATATATATGTTATTATTATTGTTCTTATTTCATATATGATATATAAACGAGGTATACGAAGATGTCAGAAATCCAGTTTTTTCCCTTCCTCTATATATAACCACTGGCTCCATTTCAACAGATCATGCACTTAATGATAGTGGTAGCAAAAAGTAAGGGTTCCATAACAAAGATTTTGAATGAAAATGTATTTATTCACCAGTTTGACGGGCGCCCGAGGATTTTATTCAGCGTCCTTGATACTACGTATAACTGTTAGCGCTCATGAAACTGATTCAGGTCAAAACATAATAACCATGAGCTGAATAATGAGAGAATATTCTGTCTTGATGATCTGCCTGGGAATATGTCAAAAGAATGCTAAATGTGCATTTCTCAACGTTTTACTTACACTTTTTTGTTATTTGTGCTTTTGTTTTAAAATCGGACATTCCACATCTTGTTACTTGTTACATAATATTCTAGTAATTCTTCTCAAAAACCTCATTGCGGCTGCCTCAGTTGATGTTTGCCTTCGCCTATTTATAATCCACGATTATGATTTAATTATACCGAGCAAGAAGGGACTAAAATCTTTACTCGTTTTTTTTTCTATGTATTGTCTATCATTCCAAATTGCTTAGTTTTTTTCAGTGTCACTAGACATACTTTAAGCTCATGTAAATTTGTTGCACTTTCGTCTCCTGTCTGGTATTTGATGTTTTCTTCTGCGTATAAATTTGGAGTCTGACAGTAATCTTCTAAGCAAAGTAACCATCAGCACAAAAATAACAACATGTAATAAACACATTAGAAGGATCAAAGACATTCATTAATTATATATGAAAAACAAGAAAAGCATAAAACATTATCAAAAACCAAACGTCTTACACAACAAATGAAATTGACAGAAAAAAGCAAATAGAAATAAAAATATTAACAGAAAACATGAACAATGCATTACTTCCAGAAATGCAAAAAACCGTAATTAAACCAAAAATATTAAAGTTTAATACATTTATCATTAAATTATAAAACTAAGCGAAATTATCGGAAGAAATTGCAAAACATCAATAGCAAATAAAAACAGCACATATAATTCATGAAAAAATATTAGTCAAGATAATGGAAAGATTTCAATTACTGTGACTGTGGGAGAGCTCAGCTAGCAAACACCAATTATAACAATATAGAACACACGAGAGTCATATATAAGCAAAATGAGTTAATGGTAGTGGCTAATATCTACAAGTAGTTCTCGGCTTAAGACAGTTCAGCTTGCGATCATTCGGTTTAAGACTTTTCGATCTCACGATGACAGAAATAACATCACTACGACTTAGATGCAATATCATAGGTCATTATGGGGGTATCCTGCTTGGCTAGAGTGCCACACGGCAAAACTAGAGCAGAACCGCTAAAGAAGTACTTCGCAATTGTGAGAACCGCTGACCCAGGTAGCAACTGGATTAATTTGTTTTCTCATCTCCATTAATTAATTCTCAGAAATTGTAATGTGTAAATAAGAACAGACACATTTCAACAGTTTGAGAACCACTGGATACCCAATTTGGTAACAGCAAAAAAACACATGTTTACTATGGAGAGAATGGGCGGTGATAAGTGAGGATTTAGCAAAATATTGAGTATACAGATGAACAGGCCGCTCCTCTCTCTGATGAGAACTAGTTCGCTATATATGGAGGGAGTGGGCAACACTCACAGATAGGATAACAGACACACTATGATGTAATACAGAGCTAACTTACAGTCTCAATGAAAGTTTCCATGGATCCACAAGAAAAACATCACATCACAAAATATCTGACTTAACAAGTCCTACTAAATCTCAAAAGAGAGCGATTTTCACATTCTTCAGTTTACATGACGACTGTATCAACATCAAAATCACACATAGATCCATGAATAAACTACTAGCTCAACGTTCACAGCTTTCTAATGCTATCACAACTTCAGCTATCAACTTCAGTCAGCATAATCGCAATGGTCAAAATAACTCACAACTAACTGACCTGAAAAAAAAACAACTAACTGACCTAAAAAAAACAACTAACTGACTTACCCACGCTCTTACCTGAAATTTTAGTGCTTAAATATGATCTACAAATTCCAATTCTGTTTCGTGAACATTCTTCTCACGAAAAAGTCTAAACTTCGTGCAGTTGCCTGTTTACGACCTTGAACAAGTTTCCACATTTAACTTGCTATAAAAACATGTCAAGAAAAAGTTCATCAAAAGTAATTATAATTCTCGAGAAGTTTATTATGTCCTTTTGATAATAAAATAAATGCAGATACCCCCACCACCTAAAAGTAGATATGTGGCCATCCAAATACCTCTCAAAAACGTTAACAGTTAACTCTCACTAGAAGCAAGAAATAAACAGTCAAATCAAAGCTGGCTATGCAGCAACATTTCTGCACTCACAATTTGTACAAAATAGTATGTTGAACAGTTATGGTGCTAAGCAGAAATATACACACACATACACACACAACACAAACACACACACATATATAATTTATTAATAATAAACTGTTTGAATTACACCATTTATTTCTCGGCCACGTTATAGGATAGTAGCTAAGGATTTACTCCTATTCCAAGAACACTACTATTTAAAACAGTAGGAACAGCTTTATTAATTAACAAGCACACAGTTGTAACAGTTTAGTTTACGTCTTAATCATAAAAAGCTTACAGGACAAATAAATAGGAAGAGAAGAGAAAATGAAAATACCACACCGATATCAGTCAGTTATTTCCATATCCCTTGCGGAACTTGCCTCCCTAACAGCTCTTTTGTGTAAGGCCTTTCGGTTGTAAGCAAAATGCTCTGCTGCTGTGGCATTCATTTGCATATTATCAATGATGTTTTGTACCCATCTTCGCCTTGGTCTTCCTCTCTTTCTTTCTCCCATTGTGTATCCTACCAAGATTGTCTTCTCTAAATTCTCATGATGTTTAATGTGTCCAAAATATTTAAGTTTTCTCTCTTTAATCATCTTTACTAGCCAGCCTTCTTCAATATTAAGTTCTTGTATGGATATATTTGTTATTTTTTTGCGTCCATAATATTTGAAGAACTCTTCTGTAGCATTTACATTCAAAGGCATTTATGTGTTTCTCAGCTGTTATGTTAAGTGTCCAGGTCTCACAGGCATATGTTGCGATGGGAAAGATGCATGCCCTTACAAATCTTGTTTTTGTAGTTCTGTCTGTTCCTCTCCACAGCTTATTTAGTTGTTTTACTTTTTGAAGAACAATAGATGTCCTCCTTTTAATTTCCCTCATTGTGTCTCCATCATTAGTTAATAAAGATGCAAGATATTCAAAACTCTTCACTTCTTGCAATCTTTCCTCATTGATAAATATTTCAGCTGCCTTTTTTGTTTTGTCAGTTGTTATCAATTTAGTTTTCTTCGCATTAAGATAAAGATTTTGCTCTTCACTATTCTTACGGACGGACATAATTAGTTTCCCATTCTTTTTTTGTGTTGTGGACAGTAATACTGTGTCATTAGTATATCTAATCTCTGGTATTTCGTAACCTCGAATTTTTATGGCATGGTAATATTCTTTGTCTACATCTTCTCTAACATTCCTCATTATATTTTCAGTATACAAGTTAAATAAGTAAGGGGACAGAATGCACACCTGACGTACCCATTGTTGTATGTCAATGATATAAAATAAATAAGACTGGACAGTGTAATAGAAATTTAAAAAAAGGAGTACTTAGCTGTGACTTGCAAAAAGATGCGCCTGTGAGTGCCCGTGCAGTACTGTGAATGTTTAAATGAAGACTTGTGAGATGTGATATCAGTCTGATTGGCTGGTAGTAAGTGAAGTGAGGATAAAGAAAAGAGAGGAAGGGGCACAACAGTTGTCAACCCCAGAAAAGGGTGAGTGAAATACATAGATGAATGTAGCTGGGATAGGATGTTTGTAATATATTGCAGTCAAGGTTCTAGAATATCAGTTGCAGTACGTGAGAACTTAGAAAGGGAATATGATTTTGGAGAAAGGAAGAGTTAAATATATCTGAATTCGAGTTCAGTTCATATGGTCCCAGTAATCCATATTCATACGGACTGAACGCGAAATTCAATACTATTAGACTTTTGTTTTTTTACTGATTAGCCCGGATTTGACGGTCTTTGGTTGTTTCTTAGTTTCCTGATTAAAAAGTCTGGGACAACTGAAATTGTACTGTTGCAAGCCACTTTACGCACGAGTCCACCAGTTAGTTTATTTTTAATTATTGTACATTGCCTATATGTAAGAAATGTGCGTTTCGTGTAATATATTTATTATATTGCTGTTTTATATAGTACTATACGGTTAAACGTTTCGTTAAATATGCACTGTATAAATTTCGAACTTCTGAAGTTTTTGAAAACCATCAACACCATTATAATCCGCGAAATCGAGTATTATCTGTTCAACATAAAACTGATTTGTGACGTCTAATCCTGAAGCTACAGAATGACTTTGTAACAAAGAAGAAATACATCATGTAGATCCTGAAGTATAATGAAAGAGATGAAAAGCAACATTTTGATATTTCAGTTCTCTTGCAGCAGTTAAAACTTGTTGGTGCAAGTTTACGTGTTATCAGTATTGGGAGGAATATTTTATTAAAACAGCAGAATTACTAGGGCAAACCAGGCTTTTGCAATGCTGCAGACTATATGGAAATAAAAAAAAACTAGCATAAATATGAAAATCAGGATATTTAAGAGTAATGTTCTAAGTGTACTACTCTATGGAAGTGAATGCTGGAAAATCAACAAAACCATAGAAAACAAGTTGAATTCTTTCCAGACTAAATGTTTACGAAGAATCAGAAAAATATTTTGGCCAAACACCATAAGAAATAACATCTTATTGGCAGAAATGCAGATGAAGCCACTGACAACAATTATTGAGGAAAGACGCTGGTGATGGGTGAGACATGTGCTCCGAATGACTGACAACTCACTACCAAAAATAGCACTAAGATGGACACCACAGGGGACAGAAGTAAGGGTAGACCAAAAGAGACATGAAGAAGAACAACAGAGAGGATGTTGAGCAATAGAGGGCTCACCTGGGCAAGAGCAGAAAAAAAGGCGAAGGACAGGCATTTGTGGAAAACCCTTGCAGAAGCCCCATGTGCCCTGGGCACTTAAGGTTCAGCGAGAGAGAGAGAGAGAGAGAGAGAGAGAGAGAGAGAGAGAGAGAGATCTACACAATGACTAACTCATAACGTGATAGATGGGGGAGGGGGGTGTGTGTGAACTTGTTTTGTTTGTTTGTTTGTTTGTTTAAAGTTTATACAGTGTAATATATTTAATCATTTATTAAAAGTTTTTATCGCAATTTAATACATAAAATCGAATTTTCCATGTTTATCTAAACTGATTATAGTATACACAATTTTTTTTATAAAGAGGATTAAATTCACAGGACAACTTGGAAACTGAGGAAGAAAGAAAGAATGAACACTGAAAAGAGGTAAAATCTAAAGAGCTCTGATGATGTGGAAGCTGAGCTAAAACTAACCGATTATGTGAGTTGAAAACAGGCATTGGGGATCACGATTCTCTGTTCTGTACGTTCTTGAGGGCTGTTTCCAGTCACTTCGTACAGGTAGTTTAAGTAACTTTTCTGTCCTTGCTTGTGTGGAGCACGAGGCACTTCAGATTCGGGGTTTTTATGCCGGTCACTTACCTCTGTCTTCTGTGAATCTGTTTTCCCACATTCAAGCTAAACCAAAGGCACGGCCTTGCTCTGTGTCACTTGTTCAATCCATTCAGACATATTTCACCTGGTCTCTTTGTTTTATGTCACTTGTTCAATCCATTCAGATATCTTTCATCTGGTCTCTTTGTTCTATGTCACTTGTTCAGTCCATTCAGATATCTTTCATCTGGTCTCTTTGTTCTATGTCACTTGTTCAATCCATTCAGACATCTTTCACCTGGTCTCTTTGTTCTATGTCACTTGTTCAATCCATTCAGACATCTTTCACCTGGTCTCTTTGTTCTATGTCACTTGTTCAATCCATTCAGACATCTTTCACCTGGTCTCTTTGTTCTGTGTCACTTGTTCAATCCATTCAGACATCTTTCACCTGGTCTCTTTGTTCTGTGTCACTTGTTCAATCCATTCAGACATCTTTCACCTGGTCTCTTTGTTCTGTGTCACTTGTTCAATCCATTCAGATATCTTTCACCTGGTCTCCTTGTTCATGACAGAAGCACTATGGAAATTTTGTAGGATATTTAGCGTTGCAGATATAAGCTAAACCATAGTCAACTGTCATCGGAACATCATTCAACCCAGAACAGGAACAAAATGCACGCTTAAATTAGTGAATAAAACATGTCATCAAATCTTGGCTTACATCAGAGACGTGAATTGCTTAGATCTACCCCCACAGAACTAGATCGATTGGAAACAAACAGTTATGGTTTCCTCTCCTCACACAGCGAAGCAGTTAACTATTGTTCATCCGTGGTCTCGCCGTGCTCAATTTTATCTTACATTATAGAACGCCAGTCTAGTTATCATTTTAACTCCGTACTCTTATCCTTTTAAGTTGCCGCGACATTGTACGAAATGTTGGCTTGACTGCTCGGTTGGAGGAAATAACGACTGGCATAACATGACTTCAGTATACGAGGACAACACAAGCTTCACAGTGCTCATTCAACAGTTTGGTGGTACAGTCAGAATTCAGGGAGGGGGAAATGTAGGGGGCAGATGAATTAAAGTTAAAGCCATTAAAGTGTGACGAAAAGCTTTCGGCACAAATTTAAGAAGTTAATTTATATATTATTTATGGCTTATCTTTGATGAGTTTAGTCACTGCATCTAATGTGATAACTGAAGAACGCATGAGATTTGTTGTGGACGACCTGCGCTTTGGTCGAGGGATGTACGACCTTGACCGAAATGTAATCGCCCATATGACTTGGTAGTGCCTCCAGGTTAGTGTGTAACTGATTTTTTTTTTTGCATCATTGTATCGGAGGCATGGCCGGGCGATGTCGTGTTTTCTTTGTGCTTATGGATTGTAATTTCCTGTTTATTACTGTGATAAGGACGACGAATTGTTAGTTATTTTCTGCCCGTGCCCACCTCAGGTGGTGTAGATTTGTGTAGTGTGAATTAAGCTGTGAAGTAGGTTTCGAGTCAGTACGTGTAGTGATATAAACTGTGTGAAGGTTAGTTCTATCAATAGTTACAGTTGTAATGATACTGGATTTTTATTAGAAAGTGAATGCTTATTAATATGTTATGATGCATTGTGATTATTATGCGTACTAGACTGGCAACAAGCATGATCCTATATATGTTATACTTGCGTTGTGACTGTGTGTTGCATCAATTTTGATTATATTAATGTATGTCACGGGCATATATGCCTGTGTAGGTTAAAGTACAGTTGCACAAATACTCGTATGGAGTCGACATGAATGGGGCCCTGAGAGTTCCAGGATATTAGGTCCATAGAGTTCATAATATTAATATTGCAGACTTGTGAAGGTTTATTATCATATGTTATCATGCTTGAATTATTGCATTTTTATTGATTTGTTCATCCCTTGCTCTTCCATTATTGATTAATAATATCTTAATGTCATGTTGACTGTCAGTGCCAGTTTGTACGATGTTGTTATGATTAATTGTGAGATTAAATCTGGTGTGTTATTGATTTCAGACTTAGTCATTTGTAATGCATGTCATATTTATTGTTGTGCTGAATGTCAGATTCCTGAGCAGATTTGTTCGCAAACAACAGGCCAAGGTAGGGAAACCTGGGTTTGTGATGCTATGGGGGAGGTAGAATCTGTCCTCTCGTACTGTAGCACATAACAGGGGGTCGTTGGTCCGTGAACTATTTTCATAAAATATTCCTCCCAATATTGATAACATGTAAACTTGCACCAACAAGTTTTAACTGCTGCAAGAGAACTGAAATATCACAGTGTTGCATTTCATCTCTTTCATTATACTTCAGGATCTACATGATGTATTTTTTGATTTGTTACAAAGTCATTCTGTAGCTTCAGGATTAGACGTCACAAATCAGTTTTATGTTGAACAGTCGCGTTGACCTAAAGGTGTATGTTTTATATGTGACAAAGACCCGTTGCCAGCCATACGAGAAATGCAAAAGCATGGAAACACACGTCGTAAAAGTAAAAATTTGCACAGATATATACATAAAAACCATATATTTATTATATCCCCGTCATTTTCGTTAGTTCACATCGCTCTCTGTTTGAGTAATTGGATATATTTTATGAATGTTGAACAGTAACGTTTGCATAGTTTTAAGTGTAAAGGATGAAATCAACGTTCAGACTTCTGGACAACTACTGGCATGTTGCTATTTTTCTTGCATCAACAATTACTCCACGCATTGCGATCTTTTCTTAGTCTTTACTGCGTCGCGATTTACTATATTTTGTTTAGTTATACCGCATAAATGCCAGTACCAGTACCAGTACCCGAGGTTGTAAAGCTTTCCTGGATTAACCAGCTTGCCGGACCACCAGAGGGCACGCTATAATAATTCAACTGTACACGCCAGATCAAAAGATTATTTAGTTACCATGTTTCTACACCAATACTAAATGCTGAAAATGTAATGGAATGTTACATGTAAATGTAAATATAAAATATATATTAAGTGGCTAAATCAACAACAGGCGTATGCAGGAAACTCTCTACTGTAGAGAGCGAAACAACAACACAAATCCTTCAGATCATCAGAGGAAGTACCACTCCTCCCGTCAGACAAGTGTTTCGGCCCTATTAAACTCCTGGCACTTGTGAGTTTTTTTTTTCGTCCCGGAACTGACACTGCACTTTGAAGTGCGTCTTTAGCGATGTAGCACTGTTGAGTACTGGGCAGCAAGGAATCACCACATGCCTTCTTCGTTATGTGTAACTTCATGCCACGTTGAGTATAATTTATTATACACATTTATTGATATAACTCCAGTACAGACAACAGGTTAGAGCAAGACAGAATTAATCCAGTACATTTCTAATGCACCGAAAAATAAATGCAGATTTATCAGTTGCTGTACGCACAGATAATGTTGCATTACCACAGGTAACGTAGTGGCAAATTCTGGAAATTGTCATAAAATGTAGAACTACTCACAGGGTTTTGGAAGATGAGAGTTTTTAGTTTCATGTTGTTTTTCTAGTTGTTCATCTCATCATAGATCTGGTGGTTCCAGGAATAATATCTGGGGACCTTCAAGCTGAAGTGAAAGAATTTTCAAATACGTTACTAGGTCAGCCGCCATGGCAGGAATTGCTTCTGGTTATCGCTTGAAACATTTCATCAGCTGTTTCCTGTGTTTTTATCATATTTTTTGTCATTTTTCATGCATGAAAGTAAAAAAAAAAAGAATTCCCGTGTTTCAGTCACTGTCTTTGTCATTTTTGTATGCATGAAAGAAAATTTATCTTCCTTTTGTTAATTTATAGAAGGTACGTTTCTCTTAGCGTTTTGGTTAAAGCAATCAATGTCTCATCGTTAATTCTAGCGCCATTAAAAGATGTACCGGGCCATCATTATCATGTGTCGGAAACTGGATGGTAGAGTTGATGATACAGGTCTAGATATATCTGGCAAGAAGAAAAAAAAAACCAGGGCTCATGTTAAAAGAACACATTATGAAACATGTTTCTCCTCGTGCCTAGAAACTGTCTGACAACAGTAAATTGCGACTTATTACTAGTACACTAAGAGCTAATACTATCTTTATTTCCCTAGACAACCGCATTTGTATAGACCTCAGAGGGAACACAACTGAGAACCGCAGCTTTGTACAGGGCAGTTTACCTTGTAATTACAAAATCATTTAAAGCCATATTTTTCCTATATTAAAGACATATATTTCTATATTTTGTTTCGCACAGCATAACAAATATTATTTTATTTCTCATCGCCTTATTCAAGCTTACCAAATTTTCCTCCTGCTGCTTGAAAAGCGTAACTATTTTCATAATTTTCCAGATTTTTTCTATCCATTAGATGATCTCTTGCTGGTCGTGGAATTTGAAGATTTTTTTTTTCAAAATCACTAAAAAAAAGCATAATTTTAATTATGGCTTCTGGGGAATAATGAGAATTAAGCGATCGAAGTGATTAACTCAGAACTACTGGAATTTCCACAGCGAGGATAACTAGTGAGGTAAGAAATTTGTTAAAAAAGCTGGATTAAACAGGATAATTCTACCGAAAACAGCCTAATCCACGACCAATATCAACACAGCGAAACTTATATATTAAAATATCTTCGTAATCAAGGGAACATTCGCAAAATAAAGAGCTCCTAGTAATGCCGCGTGTTCATCTCTTATCAGACTTAATGTGTAAATCTGTTTGAGGAGTTCCGCTTAACCTTTTTCTTGTGAGAATTTTAGGTTAATCTATCTTCCATTCTGAGACGTTAAGAAGTAGAAAGTTAGTTTAGAGGTTGTTTATATTATATATATATATATATATATATATATATACACACACACACATACGAAAACAAGAAAACAAGAAGTAAACGAAAGAACAAAGCACACGTGGTTTATCAGAGCGAAGACACATGTTTTGTCAGCCGAGCCTTTTTTTTCCTCAAATGCTATAACGGTTGCTATTTGTAAACACATACTAGCGACCAACCCCCTCCCATAAAATATAAACATTTAAAACGGGATTAATCTCTTTACTGTAATCTTCACCGAAAGGTTAAAGCAGTGCAGTGGTAAAATGTGAGGTAGTGGTATCTGTCAAAATCGGACTGAAGGTCAAAACGGCATCTGCCCATCACACTCCAGTCATTTCATTTGTTCGTAATTGTACTCGACACGCTGCATCTGATGGTCTTCAAAGACGATCTGTCTACATGATAATTCACGCTGTATTGCACTGTATTGTTGTCAGAAGGCAAATTGGAGCATCAGTACAACCATGTCCCACAAATATCGGACGTTCATTTCAGCTACAGCGGGAGGGGAAAACACTTAAAAAGTTAATCACATGGAAGTTTTGAACAGACTGAAAATATAATAACGAAATATTGACTGGCATGTGGAGAGCAGAATAAGAGCGGGAAAAAAGCTAGTGCTAGGGGAAAATAGAAACAAACATTGAATTAATACAATCCCTGGAGATAAGTAATGCACGGTCGGCTACTAGAGTCTGATGAAAATGTATTGATGGAAACCACTTTTAAAGAAACACGATTAGAAAAATGCTTGGCTTGACAGCCCTTCTTGGCTGTTTAAAACGTGGCTGAACAAATAAATGGACCGCCTTATCTGTGGCTTCTGCAGCTTTAGAGAGGCGGATATTGAATCTTTGCTTCACTCTTTTTTTGTCATTTCTTTTCTATATCAGTTAGAAGTTTACATCTTTCCGATGTTATTAAATCTGTATAAGAACAAAGGTTTGACATTTTGAGTATTCACTCCGGAAGATAAATCCGTCCACAAATCGTTAAAACATTCAGGTGGAATTTGTTCGAGGAAAGTGGACAGCAAAAGAGTGTGTCAGCAGATAAAACATAACACGCCCAGAAGGCGCGAGGAATGAACGATGGCGTGAATAACGAGAGTCCTTAAAGTGGAGGAAATATTCTGAAAACTGACATTCACTTCATCACAGAGGTGTACCAGTAACAAGCACCTCATAGTAAATTAAAATAAAACGCTAATTAGCCCATCCCCAAATTATCCTGTTTCATCAGAACCCGTCTGCACCAAGATGAAACTCCTTCTAAAACCAGGATGGAAATAGAAACGACTCCCATCTAATCTCGACTCTGTGATTTCGACCGTAAATAAGTTGTTTATCTATGAAAGTCATTACTCGTTCACTCTTAATGGGACATTGTCCGACTCGGCCCTTCGTTTTTATATTCTCATTTGTTTGTTTTATCCCTCGCCTATTTAATTTACTGCCCTGTTTATCATCTGTAATGCTAGAAGGAAAGAAAGGCTGTAAGCATACACAAAACACATTTAAAAAACACGCTAAAATACGAGACAAGGAGACTTAGCAACGGCTTTTCAGGAAGAAAATGTCGGTTCACCAAAATATTTACTACTTATCTCATATACTCAGACGGTTCTGAAAGCGATAGAATGTTTGTATAGTCATTTTCTTATGGAGGTTGTCTGCATGCGGTGTTAAAACAAGTGGATTGTACATATCTTCAGTATGCAAGTCATGTGGAGAGAGTTTGCTTCTTAGCATAAATACGTTCTCTACTTTGTTCATAGGTCCTCAAAGAAAAGGCCAAAGTAAGAACTTGGGAAAGTGAATGGATCACAGAAAATGTGTAGAAAAGCGTACTTTGTGTCGTTTCTCTCTGGATTTTCTCTTTTCTTACTTTGCTGTTCACAGTAGCCGACATGGCAGTAGGTGGTGCTGGTTTCATGTTAACAGCAGATTGCAAGAAACAGATGATTGATGTTTTTGCTTTTTGTGTTGCAATAATGAAAATACTCGAGTAATTTAAGAAGAATTGGATAATTCAGACAGACCACATGTTCTAGTCTTCTTTCTGCTTTAGTTTTTTGTTGTCATCTCAAGTGGTTAAACCGTGGCAGTTTTATTTCTGGGTGCAGATTTTGTGCCTTCATGTAGAAGAAGTCACATGATGTGATAGCTGCAGTAGCAGCGTGATGTAAAGTGATGTGATAGCTGCAGCAGTCACGCGATGCAAAGTGACGTGATAGCCGTAGCAACTGCATGATGAAGTTACATAGTTAAAGACTTTACAATTGACAAAATCCAGGTTTCAGTTACTCAAAAGAACTGTTTTTCTTCTACTTTCTTATCCACTGAATATTTGCATCATGAGAAGGACTTCATCTTTATAAATAAAACAGATATGAAAACCGTTTACAGTAATGTGTAAGTGGCTAAATTTTAAAATATAGATTTTGGAATAACAAATTATATTCTCTCCACACGTTTGGATCAATATTCGTAACAAATAACATACAACAGTTATAAACATGAGCAATGTCCAGGTCAGTGCTGTCTGAAGCATTATTTAGTTATTGAGTCAAGGAGTAGAGATAAGAAGAGCTCATAAGTGGAACACCTGCCCAGATAATACAAAATGGCAATAAGCCAGAAACCAGGCCTTCCGATCGATGGCAGTTAGGCGACTTTCTTCATAGCTTCTGACCCAACGGTCTCCGAGAATAATTGTTTTGTATAATGTGTAACGTAATATAAACTAACCTCTTGTCATTTACAAATCTGTTATTCACAACCTTCAGAGTTAGGGTGAGTCAAAATGTAATCTTTGTGGTTTTTTTTCCACTGATGTCTAATGTCTAGATTCCTGGAGGGAGAAAAAAATTTCTGACCTTGTAGACAACTCTATGTACGGCCTCTTTTTCTTCGTCATACTGAAATCCTTTCCACTTAACGTCTCTTTGAGGGGTGCAGGCAGATGATAATCATAAGGTGCGAGGTACGATAAATATGTAGGACGTGGAAGACACTCTAAACAAAGTTTTGTGATTTGCTGAGCTGATGCACGAGCTGTGTGTGAAGCCTCGCGTTATTATACTTTGATAACACACAAGAATTAGGAACACCGCGACGCTTTGACATGACTGCAGGCTCCAAGTGGCTCCATAGCAGATCAAAGTATAGTTCGCAGTTGATAGTGATTCCTCTGTGCATGTAGTGTTCTAGGATTGGGCCTTTACAGTCACAGAAGAACGCAAGCATCAATTTTTCGGCTGACGGATTTGCAGGGAACTTCTTTGGTTTGGACGAAGAAGAATTTTGTCACTCTTTTCTGGCTTGCTTCATGGCTGGCTGGACGTAATGTACCCAGCATTCGTCTCTGGTTACTGCACGTCGCAGAAAGTCATCTACTTCAGCTTTAAAATGTTAGATACCTGAGAAAGGAATAACTGCGCCCTGTTCTTCTCTCGTGCATACTTCCAAGGAAGCTATCATTTTTTACCTGGTCTGCTGACGTCATATTCTTAAAATGACCAACGTGCCTCCACACACATACATCTAGAAACGGATGGCATATCTGTCATGTACTGCAACTGTCTGCTTATCGATTTATATTTCTTAGAGCAAAATGTTGGTTACTTTTTAGCTATCCCTCGTATTTATGAAAGCCTTAAAACATTGTTTCGGAATAAATATCTCTTTATCATCAGTTCATTGTTGCAAATATGTCGTCAATATTACTTTACCAATGCCTGTTGGATGCAAGACATCGTTGACGATCTGCAAATGGATGCAGCAGCGGCAGGCCATCTTGCTCACAACCGAGAGGCCTACAGGAGTGCTGTTTGGGAGGCAAAGTTCCGTAAGGGACATGCAAATGAATGAATGAATGAATGAATGAATGCCTGTTGATTTACTAATTAGTCAAATTGTTGATTTCCAAGTCCCATTACTTAGCATACGTTTAACATGGAGTAAAATGTATACACGGTATCACCATTTGCCACTTGATAAAATTCAAACGCACCAAGTAGGGAGAAGTGCTAGATCTGTCAAGATTCTAATTCCCTTCCTCAACACTGGTGTCAAGATTCTAATTCCCTTCCTTAACACTGGTGTCAAGATTCTAATTCCTTTCCTTAATAGTAGTGTCACGATTCTAATTCCCTTCCTTAACACTGGTCTGTCTAAGTGAAGTCGTCCAAAACATGAGGAAGTTCACTGAGAAGTTTAGTAGACAGCCAGGAATGTATCTTTTGTACTACCTGTAGCATGAGCATAAGTAAAGCCATGAGAGTGATCTGTCCTCGTTATTACTGTCACTGGGAAGAAAGTGCGACCGTTCAGATACATTACAAATATTACAAACATTACAAATATTACAAACATTACAAATATTACAAACATCAATAGCATGGCTAGTTTTATATTCTAATTCAAATTCCCGGTTCACATTATAATAATATATTCATGACGTCATCTACCTTTTGCCCACAAGGGTACGAGTTCAAGGTGACTCTCTATTAGATCATTCTGGGGGTGGAGGGTACGTTGGGAAGGTGGTGAAAGGGGGGGGGGTGTGAGGGTGTTGGGGGGGGGAGATACAAAGTCTTTGAAAATAAATAAAATGCTCATCATGTGCTCGTGTATCACAAGGATACTCTTTACAGGAAGCCTTCCAAAGCTGCATTTCCGTTTACGCTCCACTGGTTTCATGTAGCTCGACATTCAAGGAGAGAGAAGCTGTTTGATGGTCGGAAGATCGCAAACACGCATCCTTGCGTACACGCACAGCCGCACTCGAGCACCCGTACAATGCTGCAGCGTTTCATTCGTACATCACGGGCTGAACAGCTAGAGGAAAGAGAGGACTGCGGGTAGAGCTGTCTGTGCCAAGTTTGAAACTCATCCGAAAACAAGGACGAGAATGAAAACGACTCCCATCTGATCTCTATACTCCGCGGTTTCAACCGTAAAGTTGTCTATCCGTGAAAGTCATTACTCGTTCACTCTTAACAGGACATTGTCCGACTCGACCCTTGTTTTTCTTGTTCTCATTTTTTAACTTATTCATCGTCTATGTTATTTACTGACCTGTTTAACTTTCGATTATGATTCAACATAACACTGGTTTCACCATTCAGCAGCCCTTTATCTCATGGTGAAGTATTCTGACCAATATACATCTTTCTAATCTTTCCGTTTTTTTCACTTTTAATAATGAATAGCCGTTATATTTTTAAAAAATGTACATGTAAAAATAAGCGTTATTTTAAAATAAGTCATTGAATGTTTAAAATATAATATAAATTTGAATAATTAGACATTTTGAAAATTTTATACAGCCATACTCACTCAATTCTCTAGTTTTTGTTTCATCCATTTTTAAAAAGGTCTTTTGTGAGACTGATCGTGTGACCTATGAAAGTTCCAATGTCAAATATCATATATCTTCTCCCTCCTTCTCCGTATAATTAAAACCCCTCGTTTATGTTGGAAGAGTAACAACTGAGTTTAACTTTCCTGTACATCAGGGGTCTCCAAAGTGTTCGATATCAACCCCCAAGCATCAGTAGAACTGTCTAGGAGTTCGATACATTTTTATGAAGTCATTTTATTATTATGATTATGATTATTATTGTTATTATTATTATTAACAGTAGTAGTAGTAGTAGTAGTAGTAGTAGCAGTAGTAGTAGTCGGGCTGTTAGTTAGTGCACTATTTATAAATTTCTTTATAAATTGCTTTCATATAATAAATGTCGCAATGAAACGTCATTTGGGGGTGGATGAGCGGAAGAGTTCGGCGACCTCTTCTGTAGACGGAGTAAACCAAAGGAAATTCATTTGATGGGAACCTGAGCCATAGATGGAGAGAAAGGGGTGGAGACAGGGAGAAAAATTCCCACGGCCTTTTTGTCTGTCACTGAATGAAACCATGACTGTGTTATGTTGCATGTTTAGGAGGAAGCCATGACTGTGTTATGTTGCATGTTTACGAGAGGTTATCTCAATTTGTATAATTTTTGCATTTAAACTCTGCCTTCATCCGCCCTGCCTATCTCAGTAAGCACACATATACGCTAGCTTGCATACACACACAAACACGCACGTATACACACAGACACACACCACAAACATACACATTAGGAATGACGAACAAGCAAAGTTAGGAAAATCAAAAATAAGGAGGAAAAAGAGAGAGAGAGAGAGAGAGAGAACTTGATTAGAAGGATCACAAAGTTAACTACACGGACAGATCTGATGAACCATGCCAGCTAAATGGTATATTACGTTCACCTCTCTGTCTTTCTCCGTCTCTCTCTCTCTCTATCCCCGTCTCTGTCTTTCTATCTCTGTCTCTTGTTTTCTATCTTTCTCTACCTATGTCTCTGTCTCTGGTACAAACCATCTCTGTCTTTCTATCTTTGTCTCTTGTTTTCTATCTTTCTCTACCTATGTCTCTGTCTCTGGTACAAACCCTCTCTGTCTTTCCTTCACTTTCTTTCACTCTCATTCACTCCCCCTATGTCTCTTACTCTCTTTAACTGTCTCTCCCACTTTCTCTCATTCTCTCTCTTTCTTTTTCACTCTCACAGTCTATCCCACTGTCTCTCTCCCACATTCTCTCCCTCACGCTCACTCTCACTGTCTCACATTCTGTCTTTCTCACTTTCACTCTCTCTCTTTCTCTCATTCTCTCATCTCTCACACACACACTCTCTCTCACGTTATCTCTCTCACTCTCACTAACTCTCTCATTTTCTCAAGCTCTCTCTCTCTCATTCACACACACACACACACACTCTCTCTCTCTCTCTCACACACACACAAACATAAACTATATTGTCATGGTTTCATGGTGCCATTCCGAGTGTCTTGTTGACGTACGAGTGTGAAAATATTCCATTTACTTGCAGCTTATTGTCATAAATTATTTTCCCTGTTCTGTCGGTTTATATCAGGGTTAGATTAACAACCGTATTCTTCTGGGTCGTTAAATGCAGGTATATGTTCACACAACGGCGGCTGCATTTCGTTGGCAAGCTTTCCCCAGCTCTTGAAACATGTTTCTGTTTTTGTCTTCTTCGCTGTGTTTCCCATTAAGCATTTCCCTTCCTTGCTGTGACCTCGCATCTTATAGAAAAGTGTTAGTTTCTTGAACGTGTTCATTGTGTACATTCATAATTTATTTAATGAGAAAATTTATAGAAACAGTTTGTGATGCCATATATGTTGTTTATTTTGTGTGATATTTAAAAAAAATTATTTTACTACAAGAATTTACTAGAGACAGTAAACAGTTTAAATTTGTATATAGCCGCAAGTGAAATCATGAATTAACACTATAAATCCGCAAATGATATAATGAATTAACACTGTCAAGTCGCAGGTGAAATAATGAATTAACACTATGACATACTGGAACATAGAAGCGACGACAATATAGACCAGCTGGCTATTAAAATAAAAGCGCCGAGGGCTGTAGAAAGAGTACAATCAACATGATGTACATAAATTATGATGTTTGTCTATGAATGACATTTGAATGACATTTCTCCTCGGGCTAATATCACACGAAGCAATGTCTAAACGATACAATTTTTGTTTGTTTGTTTTGTTTTTGAAAAGAGATTTTGAGCTTTCGCTGATTATTTCTTTAATTTCAGTGTTCTTAGTTTTATTTTCATTCGTTCTTACCATATTGCAACATTCAGTTGTTTTCTTTCAGAAATAAAATTTCGCAAAAAAAAATTCACATTTTTCGTATCAACTAACTCCTATCTGTTAGATAAGTTTGAAAAAAAAAAAGCTTCTTTCCAAAATAAATAAGTATAAAGTTCCCACCAAAGCATTAAAACAGCACGAGCAGAGATGTCTGCACGAGTGTCAGAGCACAGCTACGCGGATAGCGAACCAGGGCGTGCCTTTCTCACCTTTTAGCCGAAGTTCCTAATAAAAGGTTCAACTTAGCTAACGCAGCATGGTACCCTGGGTGGTGGAGCTACCGAAAAGCTAACTTTTTTTTGAGTCTACTCGCGGTCTTTGTTGAGTCTACTCATGGTCTTTGTTGAGTCTACTCATGATCTTTGTTGAGTCTACTCATGATCTTTGTTGAGTCTACTCATGGTCTTTGTTGAGTCTACTCATGATCTTTGTTGAGTCTACTCATGATCTTTGTTGAGTCTACTCATGATCTTTGTTGAGTCTACTCATGATCTTTGTTGAGTCTACTCATGATCTTTGTTGAGTCTACTCATGGTCTTTGTTGAGTCTACTAGCGGTCTTTGTTGAGTCTACTAGCGGTCTTTGTTGATCTACTAGCGGTCTTTGTTGATATACTAGCGGTCTTTGTTGAGTCTACTAGCGGTCTTTGTTGATATACTAGCGGTCTTTGTTGATATACTAGCGGTCTTTGTTGATCTACTAGCGGTCTTTGTTGATATACTAGCGGTCTTTGTTGATCTACTAGCGGTCTTTGTTGATATACTAGCGGTCTTTGTTGATCTACTAGCGGTCTTTGTTGAGTCTACTCATGGTCTTTGTTGAGTCTACTCGCGGACTTTGTTGAGTCTACTCATGGTCTTTGTTGATTCTGCTCATGATCTTTGTTGATTCTACTCATGATCTTTGTTGAGTCTACTCATGATCTTTGTTGATTCTGCTCATGATCTTTGTTGAGTCTACTCATGATCTTTGTTGATTCTACTCATGATCTTTGTTGTTTCTACTCATTGTCTTTGTTGATTCTACTCATGATCTTTGTTGTTTCTACTCATGATCTTTGTTGAGTCTACTCGCGGTCTTTGTTGAGTCTACTCATGGTCTTTGTTGAGTCTACTCATGATCTTTGTTGAGTCTACTCATGATCTTTGTTGAGTCTACTCATGGTCTTTGTTGAGTCTACTCATGATCTTTGTTGAGTCTACTCATGATCTTTGTTGAGTCTACTCATGATCTTTGTTGAGTCTACTCATGATCTTTGTTGAGTCTACTCATGATCTTTGTTGAGTCTACTCATGGTCTTTGTTGAGTCTACTAGCGGTCTTTGTTGAGTCTACTAGCGGTCTTTGTTGATCTACTAGCGGTCTTTGTTGATATACTAGCGGTCTTTGTTGAGTCTACTAGCGGTCTTTGTTGATATACTAGCGGTCTTTGTTGATACTAGCGGTCTTTGTTGATACTAGCGGTCTTTGTTGATATACTAGCGGTCTTTGTTGATCTACTAGCGGTCTTTGTTGATATACTAGCGGTCTTTGTTGATCTACTAGCGGTCTTTGTTGAGTCTACTCATGGTCTTTGTTGAGTCTACTCGCGGACTTTGTTGAGTCTACTCATGGTCTTTGTTGATTCTGCTCATGATCTTTGTTGATTCTACTCATGATCTTTGTTGAGTCTACTCATGATCTTTGTTGATTCTGCTCATGATCTTTGTTGAGTCTACTCATGATCTTTGTTGATTCTACTCATGATCTTTGTTGTTTCTACTCATTGTCTTTGTTGATTCTACTCATGATCTTTGTTGTTTCTACTCATGATCTTTGTTGAGTCTACTCATGATCTTTGTTGAGTCTACTCATGGTCTTTGTTGAGTCTACTCATGATCTTTGTTGATTCTACTCATGATCTTTGTTGATTCTACTCATGATCTTTGTTGATTCTACTCATGATCTTTGTTGATTCTACTCGTGATCTTTGTTGATTCTACTCGTGATCTTTGTTGAGTCTACTCATGATCTTTGTTGAGTCTACTCATGATCTTTGTTGATTCTACTCATGATCTTTGTTGATTCTACTCATGATCTTTGTTGAGTCTACTCATGACCTCCAAGTTAGTCACCGTAAGACATTTTCAGTGCTCTACAGTGCTTATGTTTCAAATCTTTACTGCTAAGAACATCTTGCTCTCAGATACAGGGATATGCAGCAGCTACAACAATTAAAACAAAGCATAAGAGATCTAATTTCGTTGACTGACAAGAGCTCTGCCCATGTCACATATTCACAGCAAAGCAGCCGGCCTGGATCACACGTTCATCTCTCTTATAGTGACCCAAGCTTCCACATTTGTAATGACCTTAGTGCCAACTTCTTTGTATTCCTGTAGCTCTGACGTCGCGGCTTCTTTACGTGTTCTTTGTTACTTTCAGATTTACATCAAATGGCTAATATATTTACTAATTTTATGTACAGTATGAACAGATGAAAGACACAACAACTGTCACATTTAAACACATGTATTAAAACAAAACCTTAACCGTCTTTCGTTACGCCATGTAGCCGTCCGTGCAGTTATAACAACATTTTCTGAGAATCCATATTTCTGTCCGCTTTAATGATCTTCACGTTTTTGCTCACAGTATTAAAAAAAACTGCATTCTCGTTCACTAAGGCATCTTGACGAAACAATTAAACTGAAACTCCATCCTCAGTAATTTGTTTGGCGACAGAGATATATTGACACTGAAAATCTCACTCATTTTGGATAAATTTGTAATTTCCATGTCGTGCTTTATAATCTCACTTGTGGAATTCGGCTTCGTCGTTGTCAGTTTATTTATTTTTTAAAATGTGGTTATATTATCAATATAAAAAAACAAGACTGACAAATGTTCATGTATTTGAAATAATATTTACGGAAGAGACTCTGCAGTACAAACAAATAAATACGCTATTTTTTAATTCAAAACTTAAACAAAATTAACGTGGTTTTTTCCCCTCTCTCCTCTTCATATTCATGAAAGTACCGACGCTAAATGAAGTCATATTTTCTTCTGTGGCTCTTCTCAAGAAAACACAACAGTACATTTGTTACTTATTCTGCTGGTGCGCTACAAATTTTTGTCAACATGGGCACTCTTATCATCGCTAAATACCTGGAATATTGCTGCCATTTTCTGTTATTTTTTTAAAATATGGAACTATTTGATTTAATTTTTTTCTTAAAAAGTGCATCAGATTGTGGATTTCTCTCTTTTTTCGTTTACTTTTTGTAGAATATGTCGTGAAATATTAGTTGATTATCGTGTGACCATACAAAGATATAACAAAGCTCTTTTTTAAGATTTGTAGAACATGTCGTGAAATATTCGTTGATTATCGTGTGCCCCCCCCCCCCCGCCCCCGTGTGGTACCCAGGATCTGCAAAGAATAGGACCACTGTACTCTACCACGCATGATCGTAAAAGGCGACTAAGGAGGGTTCGGCATAGGGCCAGCAACCCTATCTGGTAAAAAAAACTATCAGTCTGCTACAGAAATGGAAGCAAGGGAAAAAACAAATGCAGGTGGAAGGAGAAATGCTTATCAGGAAACTGAGCCCATGAAGGTTGTGGATGAAAGCCAGCCACTGGAAGTCCCCAGCCCGACTGCAGACCTCCTGGAACCTAAACACAAGATGCAAATAGGCAGCTGGAATGTAAGAACACTAAACCAGACTGGAAAACTAGCACAAACCATCAAGGAAATGCACAGATACAAACTAGACATACTAGGAATACAAGAAGCAAGATGGACAGGACAAAGCAGAAGGAAATTAACAACACAGCACACAGAAGATACAATAATATGGTCAGGTAAAGAAGATCTTCATGAAGGAGAGTAGCATTGATTATAACAAAAGAAGCATCAAGAGCATTGCTGAAATGGACCCCAATAAATGAGAGATTATTATATGCACGGTTCAACTCAAGATTCACGAAGCTGTCTATTATAGTTTGTTATGCACCAACAGAAGCAGCTGAAGAGGAATTAAAAGAAGATTTTTACAACAGCCTCCAAGCCACAGTAGAGACAATACCCAAGCATGATATGCTATTTATCTTGGGCGACTTCAATGCAAAAGTAAGTGAAGGAAATGAAGATAGAAGAAGAATCATGGGAAGAGAAGGAATCGGAGAAATAAATGAAAATGGAGAAAGACTGTGCAGTTTCTGTGAAGAAAACATGATGACCATTGGAGGGACAATTTTCCAACATAAAAACATCCATAAGGTGACTTGGAGGTCACCAAATAAAACCACAGAAAACCAAATCGATCACATACTAATAAACAACAAGTGGAAACAGTCATTACAAGATGTGTGAGCAAGGAAAGGAGCAGATGTAGGAAGTGATCACAACCTTCTGGTAGCAAAAATAAAACTAAAATTAAGGAAAGCCAAAATCGGAGAATACAGAAAGATACGTTTTGATACAAGAAAACTAAAAGATCAGCAAACAAGAAATGAATTCTCAATAGTACTTAAGAACCACTTCAGTGTCCTACAAGACGAAGCAGAAATGTCCATACTAGAGTTCAATAAAACACTACAGGAAACAGCAAAAGAGGTGCTGGGATATGGGAAACGGAGAAAAGAGGAATGGATAAGCAAGACCACATGGGAAAAGACAGAACAAAGAAAATAAATCAAGAAAAAATTACTGAACACCAAATCACAACGGCTTAAAGAACAAGTTTTAAGTAATTATGCACAAAAAGACAAAGAAGTCAAGGAATTATGCCGTCAAGATAAACGTCAATACTATGACAACTTAGCAGAAGCAGCAGAGAAAGCAGCATATACAAATGACATGAAAACCATATATAAAATCACAAAGCAGATGACAGGTAACTTCAACACAAGATGTGAAAGTGTAGTAAGGACACAAAATGGACAACTGGTCAGTAGAGAAAAAGAAACAATTGAAAGATGGAGGGAACACTTTAACACCCTACTAAACAGAACACAAGCAGCACAAACAATAGACATACCTGAAGCAAAAACGGAACTAAACATCAATGCAGGACCAATAACAATAAGTGAAGTAAAGGAGGCGATAAAGAAGCTAAAATCAGACAGGGCACCAGGTGAAGATGAAGTGACTGCTGAGATGTTGAAAGCAGAAGAAACAGAAACACCAAAACAACTTTGCCGGACATTACAACAAATTTGGGATCTAGAAAAAGCCCCAGAGGAGTGGAAAACTGGGCTTATAGTAAAACTACCAAAGAAGGGTGACCTCAGAGATTGCGGGAACTGGAGAGGCATTACCCTACTGCCACTCACCAGTAAAGTATTTTGCAGAATAATCATCAACAGAATTGTACCAACACTTGAGGAAAAACTTCGGAAAGAGCAGGCAGGATTTAGGAGAGGAAGATCATGCATAGACCACATATTTGTACTTAGACAAATATTAGAACAGGCAAATGAGTGGCATAGCACAACATATGCATTATTCATAGATTTTGAGAAAGCCTTTGACAGTGTCAACAGGGATGCACTGTGGAAAATCCTACGATGGCATAGCCTCCCCCACAAGATAGTAAATGTAATCAAAGCCCTATATGAGGGTTTTCAGTGCAAAGTGATCTGTGCAGCAGCTGTAGGGTATAAACAGGAGTGAAACAGGGATGTGTACTATCACCAACATTATTTATCTTGGCAGTAGACTGGTTAATGAAGGAGGCAACATCAGATAAACGCAGAGGATTACAATGGACCCTTGACACAGTGCTGGAGGACCTTGACTTTGCAGACGACATTTGTCTATTATCAAGCAGTCACAAAGATATGCAAGATAAAATAAACAAGCTAACTCAGAATGCATACAACATAGGACTAAAGATCAACGTAGGAAAGACAAAATTAATGAAGCAAAATGTGAACAACAGAAATGTACTCAGAGTAGATAGCAAGTTAGTGGAGGAGGTCAACGAATTTGTATACCTTGGCAGCAGAGTAGTAGAAAATGGAGACAGCACAGAGGACATCAACAGCAGACTTACTAGAGCAAAGCAGGCTTTTGCAATGTTGCAGACTATATGAAAATAAAAAAAACTAAGCATAAATATGAAAATCAGGATATTTAAGAGTAATGTTCTAAGTGTACTACTCTATGGAAGTGAATGCTGGAAAATCAACAAAACCATAGAAAACAAGTTGAATTCTTTCCAGACTAAATGTTTACGAAGAATTAGAAAAATATTTTGGCCAAACACCATAAGAAATAACGTCTTATTGGCAGAAATGCAGATGAAGTCACTGACAACAATTATTGAGGAAAGACGCTGGCGATGGTTGGGACATGTGCTCCGAATGACTGACAACTCACTACCAAAAATAGCACTAAGATGGACACCACAGGGGAACAGAAGTAAGGGTAGACCAAAAGAGACATGGAGAAGAACAACAGAAAGGATGTTGAGCAATAGAGGGCTCACCTGGGCAAGAGCAGAAAAAAAAGGCGAAGGACAGGCATTTGTGGAAAACCCTTGCAGAAGCCCCATGTGCCCTGGGCACTTAAGGTTCAGAGAGAGAGAGAGAGAGAGAGAGAGATCGTGTGGCCATACAAAGATATAACAATTATCTTTTAAGCCGATGTTTCTTTTTTAAATATATTCTCCCATGAAAAATGAACTTTCATCACATGCTACTTTATTTTCTTTGTTAGCTTCATATTACCTTTGCTCTGGATGTAGTCACTGCCTGCGTAAGTCTATTACGAAAAGATTTCATATAGTGTTACTATTAGCTGTATATGTGTATTGCAGTATGGCTTCTGTACCTTAATGTCACTACTGCTTGTGTCTATTACGATATGACCCCTGCATATGAATGTCATCATTAATGTATACATCTGTTACGATATGATCCCTGTATGTTAATGTCATCATTAATGTATAAATCTGTTACGATATGACCCCTGTAGGCTGGTATCACTTCTGTCTGTCGTTATTATTGCATGAATCTGTTACTATCTGATTCTTGTAAGTTAGTGTAACTACTTCAGGTCTGAGACTGTTAGTATGAACAAAAGCATCAGTATTTATTTTATGAGTCATTTCCCTTGGTATGAATTCTGTTAACAAGGTGATCCGTACAGCCAGGTGTCAGTACAGCCCCTATATGTCTGTTATAATAATCTTCCAATAAAACTGTGACAATATCTGCTCTCAGAACTGAACAGGTCTCCCCTAGCTTTATCCGTTTCCTACTTCTCCCCTTTCCATTTTCAACAAATTTCATTCCTTGTTCCCTCTCTCTCTCTCTCTCTCTCTCTCTCTTTCCCCCCCCCCCCTACCCCCACCTCCCATTACAAAAAAACTTCACCATCTTAACATCCACTCTCTAGCTTGCTACTGTGATACTTGAAGGTTGTATTGTAAAAGAGAGAAGCGCTGTTTGTAAGTTTTGCATTTTATGCTCTATTTCACCGAGTAACCTGAGCACCTTTCTCGTAACATGCTTCACTTTCTCGTAACATGCTTCACTTTCTTGTAACATGCTTCACTTTCTCGGAATATGCTTCACTTTCTTGTAACATGCTTCACTTTCTCGGAATATGCTTCACTTTCTCGTAACATGCTTCACTTTCTTGTAACATGCTTCACTTTCTCGGAACATGCTTCACTTTCTCGGAATATGCTTCATTTTCTCGTAAAATGCTTCACTTTCTCGGAACATGCTTCACTTTTTCGGAACATGCTTCATTTTCTCGTAAAATGCTTCACTTTCTTGTAACATGCTTCACTTTCTTGTAACATGCTTCACTTTCTTGTAACATGCTGCACTTTCTTGTAACATGCTTCACTTTCCAGATCATAAATAATGGGTAACCATGTGTAACAATTGTTTCTGAAAATTCTGCGAGGGGGGGGGGGGAAGAGCCGTGCAGTGGTGGAACTCAAGAGATTATAATGTTCAGTCGCGGCACTTACTCCAGGTTCAGAGTTTATCTGACAGTTTTAAATGTCACAAGTGAGGATTTTTTTTTTTTTTTGGTTTCAGTTCACATTTTTTCAATTAAAAAGCACCATGCAATTTTTTTTTCAAATAATTTTCGAAAAGTCGGGTCTATATTTTTCTTTCGTTGACAAAGATTTTTATTTACAGGTTTGTTTCTGTTACAAGATTCAGATTTCTGCAGCTTACTCGAAGGAGCAATAGAGACGTGGCTTATTAATTCTATTGTAGTTGTTTACATGTCTTTCCAATTAAGCATAAGTTTTATGTGGATGTAGTCTTTATATATAACAGTGTGTTAATAATATATGAAGAATTTCTGGAGCTGATACAGACTGGTAATCTTGTCCTTCGCTTAGGCCAAGTGCAGCTTCAGAAGTTCTTGTGATACTTATCACTGACTCATCGCTGAGCAGCATCAGCATTTTGTCAGCATATACTGCCACTTTAGTTTGCTTAGAACTCTTAGTGGTCAGAATTTGTGATAAGCTGAAGGATAGAAATAAACTTCTACAACTGCACAATTTACATTTTGCTCTATGAGTTGTTTTTTTTTATCCCTGGATACGACATAGCAGTGCTCTGCTTCTTCTGCTGTGTTGAATATTTTTTTAATGTATTTATAAAAGCTTAAATTAACGTTAACGGTTTTCTAGAATGTTCCTGCAGATAAACTGTACTACTGACTTAGAACAAAGCGCTTCGAGAAAACGCGGACTCACATGCAAAAGTCCCTGGACCCTGCTACATCGTCCATCTTCTTCACACCAGAAAGGGTTTTTCCGTACAACGCGGTCTGTGTAAGGCGTGGGATGTACTTCTCTACATCTAAACAATTCAGTTCATGTTTCTTGGCCTATGATCTAAACTGCTGCTTACCTTGCGCCGCGACCGTCCCACTTACTCTTGGTTGATGCACCCTTTGAACGATAATTACCAATTTGTCACCAGCCGTCCTTCATTCATTCAAACCAACACATGTAGTAAAAAAAACGCCAGGCATTGTCCTAATTTAAAGTTAGTAAATGCATTTAATACACGAATCCACACACTGGCAACTTTTCTGTGGGGGAAGACAACTCATGACACATGCAGCAGCTCAACAATGACGGGTAGTTAGTATGAAAGTAACGGCAATATATGAGTATATTCTATATGAGAATATATATGTGTAAAACTACCCCCTCCCCCCCCCCCAAAAAAAAAGGAATACCATCATATCACCATGTATGTAGATATTAAAAGTATTCTAATCATACATCATCAATCAACACATATTATATACGTAGTATTTGCATCATTGTCATAAATTCACATTATCAGCTTTAAAAACATCGTAGACAGTGCAGTTTCTTAAAGCACATACATAAACGCTGTGATGAGTTCTAACAGACTCGTTATCTTAAGGAGCCCACAAGGAAGACTCCAGCACGTATCGATTGCACTTCTCATGATCGTCCCTTTAATAGAAGCTGAACCACCCGAAAAAAATTGGTGGAAAGAGCAGGCAGGATCTAGGAAAGGAAGATCAAGCATAGACCACATATTTGTACCTAAACAAATATTAGAACAGGGAAATGAGTGGCATAGCACAACATATGCATTGTTTATAGATCTTGAGAAAGCCTTTGACAGTGTCAACAGAGATGCACTGTGGAAAATCCTAAGATGGCATAGCCTCCCCCATAAGATAGTGAATGTAATCAAAGCCCTATTCGAGGGTTTTCAGTGCAAAGTGATCTGTGGAGAACATACCTCCAGCAGCTTTAGGGTACAAACAGGAGTGAAGCAGGGATGTGTACTATCACCAACATTATTTATCTTGGCAGTAGACTGGTTAATGAAGGAGGCAACATCAGATAAACGCAGAGGATTACAATGGACCCTTGACACAGTGCTGGAGGACCTTGACTTTGCGGACGACATTTGTCTACTATCAAGCAGCCACAAATATATGCAAGATAAAATAAACAAGCTAACTCAGAATGCAAACAACATAGGACTAAAGATCAACGTAGGAAAGACAAAGTTAATGAAGCATAATGTGAACAACAGAAATGTACTCGGAGTAGATAGCAAGTTAGTGGAGGAGGTCAATGAATGTGTATACCTTGGCAGTAGAGTAGTAGAAAATGGAGACAGCACAGAGGACATCAACAGCAGACTTTTGTGTATACACAATTTTTGGTCCATTATTCAAGAATAATTCCTTCTCAGGGCTGACCATTTTTTCCCACTTAACAGACCTGGATTATTGCAAGAGTATGAAACAATTAAAACTGATATTCTATGCCAGAGAATCATAATGTATTATCGTAGATTAAAAAATAAACTTATGGAATTTCTATTATTCATCTGCGTAGAGAAACATTTACACGAAGGGAAAAACTCCATAATGTCGTGATTGTATACTGCCCCGTGTGGTGTATGCCTGGGATGGATTATACTGAGGGTCAGGATTGGTAAGCTGTGATTCTTCTACACTTTCAAAAGCTAATCCAAATAATGTTTATATAATTTTATCAGAATAATTCAAATAACTTACTCGCTGTATCCTTCCTCTTGTACCGTGACGTGTCGAGGGGGGTTTCTGGGCTATGTGAGCGGTCTCAGTGACCTGCACGTCGTAACTCAGTGTTTTTTTTATAACTCCATCTATCCATCTTTTCCGGGGTCTTCCTCTTGATCTGTGCCCTGTAGTCCTTCGGTTGAATGCTCCTGTGGCTGGCTGTGTATGTATCATTCTCATTAAGTGGCGAAACCACTTAATTCTTTGTTTCTCTAAAAACTGTAGGCATGAGATAGATCCCACCAATTGTCTTATGTCATCATTTCCTATCTTATCCGTCCTAGTTATATTTGCTGTTTTTTTTATTTTACGCAGCTCATTTCACGTGTAGATGTTTTGTTCTGCTGTTTCTTGATTAGTTCTCACAAATATTTACACACAGGAAATCTACCTTTTATCTTCATTTTTTTTTCATAGAAAAATACCAGTTCACCCACATTATCGCTTAACATCGCAGCTATCAAGTCAGGGAGATGTAAAAAAAAAATCAAATCTAAACACCAATAAAAAAAGAGCAACCAAATTTAGATTAAAAATGATTGCAAGCGATGTCTTCAGTTCTAAATTGAATATATCTTATCTTATATCTTATATCCTTCCCGTGCCGTTAAACGTCACATAGGGCTCGCAAAGTAGTTCGCCAATTTTTCCTGTCTTCGGCGAGTCTTTCAACCTCATCAAAGGATTTTATGCCTGTTAACTTGGCCTCTCTTAATAATGTCCTCTTCAGAGTTTCCCGCGGTCTGCCCCTTTTTCTTCGGCCTGTTGTGTTCTACTTGATAGCTTGTTTTGGGATTCTCTGATCATTTCTTCTCATCAAGTGACCAACATATGTCCATCTCCTTTTCCTGATCACCCATGAGACTGGTTGTTGTTCAGTCATCTGTCTTATCTCTGCATTGTTCTTGAATTCATTCCACTTGATGCGGAGTATTTTCCTTAGGCATTTGTTTTCAAAAGAGTCTAATTTCTTTTCTATTTCTTTAGTTGTTTTCCAGCTTTCGCATGCATAAATGAGGGTGGATATTACATTTGAATTGAATAGTCTTAACTTGGTTTTTGTGCTTATAACTTTTGAATTCCATATGTTCTCAAGATTCTTGAAGATTGATGCTGCTTTTGCAATTCTGATCCTAACTTCCTTTCTAGTGTCACCATCCTGGTCTATGTAGCTGCCAAGGTATGCAAATTGATTGACTTCTTCAATATCTGTCCCTTCTATGTGTATTTTTCCATTTTGATTGATGGGAATTTTCATTATTTTTGTTTTGTCCTTGTTAATTTCAAGTCCTATTTTGCTAGCCAGTGAAGATAGGCTATCTGTTTTTTCTTGCATGGAATTCACATTATTACTGATAAGAGTTATGTCATCAGCAAAATCAAGATCTTCTAGTTGGGTCCCATTTACCCAGTCAATACCTGTGTTACCTGTGCAGCATTTTTTCATTATGAAGTCTATTGTAATCCCAAAAAGTAAAGGAGACAGTATACATCCTTGTTTCACGCCTGTTTCAATCTGGAACCATTCACTTATCCCTTCTTCTGTCTTGACTGCACAACCATATCCATTGTATAAGTCCTTAATGATGTTGACAATTTTAGATGGTATTCCATATAGACATAAAATTCTCCATAATGAATCTCTGTGTATGCTATCAAATGCCTTTTTAAAATCTATGAAGTTCAGTATTAATGGTTTCTGCTTTTCAATATGTTCTTCAAGTATTATTCTGAGAGTAAAGATCTGGTCGAGACAGCTTCTCCCTTTTCGAAATCCTGCTTGTTCTTCTCTCATTGCAGTATCCACTATATCTTTGAGTCTATTCAAAATGACCTTGCAAAATACTTTTGACACAACTGATATTAAGGTTACTCCTCTCCAGCTGTTACAGTCACTAAGGTTGCCCTTTTTTGGTATTTTAACAATGATTCCTTTCCTCCAATTAGAAGGGACCTTTTCTTCTTTCCAAATCTTGTTAAACATTCTCTGTAGTTGTCTCATGTTGTCACTATTGATAGCTTTTAGCATCTCGGCTGTTATTTCATCTTCACCTGCAGCTTTGTTGTTAGCCATTAAATTCACTGCTGTTTCAATTTCATGCAATTTAATTTCATCTAGGTTGACATTTAGTTGTGGGGCTGGTAAGTCAGTTTCAAGGTTTAACAATTCTTTTGGGTGTGGTCGATTGAGTATTTCTTGGAAGTGTTCAGCCCATCTTTGCTTTTGGTCTTTATTTGATGTTAATAGTGTTCCAGTTTTGTAAGGATTGGTCTTTCTTTAGATGTAATAGTACCTGTTAGCCTCTTTTGTATGTTATATAAAGTTTTGCTGTCTCCTGTTTTTGCTGCTTTTTCTGCCTCTTTCGCCATATTGTCTATGTATTCTCTTTTATCCCTCCTAGCTGAACTTTTTATTTTCTTGTCTATGTCTTTGTATTTTGCTTTTGCCAAATCTCTTTCATGATCTGCTTTTGCATTCAACATGTCTAATTTGACTGCTCGTCTTTCATGTATATACTTCCATGTTTTATCTGATATCCATGCTTTTCTATTTGGTTTTTCCAATCCAGCGCTTACTTTTGCTGCTGTGATTATGGCTGTGCTGTAAGAATTCCATAACTCATCTATACCTATCTCCTCAACTTCACTGGGTGTTTTGGAATGATTGGCAAGTTCCTGATTGAAATTAATGTTAGTATTTTCTTCTTGTAGGCTGTGGCTGTTTATCTTTCTGTGTACTGATTTCTTGTGTTGACTTTTCAATTTTAGTTTTATTTTCCCTATGCACAGGTTGTGATCACTGTTGACATCTGCACCCCTATAAGCCCTTACATCCATGAGAGATGTTCTGTATTGCTTTCTAATACAAAAATGGTCTATCTGGTTTCTAGTTCTATCATCTGGAGATATCCATGTTGTTTTATGTATCTCTTTGTGTGGGAATATTGTGCCTCCAATGACCATGCCCTCTGTTAGACATACTTCAATTAATCTTTCTCCATTCTGGTTAACCATGT
This sequence comes from Achatina immaculata, assembly GCA_009760885.1. Taxonomy (NCBI): domain Eukaryota; kingdom Metazoa; phylum Mollusca; class Gastropoda; order Stylommatophora; family Achatinidae; genus Lissachatina; species Lissachatina immaculata. Next base: position 52,794,458 of record CM019691.1, on the reverse strand, counting down.
CAATTCCTTCTTTCCCCATCACTTTTTCAACGTCGGTATTATCCTTCCCTACCTTAGCGTTGAAGTCCCCCATAGCAATTAAGATGTCGTGTTTAGGGACTTTGTTGATGATTTGTTGTAGTTGGTGATAGAAGTCGTCTTTCACATCATCATCTGCATCATTCGTGGGTGCATAACACACAATTGAATATAGGAAAGAGTTAAAATAAAACTTATTGTTTGTTTTACCTCCCGTCATATTACAACTTCGTAGAACTTAATCTTTACCTTGATTTAACGGGCACTATTCACTTGTTTAAAGTATTTCTTTTTCTTTCTTGTTACTGCGTGTTTTGTTTTACTGTGCTATACTTTATTTCGTGTTTTGTTTTTCTAATGCTTTTAAATGTCAAGATCTCCTTATTTGGATCAGGCCAATTTTTTTTTTACTTTATTTCCTGCAAAGAAAGCGCATTTCATCCGGTTTTGGAACTTGAAATAATGTTTCGCTTTTGCAAAATTGCCTCAACTGGAGCGTTCAAGTATTCTGTTCATGTTTTCAAAGCCCAGCCGCATAGTAACAGTGTTACCGACGGTTTGGAGGAAAAATATGTAATTATTTCCGGGCCTGTTCATACAGAATTTGCAAAGTGGCTTAGAGTGGGAATTTATTTTAGAATTTCTCCAAAGGGTCGCGCATCAAGGGGGAGGAAACTCAAAGCTGTAGGAATTCCATTGAAGGGCAATAACTTTTATTTCTTGATTCTTCCGTTGTGAGAATGTAATACATGTAATGGTGAATTGTGGCATTCGTTGTGAATGCTTGATTCAGAATAAAGGAAATTAATAATTTGTTATTGTAGGCTGCATATAATATATTACATCCTCTTGGTAAATTCACACAACGGACATCACCGTTAGAGAAAATCGTGAATGATCGACAATATCACACAATACTCATGAATTATTGATATCACCACAAGATGCTCATGAATTATTGATATCACCACAAGATAATCATGAATTATTGGCATCACCACAAGATAATACTCATGAATTATTGTTATTACTACAAGATACACATGAATGATTGATATCACCACAAGATACTCATGAATTATTGATATCACCACAAGATACTCATGAATGATTGATATCACCACAGGATACTCATGAATTATTGATATCACCACTAAAGACCCATGACAATCTATATTACTCGGAATTTATTACGTAATAAGAAAAAAGTTAAAAGGAAATATAAAACTGAAGTCTATTCCCACCATTAGCCAGTTAAATGGCTTAAAAAATTATTCTGAAGCAAATCTTGAAGGTCGAAATTACAATGGCATTGGTCTTCCGTCCAGTTCAGTGCCCTGAAACGACACCATCGTCGATGTTCGTTCCAGTACAATACCATTTTGTTACATATGTAAGTTCAAAAAACTTTTTAATTAAAGAAAACTCGTCATTTGTACAATATTTATAAAACGTGGTTCAAAGGTTGATAGTTTGATGTTTTTCTTTGTGATAGTTTTTTTTCTCTTAAATTCACATTGAAAAAAGGCTGAAAATATATGCCAGGAGATCGTTCATTTTGTAAACTCCCTGTGTCAGCAATGTATGCCGAATGTAGCTCAACTGATGTATCAACAAATATTTTTATAATCATTCAAAAGTTACCGAACTGGGCAGGCTAGATAAGTGTAATGACAGCGTCCATGAATCAGTGACAGATACCAGTAGCGTGGAATCTGACCTCGATGAAGGCTCTAGTCTAAGAACATTTGTGTGTGAAAGGTGCGGTGATCAACCTCTTCTTGATTCCAAAACCTATTTGAAAATATGGCACACACAAGCCATGCTTGAATAGCATGTACACAAGATATCTGTACTAGAAAAAAGTTTAAATTCAGCAATAGGGATGTAAAAATATCGATGTGTAATATACTGCAAATTTCCAGCTGTAAATAAATGTACATATTTCACAAACAACATAGTGTACTAGGCTGAATGTGAAATATAAACTGTTATTCACATGAAAGTGAAACTTTTACATTTTATTCACATTTAGATTTATTTTAGTTTGGAAGCATTTTAAATGGTTGGGATTATATTTATGAGCTAATCTGGGTGAGTAAACGCATTTTTTAACGCTACAAAAAATTTTGTTTCAGTCACATAAGTGCAGTTTTTTTCAGAATTGTTACTTATAATATTCAAAATAAGTATACTAAATTTGAATTCTGCATTCATTTACCTTCACTTTCATGTATCATACATGCGCTTTCAATGTGTGAAGACTGAGCAAAACAAATATTTCTTCACCTACTTTTCACGAGAAAAGTGCTTAAGGAACTTCCAGCCTTAAAGTGTTAAAACTGACTTCTATCCGATTTTATTCTTTGATTTGGAGATTATAATTTGAAATTATTTTATAAGCTAAATGTAGGCCTCTGATCTCTTCCTGATTAAAATATGTCTGGCATAAATTTTTTTGTGTGGTCTTCGGATTATGTCTGAAAGTGGAAGAGTTTATACGAAACTTTCCTTTCTTGAACTATTGAAAAGGTTTCATACTTTTTCAAAACATAATTACGACCATACGATTTTAATTTCGAGATTTTATTCTGAGATTAAAATTGTAACAATAGATGTTTACTGTAACCCGGCTTCACCATATCTGAATAAAATCATGTCGGATGTGTTTATCATAAAGTTGTTTGCGTGTTTTAGTGATGATCTGTCTGATAGGAAAAGAACTTGATACAGAAAGTATTTTTTTCTTTTCTTCTAATTATCAACATTCTGTCAGTTTTAAAGATTTCACATAATAGAGACAAAGCAATTCTTTCTGCAAGGTAATTTTTTTATGTCCTTTAAGTGGAAGGAGAAGTCAATGTTTGATCTGCTCAAGTATGAAACCGCACGTAGTCTCCCATAAACCTTTGTTTTGCCTTGACCAGGACAATAAAAATGATATTGCTACATGCAGGTTTCACAGCAAACTCTATCTTAGTTCAGGTGGATTGAATCAGCTGTTACCTGTTTAATAGCTATCTTATATCATCCTCGTGCCTTTTAACGTCACATAGGGCTCGCAAGGTAGTTCGCCAATTTATCCTGTTCTCGGCGAGCTTTTCAAACTCATCAAGGGATTTTATGCCTGTTAATTTGGCCTCTCTCTTAACAATGTCCTCTTTAGAGTTTCACGTGGTATGCCTCTTTTTCTTTGGCCTGTTGTGTTCCACTTGATAGCTGTTTTGGGATTCTCTGATCATTTCTTCTCATCACGTAACCAACATATGTCCATCTCCGTTTCCTGATCACCCATGAGACTGGTTGTTGTTCGCTCAACTGCATTGTTCTTGAATTCGTTCCACTTCATGCCGAGTATTTTCCTTAGGCATTTGTTTTCAAAAGAATCTAATTTCTTGTCTATTTCTTTAGTTGTTTTCCAGCTTTCGCATGCATAAATGAGGGTGGATATCACTTTTGTATTGAATAGTCCTGACTTGGTTTTTGTGCTTATAACTTTTGAATGCCATATGTTCTGAAGATTCTTGAAGATCGATGCTAATTTTGGTTTGATTTCGTTTTTTTTCTTGTCCAAGGTCAGAAGTTTAAAATTATCTCTCGACCTTCTCGTCCAAGCTCAGTGTTTACTTCGGTTCATAAAGATATTTTAGATGAATTCCACTCATCCGTCCCCTACCTCTCAGAGTCTCGGCCACGATTTCAGTTCCGGCGCATGTAGAAAGTGCTGGTGCCATCGGTTGCCGGTTGCCACACAGCAAAGTTATGAGTGCGACGTGGCAACAATCAGTGATTAGAAACATCGGGCATTCCCCCCCCCCCCCCCGACCCAATTGTTTGTGGTTAAGCCTTGCATTCCGTCGACCAAAATTAATGACATGTGATTTATTAAGTTAATGGACAATTAACTGAAGGCAATAATCACAGCCTGCAGTGTCAAATCGTTGCTAAGCAGCGCACGGGAACATTTTTTGTTTCTGTCCGATTGTAAAATTGTGTTTAAAAGAAGGAGAAAAACACATCGCTCTTAATGTACGATATCGGGGTTAAAAAGTGCGGTTTTTTCTTTTTTGGTAGAAAAATCTGGACAATAAAGCTGGTGTCGCTAGGCAACGCAGGGCGAAACGCTCTTCTTTCTAGTCATTGACATTATGTACCAGGCCCAAAATTTTGCTAGAGGCAGTTAACAGAATCGGAAAAAAGGGAAGATAGTATTTAAAAAAGAAAACATGCATTCCTTTTGTCTCAGCCTACCATCTGTAAATTTGTGACATTTCACCCATATATTGATGTTTACAGTGCATCAGACGTTAAGACCAATGGAGGGCAGCAAACAAAATGCCAGACTGGACACAGACGTACATTGTTGCTGCAGTAATCCATTATCATATTTCTTGTTTACGTCGCTTCTTCGATGTTCCCAGTTTTCTTAATACCAACAGATTATTTTTTTCTTCTGAAGAGTAAAGAGATGGCTGCCAACGTCTTTGTTAATTTTAAAACTTGTAACAATTTCAAACTGAAGAAAGTAAAGCAATATTCTGTCATATGTGTCCTTATTTCCTTGAGTGTGCCGTGCCAGTGCTGTTGAATTCAGTCATACAATGACTGATATACATACAATATTGTTTAACTGATATTCTTCTGACATTACTGATTTTCTAATACAAGGGCTCTCAACCAGTTGTACCCATAGCTTTTGAGAATATGGGAACCAAATGATGAAAGTTTAGAACTCGATATCTGAACAATTTTTAAAACAGAGTGTTTGTTAGGCAAGTTTATCATTTGTATCATTTTATTTCATTCCATTCTTAACCATCCAAATGTTAAGTAAAGTCAAGCTATTCTCTTCTTTTGAAGTCATACTGGTACCTACTAAAACTGGTGATAATGATGATTTCAACATTTTGGTGAAAGTGGTATGGGGGCATACTGGACAATCTATTGGAGTCAGTATTTGTAAAAGTTAAGAACCCCTGTCTTAATAAGACATCTATGTATTCTCTAAGCGCATACTCAATAAAATGAGCCATGTTAAATTTAAACAACTTTTAGTTATCATCAGTATCATCATCATAGTCAGTGGATAAAGTAATCACTGAGATAGAATAAGTTAATCATGAAGGTAGATATTTTGGATAAGTTAATCAAGGAAGTAGATATTTTGGATAAGTTAATCATGGAGGTAGATACTTTGGATAAGTTAATAATGGAAGCAGACACTTTGGATAAGTTAATCATGGAAGCAGATACATTGGATAAGTTAATCACGGAGACTGAATCTTAGATAAGTTAATGGACATAGGATCTTGAATAATGTAATTAATGAGACTGAATTTTCAATAATGTTATGGAGACAGTATCTTGGACAAGATAATGGATGAGACTGAATGTTAGATCAGGTAATCACGCAGGCTGAATCTTGTATATGCAGGTTTTATCTTGTATAAGATAATCCCGAAGTCTGAATCTTGGAATAGATAATCATGAAGATTGAATCTTGCAGATAACAATTATTATAGCCTGAATCTTTGATCAAATAATCATGGAAATGAATCTTGGATAAGGTAATCATGGAGACTGAACATTTCAAATCTAACCATCAAACATCTGAACGAACTCAAATTATCATTTCAAATATTTTTTATTTATTTATTAATGAATTCTCTTAGATTATTTGATTTTGCCTGGTAACCTTAACTGGTTTCGTGTGCTTTACTCTGAGTCATTTTCATACTATGCTGTACTTTATAGGCCTGCAGCAGCTTTTAAAATGCACATTGTATTTACTTTCGATTCTGAAAAAAACGTCATCACAGTAAAGAAACATACTCTCTCTCTCTTTCTCTCTCTCTCTCCTCTCTCTCTCTCTGTGTGTGTCTGGATTTTTAAACATTTCAGGTACCTGAAAATTTAACGAATAACGACGAAACTGACTGCATACGCACATCTGCTATTGGCTAAATGGATATATTAAACCTTAGGTCTGCATAGTTCCGCATGGAGAGTAAATGGCCTCAGGCAAGGACAAGTTGAAGAGAGAACTCTGATAACCTTAATGTCTGCAGATGGCAGCCACAAAACTCTCTTCTATCTACAGCACGCAGGTGCTGATGTACATGGACAGGTGGGCCCATTTTGGAAGCAGACGCTATTTGGCTTCTCTAAGTGATGCATCAGGTGTCACAAAGGAATTTATTTGTTTATTTAATTCCATTTCGCTGGTAACATCATTCAAAGACTAATGAATAGATACTGAAGTCCAAAAAGGAGCATTTTTATCATCCTTGGGTTTCGCAGAAACACGCTTATTTTTTAAAAAAATGTATGATGCCAGCAGAGATATCTTGAATTTGTTTAAATTTAATGTTTAAAAAATATAATCATTTTGTAGATATTAATTTCATTATTTGGAGACGTGTAATGTATATGAACTAGCAGTAGAAACGTAATGCGTAATTTAGTAGCAGTGATCACCTATTCAACTACTTTGCGAGCCCTATGTAACGTTTAACGGCACAGGAAGGATATAAGATAAGATAAGATCACGTATTCGCCGGACAACGTTTCCGAAATAATTTCTCACAGCATAACATTTCTAATATAGTTGCCCAAAACACACACATACACACAGAGACATACACACATACATATATCAGGCATTGAGACACTGTATTTATTGGTACCTGGCATGGCAGAGCTTCAGTGGAGCCTAGTATTGCAGCCTACCAGGTAAATACTTGGCCCATGAACTAATACAATAGACTAATGTTATAATACTACTACTACTAATACTACTACTACTGCTAATAATAATAATAGTAATAATAATAGTAATAATAATAATAATAATAAAACATATGATCATTTTGTCCCATTAGCATTCACAAAACAAGAGAAACTTCGTCACAAAAAGAGTTTATTTCTAGGCTAACGACAGTTATCAATGTTATCTTAACGACAGTTATCAATGTTATCTTAACGACAGTTATCAATGTTATCTTAACAACAGTTAGCAATGTTATCTTAACGACAGTTAACAATGTTATCTAACCACACGAATGGTGTGATAAATTACGTAAATAGTTTATTTGAAAATAAAGAATCTGTGGAGAGGAGCAGAAAGAACTACAAAAATAAGATTTTTAAGGTCATGCATCTTTACCTTTGCAACATATGCCTGTGAGACCTGGACACTTAACAAAACCGCTGAGAAACACATAAATGCCTTTTAATGTAAATGCTACAGAAGAGTTCTCCAAATATCGTGGACACATAAAAGAACAAATATATCTATACTACACGAAGAAGGCTGGCTAGTAAAAAGGATTAAAGAGAGAAAACTTAAATATTTTGGACACATTAAACATCATGATAATTTAGAGAAGACCGTATTGGAAGGATACATAATGGGAAAAAGAAAAAGAGGAAGACCAAAACGAAGATGGCTGCAAGAAATTGTTGACGATCTGCAAATGGACGCAGCAGCAGCAGGCCATCTTGCTCACAACCGAGAGGCCTACAGGAGTGCTGTTTGGGAGGCAAAGTTCCGCAAGGGACATGCAAATGAATGAATGAAAATTTATTTGAAAAAGAAAATTTGACTTTAAGAAAGCTAAATATATATTTAAAAAACCCATACACCAAACATCAGAATCAACACCTCGCCGCTATTTTTCTTTTTTTTTCTGCCTTCGTTTCCTGGACAGGTGTGCGAATATCTGATACCCTGGCACCCAGTTTGATAACATCTCATGGTCACCCAGCCCAAAACTTGTCTCGCAATTCGGAGTTCAGACGTGAAGGGCATTCTTTTTTTTTATCTTCACCCTTCCCAGTATCTTCTAGTGATTTTCTCTCGACTTATATCACATCTGATCTTCTTTTCTATTGTCCAGAAGCTTTTCTTTGTCATATTTGCGTTCATTTATATAGATTTAAAGGCTTTGCGTCAGCTTTTATATCATCAAAACTGTCTGCTATCTCGGCTAATTCGATTTTTACTATGAACTTGCTCACTATCTGCCGCTAAAGCAGATCAATTCCCACGTTAACAACAACATGTGAAAGTCATGGTTTGTCTCTTTTAACAACACCCCGAATTTAGCAGGTGAGCAGACGGTGACACGTGCAATAGTTCTACACTAATATCTATTATTTTCAGACGACATCCTGAAAACGTACAGGATAGTGTACACTTCCCCCATTGTTTCGCAGTTTTATACGTTTATTATTGTAATATCATTGCGACATTTACAAAGAGAAAGAGGAGTTGGTGTTTTAAAACGTGCTTTTCTGAAGCGGCAAAGTAATAGCGTTTATGAATTTAGAACAGAAAAAAAGTAATTGTGCAGTGGTGTCAAGCGCATCAATTACGTTGTCATGAGTGAAATAAATCAAATTTGGCACGAAGTTTTCTCTGAGTGTTGTTCACTTCCTCGTGCTGCAGGAAGTTGATTGCACTATTCATGGGGAGATAACAACAGCTCCAGTGAAATCACATGCAGTGATCCATGATGTGTTACTGACCACGGATAAAATGAGGGTAAGTGTGTAATTCTGTTCTCAGAAATATCTTCGCGTAATCGTTCAAGAAAGTAGTGGAGTTCCAACATAAACATCTTTTTTCATCATGCCAGAATTGAACGAACAATAGCGAGAAACAGCTGTTTGGATGTTAATTGCTGGATCAACAGTAGCAGCAATATCTCAATATTTTAATGTTTACAGAAACACAATATCACGCCTTCAAAGTCGTTTTAACCAAAATGGTTCCGTTGCTGACCGCCATAGAAGCGGTAGACCGCGAGTTACCACCCTTGCACAAGACCGCTACATCCACCTCATGCACCTTCGTAACAGGTTTCTCCAGGCAACATGGACTGCAAGCAACATTCCAGGTTTAAGACGTGTGTCGGGCAGGACAGTGCGGAACAGACTCAGAGAAGTAAATCTCGTACCTCATAGGCCTGCAGTTAGACCAGTACTGACAGTTCGCCACAGACAGACCTTATTGTTCTGAGCCATGCCAATCATCAGTGGAGACGGATCCTATTCACTCATGAGTCCAGATTCTGTTTGCAAGGCCATGATAGGCGTGCTTTAGTGTATAGGCGAAGAGGAGAACACTTTGCAAATAACTGCGTGCTAGAGGTGGATAGGAGGAGAGGAGGCAGTGTAATGGTTTGGGGAGGAATTTTCTATGCTGGCCAAACAAACCTAGTCTTCCTCAATAGCAAACTTACAGGTTTACGATATAGGGACGAAATAATTACACGCCACGTAATGCCCTTTTTGGACGCTAATGGACAAGGCGTGATACTGCAGCAGGACAACGCTCGTCCACATGTCGGACGTGTGGCAGAGACCACTTTCAACAGCATCAGATTACTGTCTTGCCATGGCCAGCAGTTTTACCGGACCTGTCATTTATCGAGCACATTTGAGCTGAACTGGACCGCAGGTTGCGAAGACGACACAATCGTCCTGAAAACTGCCAAGAATTAGCCCAAGCGTTGCAAGAAAATTGAATAACGTGCCTCAACAATTGATACAACGTGTCATTGGTTCGATGAGAATGATTAAAATGGTTTGGCCATGTAACAAGGATAGACAACAGTATGTCCTGGAAAAAAATATATATGGTAACCTTGTGGAGAGAAGAAAGCCATATAGTAGACCAAAACTGAAATACTTACTTCTATATATTTGTGGGTAATTTCTAACATATTTTTTAATCTACAAGGGCTAGAAAGAACTGACGAAAGACTGAATCATGTAAAGAGCAGTTCTGTGTTTGGGTGAAGCACTATTTTAGGAGAAAACAAAGGCTAAGTCTGAAGCCAGATGATGCATGCTCTAAGACAATAGTCCTCGCAACACAAACACTGCTTCTGTTACTGTGGTCTAATATGCAAATCCAGTGTTGGTAGAATCAACAAAAGAGAGTTTTTTTTTGGCAAAATAATACTCGACAAAAGATACCTGCATTATAACAGCATTTCAAAACGAAAAATTCCGTTACACAGAATAATATACGCTGATGTAATGTTCATTTTACTCTTTCATTCTTCTATCTTCGTTTTTTAACATGAGCAAAGACAAGGTGTAAAAAAAAAACTACGGAGAAACATTACATATCTTATCTGTTCCTTGCAAACTCCTACAAAATATGTCTATTTCTTCATGTCATCTGGGAGTATGTTCCCCTTGTATCGCGATCATTAAATGCTTTAATAGCCTTTGACTCGCATTTCTCTTTAGGATACAAGTATGAAAACATTTCATTTACTATTAGTGTCAATTTATTTTTTTATTTTATTTCAGTCTATTTGCTATTAGTGTCAATTTGTCTTATTTCAGTTCATTTGTGGTTAGCTTTTTTAAAAAAAATGTTCCTCTGCGTGTGTTTGTCAAACTTTCATCACATTACATTTGTTTTGTTTCGTGTTATCTGCATCCGCTACATAACTCCTCCAATAGTCTTATGTACGAAATGGTTCATCTTTGACCAGCGTTTTACAAATACACCATTACTTGTACCAAATCGTATATTGTATTGGTCCTATTTAATTTATACACCGTGCTATTATTCTCGTGGTTAAATTTAGTTTTAAAAAAAAAAAAAACTTTTTTTCTTTTCTTTGCTATTTTAAAAGTTCCTTCTGGTTTTATTTTAAAATATCACACACTAAACTATAGCCACAATCAGTTCCGTGTCAGGTTGATACAAATTAGAAATCGATTATTTATTATCAGAATGCTGTCAGTCAAATGTGGCAATTTTCACCTGAATTTCAGCTCTAATCTTCTGCAATAATGAATAATTTATTATTTTTCTAAAACTATTACTTAAAACTATTGTTTACAACCCATTTCCTTCACATAAATTTTTAAATTGTAAATACTCAGTGGCGCCTATACATTGAAAAGATGTGTGCTTGATTTCTTTAAAGATTAATACAGTCAAAAGAAGCTTTTGCTACAGGAGTCAGGCAAGGAGTATTTGTAGTGCAGAGACATCTACAGTAAACGCAGCTATTAAAGGCTATAAAGAAATGGATCCATTAAGCATGTACTTAACTTGGCTCTGACTGTCGCTGGGTTGGATATGGTCAAGTGAAAAAAAAAACAACTCAGTTTCACAACTGGGAAAACTCGATTTTCCTAATGCACGTTGAATACAGTCGGCCATGCAGTTTCCTTTCATTTAATTCCTACAGGAGTCTTTACCTCTATAAATCCAGGAAGAGCTCTTATGTTTTATGTTAGATAAATAATTAAAAAGCTCTTAATTTGTTAGTATCAGTAAATTAACCAGGTCTTTTAAAGGCTTAAACGGTAAAAAAAAAGTAACGGGAATTTTGCATACCGTAGTAAAACAGTTTCTGCTAGAATTTGTAAACCTTAGGTTATCTCATACGTCTGTATAATACAAAAGAGTAAAGATGTTTTATAAATGATAAATCACCTCGCATTTCTATAAATTGTTGCACAATAATCAAATGGGGTAACTCATATTATCCAGCAAAGGTTATCTCCATCGAAGAGATCCGAAAGGTTCTATATAGATAATGTTTAAATGGCAGTTTTTACCAAATAATTACATTATTTTGTCGCGTCTGTTTGCCTAGGATTGTATCTGTATTTGACTACTGTAATCTTTCTATTTATTTAGCTCAAAGTTAGCTCTTAACCTAATCTGTTTGCCAGTAAATCAATCCGCTTACTTGTTTATTTTAAAATTCACTGCAAAAACTTTGTACTTTTGAATAAGGTTGGACAGAGGCTGAATCTTAGATAAAGTAATTATAGTGGCTGAATCTTGAATAAGCTAATTATGGTGGCTGAATCTTGAATAAGCTAATTATGGTGGCTGAATCTTGAATAAGCTAATTATGGTGGCTGAATCTTGAATAAGCTAATTATGGTGGCTGAATCTTGAATAAGCTAATTATGGTGCTGAATCTTGAATAAGCTAATTATGTGGTGAATCTTGAATAAGCTAATTATGCTGGTGAATCTTGAATAAGCTAATTATGGTGGTGAATCTTGAATAAGCTAATTATGGTGGTGAATCTTGAATAAGCTAATTATGGTGGTGAATCTTGAATAAGCTAATTATGGTGGCTGAATCTTGAATAAGCTAATTATAGTGGCTGAATCTTGAATAAGCTAATTATGGTGGCTGAATCCTGAATAAGCTGATTATGGTGGCTGAATCTTAGATAAAGTAATTATGGTGGCTAAATCTTCGATAAGGTAATGATGGCGACTGAGTCTTGGATAAGGTAATCATGGACAGATTACCATGAACTGTTTTTCTATTTGTCCTGTCTTCTGTCTATTTAACTATCTTTGTATACGTTTTACCATTTCCCCCATCAACTCGTACTGAAATTTCATGATACAGTGTAAATAGAGAATTACCAGTCACCTCTACTATTAAAGCAGACTTGCAATGGCTGGATCATGAAGGAAGGATGGCAGAGAGTCGCCACATCAGACTGGAACATACAGGAGAAGAAAGGGACTAGAGCGAGGGACAAACCAAGGCAAAGCTGGGGAAACGAGGCAGATTAAATTTAAAAGAGAACTTCGAGTAAGCAATTCAGGAGAGAATACCAGGAACAAAGACGAATGGAGATAGACTGTACCTTCTGCAGGCAGTATGTCGTTAAGGCTTGAATAGCTGTGGGCAGACAGACAGACAGACAGACAGACAGACAGACAGACAGATAATTGCACGTGGGCGGAATGATGAAATATTACTGACGATATTACCGTAACAGAAGATTGGAAACTATTGTCTGGAATTCTCATAACAAAGCTAATAAAATTCTCTTTCAGTCTCGAATAGTCTCATTTAAAGTAATATGAAATCAATCTCCGCCTGTCTAACTTTGGATCTCGGAGAGACTTCCTGTTAACACTTTGCCTGTTTGCAAGGAAAGTTAATAACTGAATTTAGAACTAATTTAACACTGTTTACCTTGGTTTCAAATGTAGATGGACATCAGATAAACACCCTATTGGAGGTTACTTTCAATGGGTTAATTTGCGAGGAAATTGAATGGCGACATCAGATATCCCAAATTCTCTTAGCTTTCTATCATCAGTTTTTACATATGATATGTTCTTTATTATTATCATCATCAGGTGCCGTGCCGACAGGCGTTGGCGGTCACGCTTGTCCATAGATCTCCGTTCCTGATATTTTCCGACAAGTCAGCCCGTGACTTTTTACTATGCCGTCGCGTCAGACTGTTCATCTTTTTTTTTCCTCTTGGTCTTTCTTTATTTCTCTTTCATTTATCTTTCATGTTGTTATGATGATTTCAAGTCACATCTCTACTTCTCATTTTGTGTCCAGTGAATGATGACTGCCATTGTCTCGCGGATTTAATTATGTTCCCTTTCTTTACATTTGTTAGACGTTCTCTATTTGACATCTTAGCTGTCCACTTTTAACATTCTTCTAAGAAACCACGCCTCTTTTACCTCTAATGATCTTTGCATCTATTGATATATTTGACCCACAGCTAACGATTGATATATTTGACCCACAGTTAACGACTGATATTTGACCTACAGCTAAGTTAACGAGCAAACTTCACTTGTCCAAAAAAATTTGAAGATAATGAAGGATATACGGGTATTTTGAGAACATCTACCAAACTAAAGACTGGACTAATTAAAACGAAAGTGAATGACAGCAAGTAAAAATCATCATCATCATCATCATCAACACCACCACTATCACAAATCACATCACCATCACCGTCATCATTATAATAATAATCATCATCATCAATACAGAATGATGTTGGCGGTGATTCTTCCAAGACGATTTCAATCCGTGATGTTTTGTATTAGCTCACTTGGTGACTTTCGAGCACGTCATAGTATTAGTTGTCTATCATCTTATCTCTTTGTCTTCCTCTGTACGTGCTCTTATTCGAATGTAAGCATGTCATAATAAAATAAAGACGCCAGATATTAGATACGAGGGGCTATAGGAATATCTCTTATCACTTCTTTGTTCAAGCAATGGGCATGGCTTTCTTGTTCCGGTCTTACTTCTGTGCTTAATCCACTTCATCATTCACCTGACTAAATCACTGACCCAGGGAATAGAGATCGAAATTGGAAGGAAAATCAGGTCCTAAAACTAAATCACGCCGAGATCGGATGTATCGGGCTGAAAAGTGCAAATATCACACCTAACTGTAGAATGTGGCACAACTAAACCATCTTCCTGTAAAGGACGAATGCAGAGGAATATTTCTATAAAGAAATGGATAAATATTACTAATGCTGGTATTATAGTTGTCTAGAAGAGGACAGAAAATAATCTCGCTATTATTAATACTACATTTGCCGGATGCAATGCATAAAGTGGTATTACTATTACTAGTTTTACATTTGACAGACAGTCTCGTAGAAATTAATTTAAATTCCCAAATTATGCTCCTTTCTCGTATGATTAATGAAACTGTGAATTTGTGCTCAAAATCGTAAAACTTGGCTTTCATGTTCTGTGTTCATAATTTCAGTTAAAGGAATCATAATAGATTAATCATTACAGTTTATCAAGAGAGATATTTCTTGACTCTTCTTTCTCTAAGCCTTTTATTTCAATTCTTTCTAAATTATAGCAACTACGAATGTGACAGCTGATTTGGTCTTCCTTATACAGAATGTCACGTCGGCTGACAGCTCTTGGAGTGCATGATACATACGTATACAGAGACCACTTTTTAAGACTGTCAGGGAGAAACAAATGCACAATCCGCTCAAAAACCGGATTCTGAGAAACAATTTCAGCATCCGCTGCCGTACTTATCAGATAAAGCTGGCTATCGGCCGCTGTGTTCGCCGGAAAGAGACGTGGACGCCGCTGTTCGTGGGCTGATAAGCCCGCCGTCCTCAGTACCGGCACAGCGCACGGAGACACAAAATCACGTACAAACAAAAACAGATTACAGTGCGCTACGTTCTGGGAATTTTTCATTTAGGATGCTACGCAGTAGTGAACTTGTCTGCCTCGAAGGTAGAATACAAATCAGGTAAGAAAGTACATTGTCTCCTTTAAACGATACTGGTTTCACTATTATATTTTGTTCAGTTTGTTGTTGTTGTTGTTATAGTCTTTGTTCACTGCTTTTATTTTCTTAATCTTTGTTCAGTGCTAATGATTCTATGAATGTTATGTTTACAAATCTTGCACTCGTAAAGTTATGTTATTGTGATGTTCAGATCTGGTACAGTTATGAATGAAATTGTGTGATTTAATGTCATTTCTGTGTCCTGTAGTAACACACACTCTGTACTTTAGTTAGCGACATTTTAGTTAAGTAGATGCGACTTAACGTGACTGACAATTTATTTCTCGACAATGTCAATCAATCGTTTGTGTTGATTCATCAGTGTTAATTTCTTTTAACGAGCAGTTCTGAGTGTACTTCTCAACCGTGTCGGAAAAAAACCCCAAATCCCAAATTTCTGAAATGTTTTATCAGACGGACAGGACATGCAACATCTCTGCTCCGTTTCCAAGAATCTTTCAATGTGAAAAAGCAATAAGAGGACGTGCATTCTCAACTTTGTAATTGATAACACCATCGTCTTGATCAAAGGATCCCTGCTAATCGCTCTTTAATCGTATATGTATGACGTTACTCACTCAAGCATATCAAGACCGGGCTGTCTCCTCCCCCCAGCTGCAGGCTGTTGTCTTGATTTCCCCCAGCTACAGGCTGTTATCTTGATTTCCCCCAGCTGCAGGCTGTTGTCTTGATTTCCCCCAGCTACAGGCTGTTGTCTTGATTTCCCCCAGCTACAGACTGTTATCTTGATTTGCCCCAGCTGCAGGCTGTTGTCTTGATTTCCCACAGCTCCAGGCTGTTGTCTTGATTTCCCCCAGCTACAGGCTGTTATCTTGATTTCCCCCAGCTGCAGGCTGTTGTCTTGATTTCCCGCAGCTACAGGCTGTTGTCTTGATTTCCCACAGCTACAGGCTGTTGTCTTGATTTCCCCCAGCTACAGGCTGTTGTCTTGATTTCCCCCAGCTACAGGCTGTTGTCTTGATTTCCCCCAGCTACAGGCTGTTGTCTTGATTTCCCACAGCTACAGGCTGTTGTCTTGATTTCCCCCAGCTACAGGCTGTTGTCTTGATTTCCCGCAGCTACAGGCTGTTGTCTTGATTTCCCACAGCTGCAGGCTGTTGTCTTGATTTCGCCCCGAGTCCCAGCCCGTCACGCTATTTTCCTTGCTTTTCTCTTATCCGCTGTTCTGTAATCTATTCCTGTTTTAAAAACTTATTTGATATCTGTGACAGCTTTGGCACTCTTAGCTGTCGTTTCTGTTATATGACAACAGGCAAGAAAAATAGATAAGAAAATATGGAGCAATAAACTGAGGACATACAGAAGAAAATAGCTTTTTTATTCACTGACAGAAAAGGAATAGGCGAACAAATGACAGTTAGAAGAAATAAATAGACATTTAAATATGTTTGACCTTATTAGAACGCATAATATTTGATTAAAAACCATAACTGAGGGAACGTTTGAAGAAAAGAAAGTAAGCTTGTGACAGTAATGCTCATCAGAAGGATGGACAGCATGAAAATATGGACAACATGAAGAGATGGACAACACTAAGAGATAGACAACACTAAGAGATTGACAGCATGGAGATATGGACTACACTAAGAGATGGACAGCACTAAAAGATTGACAGCATAGAGATATGGACTACACTAAGATATGGACAACACTAAGAGACGTGGACGGCAGGAGTATATTACAGCATGGAGACATGGACTACACTAAGAGATGGACAGCACTAAGAGATGGACAACATTAAGAGGTGAACAATGTTAGGAGATGGACAACACAAAGAGATGGACAACAATAAGAGATGGACAGCATGAAGAGATGAACAACACTAAGGGATGGACAACGCTAAGAGATGGACAGCATGAAAAGATGGAAAACAAGGAGAGACAGACAACACGGAGAGATGGATATGGATAAGCTTTGCCAAGTAAGAGCAGGAGATAAAAAAAATAATGTTGATGCATTTCAGCCATCTCTCTAGGGGGATATGACACAGGATAATGACATTTATTGTCTATTTTCTGAGTAATATATATATTGTGTATCTTTAATTATTTTTTTCAAAATCGCCTCTTCTCAATGTCACGTTATCTTTCATGTTCTACTAGCCACCCCATCATAACTGATGACGTCAGCACCCACATTTCATTCAGTTATCGTCAGTAGCACCTCTACGAAGGACTTCATTCAATTTCCTTAACGATATCCAAACACATCCCGGTCTGAAAGGCAACGTTTTCATTGCCTGAGACAATTGTTCTTGTACTCGTAAAAAAATTGCCTGAGTAAATAAATGCCAGTATCGATTGACAAGACAAATCAAACTTTCTTAACCTGGAGACAAAACAGCGAGCCAGAATGGACACAAATCTCAAGAAACGAGGAGATTGTGGGGCCCCCGCACCGAGTGTGTCGCGCCCAATTTTGAAGCATTCAGTATAATATTAGATTGATTTGGGATTCATTTTCCCACTGCATTCATGCGTGCAGTATTTTGTTATAAGACTGCAGCAATAAGCAGAGTATTCCTGTAAAGTTTTATTACAGATCATTTTGTTTCTTGCTGTATCTGTAGTTCTGTGCATGGCTGACTGCCACAACTGTTATTGCGCGTGAAACTAATTAAACCAGGACCTAGTTTATTTTGCGAATTTTCTGAGTTTTTAAATACCGTGGTTGTTCGATATGTTGTCGTGATTAGCACCTCATACAGTCATTCTACTATGGGCCAGTTCATTTAATTTCTCACCTTTTCACCCCCCCCCCCCCCCCACCACCACTACTACTACCACCTTCAAGCGAGAAATATAATACAGTCGCTCAACTCCTTCATTCCAAAACAACTCTAGCATTGTTGGTAGGTCCTTAACAGCAGAGTGTTGGTAGGCCCTTAACAACTCTGCCGGGAAATGTTCAGAACGATAATTAGGCAAAGTCTCAATAAAATTAAAAGCAGCACCCAGCTCATGTTTTGAAATTACAGACTAACTTTCTTCCAGTTTCTCTCTACCAAAATGTTTCGTCAAAATGTATTTTTGGAAATATGGAAATTAATCCAGGCGTGAAAGAGTTAGCTTATCCCATTGAGGTTCGCTACGTTTCAGGTTTTTTGTTTTAGGCAAGTGTGTAGATTTTACTTTTCATTTTCTTCGCTACAAGCTTGTTTCATTATGAAGTTCATGCTTGTCTAAGTTGGAGAAATTGTATATGCCGAAAGCAATAGACATGAAGTAACTAAACTCCCTGTGTTTATGAGATGACTAAAGTAAGGTTTATTTCACTCTCAGTATACAACATTTCTTCAGTATACTACATCTCTTCAGTATACTTACATCTCTTCAGTATATTACAACTCTTCAGTATATTACATCTCTTCAGTATACTACATCTCTTCAGTATACTACATCTCTTCAGTATGTTACATCTCTTCAGTATATACATCTCTTCAGTATATTACATCTCTTCAGTATATTACATCTCTTCAGTATATTACATCTCTTCAGTATACTTACATCTCTTCAGTATATTACAACTCTTCAGTATATTACATCTCTTCAGTATACTACATCTCTTCAGTATACTACATCTCTTCAGTATGTTACATCTCATCAATATATTACATCTCTTCAGTATATTACATCTCTTCAGTATATTACATCTCTTCAGTATATTACATCTCTTCAGTATATTACAGCTCATCAATATATTACATCTCTTCAGTATATTACATCTCTTCAGTATATTACATCTCTTCAGTATATTACATCTCTTCAATATATTACATCTCATCAATATATTACATCTCTTCAGTATATTACATCTCTTCAGTATATTACATCTCTTCAGTATATTACATCTCTTCAGTATATTACATCTCTTCAATATATTACATCTCTTCAATATATTACATCTCATCATATATTACATCTCTTCAGTATATTACATCTCTTCAGTATATTACATCTCTTCAGTATACTACATCTCTTCAGTATACTACATCTCTTCAGTATATTACATCTCTTCAGTATACTACATCTCTTCAGTATATTACATCTCTTCAGTATATTACATCTCTTCAGTATACTACATCTCTTCAGTATATTACATCTCTTCAGTATATTACATCTCTTCAGTATATTACATCTCTTCAGTATATTACATCTCATCAATATATTACATCTCTTCAGTATATTACATCTCTTCAGTATATTACATCTCTTCAGTATATTACATCTCTTCAATATATTACATCTCTTCAGTATACTACATCTCTTCAGTATATTACATCTCTTCAGTATATTACATCTCTTCAGTACTACTCAAAGGCAATTGATTGTGTACAACACCAGAAACTTTGGGAAATAATGGGAAAAAATGGAATTTCCAACACATTTGACACAATTAACAGATACAACAAGCAGCAGTAAGAATAAATGGTGAACAACAACTTGGTTTGACATAAAACAAGGGGTCCGTCAGGGGTGCATATTGTCACCCTACTTATTTAACTTGTATACTGAAGATATAATGAGGAATGTTAAAGAAGATGTAGACAAAGAATATTACAATGCCATAACAACTGAAGGTTATGAAATACCAGAGATTAGATATGCTGATGACACAGTATTACTGTCAACAACACAAAAAGGAATGGAAAAACTAATTATGTCAGTCCGTAAGAACAGTGAAGAGCAAAACCTCTATCTTAATGCGAAAAAAAACTAAATTAATGACAACTGACAAAACAAACAAGGCAGCTGAAATATGTATCAATGAGGAAAACCTGGAAGAAGTGGAGAGTTTTGAATATCTTAGATCACTTCTAACTAATAATGGAAATACACTGAGGGAAATTAAAAGGAGGACATCTATCGCTCTTCAGAAAGTAAAACAACTAAAGAATCTGTTGAGAGGAACAGACAGAACCACAAAAATAAGATTTTTAAGGGCATGCATCTTTCCCTTCTCAACATATCCCTGTGAGACCTGGACACTTAACAAAACAGCTGAGAAACACATAAATGCCTTTGAATGTAAATGCTACAGAAGAATTCTTCAAATATCATGGACACAAAAAAGAACAAATATATCCATACTACAAGAACGTAATATTGAAGTGAAGAAGGTTGGCTAAAGATGATTAAAGAGAAAACTTATATGTTTTGGACACATTAAACGTCATGATAATCTAGAGAAAACCGTCTTGGAAGGGTACATAATGGGAAAAAGAAATAGAGGAAGACCAAGGCGAAGATGGTTGCAAGACATCGTTGATGATCTGCAAATGGTTGCATCAGCAGCAGGCCATCTTGCTGAGAACCGAGAGGCCTACAGGAGTGCTGTTAGGGAGGCAAAGTTTCGCAAAGGACATGCAAATGAATGAATGAATCAGTATATTACTTCTGTTCAGTATATTACATCTCTTCAGTATATTACATCTCTTCAGTATATTACATCTCTTCAGTATACTACATCTCTTCAGTATACTACATCTCTTCAGTATACTACATCTCTTCAGTATATTACATCTCTTCAGTATACTACATCTCTTCAGTATACTACATCTCTTCAGTATACTACATCTCTTCAGTATATTACATCTCTTCAGTATACTACATCTCTTCAGTATACTACATCTCTTCAGTATACTACATCTCTTCAGTATATTACATCTCTTCAGTATACTACATCTCTTCAGTATATTACATCTCTTCAGTATACTACATCTCTTCAGTATATTACATCTCTTCAGTATACTACATCTCTTCAGTATATTACATCTCTTCAGTATATTACATCTCTTCAGTATATTACCTCTCTGTGTATGCAAACATAATAACCTGAGAGATGACTAAGCTAGTGGAATTCTTTGATTTGTTCTTCATTGGCAAGTGGACAGTTTGGTGAAAGCCACTGAAAACATTCGGAACATTTATAGGAACAGAGAAAATTTGGCCTAGGTGTCAGTGACCTTTCACGGCACACTGTTGTTTCAGAGTCTGGGTTGCGTTTCAGGGCGATATGTAAGGAGAGCAGCTTTCAAGTGATGCTATAAGAGGCAGTCAGAATGTTTCCTCTCACTGTTTGTAGAGAATGCAGAAGAATCGTCTTTGCACTTTCAGCACATGAGAACTGGATCAGACTTCAGACTCGAATGGGAATGAAACCAAACCCACGATCGCCGCTCGGCAGATTATGGAGTACAACAGAGGTAGAACACACAAGATCTATGTATAGTTAACGTCAAAATGAAAGTTGGCATTAACTGCAAAGTACCAGAAAGCTAAGAAGTACATTTGTGACTTCTGCACTTAACAGTGTCAGAGTTGTAACACAGTCCGCGAGTTTTATATAGAGAAGACGATACACATCACTGGTGCTACTAGCCACCGATAATAACCGATCTACACACGCAAACAAATGTACACAAAATACGTTCACAAACACATACACACATAATATTTGCCAGCATATATAAGATGAGCTGGAAAAACCAACGAAGTCGATGCCTCGTTCAGAGCGAAGCTTGTAGTAAAATACACGGAGAACAAGCTCTCGCATTTGCCACCATGTTTCCACACTCCAAGGAGGGGGCAAGTTTAAAGTAACGCAGGGATCTTGCTGGTAAGTTTGAAGTAACGCAGTGATCTTGCTGGTAAGTTTGAAGTAACGCAGTGATCTTGCTGGTAAGTTTGAAGTAATGCAGTGATCTTGCTGGTAAGTTTAAAGTAACGTAGTGATCTTGCTGGTAAGTTTGAAGAAACGCAGTGATCTTGCTGGCAAGTTTGAAGTAATGCAGTGATCTTGCTGGTAAGTTTGAAGTAACGCAGTGATCTTGCTGGTAAGTTTAAAGTAACGCAGTGATCTTGCTGGTAAGTTTAAAGTAACGCAGTGATCTTGCTGGTAAGCTTCAAGTAACTCAACCTTCACTGTCAGGCATATTTTACGTATTTATATTCCGATCCAGCTACTGTGTACAGAAGATCTCTCTCTCTCTCTCTCTCTCTCTTTCTCTCTCTTTCTCTCTCTGGATATGTTTGGTGGTGCTCATTTCTGTACTTTGAAGCAGACACATTAAACAAATGGTCCACTCTGAAATTGTGAACCTGTACTTTGATCGGCTATTGAGTAAAACGTCATATCTCCACAGATAAGCAGACTGTGTGGTACTAAACAGATACAGGCAGTTGTTCTGAATTTTTGTCTCATTGTTTGTAATATTTTAAACTGTTTTCATCCCACCGTCGAGTTTTCTTAGTTTAATTGTTGGAAAATGCTGAAACTATTTCTCACTCTTCCTGCCGTGAGGTAGTCTGACACACAAAACCTGAATCTATACTTACAACTACCCACCTACAAGAATGCTACAACGTATTCTCTGAACGTAGATGTAAAATACACGTACTGACAGATACAATGTAATTTTTTAAAAAACCCGACTGATATAAATACATTTGCTTGTACCGGAAAAAAAGATACTACGAAAGGAATTAAATGAATAAAACTAAGGAAAATAACGTCATAGCTGATTACACTGGTACAGAGGTAAAACCACCTTGCGGGGCGGGCTAGGTAATTATATAATGTTAGCGATTACGTTATTAAATGGACAACGTAGAGAAAAAATCGATGCTAGCACAGACCACGTGATACGGACTTTTATCCACGCGGGCACGAATGAAACAACAGACCTTAGCTTCCGTTGTGTAGCGGACGCCAATATTTTCTCAGCACACGGAAAGCAAAAGATGGCTGCCGTTAGAAGGATAATGCAGTATGTCAAAGTCTGTCAACCAAGGTCTGCCAGGGGCTTATCACACCCGTTCACGGGTGCTCCTAACAACAGGTTGTCGTGCCCTTCAGTCTGACTAACGGTGTAGATTTTGACTAGTTCGTTACGCAGGTGGAGTCTTCCAGATAAATCTAATTCGGAAATTAAAGGCTGCCCCCTCCACCCCTGAAGCGATGTCTATGCTTCAAGACGCTCTGCTGCTGGTTGAAAGTAATTCCACGTTCGTCATTACTAGAGCTTCATTAAAAAAAAACATCTGTCGCATTACCTCTAACTGGTAATAATTTATAAACAAACTCGCTAATCCAGATCTTTAAACATCCAGAAAGTAGGAAGAGCACTAGAAGAAAAGTGTTAAACAACAAAGTGAGAGGAGTAAGTGTGAAATGTGTGAGATATACTCTGATTACCAGTTTAAACGGCTTCATTAATAATTTTGATTTCAAGGGCTAGGTGATTGCCCATAATTCTTTTCCCACATATTCGAATTTTGGTCAAACATTTGAAGGGTGTCAATATGACCGCGTCACCATGACAACGTTCCTGCCAACATGGCGTCCAACACTTGCTAGCATTTGGCCAAGATCAAGCACGACTATGGCTTCCTCTCTCTCTCTCTCTCTTCTTTTTCGTCGGATTTGATCTCCCCCACACATCTTTTTGTACCCAATATAGAAGATAAAGCTGAAAAGTTTTTGTTTTTTTTTTGTTGGCAATACTAAGGACATTCACAGGGAATTGCAAGTGGCGCTAAACAGCCTTGTGGAAGCTGACTTGAAGTGAACGCTCCAGCTGTAGAGAGAGCACTTAGATCAGTGTGTAGTGGGAAGGGAACTACTCTCTCTCTCTCTCTCTCTCTCTCTCTCTTTATTATCCATTGTCCACAGTCTATATTTCAGAACACAGTCCACTAAAAACCTATTCTTATTGTTTGAAACAAATAAAAAAGCCTTTCTGCAATGATCTTTACACTCCGCTTCCAGTCTCTTTGAGTAGAGATATCGGTTATAAATAGTATCATCATCATCATCATCATCACCATCATGTGCTATGTTGGGCGGCGTGGGAGGTCATACTCCTCCACAAATCTCGGTCTTTGACATTTCTGAGCAATTCTGTTGCTGATTTCTTTCCATGTCACAATGTCAAGCTTTCTAACATCTGCTCCCCCGGTCTTCCTCTGCCTCTCTTGCCTTCAGTTTTTCCAATTGTTATGACGTTCTCTAGTTTCTCCCTTCTCATCACATGCCACAGGAATGATGACTGCCTTTTCCTTATCTTTATTATTGTACTGCGATTTGTCGTCAGCTTGTCTCAGACACTGCTCACTAGTTATCTTGGTTGTCCATAGGATCCTCATCATTCTTCTCAGGAACCACACCTCTGTTGCCTGCATATTCTGCATTTAATCTACGTCTTACACTTTCCATCATCCGTAATAGTAAATAGTGTAGATATTAAAATAGCAAAAAGTATGTTCTACATTTTACTAACATGAATTTTCCATATTGCCCCACGTTGAATATGGGAAAGGGATTCTGTTCACTCATTTATGAATGAATTTTGTATATACTTGTATTTATTTATCTAGGTGAGGCTTTATATGTATATGTATGCGTTCTCTCCCCAGAAAGTCACCTCGTGACCTGCCATTCCGTGTAGATTTTTTATCGTTTTTTAAAACCCTTTTGCTGTTTCTATCTAGTAATACACATAAAAGGTCTATGATCTTCAGGCAACCACAGGCTGTCATTTATTCTTGTATTTTGAAACATGAATTTCAGTGACAGTAGCCCGATAATTTTTAAACTGTGAACTGATATACATTTCTTTGTTCGGTTGTGGAGTGCTCCATGACGCCACAACAAGTAGACAAGGTGCAGGCTTTTCTATATAATGCTCGAGCAGTTGTTCTGAATTACATTTTTCCTTGGTTATACTTCCAAACATTTTCATCACGCATCAGAGCCTTCTTCTTTTAAGTGTCGTAGAAAACTTAAATCTACTGTAGAAAATTTTGCATGGAAAATAGATTAAATATTCAAAACGGAGTTGCCTTTTAATAAAATAATGAGAAATTAATTTAAAAAAAAGAAACCAGAAAGCAAACAAGGGCGGCAACTTTTACAGCATACATCTGGCAACAGGTAAGGCAGGTGTTAGAAAGCTCTCAGACAGATCATGATTAAGGTGAGTATTTTTTTTTCCTAGATGCTGCAGAACAAAGACAGCAGGTCTTTTTTTTCAGTGATAAAGATTGAAATGTATAACGTAAAGATGATAATTTACATACTAACAATCACATATGTTAGTATGCAAATTATCATCTTTATTATTAGTATATCAATTAGTATATCAATAGTAATTTACATACTAACAATCACATACTAATTATGTCAGTCCGTAAGAACAAAGAAGAGCAAAACCTCTATCTTAATACGAAGAAAACTAAATTAATGACAACTGACAAAACAAACAAGGCAGCTGAAATATGTATAAATGATGACAAATTGGAAGAAGTGGAAAGTTTTGAATATCTTGGATCACTACTAACTAATAATGGAGATGCAATGAGGGAAATTAAAAGAGGAATCTATCGCTCTTCAGAAAGTAAAATAACTAAAGAACCTGTGGAGTGGAACAGAAAGAACTACAAAAATAAGATTTTTAAGGGCATACATCTTTCACATCACAACATATGCCTGTAAGACCTGGACACTTAACAAAACAGCTGAGAAACACATAAATGCCTTTGAATGTAAATGCTACAGAAGAATTCTTCAAATATCATGGACACAAAAAAGAACAAATATATCCATACTACAAGGACTTACTATTGAAGACGGCTGGCTAGTAAGAGGATTAAAGAGAGAAAACTTAAATATTTTGGACACTTTAAACGTCATGATAATCTTGAGAAGACCGTCTTGGAAGGGTACATAATGGGAAAAAGAAATAGAGGAAGACCAAGGCGAAGATGGCTGCAAGACATCGTTGATGATCTGCAAATGGATGCATCAGCAGCAGGCCATCTTGCTGAGAACAGAGAGTCCTACAGGAGTGCTGTTAGGGAGGCAAAGTTCCGCAAAGGACATGCAAATGAATGAATAAACAGTCACTGGTAATGATGATGGTAGCAAACTGCTGTCAGTTTCTTGATTTCTTCCGGCCTGTATAAGAAGATGGACCCATGTCCGCACTGTTGCTGAATGCATGTCTTCTCGCTGAGGTCCACCACATTGGAGGGGAAAGGGAAGGAAGGAGGGATAATGTTCAAGTTGATCTCTGTACTGTTAGCCTAGCAGTTACACAAAATACTTTCACTTGTCTAGCTAGAACAGAATGTTTACAGCTCAGGTGGCTTGGGCTTTGTACTTTAAGTAAATTATGAACATCCATATCAGAGATCTTCAAATTCAACTTCGACAAAAGGAATTAGATTATAAAAATGAAATAAAATAGCTAACGCCAACTCTTTTCACAGAAGATAGTGTGAATCCGCCCACTAGAAATTCTGACCAATCAAAATGGATGGAGTACACAATCAAAAGAAATGATCTTACCGAGCAAGAATATGAATGATGAAGAGTTTAGTTCACTCTCATCGTTTTTGTTTCCTCACTGCTCGTTCATTTTTCATCTTATTTATCATTATCAAGTGTCGTCTCTCCAGGTCACGTTGGATTGAATGGCCTTATCAGCTTTCTCTATCCTTTTTTCTCCAAACTAAACCCAGCGGAAGTGAATATAGCTAGTTTCTTTATGTTGTCCACATAATTTTATGGTTATTATTTTCTTTTTCTTCTTCAACTTTTCCCGCCATTATTGTTTTTCGTTAATGTGTTATACCTTTTAATATGAGAGAAATAATGTAACTGTTTCTTTCTATTTGTTTTTCTTTTTTTATTGCCATTTTCAGTTAATTTAGTGCTACTTTGTTTTATTTTCTGTCCATGGAATTCTCCTATTCTTCTGTATATCCAGGTTTCAATGGGACAGTTTGTTGTCTTTTCTATTTTCTAGGTACTGCCCGTGCTTCTGCATCAGGAGTGGGTTCTCAACCAATGGGGACTCACCACCACCCTTCGAGGGAGTGATTTTAGGGTTTCAAAGTCTGGGCGGAAGAAAAGTAGGACCTTATTGATCTTTCTACATTGTAGATCAATACTTCAACAGTTTGAACCGATCAGACTATAGTGCAAATCCACCTCAAAATCCTAATGTCGTGCCTGAACCACCCCCCCCCCCCAACTCGCGGGACAGAATTCCTTACTGGTTGAGAACCTCTGTTCAACATCATAGAGGAGTGTGGAGTATACACAGTATTTAATGAATGTCAATTTCAGGATCTGTGATATGTGTTTCGAAGAAAGAACTTTCTTTCATTCTGTTGAAAATGGATTTGGCCATTCCATTTCTTGTCTTAATTTCCATTTCACATTTCCCAATGTCTGTTGTCACGAGCCCGAAATTTACGAATGTTGCCAGGTGTTCTAGTGTTTCTCATTTATATTCATGATTGCAGATGGTTTTTTTGTTTCGTAAACAAACATGTTCATGCTATTACTCACTTTTATTTCACAAATTACCAATCATTTTCTCTGTTTGGTTTTCCCTGACCTGCTTTGTTCATGTGTTTATTTATTTTGTATTAATCTGTAAAGCATAAAGAAGGGTGTTCAAAAAGTGACACACCCCTGTGTGGAAACTATTTATTTCACAGTAAGTGCTGGAAGTGATCACCGTTCTGTGTTTCACAGAAGTCAGTCAATCAAGTGCCGTGCCGTGTGGTGTAGGCGATCATTTCTCTCCACAATTCCCTGTCTTTAGACTTGATTATGAGACCCCCAGGTGAGTTTCTTCCTAGCCACACTGACAGCCCATCCAGTAACTTCTCTCTCTGTCTTCCTCTGTCTCTTCTTCACTCAATTTTTCCACTTGCCACAATGTGTTTCAATTTTCCTCTTCTCAGAAAATGTGCTACAAATCTCGCTTGTCTGCCTCTGATCTTTGCTGTAATTTGCCTTTTAACTCCAGCCTCTCCTAAGACTTCTTCGTTGGTTTTCTTAGCTGTCCATGGTACCGTCAACATCCTTCTTATGAACCACATTTCTATGGCCTCCATTTCTCGTTGTACTGTTCATTAATGGACCACGCTTCACATCCATAAAACAAAATTGGCTCGATGTAACATTTAAGTACTCGGAATCTTGTCCAGATATGGATCTCTTGCACAAGATGTTTCTCATTGTCTGAATGCTGACTTGGTCTGAGCACGTCTGCTTTTTATTTCGTTGTGACATTTCCCATCAGCTGTTATAGCTGTTTCTAAGTACTTGAATTTATCAACTTGTTTCAGTTCTGTGCCATCGATAGTAGTGCTACATTTTGATGGTATTCTTTTCCTTGAGATGACCATCACTTCAGTCTTCCTTTTATTCAGGCTGAGACCTTTACTTTTACTTTCACGAACCACGACGTCCAGAAGAACCTGTAGCTCCCCTTCACTTTCAGCAACCAGAACTGTGTCGTCTGCATATCTTAAGTTGTTACGGTTGTACCCGCAAATTGATAATCACGGCAAGCTGTCTATATTTCTCATTATTTTTTCGCTGTACAAGGAGAAGAGGTCCGGAGATAGAACACATCTTTGTCTCACTACCAATTGTATGTCTTGGAATGCTCATATGTGGTTCTCAACATTCATTGCTGTTAATTGTGCTAGTATATGTTTTTGATGAGTTTCAGATCTTTTCCATCTATGTTAATGTCTTTCAGCATTCTTATAATTTCTGTGTGTCTCACTTTATCGAATGCTTTACAGTAGTCTATGAAGCATAAATACAGGTCCGTCTTTACTTCTGTTGATCTTTCTATCAATGTTCTCAAATATATATATATATATATATATATATATATATATATATGGCATTACTTGTGCCTTTTCCTTCGACGAAGCCACACTGTTCTTCAGCGATTTCTAGTTTTATTTTGCCCCTGACTCTTCTCATAACAATACGAAGCAGGATTTTTGTAACATATCTCACAAGACTAATGGTTAGATGGTCTTCACATTCAGCTGCACCTTTTTTCCTTATTAGGGCAATGAAAACTGATGGCAAAAGGTCTGGTGGGGCATAGTTACTGATATAGATGTCATTCAGAAAATCTGGTAATTATCTGTATGTCAAGCTCTCCGAATGCTTCCAATTCATTCTTCTTTGGTGGTTTTATCTGGTCCTGGTGCTTTGTTGTTCTTCATGTGTTTGATGGCTTCTTCCACTTCTGCTTATAATATGGTAGGCCCTTCATTATTATTTCGTATATCTATTTCGCTTCTATTGTCCTCATAGAGTCCTCTATTCGCATTATCGTGCCATTTCACAGAAGTGAATCATGTTATTGAACACACTTTGCAATGCTTGCCGTGGGGTTGCAGTGACACGATTCTGAATGTTAGCTTGCGATTCTTGAATAGTGTACGGATGAGTTGCTTAGGCGTCATCCTTCAGGTATCCTACAAGAAAAAGTTGGGGGGAGGGGTTGTGTTAAATCCGGAGATCGCGTTGGCCACAACCCTCACTCTGCTTGGAGAGCACTTGGTCTGGAGAACACTTCCAGGTAAGTGATAGACCTTCTGGTTGTATCGGCTGTTGCACTGTCTTGTGCAAACCACGTGATCTGGTTCTTTTCTGCCGATAACGTGTTGACAAATTCGTGCAACATCGTAAAGTACCGGTCACTGCTCACTGTTTCTTGAAACAATGTGATAAAGATGCGACTGGTGATAGGCGCACAAGGTGCCAGGTTTTTTGTGAATGCAGAGGCAAGTCCCACAGCTTATAGGGCTTTCCCGTGGCCCATACTCGAGAATTCTGCGCAGTTAGGTACCCGTCCAGATGGAACCACGCTTTGTCAGACGAATACCAGTCATCCAGTTACTCCCCATCCGATGTTACAGAGTCAAAGAACCACTGACAATAAGCGTGAGGTAGTTCCTGTTCTCCTGACAGCAGTAGCTGGACCGCAAGGATTTTTTAGCGGTACTGCCGACAGAAGGCTCGGACTGACTTGAAAAGCGTCGAACGGACTTCTGGCGACTCACGGCATATGCAGCTCGGACGTCGATCAAAATTTTCCTCTGTTAACACCTTCGGTCGACAGCTTCTCGGTGCGTCCTCGACATTCTCACTCTTCCGAAACTTGTCTCCTGTGTATAGCCGCATGATGTGACTCTCCTGAAATTTGTCTCCTGTGTATAGCCGCATGATGTGACAATCCAAGTCTCCTGAAACTTGTCTGCTGTGTACAGCAGCACGATGTGACATTCCTAGTCTCTTGAACCTTGTCTCGTGTGTATAGCCGTATGATGTGACATTCCTAGTCTCCTGAAACTTGTCGTGACCGCATGATGGATGATTTGTTTGGAGCAACAGCTCTGCACTTTTCTGAGAAGGCCTCCTACGACCGAGCGATGCAGTTCGTGAACTGAATGCCCACTTCTGCAACGTGTGCCCCATGGCTACTCAGTGTTCTGCGCCACCTGGGAAAAGAAAAGTTACATGCGCTCTCCTTATGGTTGTACCAGTTTTTAAGCACTCTCCATTTTCCTGTTTCACAATGCACACCTGCGCCAAAAGCATTTCTTGGACAAGGGAGATAGCCGAAACATTACTGTATCCACATTTTTCTAAATTCGGTAACTGGCCTTCATCGAACAGCAAGTTCAGCTCTTTCTTGCTCATTATACTGTGATGTATTACTTTTTTTTTCACTTGACGCTGTTTAAGTTGTTCTTTTTTTGTTGTTGAAATTTGTGTTATCTGCTTTCTTTTATTACTTGAAGGCCATATGTGAAGAATTTGGTGCAAATGACAAATTGCATGGACAGCAAGCAGTTGTATCTGTAACATTGGGCAGATAGACCTGGTTTTAAAAAAAAGTTTTATTCACATAATGCCTCTATAGTTTGAGGTAATACTGTTTTCTTCATATCTTCTCCCGTCGTTATTTTAAAGTCACTGCTAGATAAAACAAAATGACAAACCACAACAAACTGCTGGCAAATTGTTCTTGAAACCATTTCTTCTCTTCACTTCCAGAATGGAAATGCTTTGGCGTGACATAAAATTGATCACGTCGTGCATCGTATTTTCCAGTTGGAATATCCACTGAGATATCAGCAAAAAAAAAAAAACAACAACAACAACAACAACACAGATTTATAACTACAAAGACTGCGATGAAGGCTTCAATAAAATCGATGGTAACTTAGCAATTGGCTGTAATTTGTTCAATCAATATTAAGAAACATTCACTTCAAGTCACGCATGGCGGTCAGAAATATTGCCTACACAAGTGTCACGTGTATTATATTTTCCTGTACGACTTCTGTCACATTCTGGTGCATTTTGCTCTAACGCACTTCTTCATTTCTCCACGCGCTTGGCTAGTTCTTTTATACTCCTGGCTGGTTCCAGGTTAAGTTGCTTCATGCACCGTCAGCCCTTTTGATGTACACTAGATGACCGAAATGAATGGGTACACTTTCTGTTCTTGTTCATGTTACGAGCTTTCAGCTGGTTATAAAAAGTGTGGACCACGAAAACCCAGCCCGGGTAACCCATCACAGGTTACATTTACAGTGTATTGCAAACATTCCATCTGAGAAATAACAATGCTGTCTCGGAATACTTGAAGCGGTCTGCTCAACCCTAATAGTCGCTCGCTGCTTAACATGCATGTGGACAACGTCTCCCTGCATATACATCCGTGGTCTCATAAAGTTTAAAAAAAAAACTAGATCCGAGAACAGGTCGTAGTGAACGTAACCGAACCCGGCTAAATAAACAAATTCCCCTATTCAACACTTTATCTCATGTTTCATGTAAACAAAGCTACTGTGGTTCCAGTCAATGGTACAGCACATAGTCAACACATATACGTATATGTAGGTATATGTAGCATGACGATCACTCAACGTCCAAATCACAAACATTGTTCTTTTTCACAGAACATATTGTCATAGTGTGGACGTTTAATAAACAGTCAGTTCACCTTTGGTTTATAACCGTCACTTTTTCTCATTTTTAATAAGTTGCTAAAACTAGTTGATTTAGATATGGCCTGTCACTCGATTTCCATTCAGGCAACTGAATTTTGATACCCTAGCACCCTAGATATACATGTAACTGCAAATATAAGGGTCGCAACCATTGGAAAAAAAATGCAAAGAGCGAGTCAAAATATCTTTTTTGTATATTTTTCAATCCTTTCGTCCCTTGATTAGATATAATACTTATTATTATATGAAATTTAGTGTAGTGTTTAACACTGCATGTGAATAGTGAATTCTTCTAGTTCTCTAAAATAAAACTCTTCAAAGTTGTTCTCTGGTAATGGCTCCAGACGGGTGCTGCTTCGTTACATTAAAGATTACGTATCGTTCTCTCTTCTGTCAAAACAAGCTGTTGAAACTGACAGAAAAGTCTGTGCTGTTGGTAAAATACACCTTTTATTTCTATACACTTACATAGAGCCTCAGGGAGGCATTTGTAACGTGACTCAAAGCCATTACCCCACTCCCACCCTACTGATTAGTCCCTCTGTCTTCATCAACTACTGTTTTTCCTTAAACCCGCCCCCAAAACCGGGGTAGCTATCCGGCCCCTGAAAGGGACGCATTCGCTGGACCCATCTCTCATTGGTCCTGTATCTATGTACAGCCCGTACAAGGGTCACGATACAGACCGTTACTTTCTTGTTAAAAAGAAAAAAATTTATTTTCTTTGAACAAGCTGTAATCCTTACGCACATATTACATTCAGTCGGATGAAAGAAATCATTCTTGTTTACCTACGCTTACTTTAAACAAATGAAAATTTGATGTCAAGGAAAAATGAAATTGGAGAACCGAATCCTTTCGTTTTACTTCATGTTCTTATCAGTTTTAATCTAATCTTTTCTCACATTGTTATTATTATTATTATTATCATACTCCAATCTCCGTATGAAAGCTATGTTGCCGAAATATTCTTTTCTGTGACTGTTTTATAGAAAAAACGAATACAAATTGCTTGCCTCCGTCTTCTGTAAAATTTTCAGCTGTATTTATATATGAAAGAGTCTTGTAAAATAAACGATCTCTGCACATTTAAACAACGGAAACTGAACACTGTTGTTGATATCCCCTTGAGCCGTCATTTTTCTCTCCTTTTCTAGTCTGTCTGTCGTTGTCTGAACTGTTTTCCCGAGGTTTTGCTACATTAACCCCTGCACAGCGTACACATTCTCGTGCTGGAAGCTAAGTCAATAAACAGAAAGAGAAAAACATTGAACCCCCAGAGCGGAACGTAGCAAAGCTGGAATCCTTAATAGACTTTTAGTTTTCGCGGATGCTTATTTTTCTGCGCTTGTTTCTGGAGAAGCAGCTTACAGCGTAGAAATTTTTAACCCTGTTATAACCGTATCCATAAAATCTGGAACATTATAGGATTGAAATAGAATATTTATTTTCGGTTTCTTCTCTCGTGTATCAGATCAGTCATGAAACCTGCAGTAATACTTCAGGATGCTTATTCTGACGGATTTTTAACATAAAATAAAGTGTACACTCTATTGTCTCCGAAAATGTCTGCCTGCAGGGCGAGGAGCGAGGCACACCAAACTGGATTGCGGTACACAAACGGTTAGTGGTAATGAAGAGAAAATAAAATATTTCGTGAGGTCTAGCTACACAAACAAGATTCCCCCCTCTCTCTATCTCTCCTCCTCCTCTACCTTTTCTTAATTCAAAGCGAATGAGAAAGGAAAAAAACACATTCCTCTCAATTGACAGATATTTCGCTATTCGAAAATGGAAATCTCAAACATTTTGTCCCACAAAAGGTTCTTATTTTATAAATAAACTAACATAAGAATAACTTTTCACCCAACTCTGACAAATGATTTCATGGATCTTTCACGTCTAATTGGTCAGAAGCTCTTGTATAGACACACATATTAGCGCGTCAAAAGTGTTAACACTTCCGTCTGTCAGCGCACATGTATAATAATACTTTACAGAGCAGAAAGAAGGCACATCGAGAGTTTAACGGACTCTGTGCTTTCATGTTTGTTATCGTAGGGCAAATATCAGAGTCCTCAGACGGAATTAGATATTGGAATTTATAACACGGAAGCAAACGTCGGATGAAAGTAAACATCGTTATTATTTGACGGAAGAAAATACATCACACGTCCGATGTGATAAGCATGCGAGTCATCAGAAGCAAATGCTGAAGTCATGAAACTGAAGAATCTACTCGTAATACATGATTCTTTAGCTTCAGGAATATCTCTGAGTCTTCTGGTGGAAGTAAATATAAGAGTGGTGAGAAAGAAGTAAATATAAGAGCGGCGAGAAAGAAGTAAATATAAGAGTGGTGAGAAAGAAGTAAATATAAGAGTGGTGAGAAAGAAGTAAATATAAGAGTGGTGAGAAAGTAAATATAAGAGTGGTGAGAAAGAAGTAAATATAAGAGTGGTGAGAAAGAAGTAAATATAAGAGCGGCGAGAAAGAAGTAAATATAAGAGTGGTGAGAAAGAAGTAAATATAAGAGCGGCGAGAAAGAAGTAAATATAAGAGTGGTGAGAAAGAAGTAAATATAAGAGCGGCGAGAAAGAAGTAAATATAAGAGTGGTGAGAAAGAAGTAAATATAAGAGTGGTGAGAAAGAAGTAAATATAAGAGCGGTGAGAAAGAAGTAAATATAAGAGTGGTGAGAAAGAAGTAAATATAAGAGTGGTGAGAAAGAAGTAAATATAAGAGTGGTGAGAAAGAAGTAAATATAAGAGTGGTGAGAAAGAAGTAAATATAAGAGTGGTGAGAAAGAAGTAAATATAAGAGTGGTGAGAAAGAAGTAAATATAAGAGCGGCGAGAAAGAAGTAAATATAAGAGCGGCGAGAAAGAAGTAAATATAAGAGCGGCGAGAAAGAAGTAAATATAAGAGTGGTGAGAAAGAAGTAAATATAAGAGTGGTGAGAAAGAAGTAAATATAAGAGTGGTGAGAAAGAAGTAAATATAAGAGTGGTGAGAAAGAAGTAAATATAAGAGTGGTGAGAAAGAAGTAATATAAGAGTGGTGAGAAAGAAGTAAATATAAGAGTGGTGAGAAAGAAGTAAATATAAGAGTGGTGAGAAAGTAAATATAAGAGTGGTGAGAAAGAAGTAAATATAAGAGTGGTGAGAAAGAAGTAAATATAAGAGTGGTGAGAAAGAAGTAAATATAAGAGCGGCGAGAAAGAAGTAAATATAAGAGCGGTGAGAAAGAAGTAAATATAAGAGTGGTGAGAAAGAAGTAAATATAAGAGTGGTGAGAAAGAAGTAAATATAAGAGCGGCGAGAAAGAAGTAAATATAAGAGCGGCGAGAAAGAAGTAAATATAAGAGTGGTGAGAAAGAAGTAAATATAAGAGCGGCGAGAAAGAAGTAAATATAAGAGCGGTGAGAAAGAAGTAAATATAAGAGTGGTGAGAAAGAAGTAAATATAAGAGTGGTGAGAAAGAAGTAAATATAAGAGTGGTGAGAAAGAAGTAAATATAAGAGTGGTGAGAAAGAAGTAAATATAAGAGTGGTGAGAAAGCAGTAAATATAAGAGCGGCGAGAAAGAAGTAAATATAAGAGTGGTGAGAAAGAAGTAAATATAAGAGTGGTGAGAAAGAAGTAAATATAAGAGCGGCGAGAAAGAAGTAAATATAAGAGTGGTGAGAAAGAAGCAAATATAAGATTGGTGAGAAAGAATTAAACATAAAAATAGTGAGAAAGAAGTAAATATGTGAGTGGTGAGAAAGAAGGTACAATAAGAGTGGTGGTCAGAAGTAAGTAAATATAAGAGTGGTGAGAAAGAAGTAACTATAAGAATGACAGCTGCCTTGAAATACATATTTCAGCTGCCTTGTTTGTTTTGTCAGTAGTCATCAATTTAGTTTTCTTCGCGTTAAGATAGAGGTTTTGCTCTTCCCTGTTCTTACTGTGGACAGTAATACTGTGTCATCAGCATATCTAATCTCTCGCATTTCATAACTTCCATTTGTTATGGCATCGTAATATTCTTTATGTACATCTTCTCTAACATTCCTCATTATATTTTCAGTATACAAGTTAAATAAGTAAAGCGACAATATGCAACTCTTACGGACCCCCTGTTTTATGTCAAACCAAGTTGTTGTTTCACCATTTATTCTTACTGCTGCCTGTTGGTCTAGATACAGCTGTGATGTTAATTGTATCAAATGTGTTGGAAATCCCATTTTTTTCATTATTTCCCAAAGTTTCTGGTGTTGTACACAATTAAATGCCTTTTAGTAGTCTATAAAGGATAAATATAGATTCAGATTAAATTCTCTGCATTTCTCTATTATTAATCTTATATTGAATATATGATCTCTTGATCCTCTTCAGAGAGATCAGATGAAGGTAAATATCAGATAGGTCAGATGGAGGTAAATATCAGAGCGGACGGATGGAAGTAAATATTGGATTGATCGAATAGAAATAAATATCAGAATAGTATGATGAAAATTTATAAAGATTTCAAAATAGATGCAAGGAAGAAACATATTTTATTTATCATAAGGGGCTAAACTTTCCTTTGCAGCTTGCATGTGGGGAAGGGGGTGTATCGCTCCAGGACTTACCCCGTTTTAAGGGGGTTCGGAGGGTTTTTATTGTTTTAAGGAGTCTGGGGAGAGTGTAATGGGTGGAAACAGAAAAGCTAATCAACAGAGTGTAGAGGTACCAAGACAACAACAACAACAACAACAACAACAACTCATCTTTGTACCGCCTTAAAAATTCCTCTCTGAACTTCTGTAAGTATGAACAAGTGATTTAAAGTAACAAACAACAAAGGGACGCAGAAAAGCTGAGAACCACTGACTGACCGAACAGAGCTCAAGTTTGCCTCTGGTTATTTTATTCCTGTAGGCAATAAACAGGATGCGACAGTTAATGCTGTCTAAGCCCTGTAGTTTCATGCGTGCGTTTCTTGAGGGCGCTAGCAGGGTGCGGTAACACTGTGCTCTCAAAGTCCACAGTAACTGGGTATTTAATACTGCTATGTGACAAAACTTAGGAGAAAGCGACGGGAAAGGTTTGTTTTTTTTTTTATAGATTTATGTAGCGTGAGTGATCTGAGAATTCTAGCATTATCATCCTCACAGTCATCATTGTCATATTAGTCGTCAACTTTATCATCATCACCACCATCATCAGTAGGTTCCTTTAAATTTCATTATTTATTGAGGTGAGCACTTTCCCTTGTCCTGCTCTGCACTGTTCAGCGGTGTATGCAAGCCGAATTTTCTCTTTCTGTCTTTGAATGTTAATTGTTATCCCAGCCATGCAAGTTCTTTCCCAAACGATTTTCTTTTGCTTTTATATTCTTCAGCCGTTCGTACGGTTTTGTGGATAAAAAAAATCACGTTTCTCCACATAGTTTGTTCCATTGTAGGGAATCTGTAATTTTAAAGCACCGCAAAAGCTAAAGATAGGAATTAGTAATTTTCCGGGAAAAGGGTAGTGGGTGTGTTTATTTTGATCTTTCTCTGTGTGAGATTTTTTTTTCTCTACTTGTTGAACAGTAGTATAAGAGTTTCAAAATATTGTAAGGCTAAGCTAACAGACGTATACTTTATTTTTATAAAATAAAATAACTTATTAAAAGAAGAGGTCCAAGTGTGATGTGTTTGCCCACAGATACTGATGAAGTGATCAAAGTGTGATGTGTTTGCCCACAGATACTGATGAAATGGTCCAAATGTGATGTATTTGCCCACAGATACTGATGAAGTGGTCCAAGTGTGACGTGTTTACCTACAGATACTGATGAAGTAGTCCAAGTGTGACGTGTTTATCTACATATACTGATGAAGTGGTCCAAGTGTGATGTGTTTGCCCGCAGATACTGATGAAGTGGTCCAAGTGTGATGTGTTTGCCCGCAGATACTGATGAAGTGGTCCAAGTGTGATGTGTTTCCCCACAGATACTCGCGCACACGCTCAGTATTTGTAGTATGTATATAGCTAGCAATGTCCGTGAAACATTTGAACTTGCATATCTTGAAACTGTAGAAATAAACAGTTAGTACTTCAGCATCCATCGATCCATGTCCTTGGCCGGTGATCGGTTGGGCAATCACCCCACACCCTATGGCGTCTTGCAGGGCAGGAACAAATTGTCTCCACCTCACGCGGCCTGCGGCCAGCTGTTGTATTGTGCCCCAACTGTCCTGTATGCTGCGCATTTCCGCTTCCGCAGTTCTCCACCAGGCAACCTTGAGTCGTCCTCTTTTTCTTGTTCCCTCGGGTGTCCATGGCATGGCTTCGGTATACGATGAAGCAAATCATTATTTGTGTTTGCACGTGATTAATGAATTTCAAATGTATACATGTGTTACACTTTTACATAGCCTATGCACGTGTAAACAAATGTAACTTCATCCTACCTTTTATATTACAACTGAACACTATAAAGTGCTTTTATATAAAAGCAATCTTTCATTACAGAAAGTTCATAGGTCATTGTTGGCAAATACAAGCAACAGCAGAGCTTGAGTACAGCACTCGGGAGCTGTTGCTCCAGCTTTACGTGCTTAACGTGTCCTCGGCAAGTGAAGCTAAAAGCTCGGTGATAGCCATCATTTACCGCATGGCAAATTCCGCGTCGGATTAACGTGCTTGATTTACAACCACTGACAGACGCGAAAGGAACCGAGCGGCTCATTGCATGAGGCAGATCTCTCATTATTGATTAAACGACACACAAGATTCACTTTCCAGTGTTAGCCCCGTACAAAAGTTGTCAGGAGAGTTTCACAAGGAAATTACTCATAAACATCACCCATTCTGCTAGTTACAAATGAGATTAGGTTGACTGTGTCCTGCCAATGCAACCTGTTTCACGGAAAATTCTATCAGACTCCGTCTTGTGAACACATCACGTAAGATCTGACATGACGCATTACATTAATACAATTTTAAATTCTTACATTCTTGCATCAGAATCTTCCAACAGGGAAGTCCAGAAAATGAGTTTTCCCGATAGAATTTTTTTTTTAACAAAAATATAAGGAAGAAAAATGAGTATGGAGAACATCTGATAAGACAAAGAATGCTCAAATACTTGCCTGGGGATGAGATCACGCTCAAGAATAATAGAATGCAGAAAAATATATGAAGTGTCAATCACTGACATCAAAGAAGCCAGAAAAATCTGTAGAATATGCTCTTCTGGAACGAACGCATAGAAACGACTTGGGGAAATCCTCGAAAGAGTAACAGTTTTCACAAGTATGATGATGATGCTAATAATAACCACAATAATGGCTTTGATGCCAACAGATATAAAGAATTCACTGATCACAGCCAGTACAGAATATAACTTTACGATCAGTTACAACGTGCATGGAAAAAGATAAATAAGCCATAATAGCAGACTCCTCTGTAGTGTGTTTGACTTCGCATTAATGCAACATTAACTTCCCATCGATCTGTAGTTTGCACCTAAGACATAAAAGGATTTCGCGATACAAAACTGTTACTATTTTTCTTTTTTTCTAAAGCTTACATGATCTCCAATACTCGCACGGAGCTGGGCATTAATCAGTGCCCAAGCGTATATCTGCAAGACCTGATGGCGTCGTGCATTTTAGCGCAGTGAACAAAAGTAGTCATTAATATAACACTTATCACGCCCACAGGAATCTGTGGCTTGGAAACGTAGAACATAGCCAGCCATGACTTGGCACAGATTTATCGCTATTTGAAAAAAAAACAAATAATTGATGAATAATGAGGGCCAAACAAGTAGACGGCTGATACTTTCCTAGATTGACAATTATCAAAGAATTATCTCCACACTGTTGTTAATACACGTCATGTAATCAGATGTATTGCGATGATTAATAGATATAAATTACTAAGAAAGGATTATTTATCATCATCATCATCATCATAATCATTTTTATTATTAGTACTATTATCACTTCTACGAAATTTGACAGATGGATGAAAGAAAATCAGACTAGCCTGCATACCTGATTCTATAACCTTTGAGAACAAAGTTTATTAGTTCGTTATCTCCTTGTCTCTAAAATTAGAATCTGTAAATTGATATTTTTCTTATTTCTGTTTTATTTTACATCTGGATATATTCATGGCTATTCTTCTTGTTCTTCTTTCTGCTGTTGCTGTTGCTGTTTTTGCTGCTGTTGTTGTTCTTCTTTATAGTTCTGCGTTCCTCTCTTTATCATTGTCTCTAATTCTAACCCTCTTCATATTTTTGTCTTCTGTCCTTCTGTTTGTCTCTAATTCTAACACTCTTCTTATTTTTTTTGTCTTTTATCCTTCTATATGTATCTAATTATAAACTTTCTCGTTTTTATATTGTTTTATTTCTCTCTGTTTTAAATTTTAACTTCTTTATACCTGTGTTATTTTCCCTTTCTTTGTGTCTCTATTTCTAACTTCTTTATGTCTGTCTGTTTGTCTGTCTGTCTATGGGGGTGAAGAGGCTGTCCAGTTAGGCACTCAGCGACCCATAGCTGACCAAGACCCTGTTCCACCTCTCAGCAATAGGCATAGCCCGGCTAAAGGGGCAGGGATCGCCGTAGTTCCCATGGTGGTGGAGCCTGCTAAAGAAGCACTGCACACTTCCTGCTTTATAGCTGTACTCCGGGACTGAAAAAAGTAGCTGCCATAACCCCCTCTCACTCCGATATGATGCTGTACTTCAACACCTCTACATCTACAGCATCGGCTGCAAAGAACACTATCTCCCGATTACAGGGAGATAGCACAAGACAATATATATATATATATATATATATATATATATATATATATATATATATATATATATATATATATATATATGTATTTTTTTTTGCTTTCTTTCTCTGTGTCTCCAATTTTACCCTCTCTATATCTGTGAGTATTTGTCATTTCCTGGTTTTGGTGGATTAAAGAAGAAAGTCTCATGGTCTTAGTAAGATAAGCAATCCCATCGGGTTGAGTCTTATCAGCTCTCATCATCTCATTACTCTATCACGCCCATCAACACCCATTTTCTTTGTGTGTGTGTCGTGTGTGTTTGTGTGTGTAAGAAAACGGAAAAACAAATTATTACTGCAACATTAATTTTATTATTAACCTTAGTGTCTGTAGCCTCGGGAAGCTGTTACAGATAAACAACTCACCGACCTCTGGGACATATCCCAGAGGGGTCAAGCCACTCAGAGATTCTGAAGTTTAAAGGGCTGAAACGGTTGCCTAAGAAGTGGGAAAGAGCTTTTCTGACGTTAAATGTTGATGTCTTGCTATATGAAACATATATTCTTGCCCAGACCTAAACCGAGCCAATGTGAAAAGGGCCGGTTGATGTTATGAAACTTCATTGTAAATTAGTAACGGGAAAAGAAAGAATATGTCGTTAGATGAGACAAAGGTGGAACGGAGTATGAACACTTAAAAACAACCACCCAGTCGAACCAAAGGTGCACTGATTAATAGGCGCTCTTTTGAAAATGATTTTAGTACTTTATTTAATCAGTCTGGGACTCTGGGATTCCTGCATCGTAAAAATACAAAAGACGCTCTGGGATTCCAATGTTAGAGTCTTCCTCCGAGATTCTGCTGTCCCAGACTAATTAAAATCAGGAAATAAAGTCAGTACTATAGAAGTCTGCTGCAGTATCAAAGACGGGGCTCTAAGAATGAAAAGAGTAATATATAAGGGGGTTCATATGTTCTATATCTTGACATATGAAACACATAATTGTAGGATTCACATATGAAACAACGACATGTTGCTTTTGGGATAACTGGATCCCCCAGACACTTACAGCCCGCGTTAGAAGATTCCTGTTTCTTTCCTGTGTGTGCTGGTCACAGTCCGGACATATAGCATTGTTAAGTGAAAACCTAGCATAAAACAGAATCAAGACAACCCAGCAGATGTGACTGTTGTGATTATTCAGCACAGTGCAATGTTGTCAAATGCTGAACTCATGAATTCATTAAATCCAGTCATATGCTAAGAAAGTATTAAATCATATCTGCTTACTTCAGAACTATAGTCGAAGACGAAAAATTGCCATTAGATTATATAAAGAAATGTTCATTTTCTGCATGCATTCACAGAAAACATCAGACAATCAAAGATTAGGGTCAGGATTTGACAAGGAAATATTTTACAGTTCCACTGTCCCTTATAATACATGTTTTCAAATGATCGGACTGGTTCTGTCTACATAGAGAAGCGGCTACTGAGAAGCGGTTCTGTCTACATAGAGAAGCGGCTACTGAGAAGCGGTTCTGTCTACACAGAGGCTACTGAGAAGCGGTTATGTCTACATAGAGGCTACTGAGAAGCGGTTTTGTCTACATAGAGGCTAATGAGAAGCGGTTCTGTCTATATAGAGAAGCGGCTACTGAGAAGCGGTTCTGTCTACATAAAGGCTACTGAGAAGCGGTTCTGTCTACATAGAGAAGAGGTTATCAATTATATAAAATATCCTTTCATGCTTCCGGGTTCGCCATAGCTTTGTTACAACTTAAATTGCTATTCAGTGCTGTAGATAGATTTATGAACATAAGAAACCCGGTTTAGAACGTGCGTACTATACCATTGGTCAGTCACGAACGGATTGATTGATTGATCTTTATTTCAAAAGGGTTAAGAATTGGGCACGCAGGCGCGTCTGACATTCTGCCCTCTGTCATACAACTTTCACTCTGTTCCAGACATTCTGCAAATATGCTGCTCATATAACAAACATAATTAACAATAAAATAACTACGTACACATATAAATGATAAATGACTAACTACATACACACATAAATGACTAACTACATATACATGAATAATCACGTATACATATAAATGAGTCACTACATACACATATAAATGACTAACTACATACACATATAAATGGCTATCTACCAAACAAAAATTTCAGTACTATTCAGAATAAACAATTAAATGAATTTGGTGACTGTAGTCTAAAATAACTTATAATAAACGGAATGAATGAATGAATGAATAATCTTTATTTTTCAAGGGTAAAGAATTGGGCACGCAGGCCCGTCTTACATTCTGCCCTTCATCACTCCATCTTTCATTCTTCCCACACACTTGATTTAGTACAAAAATACAAATTAAATTAGTAAAAACATATCAAAAGAGTGTAAGATTTAACTACTACATTCAAGGTAAAAGAGAAGAAGTAATTAACATAATAAAATAGCACTCACGCACACATACACCCGCAGACATATACATAAATAAAAATACATTATAAATATAGATCTTCTAACATATTTTTTTAAACAAACATTAAAATAATTTCTAACAATATCTAACAAGTTGCTTTTCTAACTATGTCATTGAAGTACTTGATGGTTTACGAGCCATGTGTTGAGAGAGTGCTGGCTATTTTATGGAGGCATATAATTACATGCAAGTAAATAATGAAACAGGTTTGAGTTAAAGGATGAAGTATTACCAATGGATTTTAAATTGTAGGGGAGGGTGTTCCAGAGCTGTACTGCAGAGTATGCAAGGCTTTTCTTGTACATATCAATTCTGGGTTTAGAAAGAAGACAGTTTTTTAAACGCTAGCTATGTTTAGTGTTATACGTAAACAGTGACCACAAGTAAGGCGGAGCATTGTGCGACAGAATTCTGTGAACAAACTTAACTTTGTTAAAAATGATTCTATTTTTGAG
The DNA here is from genome assembly GCA_009760885.1 of Achatina immaculata. Classification (NCBI taxonomy): domain Eukaryota; kingdom Metazoa; phylum Mollusca; class Gastropoda; order Stylommatophora; family Achatinidae; genus Lissachatina; species Lissachatina immaculata. The sequence goes on along the minus strand of CM019691.1, from coordinate 52,750,759 downwards.
GGGTAGAATTTTGAGTTGTTTATGTTGATCTACAGTCTGTACTGAGTGTTTGTCACAAATAAGATTTAATGCTCGCTTGTGAAGTGAGTGGAGCCTTTTTGTGTTTGAGACTGAGCATCCATCCCAGATTGTGGAACAGTAATCTAAGTGTGTTTGTATGTGTGATATGTAGTATATTTTTCTTGTGTTTTTGTCGATAAAGTGTTTAATCTTGGCTAATTGGTAAACTTTCTGTGCAATCAAATTTGTTAGGTTATGTACGTGAGAATTCCAAGTTAAATGCCGATCAATGATGAGTCCTAGGGTTTTATGTTCATGAACATTTTCTATTGCCTTAGTCCCAGCACAAAGCTGTAGTGAAGTTTTAGTTGCATTTTGCAGTTTCTGTCTTGTAGTGATGAGCATGGATTTTGTTTTGTTGGTGTTTATCAACATACCATTTTTATTACTCCATTTAATCAAACTGTTTATATCATTTTGGAGCGTTGTCTGTAGGTTATTGATGTCATACTCACTATTGTAAACAGTACAGTCGTCAGCGAAAAGATCACATGAAGAGTGCTTTAAATGTAGTGGTAGGTCGTTAATATAGATAGCAAAGAGAAGAGGACCAAGAATGGAGCCTTGAGGAATACCGGTATCAACCACAGACGAGCCAGATATTTTGTTTCTAAAGCAAACTACTTGTTTTCTACCTGAGAGAAAAGATGTAATACATTTTGTTAGGTCAGGATGTAATCTATAGCCTTCCAGCTTTTCTGCAAGAATTTCATGATCAATCATATCGAAGGCTTTCTTAAAATCAACAAAGACAGCACCACACAATTTGTCATCATTTATATTAGACAGCCAGCTTTCTGTCATTTTAGTTAATGCTGTGTGGCAGGAGTAATTTGGTCTAAAACCTGACTGACTGTCTATTAGTAGACTGTTTTCTTGCATGTGGAGCAGAGTTAATTTTTGTATATGTTTTTCAAGAGGTTTAGATAGTGATGACAGAATGGATATGGGTCTATAGTTTGAGAGGTCACTAGTCTGTCCAGATTTAAAAAGAGGAAAAACTTTGGCGAGTTTAAAAGCGTCAGGGAAATATTTTTTGTCAATACACAAGTTGTATAAGTATGTTAGTGTGTCTGTGATAACTGGTGCAGCGTAGCGTAGTATCTTGTTACTAATGTCATCACATCCTGCTTAGTTAGTGTTCTTTAAGGACCGGATGTAGTTATAAACCTCATCGACTGTGAGGAAAGGAATATTAATTTGTTTTAGCTTTACACATTTACTGTCGCTGAAAGTTTTCAACACGCTCAGGTCGCAATTTGGGGTCGGTAATGAAGATTTTAGAATACTAATTTCTTCCCTAAAATGTTCACTGAAGTTAATGCAAGTATGTTCACCATTAAGTGTTTGTGGGTCAGTTTGCTTCCTTTTATTTACAAGAGTATTAATCGCTTTCCAGATTGATTTACTATCAGTTTTGTCTTTCACTAAATTTCTGAAGTAATTTTTCTTTTCCTGCCTAATTAAATACTGCACCTTATTCCTAAGTGAACGATAGCTACTGAAATTTCTGCTTTTGTGAGCTTCATCCCGTTTCCTCATGAGTTGCAATATATCGGGAGTTATCCACGGGGATTTTGTTACGTGTTTTACTCTCATTTCTTTGATGGGGACATGCTTGTCAAAAATGTTTCGAAATATCTTGATCCAGTATTCGATAGCCTCATCTGGATTTGTTAACTGGAAAACGTACGTAAGAGGCGAAGCTTTCAGATCAGTTAAAAATAATTCCAAATTAAAGTTTTTAAAGTTTCTATATTTGATGCTGGTATGTTTGTGTTTTGGTATTTTATACCCCTTATGTGACCACGTACAGCAGACCGGGTAGTGATCACTCAGCGACACATGAGGGACAGTACATTCAGTAATGTTTCCTGGATGGGCTACATAAATATGATCTATTAGTGTTGATGATGATTCAGTAACTCTAGTAGGTTTGTTAACAATTTGCGAGAAGTTGTAAGATGTTAAAATGTTCTTCCATGTAGGATTTGGCTGATTAAGATCTATATTGAAGTCGCCTAGAATGATTATGTCCTTGAATTTATGAGTTACAGCATCATCCATCATGGTCGCAAAGTGATCATACCACTCGGCTGAAGCATTTGGATTTCGGTATATAAAACTAATTAGAATTGGACTAAGATTTGATATTTTGACTTCTAGCATAATACATTCAACCTCTGATGTTTCTAGGTCTTCTCTTCTACAAAATTTAATTGTGTTAGAAATGTAAACGACTAAACCTGTCTCTAGCTTCCTAGTTGGGTCACGCCTGATCAAATTAAAACCATCTATTCTTATATCATTGTCTGTGATGTTTTTGTGTAATCTGCTTTCAGAGAAACCAAAAATATGAAAATGTTGTTGAAGTATATGTGTAACCTCAGGGAGTTTTCCTAACAAAGGAGAAGGAACGAGAAGGCTCCACTGAAATTTTGCAACAGGTTATGCATTATTTAGTGTTGTAGTTGCTCCGAGAGCCGTGCAACCAAGAGTGTTGCAGTTCCGTGACATCGCTGATGACAGAAATAACTGATTGTCATCATTTTCCTCTTGGGACAAACAACAAGGAACAAGTCGGGGACATCCCAGTCAGGTTTCCCAGGAAGTTCCACCTCAGTAAGAACTACATAATCAGGCTCTTGTAAGCCACCCTGAGCGTTTCAAAGAAATGAGATCTGGCCTTGGTCGGATAATGTTCATCAGATCTCTGAGAGTTGGCACCCTAGCTCTCCATATTGTTCAGTAATTTTGCTGTCGTCGTGGAGGATGCAGCAAGTCTTGGATTTTATCGTTACCATCATTCATAAAGAATGTTGGTAGTGCGATGTGTCAAACTATATGGTCACACCAAATGTTAGAGAAGCGCATAGGCCATCAACTGGTTCATCACTTTAGAAATTAGAGAGAATACTGACCATCAGTTATCTCATCACTTTGAAAGTTCGAGAGCTGCACTAACCATTCATCAGCTTTCCCATTACTTTGGAAATGAGAGGGATGAATGTATCAACTATCTCATCACTTTGGAGTGAATTAGAGACCACCATAGACCAGCAATGATTTCATTACTGTGGAAGTTAGAGAGATGCATGGACAATCAGATATCTTATTACTATCTTCCTGACACCAACATTACTAATTCAGTTCTTTGTATCTTGTGGTAGTTTAACATTTCTCTCTTTCTCTCTTTCTCTCTCTTTCTCTCTCTCTCTTTGAACCTTAAGTGCCCAGGGCACATGGGGCTTCCGCAAGGGTTTTCCACAAACGCCTGTCCTTTGCTTTTTTTCCGCTCTTGCCCAGGTGAGCCCTCTATTGCTCAGCATCCTCCTTGTTGTTCTTCTCCATGTCTCATTTATGCTTAACACTTCAGCCTTATTTTATTTCTCTCATTCTCATCTCTCTCTCATCTCTCTCTCTTGCTCTCTCTCTCTCTCTCTCTCTCTCTCTCTCTCGTCCACCATGCTAGCACCAATCTTCAGTAGTCAGCTGAAGCACAACAGCTCTGGAAGTCACGGCCCTGAGGGATCCATCCTCCTTCGGACGTCAGGATGGTCATGGCCGAAACGGTTCTCTGATGCTCTGAGGAGTTGTGTTGTTGTTGTTGTTGTTGTTATTGTTTTGCTCTCTCCAACAGAAAGTTACCTGCCTGTATACCCTCCTTTTCTCCATTTCTCTCCCCTGCTTGATTTTGTTCATCACTTTATCGCAGAGACTTTGGCAAGAAATAATGACTTTATTCCATCATGTTACAATATACTGTCTGACTGAGCTAATGGGCAAGAAAGTAAACTTTGCGAAACGTGACTTTTCAATTAATCAGACACTAAGAGTAATTCTAGTCTATTGTTTTCAGCCATAGTCGCTTTCTACGAAATGTTTCTTCCAATTAGTGTCTTTCAGGAAAAAACTTCCGTTTTATGGAATTTTACTTTTTTTTTTCTTCGTTCCGCCTGTGTTTCTAATTAATTTGTACTATACCTGATTGTTGTATTACTTCTTAGGGCTTGAATAATGAAATAATAGAGCACAATTATTTAGTGAAGCAGAAATATCATTTTAGTAACAGGAATTAATTAAGTGTCCATTAACCAAACCCGAGTTACGCATTAGCGCCTGTTAAGAATGTCTACATGACTGAGTGTGGAGGGGAAGAATGACTTGATGAGATAAGATGTGGGCTTATTCTCTGACTGAGTGTGGAGGGGAAGAATGACTTGATGAGATAAGATGTGGGCTTATTCTCTGACTGAATGTGGAGGGGAAGAATGACTTGATGAGATAAGATGTGGGCTTATTCTCTGACTGAGTGTGGAGGGGAAGAATGACTTGATGAGATAAGATGTGGGCTTATTCTCTGACTGAGTGTGGAAGGGAAGAATGACTTGATGAGATAAGATGTGGGCTTATTCTCTGACTGAGTGTGGAGGGGAAGAATGACTTGATGAGATAAGATGTGGGCTTATTCTCTGACTGAGTGTGGAGGGGAAGAATGACTTGATGAGATAAGATGTGGGCTTATTCTCTGACTGAGTGTGGAAGGGAAGAATGACTTGATGAGATAAGATGTGGGCTTATTCTCTGACTGAGTGTGGAGGGGAAGAATGACTTGATGAGATAAGATGTGGGCTTATTCTCTGACTGAGTGTGGAGGGGAAGAATGACGTGATGAGATAAGATGTGGGCTTATTCTCTGACTGAGTGTGGAGGGGAAGAATGACGTGATGAGATAAGATATGGGCTTATTCTCTGACTGAGTGTGGACGGGAAGAATGACTTGATGAGATAAGATGTGGGCTTATTCTCTGACTGAGTGTGGAGGGCAAGAATGACTTGATGAGATAAGATGTGGGCTTATTCTCTGACTGAGTGTGGAGGGGAAGAATGACTTGATGAGATAAGATGTGGGCTTATTCTCTGACTGAGTGTGGAGGGGAAGAATGACGTGATGAGATAAGATGTGGGCTTATTCTCTGACTGAGTGTGGAGGGGAAGAATGACGTGATGAGATAAGATGTGGGCTTATTCTCTGACTGAGTGTGGACGGGAAGAATGACTTGATGAGATAAGATGTGGGCTTATTCTCTGACTGAGTGTGGAGGGGAAGAATGACGTGATGAGATAAGATATGGGCTTATTCTCTGACTGAGTGTGGACGGGAAGAATGACTTGATGAGATAAGATGTGGGCTTATTCTCTGACTGAGTGTGGAGGGCAAGAATGACTTGATGAGATAAGATGTGGGCTTATTATCTGACTGAGTGTGGAGGGGAAGAATGACTTGATGAGATAAGATGTGGGCTTATTCTCTGACTGAGTGTGGAGGGGAAGAATGACTTGATGAGATAAGATGTGGGCTTATTCTCTGACTGAGTTTGGAGGGGAAGAATGACTTGATGAGATAAGATGTGGGCTTATTCTCTGACTGAGTGTGGACGGGAAGAATGACTTGATGAGATAAGATGTGGGCTTATTCTCTGACTGAGTGTGGACGGGAAGAATGACTTGATGAGATAAGATGTGGGCTTATTCTCTGACTGAGTGTGGAGGGGAAGAATGACTTGATGAGATAAGATGTGGGCTTATTCTCTGACTGAGTGTGGAGGGGAAGAATGACTTGATGAGATAAGATGTGGGCTTATTCTCTGAGTGTGGAGGGGAAGAATGACTTGATGAGATAAGATGTGGGCTTATTCTCTGACTGAATGTGGAGGGCAAGAATGACTTGATGAGATAAGATGTGGGCTTATTCTCTGACTGAATGTGGAGGGCAAGAATGACTTGATGAGATAAGATGTGGGCTTATTCTCTGACTGAATGTGGAGGGCAAGAATGACTTGATGAGCTAAGAGGTATACATATGCTTATTCCCTGACTGAATGTCGAAGGGAAGAATGACTTGATGAACTTTGTGTATACATAAGCGTATTCCCTGACTGAATGTTGAAGGGAAGAATGACTTGATGAATTATACATAGGCGTATTCCCTGACTGAATGTCGAAGGGAAGAATGACTTGATGAGCTAAGAGGTGTACATAGGCTTATTTCCTGATTGAATGGAGGAATGATTTGATGAACTAAGTGTATACATTGACTTATTTCCTGACTGAATGTGGAAGCAGGAAGCACAAAAAATGGAAAAAAATTGATGACGTTGTATTTAAGATACACGCAAATATAGGGATTTCAGTGTTAAGTATGTGGCAATTTCACCAAGTCTGAATTGTATATTCTCTATACACGTTGGTGTACCATTAGTCCGCTATAAGACTGTGACGGTATTAGGTATCATACTTTCCTTACTCTACTTTACCCTTCCTCTTGTACCGTGAGGAGAAATGCAGTTGGCGTCTTTGGGCCATATGAGTGGCCTCTGTGATGTTCATGGGTATTAGGTATCAATTTACCAAACTGGAAAATTTGCCCACAGTAATGTGATAAAGTGCAGTATGTATGATACGACTCTATAAAAACTTGACAAAGTATTTTAGACGTGAGAGAAAGAAAATAAAAGAGGATGACTTGACTGGAACCACGAGTTCCTGCAGGACACAAACCCTAGCCAGGAGCCGGACACCACACTATCCCTTGGGGGATGCAAGATAGCAGAGCTTACAGTGAGTGTCCTGTCGTGGCTAGGCGGTTGTACGTCTTACAGGAATTTGTGGTTTCAGTCGCCTGCTATTCTCCAAGTTTTTGGGGTTTTTTTTTTTGTGCAGCGTTTTTGTAGGCTAATCATACATATACTGTGCTTTTTCAGCTTATTAAGTCTGCGGTGGTGTGTTTTCTTTCTATTACAAAGCTAGAGCACTTGTTGGCAAGTTAATGCTCTGATATTACGTGTGGTGGCTGTTGCAAAGTGTAATAACATAAATTAGATACGGTAGTCTAAGTATACTATACAAAATATCCGTAGAAGTATTAGTCTGTAGATATTTTTGTAGATTTCGTGGCTCTTCTATTGTAGAATTCACGACTATCAAGCTGGCCCAGTGTGGAGGGTGGGCGGGCGGGCTGAACTCCAGCCGGTATATCGTTTCAAGGCCTGTGGTGCTTCCTTTGTTTTAAGGGAGGGCTTGAAGGCCTTCAGGTGGGCCCCGTAGTAGATGAAACCAGGGCAAATGAAGGGAAGAGAAGAGGAAGGGGGGGGGGAGGAGAATAGTTTTGCATGGCCTTACACAATTCCTCTGGGAGGTCCAACTATCAGGTGACCATATCTCCAGAGACTGACAGTTACACTGGTGTGTTACGCCTGGAGTTAGCAAGCACACGTGAAAAGATTTTATACTTTTAAAGGAAACTGCAGACTTACTCTCATCAAAAAAGTGTTTTGTCAGTCTACTTTTAGTATGCCCAGTAGGTAGACGACAGTTTGACCATATTGGAGATATACTGACTATTCCATGCCTATATATTTACACACATGCAAGCATACATACATGTATAACATGCCTACCTGCATGCGTACATTGCTACAAGCATATAGTCAGACAGACACATATACGGACAGACAGTAAGACGGATGAACGAATAAACGATCATTTAAACGAAGAAGCTAGCGAAGGAACAAAGAATGAACAACTGTGAATTCAGGCCCGTCTGAGTATTCTGATTGTCTCAAGCTAGGTAGAACGACAAAGCGAACGAATGAATGAACAATCTTTATTTTGAAAGGGTGAAAAATTGGGCACGCAGGCCAGTCTGACATTCTGGCATTTGTCTCTCTTATTTCACTCTGCCAATCATTCAGTTTAATTCAGGTACATAAAAACACAACGAGAATAAAAACAAATAACGAAACAGTTGTTTAGGGTTATACCTCAACAGTCGTCTGTAGCAGGCGGAGCATTCTGTGGCAGAATTTTACCTGCAGATCTGGTTTAGCTGAAAAGCAGCAGCTTTCTGAGTAGTACAGTGCTGCGATGCATGTATTTATCAGTTTTCTCTGCTGGACACTTGTCATCTACAAAACACATTTCAGGCTTGTGAAGTGAATATAGCTTTTTTTGTGCTTGAAGTTGAGCAGTTGTCCCAGTTTGTGGAACAGTAATCTAGATGTGTTTTTACGCCATGTGTAATGTAATTTCCTATAAATTGCTTAAATTTGTCTGACTGGTAAATTTCTGTGCCATGAGTTTTGTTAAAGTGTGTGAACTGATGAACAAGACAGACAGGCAGACAGGCAGGCAGGCAGGCAGGCAGACATGCAGATAGATAGATAGATAGATAGATAGATAGATAGATAGATAGATAGATAGATAGATAGATAGATAGATAGATAGATAGATAGATAGATAGATAGATAGATAGATAGGAAGGACTACCACGGTGGAATCTACAGCCAGGCACAAGCAGGTGAAATGTTGCCATAAAAAAATAAATATTGAACTCTCTACGTTTATACAAGCTTCCCTATTTTTGTCTGCCCAGGCGGTCGTTCGCCAAGCGATTAGAAGTCTAAACGAAACTGGTGTGCTGTAGGAACCGTCGTTAGTTTTTCCTTGCTGTCCGAGTATTTCGGAACGGCTGGTTTAGCACTGCTAAAGAGACTAGGTCGCTGTAATGTGACCGAGTCCCAAACTGTCTAATGGGATGTAAGCTTTATGACACTTGGAAAAAGGACACCAACGGCGTTCACGTCTAAGGAAGATGCATGATTTGCTTTCTAGAATGACTCGCAAAGTCTGCATCCATCTGGCCAAATAATGGTGTCGTGACTGCCTGATGAGTTTTATAAATTGAAGGCGGTCTCTGGGAAGGGTCAATCTCTGAAGAGGGATATGTTCGTAAGGGGCTGATAAAACGTTAACCGTATGTGAGTATATGTATCATCTAAGTCAGGTTGTGATGGATACGTATATTATTCTCTACCATATATATATATATATATATATATATATATATATATATATATCAGATAAAAGGGATGGCGACTGCAGTAAAACTGGTTAATATAAATAAGGTAGATAGAGGTGTATTGTGCAGTTTTACAAAGTGAGGGAGGAAGTGAGCAAGGTGAGAGAAAAAACGAATGAGAATATATAAATGAAAAACATACAACATCCGATATTTCGGCGTGAGCCTTATTCGAGGATACATGCAAAAACAAAATACAAACATATATAACTTATCTGAAGCGTCTTGCTCTCAGCAAAGCGGAAATGTGTATGGAAGAAGGAGGAGGAGGAAAAAAAAAACGTTGCCTACAGACAAAAGATTCCCGATATAGCCAATCATAGCGAAGAAGCGGAGAGAGAGAGGAGGAGAACAAGTGGGAGAAAGGGGTTGGGGGAAGGCAATAGAAACATGATAGCCGCTAGAGGTGTAGGGGGGGGGGGTTGGTGGTGGGGGGAAAGGGGAGAGAAAAGAGGACGCGAGAGATAATGAATGAAGAACTTAAACGCCTACAAGGAGGAAATATAAAACTGGTGAATGGGACAAGACCAATATGTTGGCAGAGAAGGAAATGGGATGGTGGTAGGGAGGGGTAGCATAGAGAAAGAAATTAGAGTATAAAAAAGACCAGTGGAAAAATAAAGAAGTTACAGAAAGCTGAAGACATTGTTAATTCCAGCTGGGTGGAGACAGCCAGTCTGGAAAATAAGGCGCTGTTCTAGGACCCTCCGAGATCGTACATCTGTGGAACAAGAGCGAATCGCACTAACCGAAACGTCCTGTTTGCCCCTGTGGTTACCAAGGCAAAAATGTTTAGCCACAGGTGTCCAGGCCCTCTTAGAAATATCACTGAGATGCTGGCGAAATCGATCTCCTAACCGTAAGCCAGTTTCCCCTATGTACTTCAAACCGCAACGTTTGCACATGATAACATAAATGACATTTCGTGAAGTGCAGGTGAAACCCTCCTGTACCGACAACGTGGATTTAGGGAAAGAGATCTGGCTGGCCTCGACAACAAACGGACAAGTGTTGCATCTGCGGCGTCCACAACGTCTGGTACCATAAAAAGTGTCATCTGTCTTAAGATGACTACGAATTAAAAGGTCCCTGAGGTTTTTGTCACGTCTGTAAGCCACCAATGTGGGTTCTTCATTCATTATCTCTCGCGTCCTCTTTTCTCTCCCCTTTCCCCCCACCACCAACCCCCCCCCCCGACACCTCTAGCGGCTATCATGTTTCTATTGCCTTCCCCCAACCCCTTTCTCCCACTTGTTCTCCTCCTCTCTCTCTCCGCTTCTTCGCTATGATTGGCTATATCGGGAATCTTTTGTCTGTAGGCAACGTTTTTTTTTTCCCTCCTCCTCCTTCTTCTATACACATTTCCGCTTTGCTGAGAGCAAGACGCTTCAGATAAGTTATATATGTTTGTATTTTGTTTTTGCATGTATCCTCGAATAAGGCTCACGCCGAAATATCGGATGTTGTATGTTTTTCATTTATACATTCTCATACTTTATATTCGTTTTTTTCTCTCACATTGCTCACTTCCTCCCTCACTTTGTAAAACTGCACCATACACCTCTATCTACCTTATATATATATATATATATATATATATATATATATATTATATATATATATATATAACTATCATCATCATCATGTGCCATCATCATTCCAGAGAAGTTTGACTGCTGATGGATCTTCAACTTTATATGTCCTTTGTCCTCACAGTGCACATGGCCAAGCTGAATCATGCCCATCTCCTGCCAGTGCATACCAGCTACATCGTCTATAACGTTTTCTGTATCGTTATCGTCTTCTGTTTCTTTTCCTTTTTCTTTTCAATCACTCTAAGTTTCCTTTCATTACTTTATTATGCCCTTTGATGTGGTCAAAAATTTCAACTGTACAGTGGTTGTGCTTTTCGTTACTTCTCTTTTCAGTTTCAGTTGCTGTAGTACTTTTTGTTTGCTTTCTTTTCTCTCTACAGACTTCACTTTATTCATCTGTATATCGTCATTTCAAGGATACCCGTTTTCATCTCTATTTCTTTTTAATATCTAATGTGCATCCTTCCACGTCATAGAAGATTATCAGATGTTTTTAGAATTTAATAACTCAGCTGCAATTCCTGTGCTATTTTTTTTTTCGAAATAAGGACTGTATCATTATGTCGAAAGTTAATTTGTTCATTCTTTATTTATTGTTACTTTCCTTTCACATTTCTCAACAATGTTCTAAATATATGAATTTTGTCGCTTACTCTAGTATTTCTTTGTTTGTATTTATGGTTAGGCATGTTTGTTTGTTTGTTTTTCTTAACTGCTGCTTGCCCTGACCTTTGTCTTCATATTTACTTGTGATATTTTCGTACAATATGCCGTTTAAACGAAGCCTCCTATGTCAGCAATATTGTGACACGAAGGTTTTCACATTTCTCTCAGAACACACACACTTAAACTGCTCCCTCATGAACACGATCTGTCATGGCTTCTAAAGTTATCGTCCGATAAGGAAGAGAAGTGAGATTTTAAAAAAAGCAGAAGAACTGGACAAAAATTAAATAGTTGTTGTTGTTCTTCTTCTTCTGTCATTCTCCAGCGTGAACATATACTTTTGAAGTAATCGATGGCTCGGCTGGAGCTGGTTTAAATCTCCACACATCTTCTCTTGAGCTGATACAGGCGTTGGCCACATCTGTTTTCTCTTAGTATGAAGCTACTTCTTTTGTAACAGAAGTGACAGGTAGAGGGAAAGAACTTTACAATGGTTATTTATTTTACAATGTGGCAAATGAAAATAATATCCAGTGTAGAAGAAATATATAGAAAATATAATCCCTTAACCTGTTTCACAAGTTTTAAAAATTAAATTCTTTATTGCAGTAAGTTTTGTTTCTAATACTTCATCTCTCTTTGTAGGCCAATTTTTAAAAATGTCTATGACAGCAGTAAGTATACTAGGAGCATCAGTCTAGTACCTTTGTTGCAAGATATGTCAATTAATTTTTTTTTTACTCCATGTTTGATGTTGTTTTTGTATCTCCATGTCTCTGTGTTTCATTTCCAAATCATCTTTGTAGATTTCATAATCTCCCAACATGAGTCAAATATGACTACAATATACCGCGACACATACTCTGGCCTGGTGTCAGTTATGATTCGTGTATTGTATGTCTCTCTCGCGACCAGGACTGATATCAGACATAACTTTGCAGTATGAATCATATATTCTAACTTATTATGAAACATAACAAGTAATAATGTGTCTCCCTCACGACATTGCTTAGTATCAAACATAACAGCTTTGCAATATGTTTCACATATTCTGCCCTCGCCTTCCTGAATCTTGTGTGGGAACTGGCAACTGACAGGAAGTCTCAGACAGAATGGTTTTAGAATCCAGTCTCAAATGTCAATATAGAAACCTGGGATTTTTCTCCGGCAGTCTGTCAGGATGCTTCCAGATCTGACTGGCTGTAATCGTTTTTGTCACTAAGGCGTTTCATGTTTGCCTTTCTTAAGAGTCGGGACTGAGACAAATAAACTGAGGCTCATTAGCAAGTATAGGTGATCGTAGCTCTGCAGACAGACACAAGAGAGAGAGAGAGAGAGAGAGAGAGAGAGAGACAAACAGACAGACAGACAGACAGAGAAAGAATTAGCGAGTGAAATAGAAAAAAGGCACGAATACAAAATAAGGAAGCAAGCAGCTTCAGTATAAAGAGTATTTTTTTTACAATTTCTATTATGCGTAAATGATTACTTGATTTGTAGTCATCTTAGGTTCTGTTTCAAAATTATCCGTTTGCTTAATTCGGTGATTTTCAGCCTGCGAACAAAGATTCTTGGTACAATTTTTTTTTTTTTTTGGGTCTGATTTTGAGCTGTTTTTGTGAGCACTGAATAACAAGATTAGGGTGACAATGTGTGTTGTATATCTAATCATACAATATTTCTATGTTCTGTTTAAAGTTGCAAATCTTCCATTTTAGAAATGTGGAAAAAAATGGCCACAGTCAGTGAGAGAACGAAATACACAGTAGGGCAGTGGTTCTCAGAGAGGAGGCAGGTAGCTCCCAGGGAAGACATTTCAAGTCTAAGGGGAGGATTATTTTTTTCCAAGAGAGAAAGGGGGATGATTTTTTCCCTTAGAAAAACAAAGTTTAACGGTGAAAATCTTTTCATTTAATATATAGGGGAGAATTAAGGGGGGGGGAATGCGGCCTTGGCTGAAAAGGGAAGACTGCAGCCTGGGAGTTTGATAACAATTGCTGTAAATTAAGCGCGCGCTATCCACCAAAACTCTGCCACGATCGACTGTTCTCCTTCGAAATTACAATAAATTTCTAAATGAAAGTGTGCCTTTTGTGATGCATGCACGCGAAAAAAAATTGATTTGAAAAAAAAACTGTTTATATGATATCTGAAAAGAGTACAATGAATACGATTAGAATAAAGATCAGAACAAAATTCACGACATAGAATATTCAGCGGTGTTGTATGGTGCAGTCGTGTAGAGGCTGAAACAGAAGGTTCCTGACAGTGTGAATCCTGGAAGTACTACACTGAGAGCTCTTTCTTTGATATACGTTCTTGATATTTCGGAGATTGTCACGTGGGGTGGCCTTTTAGTTCTCCAGCTGCCCACAACTGTGCATTGCCTTGGGTAAAAGTGTGTGTTTCTCAATGTGTGTCACTGCGTTTTCAGACGAATGCAGACAGACTGAGCAGAGTGCAATCAACATTCAGAAAGGTGATACACATGTTTCTATATTCAGTTTAGCCACCAGACAGTTGTTACTGATCTGCCTGTAATCAGTTTAAACAGCAGACAGTTGTTACTTATCTGCCTGTAATCAGTTTAAACAGCAGACAGTTGTTACTTATCTGTCTGTAATCACTTTAACCAGCAGACAGTTGTTACTTATTTGCCTGTAGTCAGTTTAGCCAGCAGGTATTATATTACTGAACGAACTTACTGTTAATTAAGAATTTTTGTTCCCTCTAATTTTGTCACTGAGTCCATCAATTGCGGATCAATCAATCAATTGCCGTACAGCGTGGCGTAGGCGATCATTTCTCTCCACAATTCCGTGTCTTTAGACTTGATTATGAGATCCGCCGGTGACTTTCTTCCTAGCCACACTGACAGCCCATCCAGTAACTTCTCTCTCTGTCTTCCTCTGTCTCTTCTTCACTCAATTTTTCCACTTGCCACAATATGTTCCAATTTTCCTCTTCTCAGAAAATGTCCTACAAATCTCGCTTGTCTGCCTCTAATCTTTGCTGTAATTTGCCTTTTAACTCCAGCCTCTCTTAAGATTTCTTAGTTTGTTTTCTTAGCTGTCCATGGTACCTTCAGCATCCTTCTTATGAACCACATTTCCACGGCCTCCATTTCTCGCTGTACTCTCTTATTCATGGATGAATTGCGGATGCATTATTTTAATACACTCTGTCACAGTATTGTTATTATCTGTCATTACATTAACCGTTTGTGCTTCTGAATCTTTCATCTCACTAAATTTTCATGGATCGTGTCAGGTAAAGATGGCTTGTTTTGCACTGTCTCTTGTTGGGGGTTGCTTCATAGAAGGAGATATTTCAGATCTCTGTTATTCCCTCTATTCATTGTTTTGGGTTTTTTTTTTGGGGGGGGGGAGGGGGTGAACCTTTCCTTAGTTCTATGTTTTCACTTTGATTTGTCTCGTGTGTAATGAGTCATGCCATTTGACTTCTTATTTCTGAATAGACCTGGGACCATTTCAGCTCTAGTTATGGCGGTATAATTTTTTATTTTACCTTTTGTTGTCACACTTAGCTCACTTGTTTCTGGTAAGGCATACAGACTGACATATACAGTGTCAAACGGAGCATAAAGCGGGCAAGCTTGATTCATGTGCTGTGACATCATGACACACCACAGAAATTTCAAACTGGCATTTATGTCCCGCTGAGGGAGATGGGCTCCCCTGAGTTAAATTCTGCCCTTAAACCGCCACTGACCCAGCAAGCCGGCGGTGCATCTCTTTACCGCTCACAGAAAACACAAGAAGAACAGACGGACTGACATAAACGGAAAAAGTACTCAGAAACGTTAACCTTCAAAGAGATAGTACAGCGGTTCTCAAAGTATCTACTATCAACTTATGTGGTATAAATGATATCAACATATGTGGCACAAAAGAATAAAAGGAGGAATTAGTTGAAGGAATGAAAAGGAGAAAAATTAAGATAATGGGAGTTGCAGACACCAAACTCAGAGGTAAAGGATGTAAACAAATACATCAGAATTATGTATTCCTATACTCAGGAGTGAGTTAACAAGAAAGAGCAAAACAGGGTGTGGGAATGATCATAGAACCAAGCACAACCAGCAAAATCCTGGAAACAAAATATCTATCAGAAAGAATTATAACTGTACAAGTAAAACAAAATGAAAAGACCACAACCTACGTCCAAATATATGTTCCTTGTAATGCACCAGACATGGAGGAAGAATGTGAGGAGTTCTTTGACAATTTCCATGATACACTAAACAGCATAAGTAAAGAGGAAAGTGTTATAATCATGGGGGGAGAGGCTTCAATGTAAGACTGGTAACTAGCAGAGCTGATGTAGCAGTCCACCTGGATGCCTTCGGCAACCAACAGTGCGTTAGAAATGAAAAGAGTAACAGACTCCTAGAACTGTGCAGCCAGTATGGATGGTCTTTTTATCAGTGTTGTTAGACAAGTCATTCAATCTACAACACATTCTTTAAACACAGAGAGTCTCAAATATATGCTTGGTATAAATGGAATTATTTGACATTCATAAGCCAAATTCATTTCATACTAGCAAGGAAAACACGAAAAGGTCAGTCATAGAGCAGTACCCAACCTGAGTTCAAGCACAGACCACAAAGCAGTAGTAGTGGTCAGCAGAACACACAGGAAAAGCCCTAACAGAACTCTCAAGAATAAAAGTAAAACAATAAAGCTAACTAAGCTCAATGAAGAGAATGTGAAAGAATCATCATCATCATCAGGTGCCGTGCCGACTGGTGTTGGCTATTATGCTTCTCCAGAGTACACGATCCTTCATGCAGGCCATCAGCTCAGTTGGTGATCTCCTCTCACACCATCCCGTCAGACTGTCCAGTTTCATTTCTCTTGGTCTTCCTCTTGATCTTCTTCCTTCTGTTTTTCCTGTTGTTATAATATGTTCAATGCCCCCTCTTCTCATTGCATGTCTTATGAAAATACATTGTCTCTCTCTTATTTTTGACACGAATTTTTGTCTCTCCAGCTCTTCTCATACATTCTCCATTAGTTATTTTTGCTGTCCAGGGGATTCGCAACATTCTTCTAATAAACCACATTTCTGCTACTTCCAATGATTTTTGTGCAGACCTGCCTATTGTCCATGATTCACTTCCATATAACAAGATAGGTTCAATATAGCATTTTAGGACTCGTTTTCTAACATTTATTGATAAGGATGTGTTGGATAATATGTTTCTCATTCTCTGAAATGTAGTCTTTGCTTGGCCTATTCTGTTCGTAATTTCTGTTCTGCATTTTCCATCTGAAGTTGTTACTGCTCCAAGGTATTTGAATTTCTGCACCTGCTTTAGAATCGTTCCGTTTAATTTTATACTGCATGTTGGTGGATTCTGTTTCTTAGATATAACCATAGTCTCTGTCTTTTTTATGTTCAAAGTAAGGCCTTTCTGTTCACTTTGTTTGGCGACTTTATCCAAGAGATTTTGCAGGTCTTGTTGGTTCTCAGCTATCAGTACTGTATCGTCAGCATACCGAAGGTTGTTAATATTGAAAGAAGAATATGAGAAGAAAATAAGAGAATTGTTCATAAACTTACCAACAGAAATAACATCAATGGAAGAGGAATGGGCCTTGTTCAAAGCCAGCTTTTTTGCGAGCAGTAAAGGAAACATGTGGTACTATTAAAAAAAGAGGTATGGAAATAAAAATAACAACATAGTGGAATGATGAGGTGAAAGAGACTGTAAAAGAAAAGGAGTAAATGTAAATAACGGATGAGAAGTAAAGAGGATCTAGACTACATTGAATATCGAATGTCAAGAAGAAGACGTTTTAAGCAGGTAATAAAAGAAGTAAAAGTAAAATCATGGCGGGATACAGTGAAGTATTAAACAACGATCACAAAGAAACTAGAAATTCTTTTATAAAAAAATCAGTGTAGTGAGAAAGCGAGCAGAGCACTTCGACCCAAAAGAGATTGTTAACGATGTTACCGGTGATCCAGTATGCGAACCAGAGAGGGCAGTACTTCGACAAGCTACTCAATATACCATCCGAGGCAAGTCAAACCCACGAAAACAACACAGTTGGTCCGTAGAACTGGAACCAGACATGCTACAGCTGAAATCAGAGAAGCCATCAGAAAGACCCCAGTAAAAAAAGCCTCATGATGTGATGCAATACCCAAATGAGTTTATCAAATGCGCGAAAGAGGTTGGATTAGCTTGGCTTTCTATATCTTGGTATGTGAAAAACAAGAAACACCACAGGACTGGAGAAACGCTATAATTATTCCAATATGGAAGAAAAATGCAGTAAAAGGGACTGCAACCAATACAGAGGCATCTCATTGCTAAGCCATACTGGAAAAATGTTCTGCAAGATCCTAGAGAACAGACTGCGACCAGTGATTGAACCACAGTTAAATGAAACTCAGATGAGATTTAGAAAGGATAGAAGCTGTACAGATGTCATCTTTTCACTAAGACAACTAACAGAAAAATCAGTTGAGCAGAATCAGATACTGCACATAGCTTACGTAGAAAAGAAAATCATTTGACGGAGAATATAGATATAAACTGTGAGTAATGACTCTTTTACTGAAAAACAAATGCATCACAACTGAAACAAAAATGGCACTGTACAACACAATTTTTCTCCCAACTCTATGCTATCAATGTAAAAAAATGGACACTAATAGCAAAGAACAAAAGGAAAATCATCACGACAGAAATGAGATGTTTAAGGATAATACTAAATGTGACAAAAAGAGACCAAATCGGAAAAGACACCACCAGGGCAAAGGCTGGTGTAGCATCAGTATTACACTATATCCAGAAACAGCAAGTCAAATGGTTTGGCCATGTTACATGGTTGCCATCATAGAATATATCACAGAAATCATTCACACTAAGATTTATAGGTAACAGAGGAAGAGGTCGCCCACCCATGAGAAGGAGGGAGGAAGTTATAGAGGCATTAAATATCCCATTATATGAAGCAAATCACTGAGCTCTATCAGGAAGTCTATTTGTCCCCACAACACCGAAAGGCATATTAGGAAGGAGACAAAACAAGACAAGACAAGTTGTCACACTTAGTATTTTCACAACCGACTTCTGTAAAGGTTATTTCATTTTACTTTTAACTGCAGAAGAGGCAACAACTTCAGTCTGACATCACAGATTGTGTATTGCAATATAAGCTGTTACTTTTTGTTCTTAAATAACTACATTAACAGTTACTTTTGGTTAGAAAAATATGTGCTTCTTTCACTTTTGTCATGTTCGCAACACTGAAATCAAAGATATTCAGCTCTACTTTCAGCTCGAGGTAGGAGTCAGCCAAATTTCTACAACATACCCTCATACAGACAAGGATTTACAACACACCCTCTTACAGACAATGATCTACAACATACCCTCAAACAGACAAGGATCTACAACACAGCCTCATATAGACAATGATCTACACCCCCTCATACAGACAAGGATCTACAGCATACCCTCATACAGACAAGGATCTACAACACACCCTCATACAGACAAGGATTTACAACATACCCTCAAATAGACAAGGATCTACAACACACCTCATATAGACAAGGATCTACAACACACCCTCATACAGACAAGGATCTACTACATACTCTCATACAGACAATGAACTTGACTTGATGGTAGCAAGAATCTTGGCTGAATGTTTTCTTTGAAGAGAACTTCAGATCTCATTTTACTGTCACGCAAAGCGTTTTGCCAGAGAAATTGAAGAAATTCTTAAACCGTTTGTACTTACACGAGCGCAAATGTCAAGCATGGAGGAATTAGAAAATACAAGATTATTTTTTAAAACTTTTTTCTTTTTGAAAATAAGAGGAGGGGAAATGGGACTCAAAGGATGGAATTTCATTTTATTTTCATGCATTTATTTAGCGTAGATTTTGCTTTCCGTTTTTCTTTTTTTAAAAAGGACTCGTTTCAAAAACGAGCAATCCAAATTATTCAAACAAAAATTATTATTTTTTAGGGGAATTTATACGAAAAACTGCGCAGCTGTTCTTTCGTGAAGTTTAGCAGATTGTAATGTATGGTAGCCTTTGAAGTATGACAGTCTATTAAGTATGGCAATTTGTGATGTATGGCAGTTTGTGGAGTATGGCAATCAATGAAATGTAGCATGAAGTGTTTTCTGAAGTTTGTAAAATGGAGCAAACTGTGGCAGTGATGAGAGAATGCAACCTGAAGAAAGATTTAGGCGAGAAAATGATGCAGATTTGACAGAATGTCTCATGTACTGGTCCACGAGGAATTATTTCAACAGAAGACTTCCCGCCAAGGGAACTATTTTGCTGAGCTGATACAGGAGCTCCATTCATCATTGTCTTTGTAACAGGGGCACAGTGGCAAATTTGTTTTTTTAGTTTAGGAACAAAAAGGTTTGTTCAAAGCTACGACTATAGGTAACGGATGTGAAGCAAGGCGATCTCCACACAGAGTCTGCATCATTTCGTCAAGAATCCACCAACGGTTCCATTCTGAAATGCGTAGACACTCTGGGGGTGGTGAAGAGAGAGAGAGAGCGAGAGACTAGCGATGGAGTAATGGACAACTTCTTCGAGGAAATATTCGTGATAAATAATGAGGAGGGGCTGATCGCCGTGAAGAGCGCCGTTACCTCAGACTGATTTCTAGGATCAGACATAAATCTCTAAGAAACGTAGAGATGACCGAGCCTTAAATCTAAACAAGATACATACAAATAGCCTTATTTATACTTAAATCTAGACACGATGAATACAGATATACTCAGTGATACTTAAATCTAGACACTATGAATACAGACAGACTCAGTGATACAGATAACCAGAAATCCCAGAAGAAAAGCTTAGTACTAAATCTAGAATTCCAGACTTTCCTAATATGTGTACTCTTAGCCGGCAATCGACCGTTCGTACAGCTATAAGAAGCTAGCGCAGTGGTTAGTAACAATATGACACAGTGTTTCAAATAAAAGAGGAATTTTTGGATCATAACGGCATTGCCTCCGACTTCCTTCCTGTTTTCTTATTCATCTTTTCTTGTCTTGATATAATATTACCACACATATTGTCTGATTACTTCTGGCACCAGACAGAATTGGGTTCGCAGACCGTGTAACATAACTCTGCTTCCCTTTATCGAAAACGCGACACGTTAATCATTTCAGAGAAAGTAATATTGGCACAGGATATTTTAGATACAGAATATACTGGTAGCTTTGCCCGAGGTTCGAGATGAAGGAAGACAGGGAAATAACACTTTTAGTCCCGTAATAACGTTTAAATATGCAAAGAAACGCTGGATTATATCATTCGTTTAACCTTCACCAGGGAAATCAAATAAGATTTTGAGGATGATTTTGATTGTTGGCCATGTAAACTGAAATTCAGTGACACATTAATACACCTTACCCAGTTTTTGGGTAGTGATAGCTATATTGTGATAGTTTCAAGATGTGAATTTTGTTGCCGCTAAAATGACGAGAGAACTCTTCACAGTTATACAAATGATTCCGAGCAGTCTTTAAAACATCATTATTTTATATTTGCAGATCCAGAAAGCACATTTATTTTTCAAAGATTTTTTGCAAGATGTAACGATCTTGCCTACGTAGTAAAGCCCGCACGGATGTTCTTGAGCTCGTCACTTCATCATTGTGCACTTCTCACTGAGATCTCACTGTTTCTCTTCTTGTGCCACTAAATGCATTCACAGGCGCTCGTCAAGTTTGATAGAAAGAAAAGAAAAAAGAGGTGAAACACGTTCAAGACTGGCTCGTGATTGTACGTGATGAAAACGTTTTGGTTTTTTTTTAGATATTTTTTTTAATACGTAAGCTAAAGTCACAGTTTCCAACGGCACATAACGCTGGTGTTGTTTTATAGCACTGTTATTGTCTTTCAAAGCTCTAGTGCTAGTTCATGCAAGATCTGGCATCTTGTTCACGACGATGAAGTTCAGTTTCTTTAAAGGTCATTGCCCCGGCCAAACAAATCAAGACCTTCGACCGCTGTTAGCTTCATGGTTTTCACCAGCGATAGAACAAGTCCTCGTAGTTTGTAGCTAAGATTAGCGGTAGCTTACCGTTTCTGCCTCTGACTTCTGGTGGACTTTCTACCCAAGACTGGTGATAGTCTCATGATTTCTACCCAAGATTGGTGGTAGTCTCATGATTTCTACCCAAGACTGGTGGTAGTCTCATGATTTCTACCCAAGATTGGTGATAATCTCATGATTTCTACCCAAGATTGGTGGTAGTCTCATGATTTCTACCCAGGATTGGTGGTAGTCTCATGATTTCTACCCAAGATTGGTGGTAGTCTCATGATTTCTACCCAAGATTGGTGATAGTCTCATGATTTCTACCCAAGATTGGTGGTAGTCTCATGATTTCTACCCATGATTGGTGGTAGTCTCATGATTTCTACCCAAGATTGGTGGTAGTCTCATGATTTCTACCCAAGATTGGTGGTAGTCTCATGATTTCTACCCAAGACTGGTGGTAGTCTCATGATTTCTACCCAAGACTGGTGATAGTCTCATGATTTCTACCCAAGATTGGTGATAGTCTCATGATTTCTACCCAAGATTGGTGGTAGTCTCATGAGTTCTACCCAAGACTGGTGATAGTCTCATGATTTCTACCCAAGACTGGTGGTAGTCTCATGATTTCTACCCAAGACTGGTGATAGTCTCATGATTTCTACCCAAGACTGGTGGTAGTCTCATGATTTCTACCCAAGATTGGTGGTAGTCTCATGATTTCTACCCAAGATTGGTGGTAGTCTCATAGTTTCTACCTAAAATTAGTAGTTGCTCATGGTTTGTACCTAATATTGCTGGTACATGGTTTCTACCTCTGACTATTGGTAGACTTTCTACCTAAGATTGGTGGTAGTCTTATGATTTCTACCTAAGATTGATGATAGCCTCATGGTTTCTACCTAAGATTGGTGGTTGCTCATGATTTCTACCTAATGTTGTTGGTAGTCTCATGGTTTCTATCTAATATTGCTGGTAGTCTTATGGTTTCTATCTAAGATTGCTGGTAGTCACATGGTATCTGCCTCTGATTAGTGGTAGCTCATGGTTTCTACCTAAGATTGGTGGTAGCGTGGTGTTTTAAATCACAGATTAGATGTAGCGTGATGCTTCCTACTTTCGACTAGCGGTAGCTTTTAGCTTCTACCTCTTACTGATCGCAGCCTTACAGCTATTTGTTCAGGCAAATGCCCTCCAGCTGTTACTGCTGTGTAAGTTTGGCTATTTTGTACAAATTTTAGAGATTTTATATTCAAATTGGCGTTAGAAACCCATTCTTCATCATGAGGTTATCTTTTGTCACATCATTCTCCAACAGCTCGCATCATTAGAGACACACTGTACAATCATTAACATCAGACGTTAACAAGAACTTTTTTTAAAAAAAATTATGAATTAATGGTAAAAAACTCAAACAAATAAGTCCTATTTGTGACGCGTTATGTAAGATTTCAGGACTAGAGGAAGCCTTTTTGTTACTTAAAGGAGCTATATAAATACAAACCCATAACGGAAACTAATTAGCTGGACGCTAAATAATGTTCAAACCAGCGGGGAATCTCTTTTCTTGGTTTTTTTCAATCATGCCAGGAAAAAGGAAAAACTAAATGAGAAAAGAGAGACATTTTGCTATAATTAAGTAAAAATTCTACTCTTAGAATTTGAAAAAAAAAGGATTTTCAAAAATGATGCTAGTAGAAATCATTTAATATAATTGTTATTTTCATTTCTTCTCTTCTCTCAGTACACAGCGACGTGTACTGGTACTGAAATCTTACGCCCACACTTAGATTAGTTGGAGTACTTCCACAGTGTTTTGGCTCTTAATTTCGCTTTCATGCCATCCATCCATCCATCCATCCATCCATCCATCCATCCATCCATCCATCCATCCATCCATCCGTCCGTCCGTCCGTCCGTCCGTCCGTCCGTCCGTCCATCCATCCATCCATCCATCCATCCATCCATCCATCCGGCTATCTGTTTGTTTCTATTATTTATATATCTATAGACATGTGTCTTCCCACATCTGCACATTACAGATAGACAACGGGAGCCGAGATGGCTTTACCCCACATCTGCACATTACACTCTGACAACAGATATGCCATGACTGCACCACATAAACAGCACATTACACCCATATAACGCGAGTTGAGAAGACTTAAGTCAAAGCTTTTAAGACCAGCGAAACACAGAAGATCAAGACTTCATCTTGCCTATAACCAGTGTTCCTGGTGACTAAATGGAACGTTTTGCACTATTAAATTTACACGGCACAGTCCTTTAAATTATATCAAGGTTCCAGGACTGTGCAGTGAGCAGTTTGTTTGACAAGTCATTCATTCTACAATAAATTAACACACATAAGGAGAACAGGAAGTAATAATTTAAAAAAAACTGAAGGATATATAGAGGGTGCCAATCGAACACATATTCATTTGGAGCACACGAAAATCAGAGATCACCGAGGATGTTACTTGTAGCATTAATGCATAAGTTTGTACTTGAATACTGGGTAAAGAATCATATTGCTATGTCTGAAAACATCGCTGAAACACAGGATCATAAGGAAGAAGATGGTTAAAAAATACACAATAGGGGAAAAAAACCCAAAACACGAACATGAATTCTATAGATATCTTGATGTAAGTGGATGTTATACGAAAATGAATAAAAATTATCTTTGGAGAAAAGCAGATCAATGAATATCTGAATCCATGGAAAAAGTTCGTGAGAAAATGAACTCGGTGCACAGAACTCGAGAGATTGGTGCAAGTTATAAAGAATTAGAAGACATAAGAAAAGAGAGTACACAAAAGCGATACATGATCAAAGTATGGAAAATCTCTAGCGTAATTCCTGGACTGAAAAAAGGAGGTTACATTAAAATCATACGTGCCGAACTCTTGATAGACCACACTATACTAAAAAAAAAAGTACACAGGAGCTTTATCAAAGATCAAGTTCATCAGGGGGAGATAATGCGGGAGGAAGAGCGGAAACGTCTGAGACCCCCATCATCTGAGATCGGAAACGTCATAAAAACAATACAAATAAGAAGAAAAGGTCATAACTTTGAACGCAAAGTAATTTGTATAGACAAACTAAACATTGGAATGACTTGATCATTTTTTCTAGCTGTGTTCATCAGTATTTTAGATTCATAAACTTTATTTACTGCACATAGTCTTTCCTGGTCTCTTTGTCAGACACTAAATTTGAGGTCCGTGTACACCAAATTAACAAGTCTTCTATAATTTAGTTTCTTTTGGCCAAGATCAAAGTGTAGTTCTGCGCTCTGTAGTATCTACACTTCGACCGTTATTTTGGAACAAACGAGATGTCCGAGGCCTGCCTTGCACATTGAATGATGGGGCATGGTCCACGTCTCGTTACGGGTGGACCCGGTTTGCAGTACCACCGGGTCACGGCCTGTTGTTTTCGTCGTTTAGAAAAAAAAAATTAGTTACATCCAAAATACATTAGGGAGAACCAAAGATAGCAAAAGCACGGACGTGGCCTTAGTTATTATTTTTTTAATACGAATAGTTCACGTACTAGTGGAAAAAGCGTTCCGATGATAAAATTTCTGAACAAAAATGTGCACATAAATACTTCCATGAGTGTTTACATGAAAACAGTTGAAAACCATGTGTGAACTGAAATCCCCAATAAAATCGTACTGAATCTGAATCCCACCCTTGGTTATTCACATGAGACTTGACAGATTATACACCCCAGACAGCATGAACTGTGTCAGCAAATACTACATTTTCTGAGAACAAAAGATAGTGTTTATCGTCACTTTTAAGTAGATCGTAATAAATATTAAAGGATGTTTCACAAAACTATTCATCCAAGTTATATTACTGAGCTGATTTCAAACGCAGAACACAGATATGGCAAAATTAATGAAATATTTCCAGTATTTGCTTGACAGCATATGAAGAAAACTGGGGGCGCTAAAATCATTTCTTATATGTTTCAGTGGCACAGAAAAGGTTAATGAAAAGGGGGGGGGGGGCGCTAAAATCATATCCACAACAGCCTGTAGGAGGGCAGCATCAGTCATGTCTTCCCCTACCTTTCTCTTTCTCTCTCTTTCTCTCTCTCCCCCTCCCTCTCTCACTCTTGCGGCATTCCAAGGCGTTAAGGCGCATTGTTTCAGATTCATTTTGCCTCCGTTCACCCTCTTCTGACTTTCTCTCTCTCCAGTTTTCTAGTCCACGTTCTTTTAGTTCTTTGTTCAGTTTGTCTGCCAGTCTTTGCCTTGATTCCTTCATGTTTACCTAAGCATATCTAAATTTCCACAACTACAGCGGCTTCTGACTAATCTCCCCTGCCGTCCGTTCTGTTTCCCCATCTATTTTCCTTCGTGTCTTGACGAAAGCTATTTGGGTGAATGCATCTTCTGAAACCGAAAGTGTGACTAGCGTCAACCGCAAACAATAGTTAGGAGCTGTTTAGAGGGAATAAATCCTTGTAATCTAATTATTTCGGCGCGAACACGAATCCTGGTGACCACTTAGGCTTTTGATTATACAAGCTCTCAAGATGGCTGTTCCAGTCAGGGCACAGCATATATTTTGGTATGTTGCCAAGCTGTGTTCAAGCCAGGGCACAGCATATATTTTGGTATGTTGCCAAGCTGTGTTCAAGCCAGTGGATAACTTATATCGTGGTGTGTTGCCAAGCTGCGGTCCAGCCAAGGGCTAACATATGTCGTGGTGTGTTGTCACTGTGTTCCAGCCAAGGGCTAACATATATCGTGGTGTGTTGCCAAGCTGCGGTCCAGCCAAGGGCTAACATATATCGTGGTGTGTTTCCAAACCGCTGATACAGTATTAAACAAATTATCTGTCACTATGAGGTTCAGCATATTTCTTCCAGTTCACTCGTTGCTGGATTGTGTCTTTCTGTTAATTATTCCTTTTTTTCCTACCCTGTTTCGTTGGTCATCGTAATTCTCCAACTTCATAATCTATTTTTTTTAAATGTAAAATTTGTTTGTGTGTGCTTCGTGTTTCATGCAAGCTTTCGTGCGCTTTTAATCGATTCATGCAGTGTTAGCATGTTATTCGAATCCAATTAATTTCTCATTTTTTTGCCATACATTTGTTTCTACAAAGTTATTGCTGAATTCACAAAACCTTGCGAAAAAAAAAAAGAAAAACTTGCAGATTGTTAACTTGTATTTTCTGTTCGTTGTTTTTATTTATTTCTTAGCGTTGGAGCACTAACCCCGCTAAAATGAAGCTTATCTTTTTAATGATCTGGAACAGAATTAGATCATGCGAGGGCTGTGTCGATACAGAGTTCCGTGTACATGACAATGATTAACGCGTCAGTTCTGTAACTGATATCCCTAGATGTAGCTGTCGGTGCTGTGAGATTTCAGTATAACTGAGGATTAGGAACTCTTGATTGTTGATGTGAGATTTCAGTATAACTGGTGATTAGGAACTCTTGACTGTTGATGTGAGATTTCAGTATAACTGGGGATTAGGAACTCTTGATTGTTGATGTGAGATTTCAGTATAACTGGTGATTAGGAACTCTTGACTGTTGATGTGAGATTTCAGTATAACTGGGGATTAGGAACTCTTGATTGTTGATGGTGTGTTGAATGTAAAATAAAAGAATCCTGTAGCGCGATAAATGGGGTTAATGTGTCTTTCTTTACTATTACATAGCAGGTTTCACAGCTGACTCCACCACTCACCAAGACCGAATAAGACGGGCTTCCTTGAGACGAATTAAAATCCTTTATTTACTTAAAAATTAAATACTGAACCTTAGTTAAATATTAACTAAACATTAACAGAGAAAACTAGCCACCATGATTGTTATAGAAGAGCTGGTCTAACACACTGGTTTCCGATCTGCATGATGGGTACTGCGGTGGAATCGAGCCTTACGTGGCAAATATTGTCCTACGTAATCGGTTTCTAAAAAACTGAAAGTCAACATCACACTGCCTGAAATCGATTTATTGACCTCTTTTTTTAAATAATGAGCTAATGTTTATCTATAGTACCCAAGACAGTTTATAAACTGCTATCGCTATTTAAATGCTATTATTGCTATTTGTTATGTTGTTTTATAAATCGTAGCTCTAGGGGACTATGTTGAAAATATAGGGGTGTTATTTTTCCTACGCTAAAGAATTTTCTAACTTTCATTTGATTCGTCCTCGTATTTCGTCACATTAACAAAACAGCTGAGAAACACATAAATGCCCTTGAATGTAAATGCTACAGAAGAGTTCTCCAAATATCGTGGACACAAAAAAGAACAAATATATCTATACTACAAGAACTTAATATTGAAGAAGGCTGACTAGTAAAGAGGATTAAAAAGAGAAAACTTAAATATTTTGAACACATTAAACGTCATGATAAATTAGAGAAGACCGTATTGGAAGGATACATAATGGGAAAAAGAGAGAGAGGAAGACCAAAACGAAGATGGCTGCAAGACATCGTTGATGATCTGCAAATGGATGCAGCAGCAGCAGGCCATCTTGCTCACAAACGAGAGGCCTACAGGAGTGCTGTTTGGGAGGCAAAGTTCCACAAGGGACATGTAAATGAATGAATGAATGAATGAATGAATAAAGATCCACACATGATATATTACGGCTACGACTTAAACAATAAAGAAGAGAAAGAACAGAACAGAAAAACAGCAAAACTGTCATCAAAAATTACTATCGATTTCTTCATCAGGATCTGTTAAATTACGAAGATAAAAAGCTTACCTAAATATGAAACTTTCTTTATCACATATTTCATACTGACAGGCAACCAAATAGAAATTAAATTATAGAAAGTTTTTAAAAAGTTAGTAATTCTCAGCATAAACCAGCATTAAGCAAAGAAAATTATTACTGTATTTTAATTAATCACCAAATACAAAGTGATACTAAATTTAAACAAGCACGCTATAGGTAAATGAAAATATGCAGCATTTTTATTGTAATCTAATATTCCTTTATTCACGAAATCATGACTCCCAACTCTATCACCGTTTTCTCATGTTCCTCACGGTAGTTTTAGAACTACAAATAAATATGGCACTCATAGACGCTGCACCACCATCAATACAACACTTCCAACTTCTGCAGCATTATTGGGACAGTCACGATTATCACACTTATAAAAATGCTTACCGATGACAACACCGCGTACAAAATCACCGAAGCTACATCAGCTCACAGCTGCAGTGTCCGGGGCTCTTACCGCGACAGAGCTAGCACTGATGTAACAGTTCATGTAGCATGTCGCTGGCAGAACGTTGAGCTCTTGGCAGCCAGTCTAATAACGTTTTGCCATCTTGCCGGGTCGCATGCAGCAGAAAGAAGAAGAACAATATTAAAATCACTACTTCTATAACAACAAACATCTACATTTTGCTATACAACGTGGACACTATCATAACAGTTCTGCAACATTTTCATAACATTTACACTGTTATCGCTTAAACTGAGACTCTAAACATCCCAAATAACAAGACATGGACAACTGTGTGGAAATATCATACCTTCAGAAGTGACCCATTACAGACATTAGAGGAAACAAAGAATGGGAAACCTAAAGATATTCTACAACGTTCTGATGCCTTTAGACTTTTCTGATATATTTCATAGTTTCTATGTATTAATCCATGCGGATTCTTTCCCTTATATCTGCACAAAATTGGTTCATGGCATTACCAGTATAGACAGAAGTTGGATCTCAGAGTGATAAATGTAGTTTTCTCCAGCTGTTCATTTACATTCTGTTGTATTTTCTCTTCTCTCCTTTTCAGGATTTCCAAAATCGTATCGTACAAACTGAACGAGCTTTGAGTGCAAACCTTCGTTACAGCAAGTCGATGGACGTCAGAGAGAAGAGATGACTGACTAAAAGATATAGACAAACCAGTAGGAGTTTAAAATTTTGACACTGCAATAAAAACCTCAGGCTGGGCCACTGTCAGTGATAGTTTTTATCAACGTCGACATAAAAGATAATCTTGGCACTAAATGTCTAGATATTATTAGCTTATTTCACTTGACGACATAAAAGATAAACTTGGCACTAAATGACTAGAGCTTAACGTTCTAACAGTACAAACAGCAACATTGAAATAATGTTACACTCTCTTAAATCGGTCTCCAAGCTTGGGAAATGATGAGAAGCAAAAACTTGGAAACATTATGATAGTAGCAGTCTCAAAGAATATTAACATTATGATAGTAGCAGTCTCAAAGAATATTAACATTATGATAGTAGCAGTCTCAAAGAATATTAACATTATGATAGTAGCAGTCTCAAAGAATATTAACATTATGATAGTAGTAGTCTCAAAGAATATTAACACAGAACACTCATGAGCATACACAAGCACAGACACACGCACTCACACAGATATACAAGCACAGACACTCACACATACACGCAGGCGTATTCTAGAAGTGAGTGATTTGAGTCACTTAGACATTATATTGAAGAGACTAGAAACCACAGAGAACACTACTCACTTTGTTCGATCATCTCTCTTTTCCAAATATTTCGACTTCAGAAGGCCTTCTGTGTCCTGTTAGTACATCCTACTTATGTCTTTTATTTCTTTCTTTATTCTGTTAGTATATCCTATATTTGTCTTCTATTGCTTTCTTTATCCTGTTAGTATATCCTATGTATGTCTTCTATTTCTTTCTTTATTCTGTTAGTATAACCTATCTGTCTTTTATTTATTTCTTTATCCTGTTAGTATATCCTATCTACGTCTTCTATTTCTTTCTTTATCTTGTTAGTATATCCTGACTATGTCTTTTATTTCTTTCTTTATCCTGTTAGTATATCCTATCTATGTCTTCTATTTCCTTCTTTATCCTGTTAGTATATCCTACCTATGTCTTCTATTTCTTTCTTTATCCTGTTAGTATATCCTTTCTATGTCTTCTATTTCTTTCCAAAACTAATCTTATCTTAAGAGTCAGTTATTCTTTTTCTCCTCCTTAAACTCATAATAAAGATCTGTTTTTGTTGTTTAAGAATGCAGATGCCATCACAACAGGCAGATTTGTTTTTCCAAGATCAAAAAGAATATCAAATTATTTTGGCAAACATGGAAAGCTCATTGTAGGCCAACTACACGGGTAAACATAAACTAAACGCGTAAACATTCATGGTTGCCGATCTACAGCTTTCAGTAAACACTCCACAAGTTCTACTTGTTCAGGTAAACGAGAGCAGTCAGAGCTAAACACTCGAGCGTGACCTGACACACCCAGACAGCAGCTGTTAGTCGTGGTTTCATCTCCCTGGGCGGAGAAAATGTGAAG
This sequence comes from Achatina immaculata, assembly GCA_009760885.1. Lineage (NCBI taxonomy): Eukaryota > Metazoa > Mollusca > Gastropoda > Stylommatophora > Achatinidae > Lissachatina > Lissachatina immaculata. The sequence goes on along the minus strand of CM019691.1, from coordinate 52,720,112 downwards.
TGTCACTCATCAAAACCGCGCGGTTAAACAAATGTGGCTTGTAAAATCAAGTGTTTGTCTGTGCATTTACCTGCCAAAAGCTTGTTAGACCACTACGTGAATGCTTTCTGTAATTGCAAGAATTATTGCATATTTTTTTGTAAAAAATTAAGAGGACGAGAGCTTAACATTCTGTGTAGATATATATATCATGCTGCGCTTTTGTTTGAGTTGAGCGCTCATGATCAACTTTCCTGTTGTTTACGAAGTAAGTTTCGACACGTGACTTTATTTTTCTTCTGTTAATATACAGTTATTTAAGCGGCGTACATTCTGAATAATTATGGCGCAGTTTAAGACAAAAGCATGTCATTATAGATAGTCAGGTTCCCTTTTAGGCCCCGTCTCCCTGCCTGACTCACGTACAACGTGTCCATAAATTATCCACTTGATAACTATTGCCCATAAACAAACAAAAAAAATTCAGTCAAATGTAATGGAGTTACTTTGCAGGGACAACATCAGAATTTGTTTTCCCCGCGAGGTTGGCAACGCTCCGTACCATCATGCGCTGCGGCAAAACAGTGAAAATGGCGACCGTGCAAGAAAAGGCAATGAGCATCTTGAGGTTATGGGAAATAAAATCTCTTTTTACTGTTCAGCGTTATTTTTTTAAAGGAAATAATTTAAGAAGGATATTTCTACTAAATGTAATGGCACGCCTTTTCTTTCTGAAACACTTTTTTTGTATTTTCGATATTTTGGTATATAATCAGGAGAATAATTCATGGACACCCTGTATAACTTCCCGAATGACTAAATATGTGACACCTTGGACAACGATTTTACTGACCAGCGAAGCGAAGTAAGTGAAGTAGAAGCAACCCCTACAAAGAGAATGTCCATCCCTATTAGAAAAAAAAATCTGATCTGAGACAATGAGTCAACCAGGCAATACACCAACGTTTATGACACATAAGAGGCATGTCGGACAGGTATAGAAAGATATGGTTGACCACTTCAGAAGAGATGGGAACCTTACCAGGTGCTCCCCAGGCACTTGCCAGGTGCTTGCCGAAGAACGTAATCGACTCCAAACGATATCGATGAGTGGACAATATGAAGAGATGAACTATATTCAGCCAAGCCACTGCACTGTCATTTCAGTCACCTTTCTGAGGGGAGGTGGCACAGGATGATGGTGAAAGACAAAATCACGCAATAAAATGTAACAAAAGATAATTTTAATCAAACTGAGTTATTGTATTAAAATAGAGTTTATTTAAAGAAAAATCTAATGTGCACTGCAAACAACTGTTTCGGGCATCTTAATTACGTTCTTTGGCCTCTAGAAATGTTGAAGAATATATTCATGAACTCATTTTAGAAGTATTTTTATTATGTGACTGTTTTTCCGGGCTTAAATTGAACAACGATTAGTCTAGAGTTTTTCTTAGTATGAAATCCTTCAAGTGGTGTAAAAATAATTGGCAATTCACTCAAAGAAATCGCGAACTTTCTGAATAGATCTAACAAAATGAGGACTTTAGTGACAGCTTTTGTTGCTAAGACGGGTATCTGTGGTCCTTCTCGTGTTTCTTTTTCTTTATAGTACAAAGGTTGGTCGTGACGTCATTACAGAAGATTTGACTCTCTTACTCTCTCCTTGGAGACTTTTTTGTGTAATCAGCACTTCATCGTAGGCGGTCTAAGACCTTGTGTTCGCTCACTTTACATGGTTACACTGTCTCAGTGGTGGACGTGAGCTGAATTGAATATCGCCAGCCTCATTCTGAGATGCCGACGAATGTGGTCTATCTTCTGAAAGTTCCTTCTCAAACTGGTGATTCTTTTCTGGGATCATGAAAAAAATCCTTGAAGGCGGCCGCGTTTTGTGCACCTGTTGTTGTTTTTTTTTTTAAAAATTGATCTGTAGCAAATTACATACAGACAAATAGACAGACAGACAGCCATGCGTTTCGCCTACAGGTGTGTGGTTTTATATACATGTACAAGCATGGTTGTACACAATACATGCTTGAGTATGCGTGCATAAATAAATTTGATAGTGTGTATGCTTGCTTAAGTCAGTGATTATGTTTTTCACTCTCTCCATCCACATTTGAGCTCAGAGTACACCGAGTGTAAACGATATAAAAAGTAAAACTAAGAACCCAGATTCTCTATTTATATTCAAGACATAGGCGGTAGAAATATTTAGAGCCACTCAGTTCGACTTTAGAAACGTAAAAGATAAAACTAAGACGAAAGTTACGCTAGGAAACAGAAGTACTGGGAGGGTTTGGTGGAGCCAGTGAAGGTTTGGTGGAGCCAGTGAAACCTTCCAACTACTCGTATAAGCCACTGAGTATGGTCATTTTAAAAAAAAAATCCTTGTCCCGGAGGATTGCTTGTAGTGGACAAAAGTTCAGCGAGAGCTGGGATGTTTTCTAGACATTACTGATACTGGAATGTGTCCAAAACATGACCGTCTGTGACTTATCATCATTATCGTTGTATGTGACACTTTGAATGATATAAAAGTTGTACAGATGGTCCTCCATTCTCCTTCCTCCTTCTCTCTTTCACCCCCCCCCTTCCCCAAGTTTTTCTTTTAGTGTCACAAATCTGAAGGGCGGAAATAGTTGTCCCACTTCGTTTCTTCAGCACTCTAAGCTGATGATGTAGGTACAGTCTCTGTTTCTGGCCGTTTCTCCCCAGCTGTTTACTCCAAATCACCGTAGGTCTTTTTCCGCATAGCGTCTCTGTTTGTGCACTGGTCTGCCTCTTGCTCTTTCACTCTTTCATCACTTGTACATATACGAGTTGCCTTTGATAACTCTCTTCCATTCTTTCTACATCGCCCAGCCATCTGTCGGCTTTCGTAATGGATGCCATTAGTGATTATATGTACCACAGATGTCTCAATATTGGTATTCCCTCTGACGTATTAGTGCTTCTTTCTCTGTCTTAGAAAGTTAATTCTGTGTTTATTATCTGGCACTTGCTTATCAGTTTCTTTAAATAAGTGTTCCAGTACCAGCTCTCGGGTCGCTCCTCCGTTTTCTCGGTGCGCCTTTCTTCTGGTTCGTGATCCGTAGAAGCAAGGGAGGCTGTATACTCATTTACCTGGTGTAGAAATTGTCTTTTCTAGGCATGTTAGCCTCGCCTCTAATGATTTTTCCTTCATCCAACCTGTTTTCTTCCGCATCTCTTTTGCTTAGCTTCTCTGTTTCCTTCTCTTTCTTTCTTCCTTCCTTCCTCCCCCCTCCCCCCCCTCTCTCCCCTCCCCACCCCGTTCTCTCTTTCTCTCTTCCTTCCAGTTTTGTATTCACAGCTTAAAATTTTGTTTACACAGATGTACTAAAGATGACACTGGAACTACTTATGAATGTTAATGAGAGCATGCACTATTAACATCTGATTATGAAATATGGACCTGAATAAGAATTTAGCTTAAACTGCTGAGTCTAGATGTAGGTACATCTTTTTATTGCTTTTAATCAAGAAGACAAAAGTGTTGTAGAGAAGTATTAACTCTTGAACTATCATGAGCTGTTTAAACGGGTTTTAAAAATTAAGACAGAAAACAATATTACTACAAACAATGGTTTTGTTTTATAGTTGGAGTTCATAATTGTAATCCGCCGTACTTAATGAACATTCTAAACATCAAATCTCAGGACAAGATCAGGAACGAGAAGGTCTGGCAAAGAGCATGACTAGAGTTCATTTGCCTACAAATCATGTCCAGGAAATGGAGTTGGATTGGTCACACACTGAGGAAACCAAACACCAACATAACAAGACAGGCACTGAAGTGGAGTCCTCATGAAAACAGAAGCCAGGGAAGACCTGGAACAAGAGAAGGGAAACAACGAAAGCGCTCAAAGACCAGGGATACACATGGAGGGACGTGAAGTAAAAAGCCAAGAGCAGGGATTACTGGAGGGTCTTTATCCGTGGCCTGTGCTCCTTAAAGAGGGCATGGCAGTGATGATGATGTATTTACTAAATACAGGCATTGTGGAATTTCATGGTGCAACATGGCAGCGACGACGAACAATAAAAAAGAGAATTGTTAATGGTTTCGTTGAAGTTGTTCAATAGTAAGAGTTAACCTTTTTGTGACTTAGATAGTTGCGTTCTATTTCGCTCTATGTTGTAGAGAGCTTCCTGTGTGATAACTATGAAGAGTGTTGATCAATCTGCTTCTTGTAAATACTGTATATCTTTAGTATCACTGCAATGACTAAATAGTAAATGAATTATTCTTTTAAAAGCAGTTAATTTATGCACGCTGTGATAAACACCCTTTCTGCATAACAAGTAACATAAAAGCACAATGATTTTATTAAGTAGAAATGAAGGACTAAAACTGAAAACAAAATGCTTTTTATTTCTGCTACTTTTCTTTGAAATGAAAAGTTTCAGAAAATCTAAAACGCACTAAAAATGTTCTTTTGTGTACTTTACTGTGGTCTGAGTATTTATACAGAAGAGCATTGATCAAGACCCGTCGAGTCTGTAGGACTGGATAGTTGATACTTCAGGTCATCCTCAAGGTATATCAGGCCACATGCGCCCATTAGTGGAAAGAAAGAAAAACTCTTCGAGATTTTAAACCAAACAGCGGCAACATTAGAACCATTTAAAACATTAAAATTTTCCCGCAGATAATTCGATCTCCGCTTGTACAAAGAAAGCACAAATTTAGACATACTGAAGAAAGGTCAAAAGTCTAGTTTAACGTTATTCAAACCATCTTTTTGTTATGTGAAATTTCTCCTGCGGAAGTATGTCCAATGTCGTTTGTGGAATTCAAATTCAGGATTTGTATTCATTATTTTATGAGTGTAGTTTGTTTACCTCTTCAGTCAATCAGTCAAGTGCCGGGCCGCGTGGCGTAGGCGATCATTTCTCTCCACAATTCCCTGTCTTTAGACTCGCTGAATCTGACAGGTGGCGTCCCAGCTGTAGAAATGGGTAACCAATTTCCTCTGCAGCTGGGGAAGGAAAGGCAGCCAGGCGTGACACTGACCACACCATCCTCTAGTGTGCCGACATGTCAAGGAAAATATGGGTGCTAACACAGTATCCCTGTGTGCCTTCAAGGCATGACAGGGCTACCTTAACCTTACCTTACCTTACTCTCAGTGTTAATTAGCAGCATCATCATCAGGTGCCGTGCCGACTGGCGTTGGCTATTATGCTTCTCCAGAGTACCCGATCCTTCATGCAGGCCGTCAGTTCAGTTGGTGATCTCCTCTCACACCATCCCGTCAGACTGTCCAGTATCATTTCTCTTGATCTTCCTCTTGATCTTCTTCCTTCTATTTTTCCTGTTGTTATAATATTTTCAATGCCCCCTCTTCTCATTGCATGTCCTATGAAAGTACATTGTCTCTCTCTTATCTTTCTGACAAGGTTTTTTGTCTCTCCAGCTCTTCTCATACATTCTTCATTAGTTATTTTTGCTGTCCAGGGGATTCGCAACATTCTTCTAATAAACCACATTTCTGCTGCTTCCAATGATTTTTGTGCAGACTTGCCTATTGTCCATGATTCACTTCCATATAACAAGATAGGTTCAATATAGCATTTTAGGACTCGTTTTCTAACATTCATTGATAAAGATGTGTTAGCTAATATGTTTCTCATTCTCTGAAATGCAGTCTTTGCTTGACCTATTCTGTTCCTAATTTCTGTTCTGCATTTCCCATCTGAAGTTATTACTGCTCCAAGGTATTTGAATTTCTGCACCTGCTTTAGAATAGTTCCGTTTAATTTAATACTGCATGCTGGTGGATTCTGTTTCTTAGATATAACTATAGTCTCTGTCTTTTTGATGTTCAAAGTAAGGCCTTTCTGTTCACTTTCTTTGGCGACTTTATCCAAGAGATTTTGCAGGTTTTGTTGGTTCTCAGCTATCAGTACTGTGTCGTCAGCATACCGAAGGTTGTTAATATTGTATCCTCCAATTTTTATGCCTGGTTCTGTGACGATTGTTCTTAGAATATTCTCGCTGTACAGAGAAAAAAGGTCTGGAGATAGTACACATCCTTGTCGCACCCCTTGTTTTATAGGTTGGTATTTTCCAATTCTATTTTCAACTCGAACTGCTGCTTCTTGCTGCCATTATAGATGTTTTACAATCCTCAAGTCTTTGCCGTCTATATTGATGTCTTCAAGCATTTTAATAATTTCACTATGTTTCACCTTGTCAAATGCTTTGGTGTAATCAATGAAGCATAAGTAGAGATCTTTCTGTACTTCTAAAGCTCTTTCTGTTAGTGTTCGTAAAGCATAAATGGCATTGTGTGTTCCTTTTCCTTCAACAAATCCAAACTGTTCATCTGCTATTTCCATTTTTATCTTTTTCCTTGTTCTTCTCATAATGATTCTCAGAAGTAGCTTCGTTATGTGACATGAGAGGCTGATAGTCCGGTGGTCGTCACATTCCTTTGCACCTGGTTTCTTTGGTAGTGCTATAAACGTGGATTTAATCAGGTCACTGGGAATATAACCACTGTTGTAAATATCATTCAGTAACTTGGTTATTATTTCTATTCCTGTCTCCTCTAGTGCCTCTATTTCTTCTATTGTTATATTATCAGGCCCAGTCGCTTTTCCTTTCTTCATGTGTTTGATGGCATCTATGATTTCATCTTCAAGTATTGGCGGTCCATCACAGTTTTCAGTATCTGGTGTTAATTCTGGTCTTTCTCCTCCATATAGCTCACCGATATACTCTGTCCACCTGTCCACAATGTCTTCTTTTCCCATTAACATTTTACGTTCTTTCGATTTCAGGCATCCTGTGGTATATTTTGTTTTCCTGCCTGTGAGTTCATTAATTCGTTTGTGCATGTTTTTGCTGTCTTTATTATGAGCGTTCTCTATCTGTCTGCACTGTTTATTTAACCACACTTCTTTTGCTTCTCTGCATTTGCGTCTTATTTCTTTATTTATCTTGCTATATTTTTCCTCGTTATTTTTACTCCTCCTCCTCTTGTCCATCAGTCCTAAGATGTCGTCTGTCATCCATTTATTTTTAGGGGCTTCTTTTTTTTGGTGGTATTATCTCCTTAACAGTTTGGTGGATAGAATCTCTTAACATTTCCCATTGTTCATCTATACTATTTATCTTTGCTATTGCATTGTATCTATTTGTTATAATAACTTTGTATTGTTCTCGCAGTTCTTGGTCATTTTTAAGAAGTTCTGTATTCAGTTTGATGTTTCTCACTTTTCTGCCTGCTTTCTTTAGCTTTATTCTAACTTTTCCACAGAGTGGATCATGGTCACTATTGCAGTCAGCTCCTGGCATGGTTTTTGTTGTCAGTAATGCATTGCGGAATCGTTTGTTGATTAATATGTAGTCTATCTGGTTAAATGTCTTTTTGTCTGGGCTGCACCACGTTGCCAGTCTACGAGGATGTTGTTTAAACCAGGTGTTTCCTACAACCATGCTATGTATTCTTGCCCATTCAATTAATTTACTACCTCTGTCATTCCTCTCCCCCAGTCCATAGTCACCAACGATGTCCGAAGTTCTTCCTTTACCAACTTTGGCATTAAAATCTCCCATGACTATGGTAACTTCATGTGACTTTGTGTGTTTTAATGCTGTCTCTATGTCATTATAAAATATCTGTACATCTTCTTCAGAACTTTCAGATGTTGGAGCGTACACTTGTATAATATTTATGTTTATTGGTTGTCCTTTCAGTTGGGCTAGCAGGACTCGGTCCGAGATGTTCAAATATCCTACAATTGTCCTTGCCGTTTGTTCATCAAATATAACTCCTACTCCTCGTTCACGTTTTCTCACTTCCTGAATATATTATTGTATATTTATCAGAGTTTATCTTTCCTGCACCTGTCCATCTAACTTCACTCATTCCTAATATGTTGATCTTCATCCTTTCCATTTCCATCTTTACATTTTCTAATTTTCCAACCTGGAATAAAGTTCTAACATTCCATGTTGCTATTTTGAACTTGTTAGTTTTGCCACCAGTAGCTTGATGACGATCTGGCCTCACTTAATTAGCAGACAGGACCAAATTTTGTTACGTGAATTATAAAACGTCTGGTTAGCCCAAGATTTTTATCCTGCACTTTTGATCTTCTGACCGACATTTGGCAGATCTTTCTTTGTCTTTTGTTCTGAAGAAACAAAGATAGTATTTCTCAGGAATACGAACAAAATCCCGAAGTAGGTCTTATACTGCCTCATGTTTTCCTGTTGTTGCACCCAGTGAGTAATGATTGTCCAGAGCTGCTTAAACATTTCAGAAATGATCACTCAGATGATTTATAAACTACTAAGTACCATAAAATCCCTTGATGAGGTTGAAAGACTCGCCGAAGACAGGAAAAATTATGGAACTACTTTGCGAGCCCTATGTGACGTTTAACGGCACGGGAAGGATATAATATATATGAAGTATCTTTACACTTCTTATTGTTTTCTGAAGGTCTCTTAACATCCCTGTTTTCCCCATGTTAATTATTTTTCTTATATTCAGAATAACCTAATTCTTGCAAGGGAAGAAAACACATTGAACCCTCCACTAATACTTGACTTTTATTCAGAGGAATCTCCATTAAATTTCCATCAACTTTAACTGTCATTTAGTTATTTCTGAAGCCACTTCACATTTCTACGTTACGTGCTGTGGATGTTCTCATCAAAGGTCGTTACAAAACGTAGACAAAGGCTAAATAGATCTGCCTCTCAGGTCACAAAGAGCTGTTAGCAGCTGCAGAAGCTTGAAATATATTGCTTCTTGTGCGAATAAAACGGACATTTGTTTATGCAGGTAGGAAAGTAATATTGACAGACAAAAGTTTGGATGGGTTGAAAGAAAGAAAAAGGAAGAAAATAGTCGCGTAGACTGAAGGAAGAATGAGCGGTCGAACGAAGAGAATGAACAGCGAAGAACAGGGCACATATGTCTATATGGCATTCTGCCCGTCATCTTTCACCTTTGCCTCTGTCTTAAACATTCAACAAGAGATTATTAAAACATACCCACAGTGAAAAATTGTAGTATAACTTGAAAAAAAACCTCTCGTTTAGAAATAACACGCTAGATCCATACAACGTAAGAATTCTCATTTACATTAGCTAAAGTGCCGGAAAATTTGTTTCTTCCTATTGACATACACATTGGAGTCTTTTGATAAATAGAGAGACAGACAGACAGACAAAAAGACAGATATAATATATTAGGAATAAGGACACACTATTAAACCTAAGTTTGTTTTCAACACCAGAAGCATACAACAACAACAACAACAACAACAATAAACAACAAAAAAAAATGTCAGGGTCTGGTCATCTCAGGGGTGCGCAACTCTGAGTAAAATCGGTGCCGACTGATTCAGTATATAAAGGAGATGCGAGAGAATTTTAATGGGTCGGAATTTTGTACGTTGAGCACGTAGGAATGTACCAACGAACTGGAAGGAAATTATGTTTTCGTTTAAGTACGAATGAGTGTGTAATTCGTCGATGTATATGTTATCTATGATAATGATTTATATTCTGTGATGTGAGGGCATGGAAGTTGTGCTGTCGGTCCCTCCGATTCATCCCGACCCACTCATGGATAGCTGTTAATAGACGAGGGATACACGGGTTTTGTAAAATAACATATACGTTTTATGTAAGATTTTGATATTTTGTTAATGCGCATTTTTTGTGGTTATTATTTGCACATAAATTTGCGTATCATTGAATTTTATTATATACATTTTGTTATACATTTCTTGCCTATTAGTTCCGTTGATTACAATCAGACATTCAATCATTAAGAATGATTGTTTGAGATTATACATGGGGTGATTTCGTTTAATCACAGTAAATCCATTTTTATGTATGAGATGTTGATTAAGTGTGATCATTCCATTTTTTTTTTGCTTCTGTTTTAAGAAGGAATCACTTAAGAAGGTGGATGAGGTTTATTTTTTGTTGTTCATATGATAAAAATGATGATCTTTGATGAAGACTCGTTATGTGTGTTTTGTTTCTCTATTGTAAGTGTTTTAATGTGTAGAAATGAATGAGAAATAGGACAGAGTGAAGAACAGATAACAGGTCAGACTTAATATGGTTTAATCACCCATGTAAGAGCACACAAACATCTATCTCCTTTACCCTTAAAATACTCATTCATTCATTTGCACGTCCCTTGCGGAACTTTGCCTCCCTAACAGCACTCCCGTAGCCCTCTCGATTGTGAGCAAGATGCCCTGCTGCTGATGCATCCATTTGCAGATCATCAATGATGTATTGCAGCCATCTTCGTTTTGGTCTTTCTCTCTTTCTTTTTCCCATTATGTACCATTCCAGGACGGTCTTCTCTAGATTATCATGACGTTTAATGTGTCCAAAATATTTACGTTTTCTCTCTTTAATCCTTTTTACTAGCGAGCCTTCTTCAATATTAAGTTCTTGTAGTATGGATATATTTGTTCCTTTTTGTGTCCATGATATTTGAAGAACTCTTCTGTATCAGTTACATTCAAAGGCATTTATGTGTTTCTCAGCTGTTTTGTTAAGTGTCCAGGTCTCACAGGCATATGTTGCGATGGGAAAGATGCATGCCCTTAAAAACCTTATTTTTGTGGTTCTGTCTGCTCCTCTCCACAGATTCTTTAGTTGTTTTACTTTCTGAAAAGCGATAGATGTCCTTCTTTTAATTACGCTCATTGTATCTTCATTATTAGTTAGTAGTGATCCAAGATATTCAAACCTTTCCACTTAAAATACTAAACAATATAAAATAATAGAAAATATATCATTTTAATCCATTCCTACACGAGTAGATAGATACACAGACAGAGAAACAGGCAGCAGACAGACGGACGGATAGACGGACAGACAGACATAATTACAGAATGACAGACAGACAGACACATTAAGTGAAAAGTGCCCACCATACTCATCTGTGATAAAGTAATGTGATAACTTTCAGCATGGAGATTTCGAGACCGAAAATGCAGGAAGATCTGGAAGGCCATCAACTCCAAAAAATATTGGCCATGTTCATGGCATGATTTGGCAAATCGAAGAATTTCGGATGCAACAATTTCTGAGACACTAGAGAAATCCAGGGAACAAGCTAGGTTTACAATTCTTGAGCATTTAGGTATGCAGAAACTATCGGCCAAGTGGATGTCGAAATAATTGAAGGCCCGCAACACAAAAAAAGAATGGAAAAACTAATTATGTCAGTCCGTAAGAACAGCGAAGAGCAGAACTTCTGTCTTAATGCAAAGAAAAATAAATTGATGACAACTGATAAAACAAACAAAGCAGCTGATATATGTATCAATGAGGAAAAATTGGAAGAAGTAGAGAGTTTTGAATATCTTGGATCACTATTAACTAATAATGAAGATACAATGAGGGAATTTAAAAGGAGGACATCTGTTGCTCTTCAGAAAGTAAAACAACTAAAGAATCTGTAGAGAGGAACAGACAGAATTACAAAAATAAGATTTTTAAGGGCATGCATCTTTCCCATCGCAACATATGCCTGTGAGACCTGGACACTTAACAAAACAGCTGAGAAACACAAAAATGCCTTTGAATGTAAATGCTACAAAATAGTTCTTTAAATATCATGGACACAAAAAGGAACAAATATATCCATACTACAAGAACTTAATATTGAAGAAGACTGGCTAGTAAAGAGGATTAAACAAAAAAAAGTAAATATTTTGGACACATTAAACGTCATGATAATCTAGAGAAGACCGTCCTGGAATGGTACATAATGGGAAAAAGAAAGAGAGGAAGACCAAGGCGAAGATGGCTGCAAGACATCGTTGATGATCTGCAAATGGATGCATCAACAGCAGGCCATCTTATTCACACCCGAGAGGCCTACAGGAGTGCTGTTGGGAGGCAAAGTTCCGCAAAGGACATGCAAATGAATGAATGAATGAATGAACATCCGACTAGAATATCCAGCCGTGGCTGTAAACCAACAACTCACAGACCTCTGGGAGTGATAAAACAGAAGAGCCCCCCCCCCCCCCAAAAAAAAAAGACGTCAGAAGTTTAAAGGGCCTGAACACTTGCCTGAAAAAAGGGGCGGGGGTAATTCTTTGATGATCTGAGGAGTTGTGTTATTGTTTTCCTTTCTACAGCAGTTTTTTGCCGGCTTTTAATAATTTCTTGATCAGTATTCGAACCTTGATTCTTGGATGATCTGTCTTTGTGGCACCCTGATTTTTTAACTTTTACTGTATATAAGTGTGGAACTTTTTATGTGTTCGTATAAAGATGCGTGTTATTATTCATACTTAAAATAGGACAAAACCACTTCTTATTTCTTTATTTATGTAGATTAAGATAATTCAGGAATTGTACACGTAAGTTTGAGGGTGAACTTTACGAAAAGAACGAAACATTTGTTAAACGGTTAACAAGAAGATCAAGCGTCCCCCCTCAACTGTTGTGATGAACTGTGACAACTGCTCTCCCAGATCTGTGCACTCCAGTCGTAGGCTAGCCCCAGATACATGCTTGTCCTTGAATCTAGCCAATATGTTTACATTCTCGCGGTCCGTGTGCTCGCACTTAATGACACGGAAAACAGAAACCACCGTTCGATTGCAACAAAAATATGCTCCAGCTGAAGTTTAAATTTAATTCGCCTGATTCTGACAAACCTGGGACGGCAACAGAACACTGACTTTGTAATATCTTATATTACACTGTTTAAACTATTAAACTTTTATACATGTGAGAAAATCACTCTATTAGAAAAAAATGCATTCGACATAGTAAGCCTCCTCGCCTAGATAATTGTCCTGTCCCTGCAAAACACTGGGTACTATCACTGTCAATGAGTGATAACGCAAGTCGCAGATTTGGACAAAATACTTATATTACTGGTTATCCTGGGACAATACTTTATCCTGCTGGCATTTCCTGCCATGGATGAGGATATTATTGTTTGGAACGTGCAGACTGTTTCAGTGTTAATGGGGGAAAAACAGCTGAAATAGGAACTTTCTTTGATCAATAGTTTATTTCGAAATACCTGTTTATTTTCGTTCCAATTTTTTTTACAAATTGTTACTTATTTCTTAACTTTTATTCTGCTGGATTCGATTGATATTGTGTAAGAGAGTTTATTAGTGGCGGGTTTTAAAATTTGTTCCCTTATTTGTAGTACACGTTCTTACTGGTTACACGTACTAGAGGAGACTATAGTATATTCATGTGGAATATTGGATTGAAGCATTACTCGAGGTACGTATAGATGTTTATGGAAGATGAGCAATTATGGTAGGGTACTTAATTTAAGTGATTATCTGGTTTATAAACTTCGTTTACAAGAATAAGTTGGAAAGGATCGCCATCTTTGACTCCAGACACGTCTAGACATGCTCCGCTCTCTCCATCATTATATCCATCAGCATATATTATCTTACGATAACAGTTCTATGTTGGTTAACTTTCTTTCTTTCTCATAACTTTCTTCCTCCTAACCTTCGAAGTTCCAAATTTCATTTCTGGCTCCATCTTTCCTAACAAAGATCCTTGACATAGATATATCTAGATGAATTATTTCGTAGAATTAATTATATCAATTGGATCCTCTGATCATTTTAGCAACAGATAAACCAAATTCTTGGTCATCGCTGAGATGTAAATATTGGATTAAAGCATCTACTTGACTCGTTCAAGATATTTTTGTACTCTTTTCTGTTCATCTTGGAGCCGGTGTGTCCTGTTTGTGCTTATTTTGAAGTAAGGGAGCGATGAGCTGGTGTTTTCTATCTGTGCGTATCTTGAAATATGGCATAGTTGAGCTGGTGTTTTCTATCTGTGCGTATCTTGAAATATGGCATAGTTGAGCTGGTGTTTTCTATCTGTGCGTATCTTGAAATATGGCATAGTTGAGCTGGTGTTTTCTATCTGTGCGTATCTTGAAATATGGCATAGTTGAGCTGGTGTTTTCTATCTATGCGTATCTTGAAATATGGCAGTTGAGCTGGTGTTTTCTATGTGTGCATATCTTGAAATATGGCATCGTTGAGCTGGTTTTTTTCTATCTGTACCTATTTTGAAGTCAGTTATCGTCGAGCTGGAATTTTCTATATGTGCTTATCTTGAAGCAAGGCATCACGGAACTGGTGTTTTCTATCTGTGCTGATCTTGTGGAAAGTAATCGTGGAGTTGGTGTTTTCTATCTGTGCTTAATGTGAAGTAAGGCATCGTGGAGCTGGTGTTTTCTATCTTTGCTTATCTTGAAGTAAGGCACCGTGGAGCTGGTGTTTTCTATCTTTGCTTATCTTGAAATAAGACATCGTTAAGCTGGTGTTTTCTATCTGTGCTTATCTTGAAATATGGCATCGTGGTGCTGGTGTATTCTATCTGTGCTTATCTTGAAGTGAGACACCTTGGAGCTAGTGTTTTGTACTGTATTTAGTTTGAAGTAAGAGATCATGGGATTGGTCTTTCCTGTTTGTTCTTATCTGAACTAAGACATCACCGAGACGTTGTTTCTCATCTGTGCATATACTGAAGCAGGCATTAAACCCGGATGCTTTTAATTTATCGTTTACTGTAAGAAAATTTAGAAGAAGTTAAATGTGATTTGAAAGCTGACTAGTCTAAAAATAAACATTTAATTAGATTAACGCACTGATAAAAATGATGAGAAATATATTAGAACAGAATTGCAACTACAGGTAAAAATGGAGAAGTTGCTTTATTGCCACTAGTTACAAAGTACATGACGAGGTCTATATTTCTTAATGACTGTTTTAACAGGACAGCACCAAATATGATAGGAATACTGGGACATAAATTTTATTAGTTGTTGTTATTTGTTATCTGATGTAGGCATTTTGTCGATATCCAGATAGCTTGATATGTAATGATAACTGTTTACAAACAAAAGGTCATGGTCACAGACAGGGGACCGAGAGATGGCTACAGGCAGGTTTCAGATGTTCAGCACAGATAGGGTCACAGGGTCATCGTTTTGTTTTAGAAAACAATGAAGAGTTATTGTCCATGGCGGAATATAAACAGATTTATTATATTTTGGATTGTATCTACATTCATACTTAAGGCAAATGCTGGCCATACCTCACGCATAAAGAAAATAATGACCATAAAACAAATTCAACATTGCACGGCGACGATCACAAAGGAAAAAAAAAATAGCTAAGAATTTTCTCTTCTTGTCCTAAAATGTAACCTACCAAATTGTTTCCGCGCCGACTTACAGGAGCACTCTTGACGTTATAGTCTAAAACTGTCAAGAACTTTCTTTTTTGGTCAGGTGTGTTAATTTTGTTCTTAAAAATTCATATTAATTTGCTGCAACCTATTCTAAATGAACTTAAAAGATGAGCTATTCGAGGTGCTGCTATTATTCTGAACAGTTAACTATCTTTTATAAATCTTGAAAAAACATTTTTTTTTGTTACCAAAAGTGTAGCTTGGATTCTACGTCTAATCTGATCGGGTAAGAGAAAGTTCGTCTTTGCACAGTGAGGCAACAAGGCTACATTAAGAGTATGAAGAAGGTGTCCACCACTTCGGAAGTCATGGACCGCTTTCTCATTGGAAAGAAATGTAAGCAGCGAACACGTTCCACGAATACACATGCATATGTCTTATTAGAAAGGAAGGTAACAATTAATAGCAAAGTCAAGATGACTGTTAGAGGAGCGATGACAAGTTAAGCAATAAGCTTCTAAAGGTATAAAAGAATTATTATTGACCACGAATAAAAGATAAAAAAAACCGCTTTCTTAAGAGTTTGTCGTAGACACTCGCGGAAAAATCACGTTTGTTTTCTTTACTCGTGTGTTATAATTGACAGTTTTAGAGAAAAGTCGTCCCGTAATCGATCCGCCAGGTATTGTAGCGCTAATGAGCGAAGTATGGACTTTGCAAAGAAACTATTGAAAGCGATTGTCGAGTGCGAATAATCAACAAACCGCTTATTTTATCAAGAAGCAATTTAAATGATTGTTGCATTGGCTTCATAAATGAATACAGACAACTGAGCACATTTGTAAAGCAATATGTTTCGCCTCCAAGTTATCGATACAAAACAAAGTTATATTTAGTCTATTAAATGGGAGAACAAAACTTCCAACATTTAGAAAACAAAAGACGCGATCAGTCACTGCCAGACACTTCCTGTAAAGTAATGTGGGATCAGATGGAAGCTGACACAGTATTTACGAACCGAGGCAGCTTAGTTTAGGCGATTTAAACTTTAGCTTCTTTTCCGGTTGAGACTCCCATTTTTACTTATTATTAAACAAAGCTGTCCAACGCCTAGAAAGCTCTTTCTTTAGTGTGCTTTAAAGTAAAATTTTCTTTTAGAAAGTAACATTTTCAAAGTCACGTAAATGTAGACAAATATAAAAGGCGAAGTTTATGGCTTTCCATCCACGAATGTTTTTTTTTAAATTGTATTTTTAGAACATCTATTCAGCGTATTTTAAAATGATCTGTGCGTTCATGAAATGTTCAGTGCAAAGCACCATATAATCGTGTAACGGTGCAAGAAGTGAAAGAAATTGTGCACGTTCCAATAATATTGTGCTGCTTGACATGCTCTATGTATATATTATTTTTATTCCCTGCAATAACAAAACATAGCCCATGTTAAGATAATTTGCCGCACATCAGATACATACTGTATGCTGTTTTTATATGATTATATATCAGGAAATGTTTCTCGATGTCCCATCTTGTGCATTAATGTGTTTCAGGTAGACGGTTTAAGGATAATGATACCTAATCGTGCAAGAAGCCACTAAATGTAGATTTCTTTTCATTCTGGCAAAATTTGCTTAGGACCACTGTAGCACTTTCTTACATCTTACATCCTTCCCGGGTCGCTAAACGTCAAATAGGGCCCGCATGGTAGTTCGTCATGATTTCTTGTCTTCGGCTAGTTTTTCAATCTCATCAAGAAATGTTATGCCCACTGTACTGGCCTCACTTAACAATGTCCCCTTTAGAGTTTCACGTGGTCGAGCTCTTTTTCTTCGGCCTATTGTGTTCCAATTGATAGCTTATTTGGGGATACTCTGATTGTTTCTTCTCATCACATGACCGACATATGTTCATCTTTTTATTATCACACATGAGACAGGTTGTTGTTTGCTAATCTGTCTTATCTCTGCGTTGTTCTTGAATTCGTTCCACTTTATACCAAATATTTTCCTTAGGCATTTGTTTTCGCAAGAGTCTAATTTCTTGTCTATTTCTTTAGTTGTTTTCCAGCTTTCACATGCATAAATGAGGATGGATATTACATTTTAATTGAATAGTCTTAACTTGGTTTTTGTGGTTATAACTTTTGAATGCCATATAGTCTCAAGTTTCTTAGGTCAATGCTGCTTTTCATTCGAATTCTAACTTCCTTTCTCGTGTCACCATCCTGGTCTATGTTGCTGCCGAGATATGCAAAATGGTTTACTTCTTCAACAGCTGTTCTACATATCTGTAGCATCTAGAACACTATAATCAAATGTCAGACTTGACTTGATGTGAAACTCCATGTATCAGCTCGATAGTTTCCGAAGGAAACCCGCCAAATGTCAAACTAGAACTTACGTATCAGCTGCAGAAGATCTCTAGCTGTTAAACCTTAGCTAACAACACGTTACTTTAAAGTTCTACATCATTTTCATTGACACTATTTCACTTAACGATCTCTGATGTTTCACGCCAGAATTCGCTTTGGGAACCACTATGCCGTCTTATCACCAGAGCGAACAAGATAAGTCTTGAGAATAATTATTTTGCCCTCGGACATACTGACCAGATATTCTGAATATAAGTATTGATCATGCTGTCTTGATCATGCTGTCTTGATCATGCTGTATTGATCATGCTGTCTTGATCATGCTGTACTGATCATGCTGTATTGATGTTCTTGTCAACAGCAGATATTGGCAGCTACTAGTGACGAAGAACAGATCTGTTACATGAGCGCTGTTAAGTAAAGAGATTATTTTATTACCATTGGCTGTAAGAACACGTTGAGATCTGTATGTCTTAATGGCCGAGAGGAGCTTGCGTTTATTCCTTACCAGCTGTACTTGTTGTCTCAAGGAAGACATTAATGTTTTGATGTTTTGTTTTTTTTTGCAGCAAAGAATGTGCGAAGAAATTTTTGACGAAATAGGCTTACGCTGCTTTTTCAGAGATCCGCTTATACAGCAGCTCTTAATTATATCCATGTTCGGCACTTGTTTCACTCTTCCGGCGTGCCACGTCAACATCAAGTAGACAGACGTCTGGCGCCATTTACTTTCGCGAAGCACTTCTGGCTAGTTTTATTGCGCACTGAAAATATGGTAGTGTAAATAGGCAATCATGTTTTAAAAAGTATCTCTGAGTAAAGAAAGAGAGGAAGACCAAGGTGAAGATGGCTGCAAGACATTGTTGATAACCTGCAAATGGATGCACCAGCAACAGGGCATCTTACTTACAACCGAGAGGCCTACAGGAGAGCTGTTCATGAGGCAAAGCTTCGCAAGGGACGTACGAATGACTGACTGACTGACTGACTGACTGAGTGAATGTTCTGCTTTATGGCCAGTTTTTGTTGGCGAAGATCTGGAACGTAACTCGCCGTTTGAGTTGGTAAGTTTGAATAATAAACACAAACACACTTTATTGTTTTATTTTTACAGACTGTTAAAAGCACAGTGATACTCTATGATAAGTGACAGCTGATTAATCTGTATGTTATTTTTGCGAAATTGCAGGAAACACATACATCTTCGCATTTCGCTGTTCAAAATATCGATTGACTTCGTTTGGAACAAACCATTATCCAACAGGAAAGCAGAGATTTACGAAACATCCAGAAAATCCTTGACTTACATTAAAGAGTTTGTTTTAGAGCGTTACATCGTTTTCAGCTCGCTTACATTCACAGTTATTTTTCATTTGGTTTGGATCTAGCCTGTTTTACACTTACTTCGCTTGCAAGAAAAATAAATAAAGTTAAAAACATACACGTTTACGGCGGTGTGGTGTATTTTCTCTGTGTTGTTGAGGTCTCAGAGACAAAAACGACTTTAGTTGTTCAAAAACAGATTTTTCTCCCCTGTGTGCGCGATCTCCCCTGTGTGTGCGAATTTACTCTGTTGTTGAGATTGGCGGAGATCAAACTTCAGGAAATAATCGTGCTCGGTTCAAGTATAGAGATTTCAGAACCTAGTAAGATCTGTGAAGTGATTTTTCTCTGTTTTTCGGATCAAACATAGACATTTCAGAACCTAGTAATATCTGTGAAGTGATTTTTCTGTTTTTTTTTAAAAATCAAATATAGAGATTTCAGAATCTAGTAAGATCTGTGAAGTGATTTTTCTCTGTTTTTCGGATCAAACATAGACATTTCAGAACCTAGTAATATCTGTGAAGTGATTTTTCTGTTTTTTTTAAAAATCAAATATAGAGATTTCATAATCTAGTAAGATCTATGAAGTGATTTGATTTTTCTTTTCTCACACCAAACCTTTCGATTTTCTTATGCTTATATATGAAGCAGCTAGGCTAAAAGATTTTTTAAAATGTATTATAATTTTAACAACTGAAATATTTTAGAATGCTTATTTTTACTTAGTGTACTTTCATATAACTTTTACCACGCTAGGTAAGATTGTACAGTGTTGTAAATTCGTCGCGGTCAGTTGTAAGCAGAAAATATGCTGTATTATTAGTATTATTATTATACATATTTTCTTTCATACAACTGAAAAGCCGTCTCCAAAATGTGGGTAGCATCTCCTTCCGTATCCCTGGTGTATGCTGGAAGAAATTGATCGTCAGCCGCGCGACATACGTACTGTCCCCTAAAGACACCGAAAAAACTAGCACAGTAGTGTAAAGAGAAGTACATCTAGAATGACTGTGATAACACACATACATAAATTCCGGAACATGGATAATAGTCAGTGGAATGTATATTAAGATAGGTAAAAAAGAACTTAGGAAACAGCGAAAACCACTCTTACGAGCAATGCATTAAGGCTATTCGGTCTGAGGAAAAAAAAATAAAAATGAAAACGGCCGGATTGATATCTACGCTACTTCCCAGAGTAAAGATAGTGAGCTCTGACCTCTCCATTGCTGCTGCTACATCAGTCAGGGTTGTCACTGGTATTACTTAGATCTCTTAGCGTGCAGACACTCATGAGTGTAGACATGATAGTTTTCAACACTTGTTTTTAAAATTTGACAGTTCTAAAGTACGCAGTCATATATATATATATATATATATATATATATATATATTCTATTCCAAAAAAAAAGAAACACAACACTACTATAGTCGTAATGGACACACAATTTCAAACTTGTATCAAAATTTTATTTTACGGAATTAATGTTTCAATCTTGGCATGAAGAAACTTTGAGACTTTAACAATGAAATAATGTTCATTAAATTTGGTTTGGACTTTATTCTTTGCGAATGAGGCCTCCTTTTCAGTAAGGTATATGGCCCCCTCTGGACTGTATCAGAGAACGACATCTTGACATGGATCCGATTAGCCGTTTGATCTGTTGTTGTGGATGGATGCCCACTCTTCCCGCAGTGCAAGAGATAACTGTCGGAGATTGGTTGGCGCCACGTCTCGCTGGCGGACTTGTCTGTTGAGTTCATCCCATAAGTGTTCTATTTGGTTCATGTCTGATGACATGGATGGCCACGGAATTGTCTGGACGTCGTTGTCAGCGAGGAACTGGGTGGTAAGTTGTGCCACATGAGGTCGAGCGTTATTCTGCTGAAAAATCGACCCTGGTGCAGGCAGAAGTGGAAGGACGTGAGGACGAAGAGTTTCAGCTACGTATCGTTGTGCATTCAGGAGTCCTTAAATTTGCACCACGTCACTTCTTCCCGTGAAGCTGATCGTTCCCCACACCAGTACACCTCCACCACCATATAAAGGAGCGTCATCCACACAGTTTTTGGCGTAGCGCTCATGGACTCTGCGGTAAACTCTTCTCCGTCTATCGTGTCGCTGAAGTAGAAAGAATGATTCATCACAAAACCAAACCCTTGTCCAATCATTCGCAACGGTCCATTGACACTGCTGGTTCGCTCACTGCAGTCGGTTCTGGCAGTGGCGGTCCGTAAGAACAGGACCTCTGTAGGGTCTTCTAGCTCAAAGACCAGCGTCGTACAGCCGAAATTCGACAAGCTGTTGTCATTGACTGGACTGTCGAGGACGCAGATGCAAATCGATTCCTGAGGTGACGCAGCTGTAAGAAGCGGTCTTCGGCAGGAGTTGTGACTATAGGTCTTCCACTGCGCGGCCGGTTTGCATCTGAGCCAGTTTCTTGAAATGTCTCCAAAGGCGACTAATGGTGCTTTTAACCATTTTAAATTGTCTGGCCATTACACTTTCTGACTGTCCAGTCTGTAAACGCCCAATGATGATGAGTCGTTGTTCTGTAGTGAGATGAGCCATACTTGCGCATTGAATTTCCAAATGAATTGTTTCGAGGAGCGTCAATCTTTTATAGGCATTCAATAACATGGTCAGTGAGTTTTGTGTTTAGTAAGTTTCACGGGATTCTCGTGAACTTGTCATGAGTTATTGTCAAAATTGTTTTGTCTAGTGTCGCTTTTTTGTGCTCATGAATCATCTGCTGAGTACTGTTCAGGTCAGCACATGAAGTTGATGTCCAAGTGAGCGTTTCAGGCAATTTGCCCTTGTCTGATCAGCAAGCGTCAGTTTAAATAGCAAAATCGTATTTGTTGCTTTTCTTTTTTATTTGAACTGTATATATATATATATATATATATATATATATATATATATATATATATATATATATATTCGTCGGCCCCAAACATGTGACAACGATTGGATTCTGGAATGTGAGAACGATGGCAGCACATATGTTGGTCACTTGATGAGAAGAAATGATCAGAGAATCCCAAAACAAGCTATCAAGTGGAACACAACAGGCCGAAAAAAAAGAGGCAGACCGCCTGAAACTCTGAAGAGGACATTATTAAGAGAGGCCAAATTAACAGGCATAAAATCCTTTGATGAGGTTGAAAGACTCGCCGAAGACAGGAAAAATTGTGGAACTACTTTGCGAGCCCTATGTGACGTTTAATGGCACGGGAAGGATATAAGATATAAAATAAGATATATATATATATATATGAGGAAAATGTTGTCCATTACACTCACCTACATTATCTTTCAGTGTTCCTACAAAATGCTTTCATTACCGAACATGCTTTCTGTTGTACTACTCCGCCATGGATATGATGGTGGTATGTACGGTTTGTCATGAAGTATCCATATTAGTCCCATTTGCATTCAAGATTTATCCAGCCAGTTATTTTCAAAAGCATTTCTGGTCAATGTTTGTTTCTGCCGGTGGGTTTTAGAAGTTCCAGTTGAGTTTCCTTTACTTGGTCAAAGCTTTCTTGACACTCTAGTCTTGTGTCAGTTTTCAATAGACAGATGACAATTTAAAAATATTTATTATTTATAAAGTATGAAAAACATTATTTATTCAAATATGTAATAAGTTTTGTCCAGACTCTTGTCTGCTTCCACTTCTACCTTTCAGGTGTTTTTTAAACAAATACACGTGTTAGTAAGATTTGTCGGTTTACTTTCGTCGAAGGGAAGGTACCTGTTATCTCCTCCATCCATCTACTGCATGGGCCGCCGCATCGCCTTCTGTTTCCTACCATTCTTAGGATGAATGTTTTCTGTAGTCTGCTATCTGGTGGTAGTTGTTTGACATGATCAAATCTTTTTTTTTTGGTTGTTTCTGTAAGATGGCATTATACTGGTGTTACAATTTCCTGAATTAAGTTCCTTCTCATAGAATTTCACACAGCAAATAGAATACAAGATTTAAAAAAACATCATCTAAATAAAAGCTAATAGACAATGAAGCTATAAATAAACTGAACTCTACATCAGCTCTTCTCTATGGTTTAGAAAAGCTGTTCTAAAAAAGATCTGTCCTCTGAAGACAATATTACCTGCATGAAGCTAATTTTAGTGTTGATTGTTGTCTGCCATTAGCTCGTCTTAAGATGTGAAAGCCTGATAGAAAAAGAGGCTGTTGAGGGGGAGAACAGGATGAATGTTTGGATAGACTGGGACCGAACACTTGCGAAAATATCAAGAAGTGTGAGGGCATAGAACACAAACATTCGGAGTCTTTATTTCATTGAAATATCTGCATGTTCAGTAAAGTATTAGATTTTCTTAAACGTGTACTTGTTGCCTTTTTTAAAGTCCCCAAGAGGCATTTTATTTACTGTAATCTTTCTTGTCTATACAGTCATTACTTAAAAATTTTCTTTAAGTATTGGTAACCTTAATTTCTGCGTTACAGCAGTTGTAAATTCCAGCACCTAACGTTAGATAGTAGTAAACTCTAGTACCAGGCTTTACTGAGGCTATAAATTTAATACCAAGCCTTAAGTAAACTTCATTGTTAAGCCTTACATTACTTGTAAACTACACGAGAAAGCTTAGCAGTAGTCAGCCATCACTAACATGACAGCGTATTTCTAGAGAGATACGCCCAAAGAACTATGCCCCACCTTCAAAAGCATCCAAGAACACATTTCTGGAGATGGTTGACTGCGCTACATCCAGCCAGATTTGAACTACCGACCGTCGCAATGGGAGACGAGTGTATTAACCGCTTCGTTATTCACGAAGTTAATGTATCTGTCCATATATATAACAAGCACGAACAGCGAGCTTAAATAGATGAGTCCATAATCATCATCATATTTTGAAAATCAGTAAATACACTTCCGCCATGTATCTTTTTTTTAACCTCTATTATAACCATTCCCCAGACTGTAATCAGTTACTGAATGTCGTGTCTGTTTTACACCTTTATATTACGTATAACGCCTCCATAATATTCTAAATTTAGCAACGTAAATAGAACTAGCGAAATGGGAAAAAAGCACCATCAGGAATTAAATACGATGGAGAAATGAACCGGTAAATAATGCCAGGTCCAAAGCCGCCCTTTCCTTTTGTTTTTAATAAGTAAGAAAGCATTAATCACCTAAGACTGTGGCAGCTCTGCGGGGCTGAAGTTTGTAGGATGTAATTATCTCCCATTTCACCCACACTCTGAGGCAAATATCCGAGAAAAGACACAGCATGGGGACACTGAAACAGAATATCAGTGAGGACACCTTGACAAAATCACGAAATGGTAAAATGACGACATTAGAGTATAAAAACACAGATTTTTTTTTTCAGAACAGAATAAGTATTCTTCGCATTGTTGATTTCTGATCGATTTCCTCAACAATGCCGTTGTTTAGCGTGTACTGTCTGAGTTTTTTTTTTCTGCAGAATCTTCACTTACACTGTCATTACGCAACTCTAGCACCCAGTAATACAGCAATTACTTGCTACATTTTCTGCAGTAAATATCTGAAATAGGGAACTCAACGAACGACTAGCTTACTTGTTAAACAGATTTAAACAGAGTAAAATAGTCTTTCTCATCTGACTATTTGAGGTCACTTCAGGTTCATGTTGAGTACTGTAGCCAGCACTGCTTATTTAACACAAAATGGCTTAATTCGAAGAAAAAAATACTGTTACTTCTCTATATTACAATCTCATTTGGGACAAGAGAAGTTGAAGACTTAGATCACTTCAAGTACTTTCGAAGCCTAATCTCAGCAGACAGCAATACTGAGAAGGAAATATCCACAAGAACTGGACAGGCATCTCAGGTCTATAGCAAATGAACAAACATAAGAACATCTCCTATTCTCCATACGAACCTCAAGCTCAGATCTATAAATCCAATGTGCGCTTCATTTTAGTATATGCAGACGAAACGTGAAGAACCAGTCAGAGAATAGAAAGCAGACTGAGAGGATTTGAATGAAGATGCCTCAGGAAAATTTTAAGAATACACTGGGAAGAACGTGTGACAAACGAGGAAATAGCCAACGGAACGGACATTGAGAAAATTACTAAAGAGATCAAAAGACAAAGATGCAAACGGCTTGGCCACATACTAAAATTGGAAAAAAGAAGACACCACTATACCGCCTTGACTTGAACACCTCAAGGGAAGAGAAAGAGGGACAGGCCATTGAGGACATGGAGACACACAATACAGGAAGAACTAAAGTGTGCAGGAAAGACATGGTTTGAAGTATCCCGACTTTCTCAAGGTAGAATTGGCTGGAGAATCTTTGTTAATGGCTTATGCTCCAATGGGAGTACAGAGGACTGATGATGAAATAGAACACATAAATTCTTTAAGCGGTTGTATCATAATACATAAAATTATTTTATAAGGTATGCAGAGCAAGCAATTTGCAATAAAAGTGTTTAAAAAAGTAAGAAATAACGTTCATTTAAAAAGTAGACACATATAAATGAATTAAATTCTTAGAAGGTCTTCGCTTTTTAAGAAGGACGTAGAGGCTAGATTATTAGGAAACATACATGGTAGAATAGCCACAAAGACGTACAAACAAAAAGAGCGACAATACGAGGCCATAGACCACAACAGAATGAGATAATAGTACCAAGGTTTATTTTCACATACAGTTCAGTTTCTTTGTTTTTTTCTTTAAAAATCTCACTAAAATAACGAACACTTTTTTTATATTCCATGAAATGAATACCTTTTTTGTCGCTGTTAATTACTGACAGATTTAAGCTATCGACTTTCTGTTTTTTTTTTCTCTCTCTCGACCTTTCTACCTTGTCTCTCCACAAGCAGTATTTTATGTAACGATGGGTGGGATAGATCTTCTGGTTCTGACCTACCATCTGTCTCTTTTTACTTTTCTTTTATAATGGCGTTGTATCATCAAGGGCGTTAATCATACCAGGAATGGCAAAACCATTGAGCAGTGCACGGGTCAATAAGAAATAATATCTCCTACTCGGCACAAAATACTTCCTACCCTGACGTTATTTGATTCTCCTGTCATTTTCAAGGATTTCGATTTTCTAGGATTAGATTTTCTTATGCTAAAAGTAATGAGGGTATATACTCATCATAAAGAGGGCATAGACAAAACAAGTGGGTCATTTACAAATGTCACGAGGGTAATTATCACTGAAGAAATTATCACAGACAGACCAACAAGAGGTCACACACATAAATGAAGTCACTAATGCTGGGATGCTATACAATACTCTTCTCATCTTTCAAAATAAATCTCCTGGTGTTCTTTTCCTATCTAAATAGAAATCTCCTCCGTACATTATTCCTGATAGCTGTCATTTCTTGAAGGTACTCCAGCCAATGTGACAACATCGATTTTGAGAGGTTGATAACCGCTGGGGATTTGTATAATTGGAACATGTGAGGGTAAACTGAAGACAGAAATAACCGCGTCAGAGGATATCTAGCAGATTTACGTGTAATGTTTCTTTCCAAGTGCCACTGGAAAATGTGATATATATTTTTTGGCCTTGTTAAAATACGGCTATTTAATAAACG
Source organism: Achatina immaculata (assembly GCA_009760885.1). Lineage (NCBI taxonomy): Eukaryota > Metazoa > Mollusca > Gastropoda > Stylommatophora > Achatinidae > Lissachatina > Lissachatina immaculata. The sequence continues at coordinate 52,693,618 of CM019691.1, read as the reverse complement.
ATTTTAATGTCTTTTTACAGATAAAGTGGAATCTGCAGATAAAGTGGAATCGCCAGAAAAAGTGAAATTTCCTGATAAAGTGAAATCTTCAGATAAAGTGGAGCATCTAGATAAAGTAGAGTCTGCAAATAAGGTAGAATCTTCATATAAAGTGGACTCTTCATGAAAATGTGTTGCCTCTAGATAAAGTGGAATCTGGAGATAAACCGGAATCTGCTGATAAAGTTGACTCTTCAGATAAAATGAAAGGTAAATCTCACAATGTAAAACCATGAAGATCAGAACATAGGATAACCTTCCCTTAGAACCAAAGAACAAAGAGTAGAGCAGTGATTGTGGGGATATAAAATCAAAAGAAGGAAAGTGTTTCCGCAGAAATAACCACCAGCAAAATACAGAAAGGGCACATTTTAAATATAGTACAACCTCTAGTGTCAACGCCGGAACCAAGTGAATTCATTTTAGTGTACACAAACTGTGTGCAGTTTCGGCATACACCGAATTTGTTCTACATAAGTACTTACAAAATTCGGCACAGAGATTCCTATGTGTAGGAAATGCCACGTTTGATACTGTAGATGTAGTGATAACTGCAGATGTGGCTATGATAACGTTGGTCTGACTGGAGAAAAACGACTGACATCTGCAATGTCAAACAGAAATAGAAGGCCAGGAGAACTCGTAGACACGTCATTCCATGTCTCCTCAGAACGTTAGGTCTTTTGCTTCTTTAAACGCCACTTCAGTGACTACAGCCATACGTGCCACTGCGACAGCATCAACAACAACCAGCTCTCCGGCAGTTACGCACATCGGCGACCCCATGAGAGAGGAGGCCATGGATGTGGTGGTGGCAAAAATTATATCTTTGCTCATCCTCACGATCTTGTCGGTTTTGTGTGGTCTGCTCCCGCTGCGACTGCTCCTTCATGCCCCTCACCTGCTCACCCGCAACAGAAACTCGGTCGACTACCTGCTCTGCTGTCTGCGGTTGTTCTCTGGAGGTGAGTCAATAACAGGTCAAAACTGAACACATTACCACACATTATTTTCCTTCACTTGAAAGAGCAAAGACTCTGTTTTAAGAATAAGTTGCCTAGAGCAAGAGAATTTTTGTCGATTATCTGGAGCTTAGAGTAGAATTCGGTTTATATGGTGATCATGAAACAGTGGATATTGACGTGTACATGGCTGAGCGCAGTTTTATATTTATATCATACATTCGGCTGCAAAGTATTATCGATGTAATTTTACAATTGTTAAATACCCATTGGTTCACCATATTCACCATAGTATGATTCTTTGTCATAAAATAGAGTGGCTAACTCTGCTTGCAGGTTCCAGACTGTATTTAAACTCTGGGAAATGCAAATGCTGATCTGGTTCCAGTTATGCAACTCTTCAGAGGTCTTGCATTTTGCAGAAAAGACCAGCCTCAGAAATTTGTTCCTCGAGGCATCTCTAAGCTTCCTTGTAAAGAGACTTTACAGAAGCAAGGTCTTGAAGCACACATATTTTACCCTGGTTAATATTATGCTAGACATAATTTACTCTAACTAGATCTCATGGTAGACTTAGTTTACTCCAGTGGTTGACATAACTTTTCGCCAGTTAGATCTCATGGTAGTCATATTTTACCCTGTTAGTAACCATATTTTACTCCAGTTAGAACTCACATTAGACAGATATGTTCCTAGTTAGACTTCATGATAGATTTTATATTAGCAAGATCTCCTGGTAAGATAGATTTTACTACTGTTAGCTTTTGTGGAAGTCAGAATATACTCAAACGTAAACCTCATGACAGATTTTACTTCTGTTAGCTTTTGTGGATGTCAGAATATACTGAAACTTAAACCTCATGACAGGCAGATTTTACTTCTGTTAGCTTTTGTGGAAGTCAGAATATACTCAAACTTAAACCTCATGACAGACAGATTTTACTTCTGTTAGCTTTTGTGGAAGTCAGAATATACTCAAACTTAAACCTCATGACAGACAGATTTTACTTCTGTTAGCTTTTGTGGAAGTCAGAATATACTCAAACTTAAACCTCATGACAGACAGATTTTCAACTCAGCTTATATACCTCATGATATACTTAAATAGTGCTGTTTTAGTGGAAAGTTTTATCACTGTTAATCAATGTACAAGGCACTAACCGATGGTGCTTAAATATAATCCATGATGGATTAAATGTGGAGGTTACGAAATACCAGAGATTAGATATGTTGATGACACAGTATTACTGTCCACAACACAAAAAGGAATTGAAAAACTAATTATGTCAGTCCGTAAGAATAATGAAAAGCAAAACCTCTATCTTAATGCGAAGAAAACTAAATTGATGACAACTGACAAAACAAATAAGGCAGCTGAAATATGTATCAATGAGGACAAATTGGAGGAGGGTTTTGAATATCTTGGATCATTACTATCTAATAATTGATATACAATGAGGGGAAATTAAAGGGAGGCCATCTATCGCTCTTCAGAAAGTAAAACAACTAAAGAAGCCGTGGAGAGGAACAGACAGAACTACAAAATAAGATCTTTAAGAGCCTGTGAGACGTGGACACTTAACAAAACAGCTGAGAAACACATAAATGCCTTTGAATGTAAATTCTACGGAAGAGTTCTTCAGATATCATGGACACAAAAAAGAACAAATATATCTATACTACAAGAACTTAATATTGAAGAAGGCTGGCTAGTAAAGAGTATTAAACAGAGAACACTTAAATATTTTGGACACATTAAACGTCATGATAATTTAGAAGGGTACATAATGGGAAAAAGAAAGAGAAGAAGACCAAGGCGAAGATGGCTGCAAGACATCGTTGATAATCTACAAATGGATGCATCAGCAGCCGGGCATCATTTTTACAACCGAGAGGCCTACAGAAGAGCTGTTAGGAAGGCAAGTTCCGCAAGGGACATGGAAATGACTGACTGACTGACTGTATCTTGACAAGGATCTTTTCTGCGTGAGGTCTTCTTGGGCTTCTGTGTCGGTGACTCACAAGTAAGCCAGGAGTTTAGTTTCTACTATCATTTGTTTAGCCTCTGTAGCTCTCGTCCGGCTTTGTTTCCATTTCGTCTTCAGTGATCTTTCTAATCGGTTCAACTGCCTGATCCATACCCAGTTCTAACTGGGAGTAAGACCGACGATGGCAAACGTTTTTAAAGGGTGCATATCAAAACTGGGCAATTAAAAATAACTTCCCCATGAATTTGACTTTGAATTTGACTGTCTTTTCTGAAGTGCGAATCATTTGGTATGTCCTTGCCCTGAACACATTTTCATTAGTGCGACTTCTGGCACTCGAGTCACGTGTTCCCCACCCTCGGTCTTGTCCACTGCAACTTCATCGTCCTACCTTTCTTTCAGTGATTAATCATCATCATCATCATCTCAGTTTTTAACCGGCACATGACAATTTATTGGATCTGAGGCTTTTCATTTATACCTGAAAACATATTAATGACAAAAGACAACAAAAACAAGAAAGAAATAGAAACAATACCTGTTACATTGTAGTAGAAAGGCAATATTTTTTAGCCTACCAGTTACTGGAAATCAGAAGGCAAAAACGAAAACAATGAATACCAGACCCGAGTTAACCAGGCCAAGCAAATGATACAGGAACATAAAAGGTGACTGAGTAAGAAACGTCATGGATATCAGATACTGGATAAAATTATACGTATACCTTTGTTTACCCTTGTTTACCATTGTTTACCCTTGTATACCCTTGTTTTCACAGCACTTAATGATTAAAGTTTTCATCTTCCGTTACTGATTGTTCTCACTGTTTCTTCCGTTCTTTTTATCTTTTTGTTTCAACATCCCATCCTGTTTCTGCTTTTAGAAACCTCTGGCCTAAGTATGCTGGACATCACCAGTACATTAGAGTTATTTTTCTTTAGTTTACTAAATTTATTGCCCAACTGCATTTATTCCAAACAATCACACCAGAGGGTGATCGAATTGGGGGAGAAGAGGGGAAGTAGACGTTTTTCCAAAAGAAGTAGTTTAGCGCGTGTTACCCCAATCAGTGTGTGACCGACTCCATCAGCAGGCGCACACTTCAGTAGATGCAGGAACGGAAGGCGGAGCACGTATAGGAATGCCCGGAGTGCCCAGATGCCAGTCTCTGATTACAGTTATGGCAGTTCTTCCAAACAAACATTTTTAACGTAAAACTGAAGCGGGTACTTATAGAATTATATGAGAAATACAGGCACTTAAAATCTACATCCTCTCACTGATCTGTATCAAGTGTAATAAATTAAAGAAAAAAATAATGTTTTATTATCCGTGTACATTAAACATTAAACTTGAAGTAATCTTTGAAGCTTAAACTACATTAATATTTATCATTATGCGTAGCTAATATTCATCTCCTCCTTTATTTAGCCCTTATATGATATGATGCCTGAGGCCATCCGTGTCTGGAAAATACACGCTTTTCTCCGGTACTTTCTGTAAGAAGAAGGCCTGATAACAAAATCCAGCCCCGGCAGAGTCAGCCGTCAGAGGAAATGATCAGCCAAACAATGCATGGAAAACTAACAACTAACGAGGAAATGATCAGCCAAACAATGCATGGAAAACTAACAACTAACGAGGAAATGATCAGCCAAACAATGCATGGAAAACTAACAACTAACGAGGAAATGATCAGCCAAACAATGCATGGAAAACTAACAACTAACGAGGAAATGATCAGCCAAACAATGCATGGAAAACTAACAACTAACGAGGAAATGATCAGCCAAACAATGCATGGAAAACTAACAACTAACGAGGAAATGATCAGCCAAACAATGCATGGAAAACTAACAACTAACGAGGAAATGATCAGCCAAACAATGCATGGAAAACTAACAACTAACACGTGTCTGTTTCAAAAAGCTTTGTTGAAGACAAACCATTCTATTATTATATAAAATAATATATTATTATATGAACTCTCCGGTTTTTACCAGCTTTGTGAGTCATAAATTATTACTGGGGCTTTTTTCTCGTATGTCCCAGACTAAAAAAAAAAAAGAAATAGTTATAATAAGCTACATCACATTTGAAAGTGTAAAATCTATAGTCTTAAAAAAAGAGCATCAGAACAAAATTTTTTGTGTAGAGAAAGACAACAATAAACTGACATTACATTCCTTTTAAAAAAGTACACTCTGACGTTCAGAGTACAAAGAAATGAAGAAAAAAAAATTAAAATAAAAAGCTTGGGAAGATAAAAATAGGGAATACCGATAAGAATGTACAGAAACAAATGATCTAAAGCTTGAAATAGAAATAAAAACAATAGAAACTTATGTACACCGGGCATGTACTAGAAGTGTTTTTCTATAATGATCTCAGTTACCAGTTAGCGGACAGTTCAACATTTTTGTAATAGCTTCCCTGGCCGTGCTTGCGTTTTGTACGTAATACTGCGTACGTGGTAAGAATGGTAAGTTGACAACTTAAATATCACCATGAGACAGGATATCTGAACATGTAGACAGAAAGGATTCCTCCTTACGACCCGGACCTACGCACTACGAGGTCATATTTTGTTTCCTACCCAAGAACCGACATACTAGATTATGTCAACATGGCAGCAACATAAACCAACAAAAGAAGGTCAAAGATGGACGGGTCATGCTACAGGAATGATTAACAGTCGCACCATCAGGCAAATATGATGATATACACCACTTGTTATAACGAGATGAAGGCCCACGAAGAATACCACGGCTGAGATACTGGTATCTTTAAAATAAAGATAAAGTGGGGTTTTTTTTTTGTCACTAAAAACTGGAAACAAACCTACGAAAGACTGCCCTATGGAGAGGGGTCGAAAACGGCAGTTTGGTTTTTTTTTTTTGCCAAGGGAAGTAAATGCTGGATTTGAAGTGTCAAAAGCACAAACGTAAAGAGCGGTTTATGTACATAATATATCTCCGTACGCAACGAATGGAAAATCCCTACTATGAAAATATTACAAAATGCATTATTTTAAAGACGTAAACTATTCAAATAAACAGTTTTGTTTATTAATCCCGGTTGTTTTGCGAATAATATTGCGACGCCAGACTGCGAAACAAAAACTTTTGAGCGCGTTTAATTTTTAGAGCGATCAAGATCTGGCATTTATGGCTGTGACAATAGCCACAAAATATTCACTTAAACGGCATTAATTGTTTTTAATGTCATAAACAATACAGGTCATGGAAACATGACAAGTGGAGCCTGGATAGTGAAGCGGCTAGTACTCGTACACTCGTTGTCAGTGTTTCGATCACATCTATGACCGGCCCAGTCTGTCCAGCTGTAAAACACATACAAATATTATGAAAAAAGAAGACTAATTGTTATGGCAAATGATACTTGTACATTGTGTGTGTGCGTGTTATTTTTGTTTTTGGACGAAGGAAAATTTAATAATGTCTCCACAAAAGCTTGTTGTTATTTACACTGACTCCACAAACGCTTGTTGTTATTTACACTGACTCCACAAACGCTTGTTGTTATTTACACTGACTCCACAAACGCTCGTTGTTACTTACACTGACTCCACAAACGCTTGTTGTTACTTACACTGACTCCACAAACGCTTGTTGTTACTTACACTGACTCCACAAACGCTTGTTGTTACTTACACTGACTCCACAAACGCTTGTTGTTACTTACACTGACTCCACAAAAGCTTGTTGTTACTTACACTGACTCCACAAAAGCTTGTTGTTACTTACACTGACTCCACAAACGCTCGTTGTTACTTACGTTGACACGTGGCCCTTTCCTGTTGAGACTTCTGAAGTTAAAACAGATATATCCGTGTCCGCATACGAAAAAAAAATCTCATTTTGCATGCTCTATGGATGTGAAGTATTAATGTCTTCACATTTCCAGGTTATAGATTTTGTGAACAAGAGAGGCCAGCATCTATCCTTGTTTTTTTTTTCCCAAGGAAACTATCCATTCCTCGAAGCTGGGTTGACACATGTGCCGAATAAAAAACCACCCGCTCCTTTGGAAAATGAATTCAGGACCTTCTGGTTGGCAGGACAGTGCACTAATCACTGCACTACCGTGGCACTTCCTCTATCGTTCTCTAGATCTTACAAATGAAGTCTGTCCCTATAGCTAATTGTCCAAACGGCTGTAGATTCAAATCTATTCCTTGAAATCTAGTTTAAAAATCTGTAGACAGGGGTTCGTGTTAAAATGTATGTACATACACTTCTGTACCCAAAGGCCTGTCATAACATTTGGCCACATACGTTTTTATATCTAAAATTCTACACTTAAAGGCCCATACACAAGATCTACAGTGTAACAAATCAAGAAATTCTGAAGCAATTCAACATTGACTGCGACACTAATGTAGAAATGGCGTGAACAGGTAATACGACATAGCAAATAAGATTTAGATGAAACGTAACTTACATGAGCAATGAATGAAATATGAAAAAAGCAATAGAAGTTGACCGCGTTCATGAAAAATGAAAGTTTAATGAACAAAATTATGAATTCATGAAAAACTAAAAAGTGTTATAATGATAACAAAATTATGGAGAAATCACGACTTAAGAAGAACAACAAGCAAAGAAAAGTGAGGAACAGAAGAAAACGAAAAGAAGCTTAATTTGTAAACATTTAAAAACAAAAAAACAACAACAAAAAAACATTCCGATTTCGCGAAGCTAAGAGAAGGTGGACAGCAGAAGAAAATACCAGTGATCCAGACATGAATGAGAGTGACAAAAGAGAAAGAGGAAAAATGTGAGAGAAAAAGAACAAATAAAAACAAAATGAGAGCACCGTGGGCAGATTTTGTGGAGATATAATTGTCTACGTCACTACCCAGGCTTCTCTGGCCAAGAAAGGAATACCAGCTGAATAAAAACACAGTCAGCAATTTTAAATGAAGAAGGAAAAATTCCAAAATTCCGAAAATAACAGGAATGTTAAAATGTTAAAAATTGAAATAACAGGAAACGAACAATTTTTAAAAATTAAAGTAATGAAAATCATAAGAAAGGCATTAAAAGTTTATGACAAAAAAAATGAATAAATTATGAACAGAAAGAAAAAAAATCATGAGAAGTGCGGCAGAATATACCAAGAAATAGGTTTATTTAATCGAAATTAATCAGAAAATAACATGAGCTAATATAAGGTGGTAATGGCGAATGAAACGAACGATATAAATGGCTTCTAATTCTGAGATTTTGCGCTCCATTCATACACGAAAGCCGTCGTTAATGACATATCACCTACAGATTGATTGAAGTTTGATGAGACAGAGACATGGTTAGATAAGAAAACTTCGAAGTTCCTCAATTAATCATCAAAGGGGAGAAAACAGACAGGCCGTGAAACCTGACTTGTGTCACCCACTTTTTCTTTTGGCCCTAAGTGTTCACGACACTTGGGGCCGCTTGTAGCAAGAGATTTCCCACTTTCCTGGGCCCTCTGCTTTGAAATCACCCAGTAAGAGAGGGGAAAAAAGATATTCACATATGAATGACTGCAAAGAAGGATTTCGGGGAGGTGGTTTGGGGGGGGGGGGGGGCAGGCGAGAGGGTCAGGAATAATGTTTTAGCGAACTTGTTTAAGTCTAGTGACACATCTATTACCGTGAATAATTAATTTAACAAGAGGATGGCGGAATAATACATTAGTATTAACAGCCCGACTGAAGCAATAGAAACATTTTATATCTTGCTAACCGATTTAGTTAGTGGAGTATTACAATGGTAAACAACAGAGGATGAGTAGGTATACTGTCTGCGCGTGTAAGTGACATAGATCTGTTAATCTAATGTGTATAGCGGAATCAGCATAAAAAGTGAATAACTGAGTCAGTAGCTGTTTCACAAGAGTTAATAACTGAGCCAGTAGCTGTTTCACAGGAGTGAATACCTGGGTCAGTAGCTGTTTCACAAGTGTGAATAGCTGGGTCAGTAGCTGTTTCACAAGAGTGAATAGCTGGGTCAGTAGCTGTTTCACAGGAGTGAATACCTGGGCCAGTAGCTGTTTCACAAGTGTGAATAGCTGGGTCAGTAGCCATTTCACAAGTGTGAATAACTGGGTCATTAGTCGTTTCATAAGTGTGAATAACTGGGTCAGTAACCGTTTCGCAAGAGTGAATAGCTGCGTCAGCAACTGTTTCTCAAGAGTGGATAGCTGGGTCAGTAACTTTGTCACAAAAGTGAATAACTGAGTCAGAAGCTGTTTCACAAGAAAGAATAACCAAGTCGGTTTTTCTCAACAAAGTTTGAATAACTGGGTCAGTAGATGTTCCACAGGTGTGAATAACTGAGTCAACAGGATTTTAAAAATACGAATAGTAGAATCAGCGACTGAATCTATACAAACAATTCTTTTTTTAATTTCATATCTGCATCTAGCATATTCGTGCATTTTTACAATGCGTAAAATTTTGATGAACGTTAAATTTAAAAAAATGCAACAGAACTTTGAGAAATATTTTAAGAAGACATGAATGCCCAAGAAATCTTTCTGCGTAAGTAAACAGAGCAGCAATTCACATCAAAGCAGCCATTACTTGAAGAACAAGTTACACTGACGCTTGCGAAAGAACGTTTATAACAGGGAATTATACAAGTAATTTTTAGTACTACAAATCGAAGAACTAAAGGTAGCGTATTTGAGTGATCGGGAAATCGAGTTAAATAAAAGATAAAAAAAAGAACAGTACAGTGGCTTAGCTGTTTTGTTGTTGTTGTTGTTGTTAAATGAAAAGGAGTAGACTAGAAGAGTTAATGATTAAGTTAGAAAGTTAATTATCAGAGTTAATGACTAAGTTAGAAAGTTAATTATACGTATGTAAACTAAAGAAGCAGATACAAAATATATTCATAGTGAACGAACGGCAGTGTATGAGAGAGATTGATTGATCTTGATTGATTGATCTTTATTTCAAAAGGGTTAAGAATTGGGCACGCAGGCCCGTCTGACATTCTGCCCTTTATCATACATCTTTCACTCTATTCCAGACATTCTACAAATATGCTGTTCATATAACAAACATAACTAACATTGAAGCTGAGAGACATAAAATAAAATATAACATTTACGTTTCGCTCTTAATCATTCACTCAGTACAGAAGTAACTACATACATTATAAATGACTATCTACTAAACAAAATTTTCGGGACTATTCAGAAAACAATTAATTGTATTCGGTGTCTGTAAGAGCTGCTTAAGATAGCTTTTAAGTTTTATAATTCATGGAGGCATGTAGTCGACATGAAATAGACATTAGGAAAGCTTGTAGTTGTAGGAAGGAGTATAATTTATATTTTTTTATATAGGATGGGAGGGTATTCCAAAGATGAGCAGCAGAATAACTAAAGCTTTTCTAGTAAAGATCAAGTCTAGGTTTTGGAAGACATATGTTGTTCAAGCGTTGGCTGCACTTTGGGCTAAATTTAAACAGGTTCCATAGATAAGGCGGGGCATGCCGTGAAAGAATTTGATGTACTAACTTGGCTTTGTTGAAGAGGAACCTGTTCTTAAGAGGTAGTATTTTGATACGTTTGTGATGATTAGTTGTTTGTGCTTGATCTTTTGTCACTAATAAACTTTACTGCTCGCTTTTGGAGAGAGCAAAGCCTCTTTGTATTTGACACTGAGCAACCATCCCAAACTTTTGAGCAGTAGTCTAAATGTGCTTGTATATGAGCTACGTAGTATGTCTTCCTAGTGTCTTGATCTATGAAGTGCTTAATTTTAGCTAATTGGTATACTTTTTGTGCGGTGAGTTTTGTTAGACATTGCACATGAGAGTTCCAGGTCAGATGTTGGTCAATAATAAGACCTAGTGTTTTGTGCTCGCTAACGTTTTCTATCTGTGATGTTTCTGTACAGAGCCGAAGTGTTGTTTTTGTTGCGTTTTGTAGTTTCTGTCTTGTTGTTATGAGCATTGATTTTGTTTTATCGGTGTTTATAATCATGCCATTATTTTTGCTCCATCCAATTAAATTGTATAACTCGACCTGAAGAGTTGATTCTAGATTAACACAATCGTAGTCACTGGTGTAGACTGTGCAATCATCGGCAAAAAGGTCACAAGAAGAGTATTTAAGATGAAGTGGAAGATCATTGATATAGATAGCAAAGAGCAACGGGCCTAGAATAGAACCTTGCGGAACACCAGTGTCAACTTTAGCAGAATTTGATAGAGAATTGTTGAAGAATACTACCTGTTGTCTGTCTGAAAGAAACGATGCAATTAATTTTATTAGGTCAGGGTGCAGTCTATAAGTCTATTTTTCTTACAAGAATATCGTGGTCGGTCATATCAAATGCCTTTTTAAAGTCGACAAAGATGGCACCACATAGTCTGTCGTCATTTATGTTTACTAACCAGTTTTCTGTCATTTTGGTAAGAGCTGTGTGGCAGGAATGATTGGGTCTAAAGCCTGACTGACTGTCTATGAGTAAATTGTTCTCTTGCATGTGTCGTAGAGTTATTTTGTGTATGTGTTTTTCGAGTGGTTTTGATAATGACGATAATATGGATATTGGTCTATAGTTGGTAAGATTGTTGGATGAGCCAGATTTAAAGCGAGGATACACCTTAGCAGTTTTAAAAGCCTCAGGGAAATAACATTTTGCAATGCACTGGTTGTAAATATATGTTAGTGTAGAGAGAGAGAGAGAGAGAGAGAGAGAGAGAGGGAGAGAGAGGATATATTTTGGTATGCATGCATCAGAGGTATGGCAGGTGGAGTGTTTGCGTGAAGGAAACTGTGAGAGCAAGATGAGACCATTGGAGAGTGACTGAATAAACGGGCAGCCATGCAGGGATCTAAGCAAGAGGCAGAGTAACAGAGAGGAAGGAGATGGGGGAGAGAGAGAGGGGAGGACAGAGAGGGAGAAGGGCAGGGAGAGAAAGAGAAAGAAGGAAAAGAGGGAGAGAAAGGAAAAGCGGGAGATAGGGGGAGAAAGAAGGAAGAAGAAGGGGGAGATAGAAGGAAGAAGAGAGGAAAGGAGAGGGGGAGAGAGTCGAGAGAGAAGGGGAGGGGGAGGGAGAGAGAGAAAGGAAGAGGAAGAAAAGCGAGGGAGGAGGGAGAAACGAAGGAGAGAGAGTCGAGGGAGGAGAGAGCGAGAGAGAGAGAGAGAGGGAAAGAGATATCAAATAGGGAAGTAGATGGTGAGTAATTAGTTGAATAAGAAAATACCAGAAAGTGCAATTATCCGATAATGAACTGATGAAATGACTCTCATGTTTTTTTCCCAATATTATTATCTTAACAATATATGGTCTTTTTTATCTCATAGGAATTTATCTGGCCACATGTTTCCTGCACCTAATGCCGGACACTCAAGTTAAGATTGGCACTGTCATGAAGAACCTGGGCTCCCAGACCGAGTACGCTGTGCCGGAGCTGCTGATAATGTCTGGCTTCTACACTGTGGTCTTCGTGGAACAGATTATTCAAGTGAGCAGCCCTGTATAGTTCTTCAGTTACATTGTTTGTTTAGCTGTCTCTTTATACGAGTAGCTTGTTTGTCTTTTATAACATGCATATTCATTCACTAATTCACCATATTACCCTTCGTTCAGTCATAATTCATTTAGCTTCCTGTCCTCTGTTCATTCATTTTTCTGTCATCCATTCATTAATCTTTCTGTCATCCAATAATTGATATTTCTATGATTCATTCATCTGTTTGTCATCCCTTCATCCAGTTTTATGCCATCCATTCATCCATGTTTATGTCATCCATCCGTTCAAATTTCTATCATCCATTCATTCAACTTTCTGTCATCAGCTCATCAGTCTTTCTGTCACCCATCCATTCACTTGTCATTCATTCACCCATCTTCCTACGCAAAAATCAATTTCTCTTCCCGTCTTTTTTTCCGATTCATTCTTCCACTTGCCCCTGCCCTTCTCTTTCATCCTCCCACCTCGAAACTGCTTTCTCCATTCTCTGGTTCAGTCACGGCCGCCTTTCATACTGATACTCACATCACTGCGTTATCACACAATCCTCAAATTATATTTGCCTTTAATCTTACATTATTAAAAGTGTCAGTGCTTCAGTTCTGATTAAAACTTGCACGTTTTTAAAACGATATTGACTTTTTCCTCTTTCTGTATTTTACTTTGTCTGTGTAACTCCATTAAGCTCAGTCGTAATCATTAAATGTATCTGACATTTTTGATCTAATTTAAAATGAATAAATTAAAATGTATTCGTTCTCCATTTTTACCTCCCATTGACTGATATCTTGTGTTCTACATGCTCATATATTTAAAAGCCTGAAATGTAAAATAAATTCGTTGATCACTGGTTTAGAACAATCATAAATCTTATAAATCTTATAGAAAACAAAATTGAACGATCTTATAACAGTGTGGACATTTTTGATTTGGGAGTTGTATTCTGTATATTTTAACTACAGTTAATAACTTTAGCATACTTTGTTCTGTTCTCTTGATACCCTCACTTAAAGTAAAGATTATTTAAGCTTTAAGGATAGTCATTCAGGATCGAAGAGCTTAGATTCTAAGACTCAAAGCAAAAAAGAAAGGTTACTTAGAGTTACCATACATATATGCTACGAGACAACACGTGCCAAAGGTCATGAGCGCTTGAAGGAATAATGTCTGGAGATAATATTTTTATACAACATCACTTATTTGATAACACTTGACCTACGATTTAAAATACGCTTACCGTGACATTAAATGCTGTGATAATTGCTCCCTCTAGCACCAACTTTGACAGAAACAACAGCGAAAAACGTATTGCTAATATCACGGATTATCACTTACTGTATGTGCAATGATTATTGCCATGTTTTTCTTGCCGCCTCAGCCACCACCGCCACCACCACCACCACCACCACCATCATCATCACAACCACCACCATCACCACCACCACCATCATCACAACCACCACCACTGTCATCATCATCACCACCACCACCACCATGACCACCATCACCATCACCACCACCACCATCAACATCACCACCACCACCAACATCATCACCACCACCACCACCATCATCATCATCAACATCAACATCACCATCACCATCATAACCACCACCATTACCATCATCATCATCATCATCATCATCATCATCATCATCATCATCACAACCACCACCACCGTCATCACCATCACCACCAACACCAGCACCAACACCACAATCATCATCATCAACAAATCATCATCATCATAATCATCATCATCATCATCATTAACAACGTCACCACCACCATCACCACCACCATCATCACCACCACCACGACCACAACCATCATCATCATCACTACCACAATCATCATCATCACCACAATCATCACAACCATCATCATCACCAGCACCGCAAGCATGATCATCATCATCACCACCACCGTCATCATCACCATCACCACCAAAATCACCATCATGACCATCATCACCACCACCACCATCACCACCACCACCATCATCACAAACATCATCATCACCACCACAACCACCATCATCACCACCACCACCAAGACCACCATCATCATCACCACCACCAACATAACCATTACCACCACCATTACCATCATCATCATCATCATCATCATCATCATCATCATCATCATCACAACCACCACCACCGTCATCACCATCACCACCAACACCAGCACCAACACCACAATCATCATCATCAAATCATCATAATCATCATCATCATCATCATTAACAACGTCACCACCACCATCACCATTACCACCACCATCATCACCACCACCACGACCACAACCATCATCATCATCACTACCACAATCATCATCATCACCACAATCATCACAACCATCATCATCACCAGCACCGCAAGCATGATCATCATCATCACCACCACCGTCATCATCACCATCACCACCAAAATCACCATCATGACCATCATCACCACCACCACCATCACCACCACCACCATCATCACAAACATCATCATCACCACCACAACCACCATCATCACCACCACCACCAAGACCACCATCATCATCACCACCACCAACATAACCATTACCACCACCATCACCACCACCATCATCATCATCATAATCACCACCATCATCATCATCATAATCACCACCATCATCATCATCACCACCAGCACCACCATTATCATCACCACCACCACCTTCATCATCACCACCACCTTCATCATCACAACCTTCATCACCACCACCAAAATCATCATCATCACCACCACCGTCGTCATCACCATCACCACTAAAATCATCATCATAACCATAATCACAACCATCATCATCACCACCACCACCATCATCACCACCAGCACCACCACCATCACCAGCATCACCACCTTCACCATCATTATCATCATCGTCACCATCGTCACCACCACCATCATCACACCACCACCACCACCACCACTATCATCACCATCATCATCACCTCACCATCATCACCATCATCATCACCATTGTCACCACACCACCACCATCATCACCACCACCACCACCACTATCATCACCATCATCACCACCACCATCTTCACCATCATCATCATCACCATCGTCACCACCACCACCACCACCATCATCATCATCATCATCATCGTCATCGTCATCGTCATCATCATCATCATCATCATCATCATCATTACCACCACCACCTTCATCATTACCATCACCATCATCACCATCATCACCACCATCACCAGCACCACCAAAATCATCATCATCATCATCATCGTCATCATCACCATCACCACCAAACTCATCATCATCGTCATCATCACCATCACCACCAAAATCATCATCATCATCATCATCATCATCATCATCATCATCATCATCATCATCATCATCATCATCACAACCATCATCACCACCACGACCACCATCATCATCACCACCACCACCACCATCACCATCATCACCATCACCACCTTCACCATCATCACCATCATCATCACCATTTTCATCATCACCATTTTCACCATCATCATCATCATCATCATCATCACCAGCACCACCATCATCATCATAATCACCATCATCATCACCATTACCACCACCATAATCATCACCATCATAATCATAATATCATATTCACAACCATCATCACCACCACCACCATCATCATCCTCATCACCACCACCACCATCATCATAATCACCATCATCATCACCACCACCACCATCACAATCATCACCATCATCACCATTACCACCACCATAATCATCACCATCATAATCATAATATCATATTCACAACCATCATCACCACCACCACCGTCATCATCCTCATCACCACCACCACTACCATCATCATCACCACCACACCACCACCACCATAGTTATAATCGGGTTTCGATCATTCTCAGTCTGCCTTACCATTATCTTAAATATCACTGTTAAAACACTATTAAAGTTCAAATAGTTCATCAGATGTAATGTTAACATACTATATTTTGTTGTTAAAGTATCAGTATCTTCATCAATTATTTCCAGGTTCTGTATGTGAAGGCTCTTGAATCTGACGTGAACCGGAAGAGAGAAAAGGAAGCTAAAGCCAAAGCCAAACCTGACTCGGAAACGAAACAGTCCGTGCAAGTGTTTCGATCTACTATAGACGAAGAGATCGCTCGTAGCTGCAATCACGTAGATCGTAGGACCTGCACTGACGACGAAGACGACGATGAGGATAATGTACTCATTGAAGATGAAGATGATCTAAGCTTCAGGGATGGTGACTCTGATCGAAAAAGCTTAGACTCTGTGACTCAAGTCAAAGAAGGTCATTTGGAGTCGCCGTCTGATGCTGAGCGTGAAAAGATGAGCAATCACAGAAGCACTCACCACGTTCAGCTGATCCCAAATCATAATATCGGCCTCGGTACAAAATCTGAGCAACTGCAATATCAGCAATTCAACCATTCCAGACCCAGCTCATATGAAGTCAGCAATCATACAATGAAAACGTTTTCAAGATCTTCTTTGGGCGCGTTTTCTAAGACTCCCTCAGGTCCTCCGATTCTACACACGCAGGCCCAGCAACATGCCACGTCAAATGGTTTGAAACAGAACCATAACCACCACAAATATCAAGCGAATCATATTAATCATTACCATCCTCTTCAAAATCATCAAAACTCTCGACAGGAACAGCAACAACATCCTTTACGCTCATCATCTTTTCCACCTCCCCAACAGATACAAACGCCATTTCAGAAGGGGCAGCAGGCGCAGAATTCAGCTCAGCAGCCCTTAAATTCTTGTGATTCGCCCTTTTCACGAACAATGGCTGAATACCCTACAGACACCCATAGTTCTGATGAGGAGTCCCCAGATGATGAGGAAAGCAACTTGCCTAATAATTTCTGCCCAGTCTCTGTGTCGGTAGAAGGTGTCAGTAGCGAGGACGCTGACACCACAGAATACCAGTCTAGGGATTCCAACCAAAGCAGAAATGTGGACTCTGGCGTGTACTTTGATCGAAGAGATTGTGAAGTTTCAGACACTCGTACGCTTAACCACATACCTTCCAAAGAGGTCAGCTTTGAGAGGATCTCAGAATCTAGCTCTATACTACAAGACATTCACGTGAAACGGGTGGTCGATGAACTCAGTCGAACAGGGGACTCGAGCAAAGCTCATTTTCGTTCTATCATATACATAATGGCTCTGTCATTCCATGGAATATTTGAGGGAATGGCCCTCGGACTACAAAGCATGAAAAGTAGTGTGTGGGCTCTTTGTTTTGCCATTGTTGTTCACCGCTGCGTGCTAGCCTTTAAGCTAGGGATGGACCTGTGTAGAGGAGAAGAGAAACAGGGTACGACATTTTTATGTATAGGAATGCTAACCCTGATATCCACCCTTGGTATTATAATCGGTATCGTAATCTCCTCGGGGGCCTTCCTGTACTCAGATGTCACGGTCCCAGAAGCAATCCTACAGAGCCTGTCTACGGGAACGATATTTTATATCGTGTTTTTCGATATTCTGTTTAAAGATTTGGAAGGGAAAGATGATTTGAAAAGGGTCTCATGTTCTTTTGTAGGTTTCTCTTTGATGGCTATTGTCTTCGCAATAACGAGAAGCTAAATACCGAGAATACTGGCCTCGTCTTACATGTTGTATGTTTATGAACAGATTAGACGTTTCACGTTGTATTTGTTCTAGAGAGACATGGTCGAACGACAGTTTCATGAAACTGAGAACAAGTCGAGTTGTTTTGCTTATATAGCGATATATATATTGAATATATCTTATCTTGCATCATGTTCTCCAAGTCCATAGGTCAAAAGACAAAACAAGTAAAAAATTTATCTGTTGGTATCTTGTTGGAAAGCATAGACATTTTAAAAAATAGTATTCATGGAGATAATCAAAAAATTAACATGAAAGCTTTTCACACTGAACAAAGACTGAAGGAAAGATTGTAAAAGATACTTGCCACATTCCAATACACGGGCACCATTAGAAGGCATAGCTAATCAGCAATCATACAATGAAAACGTTTTCAAGATCTTCTTTGGGCGCGTTTTCTAAGACTCCCTCAGGTCCTCCGATTCTACACACGCAGGCCCAGCAACATGCCACGTCAAATGGTTTGAAACAGAACCATAACCACCACAAATATCAAGCGAATCATATTAATCATTACCATCCTCTTCAAAATCATCAAAACTCTCGACAGGAACAGCAACAACATCCTTTACGCTCATCATCTTTTCCACCTCCCCAACAGATACAAACGCCATTTCAGAAGGGGCAGCAGGCGCAGAATTCAGCTCAGCAGCCCTTAAATTCTTGTGATTCGCCCTTTTCACGAACAATGGCTGAATACCCTACAGACACCCATAGTTCTGATGAGGAGTCCCCAGATGATGAGGAAAGCAACTTGCCTAATAATTTCTGCCCAGTCTCTGTGTCGGTAGAAGGTGTCAGTAGCGAGGACGCTGACACCACAGAATACCAGTCTAGGGATTCCAACCAAAGCAGAAATGTGGACTCTGGCGTGTACTTTGATCGAAGAGATTGTGAAGTTTCAGACACTCGTACGCTTAACCACATACCTTCCAAAGAGGTCAGCTTTGAGAGGATCTCAGAATCTAGCTCTATACTACAAGACATTCACGTGAAACGGGTGGTCGATGAACTCAGTCGAACAGGGGACTCGAGCAAAGCTCATTTTCGTTCTATCATATACATAATGGCTCTGTCATTCCATGGAATATTTGAGGGAATGGCCCTCGGACTACAAAGCATGAAAAGTAGTGTGTGGGCTCTTTGTTTTGCCATTGTTGTTCACCGCTGCGTGCTAGCCTTTAAGCTAGGGATGGACCTGTGTAGAGGAGAAGAGAAACAGGGTACGACATTTTTATGTATAGGAATGCTAACCCTGATATCCACCCTTGGTATTATAATCGGTATCGTAATCTCCTCGGGGGCCTTCCTGTACTCAGATGTCACGGTCCCAGAAGCAATCCTACAGAGCCTGTCTACGGGAACGATATTTTATATCGTGTTTTTCGATATTCTGTTTAAAGATTTAGAAGGGAAAGATGATTTGAAAAGGGTCTCATGTTCTTTTGTAGGTTTCTCTTTGATGGCTATTGTCTTCGCAATAACGAGAAGCTAAATACCGAGAATACTGGCCTCGTCTTACATGTTGTATGTTTATGAACAGATTAGACGTTTCACGTTGTATTTGTTCTAGAGAGACATGGTCGAACGACAGTTTCATGAAACTGAGAACAAGTCGAGTTGTTTTGCTTATATAGCGATATATATATTGAATATATCTTATCTTGCATCATGTTCTCCAAGTCCATAGTTCAAAAGACAAAACAAGTAAAAAATTTATCTGTTGGTATCTTGTTGGAAACCATAGACATTTTAAAAAATAGTATTCATGGAGATAATCAAAAAATTAACATGAAAGCTTTTCACACTGAACAAAGACTGAAGGAAAGATTGTAAAAGATACTTGCCACATTCCAATACACGGGCACCATTAGAAGGCATAGCTAATCTGCCTTCCACTATGCTTCTCATTATCTCACGAAGCATCGATTGCCCAGCAGGTTGTGCAGTGTTTCAC